>OU862913.1:30993529-32193529 GCA_917880885.1 Limnephilus marmoratus
TTTCTCCGCAGGTACTCTACCATTTATGTAAAAACATTTTTTCACAGTAACGTATTAACACTTGCAATAATATAATTGTTAAAAATAGGAGTCTCAGAAGACAATATTGCGAAATTATTGATTTAATATCTGTACCCTAGAAGCATACGGATGCAAGTCCAAAATTTGAAGAAATGAGTTTTTGATGCAGACTTGAAGTAAATTATCATGTTTATTAGTGGCAGAAAGATAAAAGTCCTATCATGAAGAAAAATAGGATTTTCAAAAATGTATACGGATGCAACTACCTTTACCTTTTAGAAGCATAAAGATGTATACGGACTTGCATCCTTCAGCCTCTAACATTACTGCGCTTTCTATGGAGGTAACATTTGAATTTAGACTCAAGTCCATATTGCATCCTTCTGCTTCTAAACTCTCTGTTCTCTATGGAACTAAACACAATGCTCAGAGTGCTCAGAGCTGTCAGTTTTTAACCTCAAAATTGTGACCGGTGCGAACGTTTAACGTTGAAACATGTAATTTATTGTGCTTTTTAGTGTAATTATATTCAAAACAAAGATTATTATTTACCGTGTGTAATATTTCTACAAAAATTAACCTTAATATCGGTCAATTAATATTTAATAATGTCATCAAGAACATTAAAAATGCTTGTAATGGCAAAGCGGGAACACGATCGAAATAATTCGCTGATTGAGGGGGGAAAAGATGAAACACCACACGGAATCGGTGAGTATTTATCAAAATTAATATTATTTATCATTGTATTGTCAAGAAAACTGTGTAATGTTATGTTTAATCAATGTTCATTGTTGTTTTCTGAAGGCCGCTGTCATCCATTGTCATTTTTAATTGATAACAAAATAATATAGTAAAATACGCTAGCAAATGAAATACATTATTATTAAAATGAGTATTAAGATATTATATTAATGGATTACGTGTTCCAACAGGTTCAAAAAATTCTTCTGACGATATTGATAGAAACACAGCTGCCGATGTATTATCAAAAAATGACATCATCATTGAAGACTTTCGATGTGAGCTATTTATTTAGTATCATTTTACCCTGTGATTATTACAATGTTACTCTAGTACTATTTGCTCAAGTAGAAATGGAAAATTAATTAATGTTCTTTTTTTTCAGCATGCGATACTTATTATTGTTTCGAAACTGACAATATAAAAAATGATGAATTATCACTTCTGATGTTTTCCCAGGAAGAAACGTCACTGATTTCTCAAGAAAAAAAGCAAATAGAAAGTATCTCTCAGGGTAAGTTACTTAATTTACATACATATTTTAATTATTTTACGTTTAACCAACCTCAATATCTCAGTCTGAAACAAAATCGATAATATCATTATAATGGTAATAAGCACATGCAAATGATAATATATATTTTTTTTTAGAATGTTCAACAACCTCTACTGAGAATGAACCATTGTATTTCACTCAACTTGAATTGCCATCGACGTCTCAGACATTCCAGTTTCAGAGGACTTCTAGATTTTCATTAGTCAATGCAATGTACGACTCTGAGTCTGAATTGGATGACTTTGATAATGAACAAAAAGAAAATAGGTCTTCCAATCGCGATAATTGTGAGTCGGAAAATGAATATATTATACCCAGTTCAGCTTTTTTAGAAGAGATCCCTATCTTTAGTCACACCGAAGAGGTTAACAATTCTATCTTCGTCGACGAAGCTTCTACCCAGAAAAAACAACTTGGAAGAAAACGACTTCGTAACCAAACTAAATGGAGAAGACAGCAAGCAAAGGTCAAACGCCTTAAAGGAGTTCAATACAAGTCTGCTGTTAGCAATAAGTGGATCCCAGCCAAAATATTGAAAACTAGGTGCGATCAGCATTGTCTGAGGGATTGTAATATTATAACGAACCAACAGCGACAAGCCATTCATGATAGATTTTGGAAAACTGAAAGTTGGGATTTACGCCGCCAACTTATTGTATCACTAATCGATGTTATAGATATTGAACGTTCACGACCACGTGATAATAGTAAACCGTTAATGAAAAAAAACACGAGACAATATTTTCTGGCTGTAGGAGAAAATCAAAATAGATTGAGAGTCTGTAAGACAATGTTTCTAAATACGCTTAGTGTGAGTGAAAAATTAGTTACTCTCGCGTTAGCTAAAAAGTTGCAGAGCACAGGCTCAGTTCTGCCTCCGGATGGTAGAGGACGCCATTCCCCTGCAAAAAAGCTAGATGATAACGCCATTACAACAATCATCAGTCATATAGAATCATTTCCTAGTTACGAATGCCATTATTCACGTGAGAGGAGTAGCAGAAAATATCTGGGGACGCATTTGAATATTAGTACAATGTATAAACTGTATACTGAATTGTATCCCCAAAATCACGAAAAAGAATAGATCTACCGCAAAATTTTTAATGAGAATTTTAATTTAAGTTTTCATCCACCAGCAAACGATACCTGTGATATTTGTGATCATTATACAGTGATGATAAAAAATTCTACTGAGATAAACAAAATAAAACTAGAAGAAGAAAAAGAAAAACATTTACGTGAGGCGAAAGTGCGATACAATTTGAAAAAATCGGATAAATTGCGAGGGAAGTCGTCGTCTTCTGAAGTAGTTTTGATGATTGATATGGAAAAGTGTCTTCCATGCCCGTTTTTGAGTAATTCTCAATCTTTTTATTTGAGAAAATTATGGGTATTAAATTAGACTATTCTGGACAGCACCAACAACAAGGCATATTGTTGCATGTGGAATGAGACAGTCGGTGCCAGGGGGGCGAATGAAGTGGCTTCTTGCCTCCTGAAGTGGATATGTAGTGATATGGGGGATAATGTGGAAGAATTAACCATATGGTCTGATAACTGTGCAGGTCAAAATAGAAAAATAACATTAGCTATTTCCTACATATGGCTAGTTCTACAAAAAATTAAAAACCTCAAAATCATTAATCATAAATTCTTACTTCGTGGTCACACTCACATAGAGGTAGACTCTGTGCATTCGGTGATCGAAAGGGCAAAAAAAAACCACACAATTCCAAATATTTTTACCCCATGACTGGGAACAGTTCATCAGATACTGCAAAACTAACAATCAGTATGTTGTGCACTCAATGAACTTGAATAACTTCAAAAATTTGGGATCCCTGTACCATGGTTCACACTCACCCTTTGTATCTCGAAAGAAAAATGTGAATAATGAGAATTTCTTGATCTCAACAGTATGCTGGCTACGAGCTGATGTCAATGTGCCGGGGATCCTACTTTATAAAAATGATTTTCAGGAAGCTGACTTTAAAAGATTAGATGTTAGGAGAAAAAGGAGAGGTATTTTGAATACCCCGGAGGTACTGCCCCAAGTAAATACAAATCCAATCCCTTTAAGTACACCAAAATTCGGCGATCTACAAAAGATGTTGCAGTGGGTGCCAGAACCACTGCATTTTTTTTACAAAAATTTGAGCCACAAGGCCAGTATGCCAGAATATCCTCTGTCAGATGATGAAGATGTAGAAAACTCCTATAATTAGTATTTATAATTAAATATAGATTTTTATACAACAAAATATAAGTTTTTTTTATTTACCTGTTATCATTTTTTACTTCCCAATTATATTTTCAAACATTGATCCTTTAATAATACACCACATGTCATAACAAAATATTCAATTTCATTTTGAAGCAGAAGGACTCAAGTCCATTTTTACATGTAGTGTTTTTTTTAAACAATATTTTTAAAGGCTTTACATATAAAATACTTCGTTTTATTTGATCGTTTTTAAAACAAAACTAATTGATTTAATAATTACTCTTTTTTTTATCTATCAGCATGGATATACAGAGAAGTTATGAGACCATAGTTACAGAAAAAAACGTTTTTTGGCTCTCCTGAACATTCACCTTTTTGGACTTGCATCCGTATGCTTCTCGGGTACAGATATATAATTAATACAAGTATCATATTTTAACAATCAGATATAATCACAGTTTTATTAATATTTTAACCCGTCTGCTTGGTTCAATATACTCGCACCTCACAATCCGGAAGCCTCAGTTTCGCGCGTAAATTCTGAAACCGTCACTTTGGATCGAGATTGTAAAACATCTATTTATTTATTGTTTGTTTTAGTTTATTTATTTATTGTTTGTTTTGTTATAAAGAATACATCAGCACAAAGAAGCTTTGACTGTCCAATTAGTATTATAATTACTTTTTTTAATTGCTGCTTTGTCCTGTTTTTTTATTTACTTTTCTTAAATATTCTAGTTTACATTCAGTTACTTTTATGTTTCTAAATACCTGTCTATGAACATTAATAATTGGCCTGTTTTTTATCATCCTAACTAACTAACTAACTAACTAACCATCACGCCGTTTCCCCGCAGGGGTAGGCAGAGAGGACGGACCGCCAAACATCCCGGTCTTGGCACACATTCCTTGCCTCGTTTACATTCATACAACGTCTCATACATTCTCTTCTATTATTCTGACTCTTGACATGGCCCGACTCAAGTATCTGATTCACTTGGTCGTGCCATGTCTTTCTTGGGCGTCCTCGACTTCTTCTACCATTCACATTTGCGTCATATATTCTCCTTACACTCCTTTCCTCGTTCATTCTCTCTACATGCCCAAACCATCGGAGCGTTCCTTTCTTGATCTTACTCATCACGCTTACATCAGCCTTGCATTCTTTGCGGATTTCCACATTTCTCACACGATCATACATGGTTTTACCACACATACGCCTCAGGGATCTCATTTCTACAGCGTTCAGTCTACTTTCATCCTTCCTCTGCCAGTTCCATGCCTCACTGCCATACATCAGGGTAGGTACCAGTACTCCATTATGGACGGCTAGTTTCGCGTCTTTGGACAGTTTTTTGTTGCTGCCAACGGCGTTCAGTCCTCCATTAATAGAGTTACCTGCATTCACCCTTCTTTCAATATCTCTATCAGCCTTCCCATCTCTCGTAAACATACTTCCCAAATAAACAAACTCATCCACCTGCTCCAAGTATTCATCATTCACAACTATATTGCATACTGTTTTCGTACTCTCTCTTTCAAACACCATGACTTTAGACTTACTTACATTCATCATTAACTCATTCTTCATGCATACTTCGTTCATTCTTGACACGAGAGACTGTAGATCTTCCATACTGTTAGATATCAGCACCGCATCATCAGCATACAACAGGCAACATACTTCTAGATTACTCAATTTCGCACCCAATCCCATCTCTTTCAATTCTTGCATACAATTATCCATATATAGATTGAATAACCACGGCGACATTACGCAGCCTTGTTTAACACCTTTTGTGATGTCAAACCACCCCGTAAAATCGCCGTTCACCCTAACACATGCAACGCTTCCCTCATACAGAGACGCAATTGCCTGTATGAGATACTTATTCACTCCATACTTGGACAATACCTTCCATAGCTTTTTCCTGTCAACTCGGTCGTATGCTTTTTGTAGATCTACAAAGGCACAGAAGAGTTTCTGTTTTTTTGCAAGAAACTTTTCAGTGAGCATACGCAATGAGAAAATCTGGTCCATGCATCCCCTTCCACTCATAAAAGCACCTTGCACATCCCATATTTTATCTTTTGTTTCCATTTTTACCCTTTCAATCAATATTCTACCATACAACTTGCCCACTGTACTAAGAAGGCTAATAGCCCTATGATTCCCACATTCCATACGTGACCCTTTACCTTTGTACAATGGCATGATTACAGCCCTTCTCCAATCTAATGGCGTGTAACCCTCCTCTAAACATTGGTTAAAAAGTCTGCACAACCATGTGAGAATAATACGGCTCTCTCCTTTAAAGTATTCGGCAGCAATATTGTCGAAACCCACAGCCTTACCATTTTTCATACATTTAATAGATTTTTTTATTTCATCCATGCTGATTTTGGTAACATTCACTCCATCATCGTTCATAACCGATTCACCGCTTGGATCACAGTCACTCGGGTTACTTTCGAAGACCTCCTCGAAATATTTCATCCATCTCTCTTTAATTTCATTCTCATTCGTCAACATTTGTCCATCTTTCGATTTTATCACTTTCATGCTTCCGTTCTCTGGTCCACTCCGGGATCTTTTGACCTCCTTCCAAAACAGTTTTATGTTTTCTTGGAAGTGGTTTGTCATTTTGATTCCCTCTTCTTCTTCCAGGCGTTTTTTCCGTTCTTTCACCCCAACACTTACTCTTTTCTTGCATACCTTATACACTTCTTTCGCTCGATCTCTCTCTTCGCTTGAAACACTGCCAGTCGCTATCAAATGTAACCATGCTTTCTTCTTCTCTGAGACCAGTGCTTTGATCTCATCATCCCACCATGCATCACCTTTTTTCCTACCTTGCTTACTTATTCCACACACGTCTCTAGCAGATTCGCATAGACTCACCTTAATGTGGTTCCATGTTTCCTCTATGCTTAGACCGTTCATTTCCTTCTCATTCAATCTCATTTCTGCACACTTCTCATACTCACTTCTGACATACTCGTTTTGTAGTTTTTCTATTTTGATTCTTGTTGGAGCTGATACCGTTTTCACCTTAGAGCGCCAGCCGCGAAAGAGGTTTACTTTTGACACCACCAGAAAGTGGTCAGTTTCAACCTCAGCCCCTCTGAAAACTCTTGTGTCCTCGGTAACGGCTCTCAACCTAGAGTCAATTACTACAAAATCGATTATTGATCTTTCAATTCCTCTTTCCCACGTATACTGATGGATACCTTTATGATCAAAGAAAGTATTCGACACAAAAAGGTTCCACTCTAAACATACCTCAAGTATTCTGTTCCCATTATCATTCGTTCTTTTATCCCCGAACATACCTAAGGCCGAATCAAATCCGTCACGTCTAATACCGACCCACCCATTCAAATCGCCCGCCATAATAATCCTTTCATTCAACTCTTTTAGTCTCATAACATCATTCACACCAGTCCAAAAATCATCTTTCACTTCGTCACTTTCAGAATTAACAGGGGCATAGCAAATAATAAGAAACACCCTTGTTAAACCAATTTTGAATCGGATCCACATTATTCTTGGAGTTACACATTCAAACTGCAACATACATTCAACCATTCTGGGAGACAGTAGCGCTGCAACACCCTGACAAGCCCTCTCCGTGTCTGGTCTCCCAGACCAGATGACGAACTTATCATCATGCTGCAATGTACCGCTCCCCTTTATCATACTCTCAGTTATACAAAGTACGTCCAAACATTTGCCTTTCATTGTATCACATAATTCATTCATCTTTCTTTCCATCCCTCCTCTTATATTCCATGTGCCAATTCGGCATTGCTCACGTTCCGTCCTCCTCTTTGCGCCACCGAAGGGTTGGCGATGTGATGGATAGCGAGTCTCATCGACTTAATCATCCTCTTATGTATATTATGTTACTAAGCCTGTTTATGTTCCTTAAATAAATAAACTAGGAAGGTCTCCCGTTCTAGGACAGTCAAATAACAGAAACATTTTGATAGGCATACATTTAATTTAGAAATTACCAATTTGGGACACAAATCAACAAATCATCGCCAAAAAACTTTATCTTATTTACTATGGCTCAGGCAAAAATATTTAATTATTTATAATGTATGCATAATTTAATTATTTACTAATTTAGTTATTATTAATTATTTATAATTATGCACAAGTGTCCTTTACGTACATGTTTTTTTTCAATATAGAAAAAAGAAAGAAATGTAAAATTATAATATTAATTGTTAAAAAACCAAAAGAAAAATAATACATATTACCAAAAGAAAAATAATACATACTACCAAAAGAAACATAATACATAAGAAAAATAATACATATTAATACAAAGTTATTGAAAGCAGTGAAGAAGAAACAAAAAGAAAATACCTGTATACAGTGACCTTGTTAAAAAACGTACTGCTAAATTAAACAAAACTACTTTTAATTAAACAAAAAATATCAGAATCACTAGCAAAAAAGGTTTTCAAAAATGTTTAGAGTGTTTTCCAATCGTACTTTAAAGAACTTAATCAGCCATTACAATAAACTAAATCCGAAAGAAGCCTCGTAAGCAAAACATTTTACACTGCAAATGGAGACTCTCAATTAATTTTACAAAAGACTCTTAATTAATTTGTTCCAGCAAGAAAAAAAAGTTGCAGAACCATCAAATAAGCAACCATGTGACAGAGTTGCATGACTAATTTTTGGTTTTTTGTTAAAATTAGTTTTTCATGTTATTTTTGAATACAAGAAGAATAATATACAAATAGACAGTAAAAAAAATTATAAGACATTAATTTGGAAAAAATAGAGATATATAGGGTGCTGTAATAGAAGAAGAATAATATACAAGTAGACAGTAAAAAAAACAACAAACATTAATTTGGAAAAAATAGAGATATATAAGGCGCTGCAATATATAATTATTAGACAATATTTAAGACTCCGTCCTACCCAAATCTAGTAACCATTTTGTAATTTTTTGGTTGAAGGATGACACTTCACATAATTTTAGTTGAGAAGGGATTTTGTTTTACAATTTCGGTCCTAGGTATGAGAATATCATTTGATAAGCCGCTGTGTTGCTTGTTGGAATAGAAAAGTAATTTCTGCCCTTACTTCTGGTTTGACGTTTGTGTTCGACTTTTTTCATTTTATATTTATTTTTATGAGCATAAATTATTTTCTTTTTAATGTTGCACTGTCGAACATCTAGTGCATTAAATTACCCGAAGAGAGCATTGCTCGAATATCCGAAAGGTTTCTTCATTATTTTATTTTATTTTTATTTTGCAGAAACAAACAGTACATTATTACATAATGGAAAATATTTACAAAGTTATAGAATTAATACAATAATTGATACCAATGACATGTCGCTGTTATATACTTATATTTTTGTGAGATAAATAATACATTATACCTAAATTAAGTTAGTAACTTATTGAAGGAGAGGGGTGTTTATGTGAGAGTTTTTATAACACGTAAAATAGATTTCTGTGCCTTCAATAACGAGTTTAATATTGTTTTCCCTTCACTCCCACACCCAACCACTATCCAAGATGGCTTTCATATTTCAAAGACAATAAGAAGCATTATTTCGTTCTCTTTCTGGTAAAAGAAAAATACATAACTTTACATGAGAGGAAGAGAGATATATAGCTTTCAAAATGTAAGGTCGCTCGGGACTTTTTTGGTCTTATGAAAGTAAAACGCTATTACGTGTTTTGGGATGTATTTATGCCCAAACAAGCAGACGGGTTAAATATAAAACGAAATAAGCACGCAAAATTTTCACGAAATGTAATTTGTTTGATACCTACGTAAACCAATGGAGATGACAGAGTCAAATTAATGTCCGTCATTGTAAACTGCACAAAATTTGGTTCCAAATTAGAAAACATTATTTTTTCATCCCGAATCCTTAAAAGGCGGAAATTTTGGTAAAGCGTGTAATTTTATTCTCCATGCCCAAGCAGCTTGATAAACACGCAGGGCTTCTTGTTCAAAAGAAAATCATTTAGTATTCATTCGTTGGTGCAGTTGGTCAAACAAAGTGGATTTTGTGTGACTGTGTATGAAATATAATCTAACAAAGAAAAATCTCTGTTAATTCTAGCTTGTGTTTGAAAAAAAAAAACTAAACTTGGTGCCAAGAATGGTACAAGTTGAGATATCATTTTTCTCTTGCATGATAAATGATCATACCGGTCACAAACACGGTCACACCATGCGTCATAAATATGAAATCTCATCAAGCTAGGGACAAGCACGTAAATGCTCGACTCAAACAAGCAAACATGGTAAACGATCAAAGCCGTTAAATCTTATCGTGTCTTTACTCTTTCTTGTTCTTTAAATCTTAATGGCATTGTTTGTTTAATTATTTAAATTACAATGAAGACCAAGCCTATTATACTTTCAGGTTTGCGCTTTAGAAGACAATGTTCAGATTGTTTGCTGCCCTCGGGTGACAGTAGCTGAAGGTATAGTACCCAGAACTTATTCATCATTCTCTCAATAATATTTCTCTCTTCTTGTATAACGGTCGTGTTGCTTTTGCAGGTTATCAATGCACGCTAGCTGAAACAGGGCGGGCCGGCAAGTGCCTTCGGATATCAAAATGCCCCGTTGCCGTGGAGGCAGCCCTGAAGGGAATAACTCCTCAGGTGAAGCCGCAACTTGATATTCTTATAGTAACCAAATTTCTTTCTTTTTTTTTCATAAAAATTACAAAGAAGCAAACAGCTTTAGTAAATCGTTATTTTTTAAATATTTAAATATGATTTAGTCTTTTTATGCATCTTTATTTATTATGAAAAATATCAACGTTTCACAACTAATAAATTCTTCATTAGGAAACAAATATATATATTTTTTAAATTTTTTTGTTTGTATTTTCAGATTTGCGCTTTTGATGGCTCTGTTCCAGTTGTCTGCTGCGAAGGGGTTGTTGAAGGTATGGCCATCATTCATTAATTGTTAAAAATCCAGTAGGCGATGGTGAATTTGGTTGTCCTGGCTTACTCATCAATACAAAATGTTACATATTGCGAAGGGCGGCGTGTCGCTGACGCAAAATGCCAACAAAGTTTGCGACATTATCACTAGAAATTCTCATCTCATACCGTAGACCGGCAAACATCAACCTTCAAATATTCAACTCTCTTATATTAATTCTGGATTGTGAGTAGAATCTTCATCGTCATGTTTTGTCGTGTAATCATATTGTGTCTGTTTATTTGAAGGTGATAACTGTACAGTTGTAGACACGGGAAAGGCGGGAGTATGCAAATCATTCGATCATTGCCAGATAGCGAAGGAGGCAGCCGAAAAAAGCATTGTGCCACAGGTAACTGTTGTGTTCTTTATGTAAAATTACAACATAGTTTTAATCTCACTGTAATTTTACTAACTATTAATAATAAATACACTAGAAGTGATATAGTCGTATGAACTCAATTTACTTTCGGGCCATTTTTCCCAATTCACTTATTTATTATACGTACTTATTATAAACAAATGCTGATTTCCTATACACAAAGAAAAAAATACTTGGTAATTGATGTGGATATCCGAAGCGATTCTATTCAACAAGATTATGCTGACCATTGAAAAGTATGTACCGCAGGCCAGAAGATAAGATAGTCTATAAAGAAGATATCAATTCAACAAATTTAAAAGTTATTTTTAAAAAATCTTTGATAATTTTTTTAATTATTTCAGTTTCTAAGAACTTTCTGGTATTTTTGTCTACAATAATAATAAGTAATTATTCATTAAAAAACTCGTGGCAAGTATAAAACAAAATGGAAATTTGTGAAAGACGGTAAATTCGTGGAGAAGAGATTTAGAGGAAAGAACAGAGAGTAAATAGGTTTGTAGGTTAAAAATAAGTTTTTCAATAGCATAGTGATTTAAGGTTTTACAAAGTAGATAACAAGAAGAGGTCTCGGGATTGATTTCCGGAAAGAATCATATGGTTAATTTTCTGGGTCTTTTTCTTTTTCATATCTCAATAACAAAATCACAATTAGGCTAAATTTAATTCTTAAATAATTTTCAACCACCTTCTTAAAATTAATTCAAAATATAAAACTTCAATTTCATTTATATAATACACATTTTTTATTAATCTTCATTAACATTATATTTTACTTAAATTGTTTAAATAATAACAAAACTGTTTTCGTTTTCAGATATGCAATGTGGAGGGCACCGTTCAGATCGTTTGCTGCCCTCTGTCGACAGTTGTTGAAGGTAAGGTACACTGAACTTAACCCTCATTCATTTCAAATTCAGTTGGTAATGCGATGGTTCGTTGATTTCCTAGGTTTCCTTATCAACACAAAAGGCAGCGAGTTGTTAATGTGGAAAAGTGTTAATACTGAGAGGTACCGTTGAGGTACGGTACCCAAACCTCATTCATAATATATTACAAAACCAGGAGGAGGTGCAAGGTTTTATGATTTCCTAGGCTACCTCAACAATACCGTCATTGAAAAAGGCGCTGAGTCGTTGAGGTGAAATACGAACAGCTCGAGTGTTTGCAACATTATCACTAGTAATTGTTGAAGATTCCTCATATCATAGACCAGGAAACATCAACACTGTAATATTCCACTGACGAACAAAATTTCTGGATTGTAGAATCTTCATTGTTGTGTTGTGTTGTACAATCCTGATGTTTCTGTTTGTTTGAAGGTGACAACTGTACCGTTAGGGACACAGGAAGAGCGGGAGTGTGCAAAACTTTCGCCAACTGCCAGTCAGCAAAGGAGGCCTCCTATAAAGGCATTTTTCCACAGGTATACATAGATCCTTACTTTGTAAAATATCAACACCCACGGAAAATTTTACTAACCATTAATTAGTAATACACTAGCAATGATGTAAATTTTCGAAAACAATCTGCTTTCCGGCCAAAATCAGAATCATAAAAATAGGGATTGCAAAGAGACGACCAGAAAAACATTTTAAAATTATTAATTTCACAAAAAGTATATACAAAAGATAAAGGTTGATTACTTACTTATAGAAACAATGCTTGTCAATTGATATGAATATCCAAAGCCATTCGATTCAACAACAACATTGCCCTCCCATCTTGACTATGGATCTATGAATTGTACGACCATTGGCAATTTAGTCCCACAGGCCGGAAGTTCAAACAGTCTACGAAGAAGACAACCATAAGGAACATAATATTTAACGCGACAATTAATGCAGCCCTCAGAATGTTATTTGTTACCGCCGCAAAGTTGCTTCAATCCTGTTTTTATTCTAGCTAGGTCATTATCATTTACCGTAGGTTAATAGATGTTTATCAGTTGTGTATAATTATAAAATGCGTTCACTGTATTTATTTTAAAAATATAATTATTTTATTAAAAAATGTGTTTATAAATAGGGTTGTAGACTGTAAATTGGTATAGATGACATCATTTTGAGTGCTCATACTGAATCTCACAATTTTTTATCAGTGAACGTCACTTGTCTCAGAGAATTTGAACATAGTTCATCAAATTTGTGAGTTCATTTGCAATAAAGGGTTACTTTAAAAAAAAAGTTCCATTAAATATAAAGTTTTATCTCTATTTTTAAACGACTTCAAAATAGGAGGAGGTTCTCAATTATGTTCTGTCAATTGATCTAACACACATAAAAAATACGCTTCCCGTGTGGTCCCATTTCAATTTGGTCTAGTTCTGACAATGGCATCCATGAGAAAACCATATAAGTCTTTAATTTGCATTAAGTATGTGCGCGACAAGTGGACGAATAACTCAATATCACGCCAACCGATTTCGATGAGTCTTTTTTCATGGAAATGATGTAATTCAAGGTTAGTTTGATGAGAGGTTGGTTAAGTTCTGATTATGGAATCTATGACAAAGTAACGGAAATCTTCAATTTTTAGGAGCAAATTAACGATACTCGGCCGAATCTTTTATATGCTATCCGGATCTTTGAGTCACCTACCGTAACGTCGTTATGGTCAAGTAATGTCTGTCTCATATGTGCAGCACGTTTAGTAGGTCTACCCATATTTAGACAAATTAGTTAGTGTACTTCAGATTAACTAAAAATAAAAAAATAAACAAAAATTCTAACAACAAAAAAACTGACTTTAAAAAAAACAATTCCAAAACAAAATAATATGCATTAAAAAGTTTTAAAAAATATTGCATATTCTTCTTCAACTTAATAGTCAACTTACTTTATCTATTCGTCAATACATAGGTACGATTGTTATTTTTGGAGTCGGTATTAACCAAGATATCTACATACATAGTTACAGGTGAAATGTGCTTGTGTTGCACGCGAGACTTGACGCATGCCCGGCAAGTTCACTTGACAGCTCTCCTCCTGCTGCAACCCCGCTCTCGCCTCGTCAAGTCACGCATACGACACAAGCATATCTCACATATAACTATGTATGTAGTTACAAACCTACCGTGGCTGACACCGACTCCAAAAAAACAATCATACCTACATATTGATGAGTAGAAAAAGTAAGTCGATTATATCGTAGTTGTAGAAGAAAACGCAATTATTTTTAAACGTTTTAGTGGACCTTATTTTGGTTTGGAATATTTTTTTTTTTAATAAGGTTTTTTTTCTTTTTTAATTTTTGTTTTATATCAACATCTTAAAATTAATATAAAATATAAATAATACTTCAATTTATTGAAATTTTTCATATAATCTTTCACAGTGTTGTTTTTATACAGACATAAATTTTAGCAAAATTGTTTTTGTTTTCAGACATGCGATGCGAAAGGTATCGTCGAGATCGTCTGCTGCCCTCTGTCAACAGTTGTTGAAGGTACGTTACCCAAACCTTATTCATCATTCATTACGAATCCAGTAGGGGATGCAAGATTCGTTGATTTCCTAGGCCCCTCATCACCATAATACCGTCATTGCAAAAGACGGTGAGTTGTTGAGGTGAAATACCAAAAGTTCTGTGTGTTTGTAACATTATCAGTAGTAATTCTTGAAGATACCTCAAACCGTAGACCAGGAAACATCAACACTTTAATATTCCACTGACGCACATTACTTCCTGATCGTGGGTAGAATCTTCATCGTCGTTGTGTTGTGTTGTGTAACCCCGGTTTGTCTGTTTTTTGAAGGTGATAACTGTATTGTTGTGGACACAGGAAGAATGGGGGTGTGCAAACCATTTGCCAACTGCCAGTCAGCAAAGGAGGCCTCGTATAAAGGCTTTTTCCCACAGGTACAGTTCCTTGCTTTATGTAAAATAACAACACTCACGGCAAATTTCAGTAATTATTAAAAATAAATACACAGTAATTTTTTTACTGTTTGAAATCAATGTGTTTTCGGTCAAAATCACGATCATTAAAAAAAGGAATGGAAAGAGACCAAATTAAACACAATTTTTAGAGAATAATTTCATGAAAATGGTGTACAATTAACAAAGCTTGATTACCTGTAGGTACACATAGAAACTATACTTGACAATTGATGTAGACATCCAAAGCCATTCGATTCAACAACAACAATGTCCTCCCATCTGGACTTTGAATCTATGAAAACTATGACCATTCGAAATTCAGTCCCGCTCGCCGTAAGATCAAACGGTCTATGAATAAGACAACCATCAGAAACATTGAAATTAACGCGATAATTGCAACGTGATACTCACAAAATTATTGTACACTACACCAAAACTGTTTTGAATCTGTGTAGATTTTACATAGGTTATTATAATTTACCATGCATTAATGGATGTTTAACAGTCGTGTATAATTGAATGTGCATTTATTGGTAAAAGGATATATAAAATAGACTGTAAATTAGTGTAGATTACATAATTGTGAACGCTCATGCTGATTCACCCAGATTTTTATAAATTACAGTTATTCCTTATAATTCATCAAATTTGAAAGATGATTTTCAAATAAAGGTTTTTAAAAAATATTGTTTCAATAAAATTTAAGTATTATTGGAAAAAAGTTCTTTTTAATAACATTTGGTAGTGCTATCTTTGACTACAGGGATAAAAAAATAATGAAATAGTTTTTTTTAGACATGCGATGTAGAGGGCACCGTTCGGATCGTCTGCTGCCCTCTGTCGATAGTTGTTGAAGGTACGGTACCCTGAACTATATTTCATCATTCATTACAAATCCAGTAGGCGATGCGATGGTTCGTTGATTTTAAAGGCTCCCTTATCACCAATCCTAATCCAGTCGTTTAGTTGGAATACTAATGGCTCTGAATGTTTGCAACTTTATCACTAGAAATTTTTGGAGATGTCTCACACCATAGACCGGTAAGATTCAGCCTTTAAACATTCCTCTGACGTACATTATTTCAGGATTGTTGGTAAAATCTTCATTGTTGTGTTGTATAATCCGGGTGTGTCTGTTTGTTTGAAGGTGACAACTGTAATGCTATGGACACCGGAAGAGCGGGAGTGTGCAGACCATTCGCCAACTGCCAGTCAGCAATGGAGGCCTCCTATAAAGGCACTTTTCCACAGGTATAGGTCCTTACTTTATGTAAAATAACAACACTCACCGAAAATTTTTCTGCCTATTATTTAGTAATACTAGCAATAATGTAACTCTTTGATTTCAATTTGCTTTCCGGCTACAATCATATTCATAAAAATAGGGTGTGCAAGGAGACAACAAGGAAAACAATTTTAAATTAATAATTTCACCAAAAATATGTACAGTTAATAAAGGTTGATTACCTTAACACATAGAAACAATAGTTAGCAAAGGCCTCCTCCAAAGATGCCCATTTTTGTTGGTCTTGTGCTATGGAGTACGAGTTTATGTCAGTTGATCCTTTCTGTAGCAAAGTTTATAGGTGTTGTGTTCTTCCATTTTGATTCCCTGTCGTCTAACTTATGAAATTCACTTAATAACTTAGAAAATTTTACTTAAACATTCTTCCAGTTCTTATATTCGGTTGTATGATGACAGGGTGTTGACCTTGTATGTTATAATTTTTCATTGACGACTTAACTTTGTGTGAATTTTTGAAGCTTGAGTTTTGTATCTTTGGAGGGTTTTGGTCATAATCTTCCCTGGTGGCCAACCGGGTTGGAAGATTTTTTGTGTTTTTTTAATGAAGTTTGTTTATTTGTGGTATCGGTGTGAAGAGAGGGGATTACTTGCTATGCATTTTTATTCCTTGTATTTGTATTTGTCAAGAAGTTCAACATGCAGATAATTTTTTTAGGATGGTTTTTTAGCTCCTTCGGTGACTTCTTTAGCCAGACTGTTATTGTTTTTTTTTTTTTTTCTTTTATTTTATTAAATATGAATATTTTCAGGGGATATTGAGAGATTTTTCTTATTCGCTGTGTTCCAGATTTTGCCTAGTACTACAAATTTATCGTATTTTATTATGGCAGTGTTTCCTTTATCTCTCTCAATCTTTATTCGCTCTTGTAATTCTTTTCTTTTATTTAATATAATATTACGCGGATAGTCTTCTTTTATGAAGTATGTTGTGTCTTTCAGTGTAATTTTTTGTTTAAATATATCGATTTTCAATCATAGATTAGAAAAAGTGGCAACAATTGGTCTAGGTCTTTCTTCTTTTTTTCCAATTATCTTTATTTCTGATATGTCTCTTCGTTCAATGTTTAAATCATTTTTTTTTAAAATAAATTCAACCAAAATATTTTCCAAGTTTAAGTATGATGGCACCTTCTCTTCTATTCCGAAAAATTCAATATTTCTTTGTCTTGCTTGTTTTTCCAAGAAATAAAGACGTTTCTCTTGATTTTGTACTTTTATTTGGAGGTTGTCATATTTTTCTTCTGATGTTCAAAATTTTCCTTACATAATGTTATTTATATTTTGTGTTACTTGTTCAGTCACCTTTTCTCCGCTTTTTTGTATGGTGAGTTTTTGTTCATCCAACTCTTTTGGATGTGACGAAGTGCTTTCATAATTTCCTCGATAATACGTGAGATTTTTTAAAAATTAAAATGTGTACAATTTTATTTATAGTGCGGATAGTGTTCTGTAATGGCCTTTTTCTGAACTATTAATTTTCTCCAAATGGTATCATCTGTTGGTTTACTTTTGAATCAGTGTTCTCTAATGGCCTTTTTCTGAACTATTAATTTTCTTCAAATGGTATCATCTGTTGGTTTACTTTTGAATTAGTTGGTGTCGTAATCTATCGATGGTGTTTCGTGTTTTGTGTGCTGCCTGTAGAACATAGTACAGTCAAGTTTCAATAGATGGCGCTGATTTCAATTAGTTTATTGACTATAATTGCCGAATCGTCAGTGCAGATTTAGATTATTTTCATCTGTTAATTGTAAATTGTAAATAGACCACAAAAGGTTCACTGATATTCACATTTAATCACTTCCTAACGGTATTTTATTCGATTTGGTAGTAGTTTTCCGTAATTATTGTTTATTTGTCACAAAAGCTGGTAGGTTGACTATTAAGGCTATGCACTAGGTATTTATAGACAGTCAAGTTATCATTTCACTGTGACTACAATATATGTTGTAAATCAGTTGTTTATATGTCCGTTATATTTTATTGCACTGGTTTTTAAGCACTGATTTTATTATTAAATTCACAAAATCCACAGAGCTAATGTTGGACTTGGTACAGTAGCGCCCTCTTCCCTCCAGAACAACATCACTTACCGCACGTTAATATATTTTTATCAGTTGTGTAAAATTAAAAAAATACATTCATTGTATTAAATTAAAAACTGTTATTACTTTATTTTTAAAAACTTGTTTATTAATGAGGTGTAAGGAAGGGGTGTGAAGACTGTAAATTAAAATAGATATCATCATTTTGAGTTCCCATGCTAAATCTCACAAATTTTCTTCAATGACAGTCACTTTTTTTGCGGAATTTGAACATAGTTCATCAAATTTGTGAGTTTATTAACAAATTGGGGTTACTTATAAAAACTTTTTCTTTATATCTTTAATTAATATCAGCAAAGATTTAAATAATAAAAAAACTGTTTTTGTTTTCAGACATGCGATGTGGAAGGCACCGTTGGGATTATCTGCTGCCCTCTGTCGACAGTTGTTGAAGGTACGGTACCCAGAACTTAATCATAATTCATTATAAATCTAGTAGGCGTTGCGATGGTTAGTTGATTGTCTATTCTACCTCATCACCGTAATCCAGTCATTGTAAAGAATGTAAAGGGTAGTGAGTCAGAATTCCAACGGCTCTGAGTGTTTGCACCTTTATCTCCAGGAATTCTTGAAGAATCCTCAAACCGTAGGCTGGCAAAAATCATCTCTGAAATATTCCACCGACAACTCATTAATTCTGGATTGAGGGTAGAATCTTCATCGTCATGTTCTGTTGTGTAACTTTGGTATATCTGTTTGTTTGCAGGAAACATTTGCTTGGTAAAGGATACAAAAATAACGGGGGTATACAAACCATTTGCCAACTGCCAGACATCGATGAAAGCCGCCAGTGAAGGCACTTTACCCCAGGTACTGTTTTTCCTTTTATCTCTGAAAATAACAAGTTTGTACAATCACAGCAATTTTACTTTATACATGTTATGAAAAATTAATCTGTTATTGTAAATATTTCGATCTAATACGTCGGTTAGCGTTGTAAGCTCCGATCCCATTTTGGGTTCGTCTCTTATTCTGGTCGCTCGTGTCATTTTAATTGATGATTCAGTAGATTCAGTGTATAGATAGTAGGTCAATTGTGTTTTTTTTTCTATTCACGTTGTCCCCCAGTTTAACATCTTCTTTTCGTGGCATCTCTTTCCATCATTACGAAAATCAGTATATTATAACGGTTATCCAGCTACATTACGAACTTGGCAAAAATAATTGAAGAAAAGCACATGAATTTCACTAATTATTAAACCTGCCATAAGATGATTAGAGAACGCAACATGGTATTTTTCTGCATACATTAACGCACACGGGTCGAAATTCGAAATAATTCGATTAAACAACACGACTTTCCTCCCACCTTTACTACGAGTCTGAGTACTAAAACCGTTGGCAAGTTAGTCCCGCAGGCCGAAAGATAAAAATAGACTTAGAAGAGGCTAACCATCAGGAACATAGAAATTAACACAATAATAAATGCAACTTGACACGCATATTAGGCACCGTGGAAAAACCAAAATCATTTAAATACTTTACAGATCACAACATCATATTGTGGAATAATTCTAGATCAGATGGTTATTCATAATTTTTTTATTATAAATTTGGCACTTTAAATTTCAGTTATTTATTTTTTTTGAAACCACACTTAAAATGAAGAAACCAAATTATTTGATAAAAATCACTAAAAAGTGTAAACCAAAATAAGTTGATTTCAGAAGTGTGACTAACATATACCGATATAAATATTATAATATTAATAAGACGAAAGATCGGACAGAAAGTAGTTTATCTCCAACACAGCAGTCATAAAAATGCTCTACTTCTCTCTGGTTCGCAGCATTCTCGAGAGTGGATCAGTAATATGGGAACCCGAAGATGCCCTCTACTCAAATGATGTTGAAAAGGTGCAAAAAAAGTTCATGCGGTACCTGTACATGCGACAGTTTGGGTACTACCCTTTGTTGTATCCCTCTGATTTTCTCGCGGGAATTCTGGGACTAAATCGTCTCGACGTTAGGAGAAAAATTGCAATGATGCTAGTAGCACACAAGCTGCTAAACGGGCACATTAGCAATCCTGATGTTCTGGAAAGGATTTCATTTTATGTCCCCGATAACTTCACCAGAGCAAGGCAACACAGACTTTTTACTTTTCCTAGAGGCAGGACCAACCTACCGATGGTCATGCCTCTAGGGAGAATGACCACACTATTAAACCTTTCTTCTGAAATTGACATTTTTCAATCGAACTACAATCATTTCAAGAGCGAAATAAAGGTATTCTTTAGCACCTGTCATTATTAATGTACCTATATAATTAATGTATTACACTATTAACTAAAAATTGTGAAATGTAATTGGATATATACATATGTTAACTGTTTTTCACAATACAAACAAATAAAGGAATCAATAGTTCATTCAGCTGCAGTTGATGCATTCAATTCTAGGTGGATATTAAATTTCCCTTTTTCTAAGTCTTTCTCTCTTTCACCGTCTTTACATCTCAATTAACGTATCATTAATTAAATTTAATTTATTTTTCAGATCTGGGCTTTAGAGGACACCGTTCAGATTGTCTGCTGCCCTCTGGTTGGTGAAGGTACGGTACCCAAACTTAATCAATCAATTATTGTAAATCCAATAGGCGATGGTTTGTTAATTTCCTAGGCTCCCTCATCACCACAATACTGTCCAAGAGCGGGTTAGAAAAAAACTTGAAGTATCATACTTCAAGTTTATTTCTACAAGTTCAAGAGTGTATAGGAAGGTTTATGAAAGTGTCAAAACAATAGAAAAATTAAATGTTTAATAAAGACAGTTTTTGCTTCAAAGTATGTGCTGTGATGGAATCTCCACAATACACAAAAGTACCGTCTGGGGTAATACGGTCTGCCCCCCCCCTAAATCCGTCCTTAACACCGTCATTGTAAAAGGCAGCGAGTTGTCGAGGTGACATACCAACGTAACGGTCGAAGAGTGTTTGCAACTTTATCGCTAGAAATTCTTAAAGATACCTCAAACGTACATGTGCGTATATATATTATTTTTCCACAAGTCCGGTGTTTTTTTCAATTATTTTTTTTTGTTTTATAAATATTTTATTTTTAATTTTTTAAATAGCCATAAAACTGGCACACTATATTTTACTATTTTTTTGTGAGTACTATCACTTTACTTTTATCTTACTCTCACTTGTTTTTTTTTTTATAAATGTACATATTATTTCTCGATCCTACATCTAGTGTTTTTCAGTTTTCATCATTGTTTTTATATATTTATTTTTTCTACTTTCATTGTTTTTTATCTTATCTTATCTGTATCTTATATGTATCACACAATATATAGACTGTGTTTAGATTATTTATCTAGTTCCTATCTCTCTAATATTAAGCAAAAAAAGTTAATAATTATTGACTTTTTATTTATTATTTGGGCATGATGTGAAGATTTGTTATTGGGTTGTAACCCAATTATTATAATTTATTGTTTGTTTAATGCATGTCATGTTATTAACCTGTAAATGTTCCTAATAAAATAAAATAAAATAAAATAAACCGTAGACCGGCAAATATCAACCCTAAAATTTGCACTGACGCATATTTATTTATTTATTTATTTAATACATGAATTATCGAAAGTACATATAGTTTTTTGTGATATTTCACCCTCCATGCTAGGGATGACCCTGTGTTATGGCGGGTGAAGTTTACAGTTTGCGGATATACATTCATTAGTGTAGGTTGAAATTATATTACTTCTGGATTGTGGGTAGATTCTTCATAGTCATGTTGTGTAACTCTTGTGTCTGTATTTCTTTGCAGGAAGTAACTGCACGCTTTCGGACACAGGGGAGGCGGGAACGTGCAGATCATTCGCCAACTGCCGGAGAGCGAGGAAGGCCGCCGGTAGAGGCGTTGCACCACAGGTATTGTTCTTGCCTTTTTGTTTCTCTGTCAATAACAACGTGTTTTGACTTACGTGCCCCTAACGTGACCTTCCTTTGCTTACAGAAATGTGACTTAACTGAAGACTATTCGGAGTTGGTATGCTGCGCGGAGACTGACTGTCCGCCATTGGCGAAGGAACTTGTCACTCAACTACCGATTGGCTCCAAGGCTGCGGACTGTAAGTTACAACCCGAACTGAAGTACTCTTATATTATTATGATGCATGTCGACATACCCTGCGAAAAGTTCTCTTTTGAAAATCTGTTTGTTTATAGAAATGAACATTAAAAAAATATATCATAAGTAAATTTAATACTCAGTTTAAAGTTGAACAAAAGCATCCTATTTTCCCCAATATCAAATTACCTGAAAAATGTGAGATTTTACTAGCAAAGTTCTCTTATGTAAACTAATAGGTTTCAGATACAGTACTTTACATAAGGAGCGCGTATCGATTTATTCTCTGGAGACCTCAGACTGAACCTTTTTTTTTTTTTTTACATTAACTCCACACAGGAGGCCCTGAGGAAAATAATTTCCCTCAGGGCCTATGTCATCTGGGATGCTGTGTGGAGGGTCTTTTTGAGGAGAGGAAGGAATGAACATTGGTCTTGAAGAGACCCATGTTGTAGGAAGGAGGAAACACAGAGGCCGGCAAATCATTCCACAGCCGAGCTGTTGAACACAAGAATGAGTCGAAGAAACGACCCGTTCTCATGTGACAAATGTCAACTGTGTACAAATGTTGGGCACGCGTTTGGCGTGTTTCCTGACTATGCACCGGTGCCGAAGGGATCAATGATGCTAGTTCCTCGGAGCATCTTCCATTGTAATACCGGTAGAACAAGGATAGCATTCCCACCCGACGCCTGTGCTCTAAAGATTGCAATCATACATCATGAACCATACATCATGAAAATATATTTGTGTTTTTCCTTTATTGTAAGGGTAAAAAATAAGTTTTTTGATATAAACAAACAAAATGTTATATTTTCTCTGGTAAAAATAATGTTTTCTTTTTTACTAAAATCTGAGTTTTAAATATCATAAAAAGGAAAATCCTATTTAATAATTTCCATTGGATTGACAGAGGTAACGAAACTAAGAGGAGCTACCTGGCTATACATATTTGCTATAAATACTAGAAATTTTCTTCCACTGTATAAGTTTTTTAGTCCCATGAATAACTTTAGGGACGTCTAACGTTTATTTATAATGTTTTGTTTCCTCTACAGACTGCATAGAGCTGGCAGAGAAGATTCACCCGTGCCAAGAAACACTCTCCGGTTGTACTCGGGGGGATATGTGTCCTCTACTCATACCAGACTCGAATATAGTGTATCGCAAGACTCCTATGACAACTACATCAGAGGCCCCGTACTATGTAAGCTATAGACTTTAGGTAGCTTTATTTTAAACCAAAAATGTTAATTTTTTTATCGAAAAAACTATTATTATTCTTACTTTAACCTCACAGGAGGCCATGGGGAAAATAATTTCTCCCAGGGCCTATGTCATTTTTGAAGATATTGTGCGGAGGGTCTTATAAAGGAAACGAAGAAGAGGAAGTTTTCGGGAAGGAGAAAGATGTGAGGAGCGGGTAAGATTATATGGAACAATGTGTCCAGGAGTTACGGACATACTAATCTATCCCTCTTGGTGCGGCGCAAGACGATCCAGAGAGACCAGCTGGAGAGGTCAGATCTGCCGCTCTCGATCCTGCTTGTGATCCAAACCACTGGGGCAACCTATGGCGGAGGTGTTGGTTATCCAAAAATGGTTCCCGGGGCGGCGGTACATATATTCGCTTTCCAACTAATTAAACATGATACCTTTCCCCGGCAGGGGTAGGCAGAGAGTATATACCGCTATAAAACTATGTCTCGGCACACATTCCTTGCTTCATTCACATTCGTATTTCACACACACTCTTCTCGTGTTATTATTACTCAAGAAACTTCCTTTTACTTACGCGTTGTACATTCTCCTTACACTACTTTCTTAGATCATCCGCTTTACATGCCCAAACTATCAAGGCGTCCCTTTCTTAAACTTAAGAGTTTTTTTTTTTTTTTTTTTTTTTTTTTTTATAACATACTTCCCTTGAACACTTTAAGTTTTTAAGCTTTTAAAATAAATGTTACTTTTGTAGAAAATATTAGGTCCTTACATATGAAATTGGCGTTTTGTATGAGAGGAACATAAATTCGATTTTTTTAAATATAGTGTATTTATTTAATCAAAGTATGTACCATTGCTATGTATGTACTTTTCCATCTCATAGGTAGTTCATCGATCCCTTTACTAAAAAAACCATTCGGATGGGAATCAATAAAATCTTTGAAGACGGTTTGGACTGCCCCATTGGAGTTGAATTTTTTCTCTTGCAAAAAGTTATTTAAATTTCGAAAAAAATGGTAATCTGTTGGGGCAAGGTCCGGAGAGTACGGTGAATGTCTTAGACATTCCAATTGAAGCTCCTATAATTTGATAGCCATCTGTTATGCAGTGTGTGGTCTAGCGGTCAACGCACAGTCACTCAATTCGTGAGGTACCCACCTTTCAAGCTTTTTCACCTTCCCAATTTGCTTCAAGTGGATTAAAACAGTTTTATCACTAACACCACAGCCTGCAGCTAACTCGGACGTGGTTTGCGATGGATCCGCTTCCACAATAGCCTTCAATTCTTCATTATCAACTTTGGTCTCCAGCCGTCCACGGAGCTTGTTCTGCAGGTCGAAATTTCCAGAACGAAAACGTTGGAACCAAAAACGCACTGTGTTTTCTTTTGCGGCACCGTCGCCATACACATCAATAATCCTTCGAGCCGTTTCTGCAGCACTGGTGCCACGGTGGAACTCGTACTCGTAAATAACGCGATATTTCAAGTTTTCCATTTTGTAAACTAAGTGACGCAAAGAAAAAAAAGCAATTAAGGAAAAAACAAATGAATTATAATTTTTGAAACACAAATACATGAGTAAATAGCTGTATAAATTTGAATTTGGAATTCCTAACCAAAGAGAAGATATTTGAGATCAAAGTTGCCAGTACGGCAAAATGCCAATTTCATATGTAAGGACCTAATATTCAGATGTCGCGTCGGGTCGAAAAAGTAATACGTATATGAAGTTTTTTTTATGCGAATACCTCCCAGCTGCTCCCGTCTGGAGCCAGTGAGACTATGGCATCCTCAATTGGGGTATGTTGTGAGGCCGAAGGTAGTAGGTAGGGAAAGGAGTTGTGAAAGAGGAAGGTGGGGTAGTACCAGGCTATTCAGATCTGGTGACCAAACACGACATATTGTGTTATTTCACAATTTATTATTATAAAATATAATATATATTATATTTATATTATTTTAATTTGAGAGGCAGGATGGGTACCGCCGCCCAGGCACTTTTTATTGGATAACCAAAACCCCTGACATAAGTCACCCCAAGTGGTTCGCTTCGTTTGGTGACTCAGGGGTGGCCGGGTTCGTGGGGTGAGGATTGTCTAGGTTTTGGCGGCAGATGCTTTTGCTCACCTAATGCATGGCAGGACGGACCGGGAGAGACTGGTTAAGGGTGACCTTGTGACTACTCTCCACGCACCACGATGGGAGGGATGGATTGACACTTCATCACTCCTGAACACATTGACCCCCAGATTCATATCCATCCCTCATACGTTTTCCATCCCAGAATTTTCTCCCAATCCTTTCCCTTAAAAGACTCTCCACACAGCATCCTCAAAGGATGACGTTGACTTGAGGATATTTTTTTTGCTCGGGGTTTCCTGTTTGGAGATGGAGTATATACAGTTTCCACATGTTCCGAAGAGGAAGATACTCTCAGTATCGCCCTGGTGAGAAAACCACCACTCGGAATTGATACGTTGCTTGAAATCGCTTTAGCCGGGTTTTGTGACTAGATCTTTTTTTTACATGAGCTCCACACACAGGAGGCTCTGAGGAAAATAATTTCCTTCCGGGCCTATGTCATCTTTGGGGATGCTGGGTAGACGGTTTTTTAAGGAAAGGAAGGAGAGGAGAGTTCTGGGAAGGAAAAAGGTTTAAGGGGTGATTAGGAATCCGGGGTTCAGTGTGTCCTGGTCATCCGCCTCCAAGACCTAGACAATCTCACCCCATGAACCCGGGCACCCCGATCTAAATACCAAATAACCAGATCTAAATATTTCTGTACTTCTCCGCCTTCCTCTTACTCATCTCTTTCCCCTCCCCACCACCTTCAGCCAAAAATTTACGCCAATTTGTGATGTCATGGTCTCACTGGCTCCAGATGGTTGGGTGTGGTTTGGATTCTTGTGCGGAATTCGTATAAAAAAAAGAAAATGAAATACATCAAATATTTTCAGAGCAATATTTAAAACAACACTTGCTTAGAGAATAATATTTGGATGTCGTGTTGTGTTCCCAGGGACAGATTGGATCAGGTGAGAGAGGAGACATTGCCTGGCGGAGGTTTCCTGTAAGTCTAGTGAGTGACCAGTGGGTGTTGTGTTCTGCATTCGCCGTTAAATGGATTGGGTGAGTTTATTGTTCCTTTATTTTAAAATTCAACTCGTCCATATACGTGGTAATCTACTTCAAATATGTAATTATTGACTGTGCATAACGAAGTTCTGCTTTAACTCCTCCATTGTGAATTTCGTCTGTATGTACATTTGTTTGGACGTTCCGTTTCCGTTTCAGGACGGTGGCTTTATTAATGGTTGCTTAAAGCTTATATTTCCAAATGAGAAATCATGGTGCATTTTTTTAACTTTTCATTCGAATTCGTTCAATATTATGGTACCTACTTGCCTGAAGAAATTCTGAAAAAGAATTATCATTGAAATAGTTATGTTTCCTTGAACAAGATGTTAAATTGTTCTTTATTTAAAATTTAAGAACGTTACATAAAATGTTCGTTTTATAATTAAGTAGATGTACTTAATTACCTACTTATAAGTTTTATAATTTCATAAGAAAATATGGTTTTTATTTATTAAATACTAGCTGGTTTCCGGCATGCGTTGCTATGCCATTTAATGAAGAAATTGTTTCTCCCTGAGTGTCCTTTCCCATTCGTCCCGTTCTCTTTCCGCCTCCCCTTCTTCTCCTGCGTCCTCTTTTCCTTCTCACGTTCCCACTCCACTCCCCCCCTTTTTCCCGTCCCGCAAATCCCCCTCCCGAGTTCCCCTCCCCCCTCCTAGGTCCCCACCCCCCTCTCGGGTTCCCCTCCCCCTTCCTGGTTCCCCTCCCCATCGCTCCCTCCCTCCCGCTTTCCATAGCAATAGCCGCTTCCTCGCGTGTCATCAATAGCAATTTTTTTGTACTAATTTCATAATGCCAGAGCTCGCCTGAAGTTTTATGAAAACCTTTTTCTGACAATAACGAACACATAAAAAAAAGAATTATCCAATTTGGTGCAGTCGTTCGAAAGTCATGCGCTTAGCAACACATTCAACGATTCATTTTTATATTATAAACTAGAAAATCAGAAAAAAGCCTTTCTAGACTCGACGACTATTGTTACAGAATTACATACTTGTGTAATCGCGAGAACCCAAAAAAATAATGTGTTTATGGTTAAGTTTTAAGATTTTCATGGCCAAAAGCATTTTCGTTATTTGTTTTTGGGGTGTTATGCCGTGTTGCGCTACCTCCTTCTTTAGCCAACGTTTCGGACATCGTTGCAGTGTCCATCATCTGGACAGATCCGGCAGATCCGGGTGATGTGATGACACATTTACCGACAATGCAGATCCGGCAGATCCGGTAAATGTGTCATCACATCACCCGGATCTGCCGGATCTGTCCAGATGATGGACACTGCAACGATGTCCGAAACGTTGGCTAAAGAAGAAAGTAGCGCAACACGGCATAACACCCCAAAAATAAATTATGAAAATGTGTTTTTGATTTTAATGTTTTTTTTCACATTAAAAATAAATAAAGATTTTATATAAGTGCAATTTTCTTAAAACAGTGCCACCCTAATTGTTTTTAATGATTGTTTGTGGAAATAGTGATTTTTTTGTGGTTCAACCATTGTTAGTGAATTTGTAAAATTCACTAACAAAATTCCCTTCAGGCCACTCATGTATTTTTGTTCTCCATGAAATATTTAGTGTATTTAAATGTAGTGATTAATTCTGCTACTTTACTCAATTTTTTAAATATTTACCTCAATACAGGCCTTACCTCAATATTTAAATGTTTTCCTCATTCCTAGTGAGGTTAATGCTTTTAATCTCTATCTATACATCTATCTATTTCTTTCTATTCATATTATAAATTAAAGTCCTCGGCGTTGTCTGTCTGTCTGTCTGTTCGCGATAAACTCACAAACTACTGAACGGATTTTCATGCGGTTTTCACCAATAGATGGAATGTTTCGTGAGAAAGGTTAAGGTATATAATTTGTCAATGATATGTGTAAATTGGTTGAAACATAACGATAATTGTTAGAAGTGTCGGAAAAAGTCAAGCCGCCTGGTAGCTTTCATCGAAAACGCTACCTAATCCTTTTGAGATATAACAAAACAATTCATTGTAGGATATTCCTCTTTTATAGATCTACAAAATAGTCCATGATGGCATATATCTGTCTTTTACGGATAGCTTACTATACCCATCCTATCTTCTGAAAAAATGGTCATGTACAATGCGGTAATTGGAAAATTATTTATACGGATACAGTAATAATCCTTATCAACTTAAAAACGTTAGTCACCTCAAGCATTTCAAGCACATTATTATAATCTATCGCACCATCTCTACGTATTATACATTAAAGTCCTCCGCGGCGTCTGTCTGTCTCTTCGCGATAAACTCAAAAATGCCAGTGGTTATAAAAGTTGGATAACCATCCAGTAGATGGCGTCGTATTTAGTTACCCACAGCAACGCGTGGCTGGGTCAGCTAGTTTTAAAATAATAATATGAATACGGGGAGAGACAAATAATAAAAACGGTGAAAGTGGAACCTTCAGAAAAATAAATACGGGGAGAGACAAATAATAAAAACAGTGAAAGTGGAACCTTCAGAAAAATAAATACGGGGAGAGACAAATAATTTAAACAGTGAAAGTGGAACTTTCAGAAAAAATAAAGTAGTCAAGAGTGGGGAGGCTACGAGCACCATACAGAGAGGAGACTGATTGACTACGAAGCATCGCACAAAGAGGAGACTGATTATACTGTCTCATTATCTCGCAGGCTAAATCTTATAGATGTACGTGTTTGTATCTTTTTAGTGCTATTTTTCGTTTAATCGAGTTTCAAATCACAACGGTGCTAACGAAGTTTTCGATACAATAAATCGGGGTCGAGTAAATGCATCGACACATTTATAAGATAGTAAACAGCTGAAAGTAACATTAACATGCCAGCTAAAAAATCTACTTCGGAAACAATTTACTCCAAAACAAAGCTCACGAGAGGGATGGAATCGTACGTCTGTTACTCATGGACATCCGTCACTCCTGTTTATTTGAGTTTTTTTTAAGTTAAAACTTCTTTAGAACCGTTGTGATTTAAAAATTGATGAAACGGAAATAAGCGCCATTAAAAAGAGACAAACACAAACATCTATTTTATAGCCTGCGAGAGAAAAACGTATCCTCTATGTGCGGTGCTTAGTAGAATAATTAGTAAAATAATAACCATCCATGTTTAAACTTGGTAATAATATTATAAAAAATGAACTCTGTACTCATACTACGCCTTCATTCGTCTCATTTTCTCCAACTCTAGTTTAATGAAGGTTTCACTTCTACATACTCTGATTTTAATTTAAATAATTTTCAGCATATGTTTTCTTAAGAAAGTCTTTCGAGAAATTGATTAAAACGGTTTTTTTTTGTTGGGAAAAATATTTATTTTTTTGATTTTATTATGCGATGGCTATTAACTTTTCAAATTTTAAACATTTCTTCCTGAAAAATTGAAAATTTAGAAAAAAATGCTCGGAAAATGGATTAGGAAATTATGACAAAGTTTTTTCGTTTTTAAAAACTGAGAAATTCAAAGTTTTGTTAACCCCTCGGACCAATTTGTTCCCTTTTCGGAACAACTCAAAGAAGTCTCATATAAATCGTAGTATTTCTCTTACTATCATGTTTAGAAATATGATCTGAAAACGGTGCTAGAAAGAGTTTAAATTCAAATTTATAAATTACTAGCAGACCCGGCCACGTTGCTGTGGCTAACGAAACACAACGCCATTACCCAACCATTATAAAATCTACACCACCCGCTTGCCAGCTGCCCGCTGCCTGAATTGAATATTTGAATTTCTCCACTTTTCTCTACTATAATAAGCATATTTTTATACATATAAATCTTCCTCTTGAATCACTCTATATATTGGGGAAAACCGCATGAATATCCGTTGCGTAGTTTAAAAGATCAATGCGCACATACATTTTGAGCGACTTCATCAAATAAAATAATTCAAATCAAATACCTACTTACTCTAGGACATCTATTTTCCAATTTCTTCCGTAGAACGAATTTCAAAAGTGACTATAGTACGGCCCTCCAGCCGTTTTAAATCACACATGTTTTCTTTAAATTTCTCGGTTTTAATATAATTTACATGTATTATACATATAAACATTTCTCTTCAATCACTCTATCTATTGGTGAAAACCGGATGAAAATCCGTTGCGTAGTTTAAAAGATTAACGCGCACATCCATTTTGATCGACTTCATTTTATACTATGTAATGATAATGAAATGATGATGATGATGATGATGATGTAATGATGATAATGATAATGATGATGATGATGACTACAAAATAATTCAAATGTTTGTCTTTAAGGAACCAAAGTTTCCGAACAAAATTTGAAAAAATTATGAAACTTCGGATATTTTATAATAATCCTTGACTCTGTGCAGAAACGGGCGGTCCATTTGATAGATTCTCCCATCTTAACAGACAGACTGCAATCTTTAGAGCACAGGCGTCAGGTGGGAATGCTATCCTTGTTCTACCGGTATTACAGTGGAAGATGCTCCGAGGAACTAGCGTCATTGACCCCTCGGCACCGGTGCATAGTCGGGAAACACGCCAAACACGCGCCCAACATTTGTACACGGTTAACATTAGTCACATGAGAACGGGTCGTTTCTACGACTCGTTCTTGAGTTCAACGGATCGGCTGTGGAATGATCTGCCGGCCTCTGTGTTTCCTCCCTCCTACAACATGGGTCTCTTCAAGACCCGTGTTCACTCCTTCCTTTCCTCAAAAAGACCCTCCACACAGCATCTTAAAAGATGACATAGGCCCTGAGGGAAGTTATTTTCCTCAGGGCCTATGTCATCTTTACGCTTACGTTAGTTATGCGTTATACGTTTCCTCCTGTGTGAAGTTAATGTAAAAAAAATAATATATATATTTTTACACGAAACGATAAAAAATAGAGTTGACGATAACTTTTATATAACATTTGCCTACAAAAGTATATGTGTGTACGTATGTTATTTGTTGTTATCAGTAACTTTAATTAGAAAAAACATTATAAACATATATTTTTTTTCAATGATTTAATTAGTTTTCGGATGTGTTCATAAATATTCCATTTATATCATTGAGGTATATAGATTTATATAGTTTTATTGCAAAACAGAAATACTTTGATCTTCCGACAAAATAGGCGGGAGACCTGAGGGGTTAATTATATTTTGGCATTTTCTTGTCTGAGACGGTTGGTTCTTTTTGAAAACAGCCGAAAAAGTCACTTCCGTTTACGACAATCGAAAATATACAGACCTTCAGATAATAATACTATCAGAAATGGATATATTTAGCATTAAAGAAGCGTATTTTCTTTCAGTTCCAGTGATATTATGTTCGTCGGATTGGGCGGAACCTTTACACCCCAGTACAATCCAGATGAGATATATGGCGTCACAAATCCTTACATCCACCCGCTATACAACAAATTTTACGGTACAGTATACAACGACATCGCCCTCCTACAACTAGACAGAGAGTAAGTATTTCATAATTATATAAAATATGGAAATAATTTGAAGTAAAAATAACACAACAAAAACAAAAAAAGTGAAAATAAATATGCACGGCACGTAGACCATAGTTTACGTAAACCATAGTTTAGAAAACGCTTAGATAACTTAGAAGCTTTGGAAATAAAATAAAAATCACTTAAAAATAATGAATCTATTATCAACAAACAAAAAATATTGTAACAATTATTATAAGCAATAATTATCAGCCTGAAACACTCATCCACCATGGCTCAGTGGTCAGAGCAATCGACCGGCAATCGAGAGGACACGGGTTCAAGTCCCGTTGGCGTCATGTATCTTTTCTCGGAAGATTTTTCAATGTGGATGAGTGTTTCAGGCTGATAATTATTGCTTATAATAATTGTTACCCTTTGTGCTATGCATAAAAAATCTTGTCTTAAAAACGTTAGTTTTACAATTAAAAATAATAAAAAATATTGTCTTACAGCCCAATCATGGATATGTTCTACCCACCCACTCTACATTAATACCTAGCAACGCCTCCACCCCTACCATAATAATACAGGGTGGGGCAGAGAGGAGTTACTGATTTCAAAAAATCACTGAAGGCCCCCCAGGCCGAGCAGAGGGGCGGGGCGGGTGCCGTTAGGTTGGGGAAATGATGTCGTTTATGTTAGTGACCATGCCGTGGTTAGGTAAGTACCGGGGCTTTATTGTGGAAACGTTCTTTAAAAACTGAAAAAAGCGTTGTGGCTACGCATGGAGCTTTCCGGGTCCGGTTCGAGTTAAATCGTAATTACAGTTTTTCTCATCCTAAAACCATTCGGAAATGTATAATTAATGTAAGGTGGATAGGAACTGCAGATTCTAAAATACCAGTTGGGTGACCTAAAAGTGTGCAAACACCCGAAAACATCGCGATAGTAAGAGCGTCAATTGAAGAGTCTCCAACCCGAGTAGCGCGGAAACATGCCGCAGCGCTTGAAATACCGTCCAGAATTATAAGGCAAATCTTACACCCCGACCTTCACCTATACCCCTACAAGGCACGGAAATTGAGCCCACAAGATTTTGTGAAACGTAGAGATGCTTGCATTGCAATCGCAACTGTTGTATCCCTCGGCGCTGTTTTGTGCACTGGCGACGAAGGATTAATCATTACCTTTATTGAGTTATTCATCTCACTATTGTGAGATGTTGAAGAATCTCAGGCGTCCCAAAATGAAAGAGTATGGTGAGGAACAAGACACAGAAGCTTTCTGGTTACAGCAATATGAAGATATGGCCCATGCTGTTCATCGTTCATGCGAAATTTTGCAAAAGCTCTTTCCAGGTCACCTGATCTCTTTGTGGGGGAATATTCCATGGCCCCTCGCTCTCCCGATTTGACCCTGAGTGACTTTTCTGTAAGGATACATCCAAGCTGAGGTAAACAAACTTCGATCTCGAACCCTTGAAGCTCTGAAGGAGGCGATTGAGGACGTCATCGCGGAAATTACGCAAGATATTGTTACGTTACGGAATTGTTTCCCGTGCGAGCTAATAGCGAATTGACCCCTTGCACAGGCCCTCCGCCCCTCTCCCCGCACCGCGCGGCGCCCGTGCCAAGCGCCGAGCGGCTCCCCGTCCCCATTCCTTCGCCGGCCTTCGGCAGAATAACTGTGTTCCCCGTGATTCGCGCTAGGCGCTCTCCGTAAACGCTCACGATGTTTTACTTTAATTGTGTATTGTGCTTAACGAGGTTTACGCCTACCCAGAATCCTGTCTGCCGACCGCCTATCTCCTGCTTGTGAGTACCAATGAACCTTGCTACCCCTCTGTGTGCTAAGAACTGACATTTAAATTCACTAAACACGTGTAGAGAGAGTTGAGAGAAGCTTCCCCCGTTATGATAGAATTAATTAGAGATAGCCAAATACTCATGTGTGTAGTGCCGATGCTGGCCTTTTGTAGAACCCTGTTCACCTTTAATTGAATAAAACCCTTTTTCGTGCATAACAACTGTGTTCTGATTGAGGAAGGAGACCTGGAGATTTTGAGGAAAGGAAGGGGAGTAGGAATTAACAAGCGAACCACAGACACTCGCCCTGGGTTTAAGAGGGACCTTGCTCGCGCCGGCTGTGCAGAGCTAGCCGCCGGCTTGTTTATTGCATGTCCTTTCCAGGTTTAGGGTTTAGCGTTGGCCGCAAGTAGCGCCAATGCTAGCACTGGGCCCAACGTGGTGCTTTTTTTTTGCGTTTTAATGCTAGCACTGTCGCCCGACGTGTGGCATTTTTTTTCCTCCCTCTTCACGGTCCCACAGTCTCGTTCTTCAATCAGCAATTGTTTAAACTTTATAATGTATAATGTTTTGTCTTGTTATTCCCAACTTGTCTAGCATTTCCATCAAGAACCCCGGCGCGATTGTAACTTCGAATTGCAATTTAAATTATCACGGGCACGATTCCTTCATTTTCGAGTCGTCACTCGACAAAACATTATCACCGGTATTCCTACGTAAAGTGCTCAACCAAGAAAGTTGCCGTCGTGAATAATATAGTGTTTACAAGTGTCGACCGACTAAATTTGCTAGTTTCAAATACAAGATTAATAGTGGAAATGTACACAAATATTTAAAACAAAGTTATTCAACAATTAAAATCCTGTATATGATAAACCAATTACCCGCTTCGTTTCCCGAAAGTTAATTAACCAGTTTTTATTAATAAACTTATTCCGCAGTGTGCTGGTCTGTATTTGATATCGACATATTCTGCGAATAGGGGACTATTTCGCAAAATACTGGCCTGTATATATAACGGCATATTTTGCAGCTTAAGGGAAACAAGTGGATTAAATTCTTTCTACCTTTTGACAATTGAGCATTTTTCTAATTTTGCCCCCTGTTTCATCATTTAGCTTTTTTTTCTTTCGTAAGAAACAGACGACATAATTTGAAAGACGTTCGGTTCGCGTTGACGTCGATTCCTCGAGTCAGGCATTACATTACGTATGCACATTTCTGCATATAACTTGTTATGACAAAAGGAAGTCGGCGGATAAATACCAATAATTGGTGATGCTCAAATCAGGCTACAGTCTAGCCACGTAAATAAAGAAACGATTCCCCAAGACATTGTTGAATTTTCAAACAAATACTTCCACGAAAACTTGTATAAAAGAAAAAATATTTCTTTCCTTTTCTGAAGAACCCCCCTTTGGAAAGGAAATGGAAATATTCTAAAAACATGTTCGTTTAAGGCGAACCTCGTTTCCGTTTTTTATTTCCGGACTTTTGCAAATTTGCAAACATTTTTCAAAAACATCGGAATAAATTCTAAAAACGTGTTTCATTAAGGTGAATCCCGGCCCGTGAAATTTTCATATCCGGACTTTGAAAATTTTCAAGAAATTTCCAAAACATCTGGATTTTTTCACAAAATCACGTTTTTTAAGGGAAACCGCTGCCCAAATTTTTCTCGTTCTCGGACTTTGAAAATTTTCAAGAAATTTCCAAAACATCTGGATTTTTTCACAAAATCACGTTTTTTAAGGGAAACCGCTGCCCAAATTTTTCTCGTTTTTGGACTTTGAAAAATTTTCAACAAATTTCCAAAACATCTGGATTTTTTCACAAAATCACGTTTTTTGAGGCAAACCCCTGCACAAATTTTTCTCGTTTTTGGACTTTGAAAAATTTTCAACAAATTTCCAAAACATCTGGATTTTTTCACAAAATCACGTTTTTTAAGGGAAACCGCTGCCCAAATTTTTCTCGTTTTTGGACTTTGAAAAATTTTCAACAAATTTCCAAAACATCTGGATTTTTTCTCAAAATCACGTTTTTTGAGGCAAACCCCTGCCCAAATTTTCAAATAAACCAAACACTTATAAAAAAACGCGTTTTTTTTTCAAAAAACTTTTTGTAAAAATACGTCCCCAGTGGTCAATCTCTGCCCAATTTCTTCCCAATTGCGAGTCTAGTTCTCACTTTTTCCAACATAAGGTAACTCTGATACGATCTTATACACCATGGAAGTTCCTCAAGTTACGCTGGGTATAATCCCGCACGTCTTTACTTCAAGAAAGGAAGAATTACTACAGGCCCTGAGAAATAGAAAGATTTCTCCTTGGAATAAATCCAAAAAATGCCTTACTCTATATGCTTCTTTCTACAACAAAAAATACATCAGGAGGTTGCAATTTCAACCGGAAGTCACCTCGGAAATCATCACTACCCCCCTCACAGTCTCCGAAGCAAAACCCTTGGTGGTGCAAGCCCAGGAACCAACAAAAATATACGATCTGACAACCTGGAAAACGAAATACAACGGACTCACGGATGTGGAGGATTTCATCAACAGAATAGAAGAAACAGCTCAAGTCAGAGGAATTCCCGAAAATATCCTACACAGAAATTTCATAGACCTCATCGCTCCTGAAATGCTTACCTGGCACAGGATACATAAGAGAAAAACAAACTCATGGAAGGAACTCAGGACGGCACTTTTAACAAGTTTCGGAGAAAAAAAGGCCCAACATAGAATCAGGCTATCCTTACTCGCTATCAAGCAGCACTCCGGAGAGCCTGTCGCTAGATTCACGCAGAGGGCAGAGGCCATCAATATTAAGCTTGCCCAACCCGTTCCTGAAGTGGAACTCCTCCCAGTTTTGATCGACGGTCTCCTGCCCAGATACGAAAACATCATAACTTCCCAGAAAATTTCCACGCTGGAGCAACTTAAAGATGTCTGCCAGCTACTGGAGGCATACCAGGATCGAAAGAGGGACGAAAGGTTCCCCAAGGAAAACTTTCACCCCAGCACTTCGTCCGGCATAAAACCAGAGCACAACGAAAAGAAATCCTGCTCTTTTTGCCACAAGGTTGGTCACTCCCAAGCCTCCTGCTTCAAGCAAGCTAAACTTTTATCTTCAAGAGACCCCCATTCTAACAAAAGACGATCCGTTGATCGTTCTCCAAGAAGAGACGAAGGGAGGAAGTTTGGTAAAAGACCACGCCAAGACAATACTGAGACACCCATCCCGGACCTCAGATTCATCAAACCCCCTACAGACTTCTCCAGACCCCCGCCCAATTGGACAGCCAAGAGGACAAAAAACTAGAACCCAACCACCCGGGCCATCTTCCCCATAGGCCGAAGGAATGGTCGGAATGGTTGGAACACGTCAAATTCTTCAAACAGGCCTTACCCCTCTCTACAGTTTGCTGCAAACAGGCAATAGACGGTAGACCCTTCGCGCATTTTTCTATAAACAATGTGGTTTTTTCTGGTCTCCTCGACAGCGGCGCGTCTGTCAGCTGTCTGGGCGACAACGCTCACACCTTATTCACAAACTGTGGTTTTAAAATGGAAGAACATTCTTCACATGTCACCACGGCAGACAACGCTTCACAACGTGTCATTGGTTCTCTCACCCTGCCGATCAATTGCGACACAAAAACAGTTCGGATCAAATTTCTGGTTGTACCTACAATCTCACAAAAATTTATCCTGGGAGTGGACTTTTGGATGGCTTTCAAAATTGCTCCACAGTTGTTTAACAACCCCTCCGTCCCTCCCCAAGTGAACGAAATCCGTACAGTAATACCGTACGAAAATTTGAACCCCCTACAAACAAATCAGTTGGATCAGATGATCAACAAGTTTGAATCAATCTCCTTCGAAAGGTGCGGTTTAGGCTTAACCAACTTAGTAGAACACCACATAAAAACAACAGGCCCCCCAATCAAACAAAGGTATTATAACCTCGCTCCACAAAAATTAAAAATTCTAGAAAAAGAATTGGACGATATGTTAAGAATGGGAGTGGTGGTACCCAGCCGCAGTGCATGGACCAACCCCACCTTAATAGTTTCAAAGAAAGACGGCTCGGCCCGTTTCTGCCTCGATAGCAGACGCCTCAACGCATGTACAGTGTCAGACGCCTACCCCCTCCCCTTGGTCAACTCCATCCTCGACAGACTTCGAAACGCTAAATACATCTCATCTATAGATTTGAGCAAAGCTTTCTGGCAAATACCCTTGGATCCCAGCTCCTGCGAAAAAACTGCCTTCGTAGTGCCTGGCAGGGGTATGTTTCACTTTAAAAGGCTACCCTTCGGTTTAAAAAATAGCCCAGCGGAGCTACAAAGGCTCATGGATAAATTGTTTGGCCCAGAGTTCGATAACAACTTATTTTGCTACCTGGATGACTTGATCATCATCAGCGATACTTTTGAAAAACATATACTCATACTAGAAAAGGTTTTTCAACAACTCAAACAAGCCGGTTTGACTATCAACCTAAAGAAATCGGAATTCTGCAAACATCGCCTACGATACTTGGGCTTTATAGTAGATGAAGAAGGCCTAAGAACCGACCCCGCAAAAGTTGCGGCTATGACAAATTTTCCCCGGCCCACGAATGCAAAAGAGGTAAAAGCTTTCCTCGGACTCACCGGTTATTACCGAAGATTCATTAAAAATTTCTCAACACTCGCGGCGCCGCTCAACAAAATCACGGGCGTCCGTAAAGGTACCAGTAACTTTGCCTGGTCCGCAGAGACCGAGTCAGCATTCAACTCCCTGAAGGAAGCCCTTCAATCAGCCCCGGTACTGAATTGTCCTGACTTCAACCTCCCCTTTACGATCCACTCGGACGCATCAAACGTCGGAATCGGAGGAGTCCTCACTCAGAATTTTACGGACGGCGAACACCCCGTGGCATATTTCTCTCGCACCCTAAACAAGCACGAAAAAAACTACGGAATCACCGAGAGAGAATTATTAGCAGTCATGGAATCCATTCAACATTTCCGCGGATACATTGAGGGCAGTAAGTTTACCGTGATTACAGACCATAGCAGCCTAAAGTGGCTGATCTCGCTAGACAATCCCTCTGGAAGATTGGCTCGCTGGTCGTCCCGCCTATCCCAATATACCTTCGACGTCATCCACCGTAAAGGTGCAGATAATATCGTCCCGGATGCCCTTTCTAGAATCGAGATTGCAATACTAAATGCCGAATTATCCAATTCTAGTCTCCCCACAAAAGATTTATGGTATCAAAAAATCTTCCAAGGATGCAGTAACAACCCACAAAAGTTTCCGAATTTTACAATTAAAAACGGACAATTATACCGCAACTGTAAGCCACCACTGTCAATCTTAGAGGATTATGCCTGGAAAATGGTAGTCCCTCTCGAAAATAGAGAACAGGTTATTATCAATAACCACAGTGCCGTAGATTCCATACACCCTGGAACCTTTAAAACATATAAAAAAATATCTCAAAGATATTATTGGCCTGGTCTATTCAAACAAGTTCGTTCATACATCTCCAAATGCGACATCTGTAAGGCATACAAACACAGTACGGCACCACCGTCTGGTCTAATGGGCAACCCCAAACGTGCCGATAGACCACTTCAATCCTTCTCAATGGACCTCATCGGACCTTTCCCTAGAAGCTACGCCGGTTACATGCATATACTCAGTGTGGTGGATGTCTTTTCCAAATATTGCTGGTTGTTTCCTCTGAAAAGGGCGACCGCAGCAGCAATAACCAATCTATTAGAAAAGCATATTTTCATACCCTACGGTATTCCTCGTACTATAATATGCGACAATGGCAAACAATTTATAGCTCTAGAATTTAAAGAGTTTTTGTCTAAATATGGTATAAAGGATGTATTCTACAATACCCTTTACACCCCACAGAACAACACCGTCGAACGATACAACCAGACCATAAACACGGCTCTGGCAATTCTGGTTGGCAAGGACCAACGTACATGGTGCAAAAAATTAGACAAAATACAAGCAGCCATGAACAACACGGTGAACCTCGCTACAGGCTATACACCATTTTTTCTCAAACACGGCATGGAGCAAGTAGTTCACGGTTCATTACACCCTGACATTTGCCTTCCACCCACCCCTTCCTCCACAGCAGACCCCGCAGCAAATTACGCCCACCGCTTGGAGGAACTCTCCGCTATCTATAGTGAAGTAACAGACGCTCTACTATTGGCCCACCAAAAGAGCGCCGACAGGTATAACCTTCGCAGAAAGCACGTCACGTTTAAGGAAGAAGACATCGTTTGGAGAAGAAACAACACTTTGTCGCAAGGTGCGCTGTACTTCTCTGCCAAATTGGCACCTCGCTTTGTAAAAACGAAAGTTCTAAAAAAGATCTCAGACCTTGTTTATCGATTGTCTGACATCTCTGGTAAACACATCGGAAATTACCATGTGAAAGACATTGTAAAAATTGGGAATACGGAATCAGTAAATTCCATCACATCAAGTTCTCAGGCGTTATCAAATTGGCAAAACATGCATCTTGTTAACCCTGATCATCATTACGCCCCTGACCTCTCTTGGCCAGTCGTCAATGAGTGCGATGCGGTCTCTTTAAAAGTCTTATAATTCTTGTCATAAGTGACGTGAGTTACTTGTAAATATTAAATGTAAATAATCACCCATATGGGCATTCGTAAGGTAATCCTTACACCTGAAGGCACATTAATGTCAACGGTAGCCCAACTCCTGTACATTCTTTTTCTTTTTGCATAATTTTATATGTTCTTGTACATCCTGCGTGCCTTGCCTGCTGTACCACAAGAGCACCTCTTGGGGCACCGTTTTCATACTTGTATGCATCCTCTTCCTGAAATTGATCACTTCGGGAAAGGGCCTCCTTTTCCTCCTACCATCAACGGTTCCGGAAAACTCCTGCTCCAAGACGTCGCTTTCCTTTTCACAATTCTTGCAGCATCCGCGCGTTTTTTTTTCTCACCTCATCGCCTCATCTTGTCATATCACCTTTTTTTAATTGTTTTGTGTCGGGTTTTTGCCGTACCAGTACGTCCCTACCCTAATGTTGTAAATATAAAATCATAAGTGCAAGTCTGTATAATAACCATTGGTGTCAGACCATTGCCGCAGCTCACTACTATGGTCACAGCACCATATTGTAAGAATGTCGCGACGATTTCCGTTATAATAGGAAATCCTCCCGTTTTTTCTTTTTTCTTTTTCCTCTTCACCCCATCCTAACACATTCATAGTAATGTTGTATATTGGGGATCGTTTCGAATACACCAAATGTACACACCTATCAGGTCACATTCGCTGGATTCGAAACAATTCAAGACCAACCTTTTTGCTACTTGTGGTTTTTTCTTCTTTTTCCAAAAATTAGAATGGCGCTCAACCCAATTGCTCTATTTTTTTCCAGAATCGTATTTTGTCGGATTCTGAGAAAAAAAAATTTTGTTATAAAAGTGGCAATACGTTTCGTCCCTTCATTAACATTGTTCCTTGTACATATACAACTTCATTATGAGGTACATATTTTATCATGACAAGTTTCTTTTGTCCTTATTGTACCATTATTCTTGTTTGAAGTTTAAAATCTTGGCCAGATCTTCAATAAAATTTGTGTTTATCGCCTTTTGGCAAGTCTTGTAACGTATGCTAATATGAAATTATTAAACTACAGCAGTGCCGTATTAATTATATCATTGCAAAACCGCCGTCTGTATTGAATGGGGACCCACATTTTCGAACGTAATTGGGCTACTGTCTTTCAATACTGGGCAAATTTGTTGTAAATCGTTCATTCCTGTCACGTGAGACGTGAAAACGTGACAATATCTACCATCATAGGAGAGATCCTCAAAACATCCGCCATGATACGAGAAGCTCGTTATAATTACTTTATACTCATAACTAAATGTTACTAAGTTGGTCGTGTGTCCTTTGGCATGAGAACCGCTTAACCCGCCGTCTGTATTGAATGGGGACCCACATTTTCGAACGTAATTGGGCTACTGTCTTTCAATACTGGGCAAAATCTGTTGTAAATCGTTCATTCCTGTGCACCAGACGTGAAGACGTTACAATACTCACCATGAATCGTGCGAACGAAATAATATCTACCTCATGTTTGTGTGACCTACCAAGCGTAGATCACACGCCTTTTATTTTCTGTTATCAGAAAATTATTGCTTTTGCAGCAGAGTACTCATTAACATGCCCGTGGACTTCCTGTCACAAGAACCCAGGAACTATCCACTATCTCAAAAGGACTAATCATACGCTTCACTCATGATTATGGGGCATCGTGTCGTAGGAGTTAAGTTGATGGACACAAAAACACCTAACTCGTTGTCTGGGGGACGAACAAGAAAACCCCCAGGTTTGTGAGATTTGAGCAAGGGTCTGTCATTTCTCGCAAACAAGTAGGAGAATAAAACGACCCTCTAATCTTCTACCCAATACACGTGGAGGATTAGACTCATTTATGTCAGTGTATTCCTTTTGTCCCACACTACCAAATGGTATTGTAATGTGCCAGGATAACTGCTGTAGACCTTGTTTCACCTTCCACTCAGAGGTCGAATTTCGGAAATAGCCGAGTCCTCAGCAGTTTTCTTCGTTCAAATGTTCCCAATTGTCACCCTTTCCCTTCCTCGAAATTATCCGTGAATGGGGATATATGCGTTATGCACTTGGCGTTTCGTTTGTCAAATGGGACAACCTTCATACACGGATCCTTTCAACTTCCTACTCCTTTCCCACTTTTCATAACTTATTAGTACTCAATGTTTTTGTTCTTCGAAAGTAGAAAAAATGCTACCGTATAGACGTGAGCATAGGTCATGGAAGACCAACTTCTTTCGAACGTGGCATTTTGTCATACGTACAAACCCTTACCTACGTGTTCTTGGAAATGTATTTGGTTAAAAAAAAACTAAATGGGTTAAACAGAACCTTCCTTGAATACGTACCTTTGTAATATGTATAAGTCTGTAGTTACACTTAGTTAACTCTCTCTCCGTCTCTCTCTCTCTCTACACGTCAAACTAATCCAATCTTTCTCAATATGCACACCTTGTTTCTCTCCAAACCTTTTCATCATTGGTCTACCAGGCAGGTAAACTTCAAGAATTTTGTTCTAATAATAATTTTTCGCCGGATTAATAAGAAGACCAGCAGCTCTTCACCCCATCTACACCTGCGCCTCTCTTCATGCTGCCTTCACTACCGTCACGGAGGTCCCATGCCTTCAAACCCTACGTACCAAAAGCACCCGACCACACCTAACATAACCTAGTGTGAGTCGTGCGTGTAGTTGCGAATTGTATCATCACAAAACCATCACTCAAACAAACCCGAGCACGTCAGCTCTAAGTTGGTTCATGTTCCTGTTGCCATCGTGCAAATGTTCCTGCGGCACCTTGCAAATGTTCCTGTTGCCATTGTACAAATGTTCCTGCGGCACCTTGCAAATGTTCCTGTTGCCATCGTGCAAATGTTCCTGCGGCATCTCGCAAATGTTCCTGTTGCCATTGTACAAATGTTCCTGCGGCATCTCGCAAATGTTCCTGTTGCCATTGTACAAATGTTCCTGCGGCATCTCGCAAATGTTCCTGTTGCCATTGTACAAATGTTCCTGCTGCATCTTGCAAATATTCCAGCTGCACCTTGCAAATTGCTCTGTTGCCATCATGCCAATGCTCCTGTGCCCTTGCGCAAATAACAATACCAACAATTGTTCATCCAACAATCCCACTGTATACAAACCAGTGTACCAACCACCATCACAACAACGGCTGTCATGCACACAAACCACCTCCTCTATAAAGGACCAACCACCAATTACAATTCCACTCTCCAGTACCTCAATGATGTCATACTGGCCCACCCACAGGATCCGGAAGCAGCTACCTTTTTGACCTCTGTGACAGGTAGAACCCTCTCCACCACCAAGAAGCCTCATCCTGCGTTCTCTTCTTCGTGTTTTCTTTAAGGCCCTAGTGTTCCTTGAGTGTAATCTCAAACGGGCCAGGTTACTGTGACAAAGTAACCTTATAACTTCAGTGCAACGTTCAAACACCCCAAACATCCTACGCAAACCACGCTACGCAAACTTAGCTCACAGACCAATGATACAATTTAGAGTCATTTTTTTTCTATCACTGCATAACCCTTGTACCTTTCTCCAGCAGGTCCTTGTTTATATTTATGTATGCCACTGCTCTTTCATGTACATTCATGTATAATTCCTTGTTCACCATGTTTTTTTTCTCTTTTGTTTTTGTTTCTACTATTTTGTAGCTAGCAACTTTTTCTTTTTCTCTCTCTCTCTCTCTCCCCCCTTTCTCTTGGATGTTTTTTTTTTGGCACAAGTGCTAGAAGGGTAAGAGGATTTCTTAGCCCTACTGCTCCATTACCACGTCGCCTTTTTTGCGGCGAGGGGGGAAGTGTTACGTTACGGAATTGTTTCCCGTGCGAGCTAATAGCGAATTGACCCCATGTGTGTAGTGCCGATGCTGGCCTTTTGTAGAACCCTGTTCACCTTTAATTGAATAAAACCCTTTTTCGTGCATAACAACTATGTTCTGATTGAGGAAGGAGACCTGGAGATTTTGAGGAAAGGAAGGGGAGTAGGAATTAACAAGCGAACCACAGATACTCGCCCTGGGTTTAAGAGGGACCTTGCTCGCGCCGGCTGTGCAGAGCTAGCCGCCGGCTTGTTTATTGCATGTCCTTTCCAGGTTTAGGGTTTAGCGTTGGCCGCAAGTAGCGCCAATGCTAGCACTGGGCCCAACGTGGTGCTTTTTTTTTGCGTTTTAATGCTAGCAATATGTTGGAAAGAGTGGCCGAAAACTTCTTTGAAAGGCTCAATATGTGTATTGCTCGCCAAGGCAGCCACGTCAGACGATATCATTTAAAAAAATATCATGAAAAAAAACGGCATCATTTCCCCGACCTAACGGCACCCGCCCCGCTCCTCTGCTCGGTCTGGGGGGCTTTCAGTGATATTTTGAAATCAGTAACTCATCTCTGCCCCACCCTGTACATTGTTCCCATCCACTATTTTGTAATTTTCAAATCAGGATAAGTTTGCCCTGAAGAAGGAACGGTCTTTCCGAAACCGGTCAGCTTTACTCAAATATATAAGTGGTTCAAACAAAGTAACATTGCTTCATTTATTATAAACTAGCAGACCCGGCCACACGTTGCTGTAGCTAACGAAACACAACGCCATTACCCAATCTTTATAAAATCCACACCACCCGCTTGCGAGCTGCCCCCTGCCCGCTGCCTGAATTGAATATTTGAATTTCTCCTCTTTTCTCTACTATAATAAGCATGTTTTTATACATATACACCTTCCTCTTGAATCACTATATTGGTGAAAACCGCATGAATATCCGTTGCGTAGTTTAAAAGATCTATGCGCACATACATTTTGAGCAACTTCATCAAATAAAATAATTCAAATCAAATACCTACTTACTCTAGGACATCTATTTTCCAATTTCTTCCGTAGAACGAATTTCAAAAGTGACTATAGTACGGCCCTCCAGCCGTTTTAAATCACACATGTTTTCTTTAAATTTCTCGGTTTTTCTATAATATAATTTACATGTATTATACATATAAACATTCCTCTTCAATCACTCTATCTATTGGTGAAAACCGGATGAAAATCCGTTGCTTAGTTTAAAAGATTAACGCGAACATACATTTTGAGCGACTTCATTTTATACTATGTATGTATAAGGATTATTATTTTTAACACAAACAAAAAACTATAATTGACCATTTTTCAATTTCAGGGTGACGTTCACAGGCAAAATTCTCCCAGCATGTCTCCACACGGGTACCCCTCTTCCCGACAGTGGCTTCATACAAACTGCGTGGGACGGCTCAAAACATTCCAAGGTTAGAACAATTTTCTCTACCTTCATGATGAACAATGATCAATAATGTAATAACGAATAACGACAAGATTGGCAGCTGTCACCGGCACCAAATGTACATTTTTTTTTAATAGATGTCCAACTCACGCCGTTTCCCAACAGGAGTAGACAGGGAGGATTGTCCGCCACACACCCCTGTTTTAAGACACACTCTTTGCTTCAATCACATTCGGACATTGTCTCATTTCTCAATTTTGAGGTGACCCAACTCTAATAGGTATTTGATTCACTTGGTTGTGCCATGTCTTCCTCGGGCGTTCCACACTTCTGGTTCCATTAACTTACGCGTATTATATTCTCCTATTATATTCTCTTACCGTCCATCCGCTCTACAGATCAAAACCACCTGATCGGCCCATTTTAATACCTTTTCATCATTATAAGCTTTCCCGATCTCCACATGGTTGTGGTTTTTCTACCACTCTAAAGAGGTGAAATTATACAAAAAATACATTTTATTAAAATTAAATGTTGATTAAAGCAGGTCGGTGGTTGAGTGGGCATAGCGCCTGGATCCCATCCGGGCGTCGCGTGTTCAATTCCTCGGCTGGCTAAGTCCTTCATATCACAAGACAAGCAACATTTTTGGCTTTCTGTGGTGGTAGTAAGAGATTTTCAAACTTTGTTGGGTTATTCGTAACCCGGGAATGTTTGTCTTTCTTTTTTTTTTAAAATAAGCGCACTTTTCTAGGATTTCCGTGGTAATAGGTACAGAGAACGGTTTCGAACCGTTCCGGGAATTAATTAACCAACGCTAATTTACTTACACAACTGAATTCTCAATACTTACCTATGTTCGACTAGCTCGGTCGCTTGGTGTGTTCACAGTTCGGCTTTGGTCGAATTGAATAACCACCAGTATGTTGCAGTTTAAACAAAATATAGGAAAACACAAAAATATCGGAACAATCTTCTTATATATAAAAATGAATCGCTAAATGTGTTGCTAAGCGCAATTCTCGAGAGCAGTTGAACCGATTTCACTAATTCTTTTTTTAGAATATTCCTTGAAGCGCGAGGATGGTTCTTACGGAGAGAAAAATTAAGAAAATTGCGCAGAAAATTGGATTATTTCAGAAAACCTAACGACCATAGCATGTTTGACAGTTCGCGTGTTTGAGAATGATATTTTAAATCAGGATTCTATTTTTGAAAATCTTTAAGTTGCTAAATTTATTTAAAGTAGATACTCCCCTAATAGTTAGAATCGAATCAAGAATTTTAGATGTTTTAAATAGGTATCTTTGTTAGGTACCTAATTTAATATACCTACATGAAAAATGGAAATTTGAATAAAAATTGTAAAAGGTGGCACGCGGGCTGTTTAAAAACTGAATGTACTAGGATTGAATATTAAATATTATTGTGGTGTGGGTGGGGGGAGGGGGGGGGGAGAAGGGGGAGGGGGGATGTGGAGGAGGAGTGGGAACCCCCCTTACACCATGCGAGCGAAGCCGCGGGAAAAAGAAGTTGTAAATAAAAGTTCTCTTTTGCTATTAGAAAAGACTACTCGTATATTTGCAGAAAGGACTCTACGCCAGGAAAAGCTTAAATCTCTATGAGAGTGAGGTGATTTTGTGAAATAAAGTTATGAATTTAATTTTAGGTCAGGTAAATGCAACGTTTAAACTAATATATGGAAAATGGAACGATACCGGTGTGGGATTCTGTAGGCTCGGCAGCAACAACTGATTTTAACTAAAAACCCGTTAAACTGTTTTTAGTGCAAGTATTGAATGGAAGACTAGAGACAACCTACTCGTTCGGGACCTGACTGGGAACCAAGAGAGCGTTTCCAAAATTTCTCCGGCCCAAGCTGGTTCACCGCGCCCCCACCCCCGTCGATAAGCGTGCGAACGACTTCCCTCGGTGTTGGCATACCCCGAAATATGAACATAAAATTACTTGATTTCAAAAATGCTTACGAGGTTACATGTTCTAAATATGTTATAGAATTCATTTCATAACAATGGTCAAGTGGTTAAGATCATTGAAGACGAATTAAGAGGTAGCGGGTTCAAATCCTGTCGTGTAATTTTGCAATAAATTATGAAATCTTTAAAATAACAAACCATGTTTATGACATGTTCCAGAGTGAATGATATTGTCAGTATCGCTCTGGTGAATGACAGGGAAAAAGGGGCTTTAGTCGTGTTTGGTGACCAGATCTTATTAGTAAGGTTCTTTCCCACCTTCCTCCCCGCATCTCCTTCTCCTCCCACTCCCACTCCCGCATTGAGGTCCGACTAGCGCCAGATCAGTGGTTCTTAACCTGGGTTCAATCGAACCCCAGGGGTTCGGTGAGTCAGTCTCAGGGATTTGGTGGAAGGCAAGACCCTCCCCAAAAAAAATTAAGAAGAATATTTTCACTATCCCATCCCACCCCATCCTATCCCGTTTACTGACGTTTCACCTAGACAATTATTTTTAAAATGAGGTATCTGACTAGGCTTGTTGTGATGAAATAAACATTGAATTATTTATATCATAACAATTGGTTGAGGGAGAACTTTTGAATACTCCAACCAGACTCTCTTGATCCATCGTCTGGCACCGCAGAGGGAGGGATGGATTAACACGTTGACCCCCAGATTCCTACCCACCCCTCACACCTTTTTCTTCTCGGAACTTCTTCTGATTCCTTTTCCTATAAAGACTCTCCACACAGCATCTATAAAGATGCCATATGTCCAGAGGTATTTTTTCCCTCAGGCCCTCCTGTGAGGGGTCCAAAAAAAACAATACTTATATTAATTTACTCTTCATATATTCGTTGCAAAAAGTGGTGGCGCTTTTGTTCTCACTGGTTCATCAGTTGGTATGTTTTTAAACATTTCAGTCGAGCATGCAGAGAGTGTCTCAGGAGGAGTGCTCCAAAGTATTTCCCACCGGCAGCTCTTTACACCCTGCCGGTATAAAACATGACGTGGAGATTTGCAGCCGCCCAGTCAAAACAACTGGGGGATGTCCGGTATGTAACGCTGAGATGTATTGTAAATTGAGCTAATTATAATGTAGATTTAATTTTTTTTACTATAAACATTAATATTACAAGAAATTTAATAATAACAAAAAAGTAGTAACCCAAAGCTGCTGAAGATAGCCGAAATGTGACAATCATAATTGGCGTGCGCCATAGAATAAAGAAGAACGATAGAAATGCCATGTGGGTGTGTTTTGTGATACAAAAGTCTGACGATTCTTTGCTAAAAATATTATTATACATATCCTGTATAATAATGAAATTCAATTGGAAAAGCGATATCAAATGTTAGACAGAGCGCGTGCTAAATGGGCTAGAACCAAAATGTATTAAGTCGGTGGTGACATTGGTTTCTTTTTAAATCTGCATGGAAGGTATTTCTAGTTTTTACGCAGCTAACTGAAATTTCCTCTGAAATCGTGAGATTTAGTTACTTACCTACTTAATCATGAAGTCGATTAGAATGGTGGTCTTTCTCCAAGGTGATACTGAGAGTATCTTCAATTCTAATATGCCATTTGGAGTGTGATCACCTTATCACTTTATTTGTTCTCAGGAATTGTATAGCGGCTCCCCATTGACTTTACCAAATAGCCAAAGGGTGGCCTGTACCCACCTACTGGTGGGGTTGAAATCCAGTTGGATCCGTCCGTCCTGCACATACACCAACACCCGCATATCTGCCTTCATCCCCTGGATAGAGGGTATTGTGTGGCCTGAAAGCGGTGCTGCTGTCTAGGACCTTGTTTCAGATATTTTTTTTTCATATATTTTACACATTAAAATGAAAAATAACAAAATAGAGAGAAAAAAATTTGAACAAATAAATACGATTAAAAAAAATAATTAATTAAATTTACATAATGAATAAAAAATCACTTTGTTTAAACCACTATTTTAATAATTGAAGAAGTAATTAAATTTACGTTTAAAGTGAAAACACGTTGTCCGGAAATTCGTAGTACACGCGGGAAACTGATCTACCCAAAAAAACTTTTTTCAATATGAGTCAATGCTTTCAATTGATTATTTTTAATTCTTTATATTTCTATTTTTTAATTCCGTTTTTTTCGGAAACTAAACGTGTTAAACTTCTGTAACAATAAACAGCTGATAATTAACCCCCGGGCAACCAATTTTTTGACACGATTTAGCCGAAAACGAAAGCCCAAATAAAAAAAGTTGGTTTACATAATCTAATGTTATTGTGATAGATTTACCAGTTTCCCGTTTGTACTCTATGTGTCCGAACAACATGAGTAAGTATTTCAAAACAATTTGAATTCTCACTTTTTAAAATTGAAAACTGTTTTTGATGTAAAATTGATGTTCTTTCGCGTTCTATAAAAGGAAAAAAAATGTTCATAAAATTATTTCGCTAACTATACTTGAATACAACAACGGTCAGCAGAAAACACCCCTCAATGGCAACTGGTCTTCCGAAAGTTTAACAAAAATCTCAATCTGTATGAGTTTTGTATCGATTGGTAGCCGTTGCAACCATACATTTTTTTTCAGACAACGGCGGCATGCTTCAAATTTTATAAAAAAATCTTTTTTTTTTACTCTGATCTAAGTTATAGAAAATAAACTTTAAAAAATATCTACCTAATACTGCTACCAAAGTTAAAAATGTAAAATGAAGATATACAACAAATCTAAGTTCAATCGTCCAATTGGTTATAGAGAAATTGTAGTTGCCGAGAAATTGGTTATCGAGAAATTGTAGTTGCAAAAGTCTTGTAAAATGAATTCATCATTGGATGAGTTTTAAATGAAGTAATATATATTTATCGGCTAATCAGCCAACCCAGGGCCAAGAAAAAGTCGTTCCTCTCTCTTGTAAAATGGATTATATTCAGAAAAGAATTCTGTCCTTCAGTTCTTGTTACTTGTTTCATTTTCAGTACTTGTCAGTAAAAGCGCGCACCTACATCTCCCGCCCATACTTCTTACTAATTCTATAACTCAATATCATTTTATCAATATATCACTATTCACCTTAGACAGGTGAATTTAGGAAGGTCTACTGTCAATTCTAAAACCTTTTCTTTGTAGACTTTTATTTCTTGTTATTTTTTGTTGTGATACACAAAATAATTGTATGTTATTTTTTAAGTTTAAAACTACTATTATGTAATGATATTACTTTTCTTACTTTTGTACTCTATTATATGTTTATTTATAAAAGGCAGTATAGCCGTTTATGTATTTAAAATAAATAAAAATAAAATAAAATAAAATACTACCGCAGTGAGTAAGATAGAAATACAAGTTGGATACTGTGTGTGTAAATGTTTTTAGAGTGTTTCATGAACACCTCACTAGGAGAACCGTATTCATGTGTTTTAGTTAGTATAATAAGTTTGTCTATGAATTATTTATTATTATATCAATAGGTTAAGGAATATTACGTTATAAAATATATAATAATGTTTGTCTTATGTTTGAAGTTAATAAATTTTTGAAAAACTTGTGTAATCTTTTTTTATCCAGATGAAACCTTTTGTTGGTATTTTCTTTGTTACCGATATAGCCCAGTCATTCCGTAGTTTTACCTTGCAAAAGGTCATGTAGTAGCGATTTTGATATATGTTGTTAAGATTGGGATTCTAAAGAAAAAAAAAAGTTTTCGACCTCGGGAGGGTCGAGCTCGATCCGCCATCTTGGATTGAAGGTTTCAAAATTTGGTTTTTTCAAAATAATTATGAAATGTTTGATTTTACAACCAAGTTGTTCAAGGCAAACTTGAAGAAAACTAAATTACGTACATTTTATGTCGAATGTTTTTTTTTTGTAAGTCTAATAGGTAACAAGTTACAGCTGAAGAAAGAAGACAATTTTGACAAAAAATTGTAAAACTCAAGTTTTCTTGGTAAATTTTTGTAAGAACGTATTACAAAATATCATTTTAACGTATTCCCACAAACAATATACTTATATAGCATCATCCGTGTGCTCGATTACGTTGATTGACGTTGTTATAGTGGGCTCCTAGTCTATAGCTGATTTGGCAACACTGATTGAGTCCTGGTTACTGGACGATGCCTGGACGCTCGGTCTATCGGACGTCGGAGGATGTAAATTTTGAATCTATTAAATTCAAATGTAAGGACAAAGTTATTCCATTAGTGGCATTCAACAGCAGCATCAAGATCAGCGAAACAACTATTTCCATCAACCCGCTAATGTTGTTCCAGAGAGTGTGTATTTTGAAGAAATCCGACGAAGAATTGAAGGATTACCTTAAATTCGAACTCGCCCCATTTTCTTTGTCGCTTTTCTCTGAAGAAGGAATGCGCAAAGGTACGAAATCATCATTTTATGGTGTTTTTGAACAACTTCCAGAAGGCGTGCAACTTGAAGGTAGCAAAATTAATGTTGTGGATGGAGGATACCTTTTACATAAAGTTGTATGGAATGGTAATGATTTTTTGGGTCAATTTGCGAGAAGTACGTTCACTATGTAAGACGTCACTATGGATCACATGCAGTTATTGTTTTCGATGGATATCCGCTAGATGATGGTGAAAAAAAATACAAAAACCGCAGAAAGACTTCGCCGATCGAAGAAGCATATGTCTGCAGATGTTCTTTTCGATGAAACAATGCCAGTTCAAGTTTCACAAGAACGTTTTTTAGTCAATGAAAATAACAAAGTCCGTCTGATTTCGATGCTTACAAAGCAATTTATACAGGCTGATTTTACAGTTAAGCAGGCTGAAAAAGATGCTGATGAGTTGATTGTCAATACTGCGATTCCCTTGTGTTCATCATTTGACGCTGTATTCGTTATTGGCGAAGACGTTGATCTCCTAGTTCTGCTAACAGCATTGGCACCACCCGAAAGTAGTATATATCTTCGCAAACCCGGGAGAGGCAAAACTTTTGAAAGACTGTATTCCGCGAATAGTGTGAAATACAAAGAAGCGGCTGAGAATATTCTGTTTCTCCATGCCTTTAGTGGCTGCGATACAACATCGTCCTTCTTCAACCAAGGAAACACAAAATTTTGTTCACTTGTACAGAACGACACAAGACTCAATGCCATGATAGAAATCTTCAAACAACATGATGCAAAACCAGAAGACATAGCAGATGCAGGAACACGCTTTCTTGTTGCTTTGTACAGGGGTGACATGGATAAGGAAACCTTGGAAGAAGTCCGCTACCAACGTTTCGCAAAGTCAACAACAAAAAGCAAATTCAATCTTGCCTCTTTGCCACCAACGAACGACGCTGCACGGTACCATGCATTTAGGACGTACCACCAAGTCCAAAAATGGTATGGAATCCAAAAAAATCCAGAAAACTGGGGCTGGAAACGTGGCACCAACGGGCTTGTTCCAGTAAGAACAAAGAAACCAGCACCCAAGACTTTATTGAAATTTATTTCATGTAATTGTAAAAAAGGATGCGGCGTTGCATGTGGCTGTAGGAAAGCTGGATTGAATTATTCTATTGTGTGTGGGTGCTGTAATGGTCAAACATGCCGAAATTTGCCAGAGGTTCTTAACGATGTCGAGGAAGAAGATGAAGAGATTTTATCAATGGAAGCCCAGAATCTCAGTACCACAGGCAATGAGTTAGAAGATGACATTGATGAAGAGTGTTATTAAGATGTCATTACGCAATAGCCAATATATAAAATAATTTCGAAATCTACCATCGCTGGTATATCTGTGGAGTAGACCTACAGGGGATACCACAATAAAAAATGCGCCATGTTCTCTACCTCATGGTAGTGTGGAAATGAGTTAACAAAATTATTATAATTATATGATAAAAAATATATTATATAATATAATTATGTATAAAATGGTGACCAACACTAACTGGGCGAAGCCAAACCAAAAGCTGCCTACAGGGCCTAGCAGTAAAACCCTACGGAGCGGGTTTTTAACAGCTAGTTATGTAATGAATAACCCGAAAAATAACACAAATTGGGAATTTGATCATTTTTTAGAAAAATATTCACATTTCCGCCTCCGTAACTCGTTACCTATTAGACTTAAAAAAAAAACATTCGACATAAAATGTATGTAATTTAGTTTTCTTCAAGTTCACCTTGAACAACTTGGTTGTAAAATCAACCATTTCATAATTATTTAGAAAAAACCGAATTTTGGGACCTTCAATCCAAGATGGCGGATCGAGCTCGACCCTCCCGAGGTCGAAAACTTTTTTTTTTCTATAGAGTCCCAATCTTAACAACATTTATCAAAATCGCTACTACATGACCTTTTGCAAGCTAAAGGCCCTTTTAACTACGGAATGACTGGGCTAATATTGCAATATACTGCTTTATCGTGTTAATGTTGAATGTCCTCGCTAAGGACACAGTACTTCCATTAGAGGCGACAGGGCAAATATCCACTTGCGTTGTTTTGAGAAAGTGTTATTTGGGAAACGCATTGCATTCCTGTTTTCTACTTTTTGTAAATACATTCAGTATTGTAGTAGTTTCCATTGTTTGTTTGTATTCACTCCTCTGAAGAGATATAAGTGTCCTTGTGCCAGAAGTTATCTCAATTTACTTCTACTTCTGATAACAAATTTAGCCTATCTGGCCGCTATGGGAATAATGCGAGGCTGATTTAAGTATACCTCTAATGAGTAAGATTAAGAAATGGGCCTAATTAAGTTAGGCCTTTATGGCTTGGGCAAGTAGAGCGGATGAACGAAGAAAAAAGTGTAAGAAGTATGAGGTGAACGTGAATGATAAAAGAAATCAGGGACGCCCGAGGGAGACAAGGCACGATCAGGTGCCATATGATATCATACTGTCAACAGTAAGAAAAGAAAGAGTACGTATGAGGGGATGTGTTAATGTGATTTAAGCAAGGAATTTGTGCCAAGACTGAGTTGTTTGGTGGCCCATCTCCTCTGCCGACCTTTACAGCGGCATGATGGTGTTTTAATTAATCAATAACATTTCTAATCCAAACGGCGTCTGGGAAAAAAAAAACGGTTTTTTTTTATGGACACGTTTTGACCTTTTTCTAAAAATCTAATGAATATTCAATTCCTTTTTTATATTTTGTAATGTAAAAAGGTAGCTGCCAAAAATACGGGAAACATTTTAGTCGAATTATAATATTGTCAATTCTGAATTTGGAATGTAAGATTGTCTAAAATGATTTAAAATTATGAGGTATCAATTGCCTAGTTGGTTGAGGCCAAAGATATTGAAATATAAGTAGATGTGCTATCTGCTGTTTTTACTATATGGATCTGCGCTTCCGGGTGTCGCCGATATTGTTTACCAATTAACAAATAAACTGAAAGAACAAATAATTAACGAATAAACCAAACGAACGTTAAACTAAATGAACGAATTCTTTCCTTATTCAAAATATATTGTTTACCAATATTAATGCACATTTTCAAAAAATCAACGAAATGAACAAATTCTTTTGGTATGAAAACTACGCTAATTAGCGCGTAGTCCGGCGACAGTTGCGCGGACACCATAGCATATCTCTTCTGTATTTGAATATCTTTGGTTGAGGCGCTTGACCAGGTAAGACTAGAGGTCCTGGGTTAGAGTCCATGTTGCGACCGTTACCTTTTTATTTTTATGTGTCTTTTTCTTTTTCATGTTTTCGTTTAGATTCATTTATATTATCTTCTTCTTCAATAATTATTTAACATTTATTCGTCAATTAATTAATTTGTTACACATTTCCACATCACACTCGGATTGACAATATTGGCAAAGAGGTCTCTGCCCGGCTCTGCATATTTCTGACTCGGAATACAGCTGCTATTGCAATAGAATCTATAATATTCGTATATAAATATGCACACATTATAAATTAAATAACAAACACAAAATTACAATAGTAGGATTCCATTTAGTAGATTTTATAAATTTGATTGATTATGACGTTGTGCGATTGACTGTGCAGTTAGCATTGTCAGCAATGATTCGCTGCAGAGCTTCTTGAGACACTGCAGCGATGTCGGTATTCGAATACGCTTTAAATTTCAATTTTCAATATTCCTCTTTATTGATCCAATTGATAGATCACGATCCATGTGGATGGGAGTGCTACCCTACACGTTCATTATTTATTGTGATTCGTCAATATTTACCGAATATGGTGATAATTATTGAACGTGTAGACTGGCGTATTGGCGGATCACAATCATTAAAAATAATCTATAATATAAAAATGAATCACTGAATGTCTTGCAAAGCGCATAACTTTCGAACGACTGCACCAAATTGGATAATTATTTTTTTTGTGTGTTTGTTATTGTTAGGACAAGGTTCTTATAAAACTTCAGGTGAGCTCTGGCATTATGAAATTTGTATAAAAAATTGCTATTGGTGGCACGCGAGCCCCGCGTCGCGAGGAAGTGGCTATTGCTATGGAAAGCGGGAGGGAGGGCGAGATGGGGGAGGGGAACCAGTGAGGGGGAGGGGGACCTGGGAGGGGGGAGGGGAACATGGGAGGGGGGTTCGCGGGACGGAGGTAGGAGGGGGAGTGGAGTGGGGAGAGAGAAGGTGGAGGTGACGGAGTGGGGAATGCGAGAGGGGAAAAGGACGCAGGAGAAGAAGGAAAGGTGGAAGGGGAACGAGACGAATGGGAAAGGACACTCAGGGAGAAACAATTTCTTTAATAAATGGCAACGCATGCCGGGTGCCAGCTAGTAATAGCTAAAGCTAAAAATAATACCATGTGAGCAATATTGGTGCTTTGACAGAAAACTCGATTTGTGTTTGTGATTGTTTATTTTTGTGTGTGCTAATGTTAATTTCTCTTACGTATAATTTTAATAGGGCTTATTTTTGTTATGTGTGACGGTTTACTATTTTTAATGTTTATTTTTAAAAGGTGTGAATGTTTACTTTTATGTTGTTTGTTATTCAAAATGTTTTTTAGATGTGATTTTTTGATGGTCACATAATACGATGATTTTTCGACCACCGTGCTAGGCGCATGCCCGTGTTATGGTAAATATACTTATAAATTCATAAACAATAAAACAATATATTTTTTAAAAATAAAATAAGCATTGTCTCTAAATAAATATTCTCTAGTAAACACACTTCCCAAATTCACAAACGCATCCATCTGCTTCAAGTATTCATCATTCACAACTATATATATATATATATATATGTAAAACACTTTTCTCGGTTTACCCGCGTAACGTAGTCCTGAGAAGGACTTTTTAACTCCTGACGTTTCGGACAGATCACACTGTCCATCTTCAGAGGCCTTATGTCTTTAGCTTTTGTCTCAAACTGATAGCTTTCGCATGTCTGTTCGGTCCAGAATCCAAGACTCAAGTAAGTGCAAATCAATTCCTATGGCTAGACCGGAGTACCCGGGTTGATTGTGATTTATGGTGCTGGGGGTAGGAGGTGGGACCGGCAGTCTCAGGCGGTTTACATGTAGAGACCTGATTGGTTAGGCTAATTGTGGGTACTTCTGATAATTTTGGAAATGCCGTTTTTGGGGGATTTTCGTCAATTATTACTTTCCAGGTGTTGGGAATTCTTATGGAGTCGTTTCTGGTGTTCATATTATTTTTATGTTTATAAATTTCTATTAATAGAAATTTATAGAAATTTATAGAAAAATTTTTAGAAACAATAATAGACCTAACCTAACCTAACCTAACCTAACCTAACCTAACCAATCAGGTCTCTACATGTAAACCGCCTGAGACTGCCGGTCCCACCTCCTACCCCCAGCACCATAAATCACAATCAACCCGGGTACTCCGGTCTAGCCATAGGAATTGATTTGCACTTACTTGAGTCTTGGATTCTGGACCGAACAGACATGCGAAAGCTATCAGTTTGAGACAAAAGCTAAAGACATAAGGCCTCTGAAGATGGACAGTGTGATCTGTCCGAAACGTCAGGAGTTAAAAAGTCCTTCTCAGGACTACGTTACGCGGGTAAACCGAGAAAAGTGTTTTACATCTTACACCCGTGAAAACCTTAACCATAACATATATATATATATGTACTCTCTTTTCAAACACTATGACTTTAGAAGATGCGCATAGAAAAAATGTGTAAAAGTCTTAATAATAAAAGATCTATTTTTCTCCAATGCTTTTTTCCTTACTTTTTACGTTTAACTGATTCTAAGTTCATTTTTGACGGTGTTTTTTTATAATTTTATTTATTATAAATGTCTTATATCTAAAAATCAAAATAATAAAGCTATAATATAAAATATACAGATCCTTAATTTTAATATAATTTAGAAGTTTGGTGAACAGCTGCGCGCTCTTTTTTTTATAAATCTTAAATTTAGAAAGTGAATAATTGTATTTTTAATCAAGGTCGATTTGGGGAGACCTCTCCAAATGGTCTCTCTCGACCCATCGTCTTGCACCGCAGCGAGAGAGGATTCATAGGTCTGTCACTCCTGATTGCACTGACCCCTAGATTTCTAACCACCCCTCATAAATTTTTCCTTCCCAGAACTTCCTCTCCTTCCTTTTCTTATAAAGACCCTTCATACAGTATCAATTATTTTACTCAGGGCCTCCTGTGTGGGATTAATGTAAAAATAAACTACAGTAATTGTATTTTAAAACTATACACAGGGTGTTAAGGGACGTACTTGACTTACTTTAACCAGTGATTCCTTAATAATCTGCAGAATCGCGGCCGGCGCATTCGATAAATTGGCGTAAGCAAGGCTTTGTAACGAGCTACGGTCGTGGCGGTACGTATTTGTGGCGGATGTACGCCGGCGGTCATCTCCGGAAGAAGGTTGCGGTACTAGGGGTCTACCGAGAGGATATCGGTACGCTCAACCGGTACACTGGATCCTGCTCCCTGGTGAGAACTTCCCAACCTCAGGGGCCTTCCTCGGGGTCTCTCCCGGTTGCTGACCTAGAGATCCCGCATGCTGATGGACCTCGTTTCCTCCACACGCTTCGTGGTCGCCGGTTAATATGCGTTCGCGTCAAATTAGAATTAATAGAAAGTAATATATACATGGTCCGCAGGTATGCTCTTTACTTTATATTTAACTTTCTTCCAGCTAAATTCTCAGTATGGTTCTTGTTTCTTTTGGGATTATGAATCTGGGTCCCTTGAGTAGCACCCTTGTATTTTAAAAGGCATAAATATAGTAGTTTTTGTTACTGTGAGATAATCTATTTTATTCACCTAGCCTAACTAACCTTACCGGAGGGAAAACTGTATTTTCCCTTCCCACCATCCTGAGGGAGTTTCTTATGCTCTATATAAAAAAGGTACAAGGGAACCTTTAGGTTATACAATCTTACATGATTTGTAGTAATTTGCGAGGCGGGTATGGGTATCGCCTTCCCGGGGAACCATTTATTCGATAAAATCAATACATAACTGTTTCCAATAACAATCTCAAAAATCTTCACTGGCTGAAATGTCCTGAAAAAACCTAGTTCAAGCTCTGTTGGATGGTATAATATATAGTCCTTTAACGAAATGGCTCCTGTTTACTTATCGGAGACGTGTATTCCAGAAAATTTTAAATCTCGACAGTCAACCCTCAGGCCAGCAGTCTGCAGCGTCATCAGCTGTCGGAAGGATGGAAGAACCAAAGCGCACACCAAATACTAAGTTCTGTGAGCGTGCTCTTGGAGTGTCAGGACCTAAAGCCTGGAATGGACTGCCACATGATTTAGGAATGATCGCAGACTTGGCGGAATTTAGAGCAAACTTAAAACTCACATTTAAAGACAATCGGATCCATAGTCAAAAACCTTTCACCTTCACCTTCACAGCCCACGACATTGTAAATAACAAAGTGTTTAAATATGTAAACAATTTCTTAGTTGTAAGCTTTTCTAAATTTCATGCCATAAAAATTCTCCAGTATTTAAAAATAAATATTAACTCAACTTTTGGCACTAATCTTCTAATTGGTGCAATCTCAATAAAAGTGGTAGGGGTAGCAAATGTAAACTCATGCAATGTCCAGTGTTTTAAATGTAATTTCCTCCGCGTGCAAAGTTTATAGTATCTTCCCCAAGCATAAACTTTCTAATTAAATCATCGTGTTCATCGGAAGTGACCTGCCAGGTAAGTATATTTTCGGTATCTATTTGTAAATAATAAAACTAGATAGAGCCTAAGAAATCATAATATATTGTACAGCGCCCTTGAAATGATACCTCAAAATAATTATGAAAATATTCCAAACATCCTATCAGAGATAGCAAATAAAATTGATATAAACAACTTTAAAACTAATGAAATCGAGTTTGCCACCAGAGTCTCGGCGAAAGACCCACTTCATTCCAAATTAATTAAACCTATAATCGTAAAATTCACCACCCGCTCACGTAAAAATGAATTCATCGCGGAAATTCGACGAAAAAAAGGAATAACCACGAAGGACCTGAATTACCCCGGTGACGAAAGAAAAAATTATGTCAACGACCATCTGACTAGCTCCAACAAAAACCTCCTTTTTCGGGCCAAGGGTATTGCGACGGAAAAGGGATACGAATTCACGTGGCTAAAAAACAGCAGGATATATGTGAGAGAAAATAAAACTTCGCCTCCCATACTAATTGCCATGGAAGAAGACCTAAAGAAAATTTCCTGAGTCGATCTGCATACGCTTCACGTCAAAAAATAGATTTTTTATTCACTCATGTATCTTCCTACACATTTCCCCCCTCCCATTATCCACTCCTATCTCACTTATCCTCCCTCTCCCATTATACCCTCTCTCATAAACTTTCTAATTCATTTTTAAATCAGTCAACACTCTTCATGAACCAAATTGGAATACAAGTTACCGCTTGTTGGCGACTCCCTACACGTCTGACATTCAGCACTATTCGACATACAATAGCGGTCTCTCTCACACTAATTATCTTCTCTCCCGTGGTAAGCAAATCAACCTTACACTCATTTTATGCCAACAAATATTTACTAAAGTACGTACTTAATAATATTACTAACCATTCTTGCCTCAAATATGGATACCTACCTCTAACTTATTATAACAATATCAAAATAATATTATCATTAGCCGGACCTGAGATGCATATTACAAGACTTTTGCATAATTATTATTTTAAACTATATTTTGCACCCATAAATTATTGTGTTAGATGTACTTACTATGTTAGATTAGATAACTACTATAACCGAACTCACTTGTCGCAGCTAGCATATATATGTGTAACTAACCGTTTACTCACTAATATTTACTTTATTACTCCCCCATGTCTTTAGCAATATATTATCAAAATGTCAGTGGTCTTCGAACCAAAACACCAACGATCCTTCAAAATACCTATTCAAACGATTACGATGTAATCGCCCTGACAGAATCATGGCTCACTAAAGGCTTCAGAGACGACGAACTATTTGACCCTCGGTACTATGTATATCATAGGGACCGCGACTACGCTTCCACTGGTAAAAGTCTTGGCGGTGGTGTAGTGTTACCTATTAAACAGGAGCTGATCAGCGTCGCTCGACCTGAATGGACTTCTTGTGCTGAAGACATTTGGGTCACCATTCGCACTAAAAGTACACCTAACAAATCGGTCCATATGTTCTGCGTATACATTCCCGGAGGAACTCAATATCAATATTTAATCGAAAATTTCCTAAACATGCTATCAGATATAGTATCAAATAACCCCATGGATTCTTTTATAATCTTGGGTGACTTTAATCTTCCCAAAATTTCATGGACCCAAACTATGTCATCTGCCCACTATGCAGCTAATAATTACTCTACTCACGTTAGTAATCATTTCGTAGACTGTATGCATTTTCTGGATCTCTTTCAATACAACGGTGAACTAAACTCAAGCGGCCATATCCTAGATCTAATTCTATCAAATCTATTAATCTCCGTAGAATCTAATGACGACCCGATAGTTCCCGAGGATGCACATCATAAGTCTGTGTCCATTAGTGTGCCATTTCAGGAAACCCTTTCACTGACAGATGCGAAAAGGAAAGTTTTAAGTTTTTCTATATAATCGTGGAGACTACAAAACAATTAATTTCGCCCTATAATAAGCTGACTGGGCATCCATTTTCTCTACCTCCCAAATAGAACCAGCGCTTGATGCTTTCTATAAGTCTTTTAAATCCCTCATAAATCTCCACATTCCTCATAAATTTTCATGGAACTTGAAATATCCTGGTACAACGCTGCCCTTATTAAGGTAACTAAGGAAAAATCTATTTTAGCAAATATAAAAGATACAAAAATCAGGCTGATTATGATGCATTTTCTCTCCTTCGTAAACGGCACAAAGATTTATGTCGGAAAAGCAAATCTTGCTACTTAAGTAAAATCGAAAATAATATATCCTCAAACCTGAGAAACTTCTGGAGCCACGTCAAATCCTCTAACAAATCCCAAGGTGTCCCAAAATGTATGTATCTTGAAAAGCTGAAAGCCAACATTGCTAATTTATTTTAGCAATGTTGGCTTAACAATCCGACATTGCTAATTTATTTTCTGAATATTTCAGTTCAGTTTTCAGTAAACCCTCCAATCCACCTGCCCGTAATCCAACTGACGTTGGAAACCATACATCCAATATAAGCATTATTGAGGTGACACAGAAAATTGTCTTAAAATATCTTAAGGAAATTGATACTGACAAAGGTGCCGGACCCGATGAAATACCTTCAATCCTTATTAAACGGTGTGCTCACAATCTAGCCTTACCCCTTTCTTTAATTTTCAATCGTTCTCTAACCGAATGCACTGTCCCTGTTATTTGGAAATCCGCGTATGTATCTCCCATCTTCAAGAATGGTAAAAAAACTGACGTCAAAAACTACAAGCCAATCTCCAAACTTTGCGTATTTAACAAAATTCTTGAAAAAATTGTTTATGATCAACTATACGCTGCTCTTAAGCCTAGTCTGAGTACGTCCCAACACGGTTTCATCAATGGTAAATCTACAGCCACAAATCTTTTAACTTTCACTGAGTACCTCCAGGATAATTTGGATAACAGAATACAAGTGGACACTGTCTATGTCTATACCGACTATAGTAAGGCTTTTGATAAGGTGGATCACTCAGCCTTGTTGAACAAGATTATAAAGATTGGTATTCACGGCAATCTTTATCGTTGGCTCTCTTCTTATATCTCCAACCGCAGTCAAATAGTAGTGGTTGCTGGATTTAAATCCTATTCTGTTGCTGTTACATCGGGAGTTCCTCAAGGCAGCTTGTTGGGACCATTATTATTTAACATCTACATCAATGATGTTGGTAACTGTTTTTTAAACTCGCAAACCATCCTGTATGCAGATGACATGAAAATCTTTTCACCTATAAACTCAATCGAGAACTGTCAGAAGCTGCAAGATGATTTGCAATGTTTGAACACGTATTGTAATGCCCATTGTCTGGAAATAAATATATCCAAGTGCTTCGTCGTGCGCTTCACCAGAAATAAAAACATTTTTATCCACGAATACTCAATTAATCATCAACCATTATCCACCAAATCAGAAATTAAAGACCTTGGGGTTATACGTGATAGTAAACTGAATTTTAATAAACCCCCCATACACACAAGCCCTGCTTATTTATGGGGGTACATCAAATATATGTATTATGTAATTAATTATTGTAAAAAATATATTATAATTTATGTATATTTTTGAAAAAAAAAAAAAAAAAATATATATATATATATATATCGACCACATAGTCACTAATGCATCATCTATGCTTGGTGTCATAATCCGTTCCTGTAAACAATTCAAAGATCTTATTACTTTCAAAACACTATACTTCTCATACGTTCATAGTATCCTTGAATACGCATCTCAAGTGTGGAACCCAGGCTATGCAATACACAAAAATAGAATCAAAAGTGTTCAAAATAGATTCCTAAGGTACCTTAACTTTCGCTCTTTTCGATCTCACGTTAGTAATGAAGACTCTGCAAAGTTCTTCAATATGCAGACGTTAACTTGCCGAAGAAATATAGCAGATTTGGTTATGTTATTTAAAATTACACATAACCTAATTGATACTCGTAGCCCTGATCTTCTTCAACGCCTATCATTCCATATTCCAAATCGCAACAGCAGACAGTCACTTACTTTCAAACTCCCTCTTTGCAAGACCAACTCCAAACAGAACTCATTTATCTATAGATGCACACACTCATTTAACTTAAATTATTACCCCATTGACATTTTTAACGAGACTTTACATGACATAAAACGAAAACTCACTAAGCAAAATGAGTCAAACTAGAAAGTTTAATCCCTGTATGTATATTCCCATCCTTTGCCTCTTAATCCTAATTCTATATTCATCCTCCCCCCTCCCCTTTCATATGTTGTAAAAAAAAAGTAATTTAAGAAAACGTCACACTTTATTATTCATTCACTATCATAAGTGGAAAGTTCATAATTGGCATAATTAACTACCTTACTATTGTTTTACTGTGTAATCTCAGATTTGCTGTCAAATTTCCCCAAAATAAATAAAACAAATAAAATAAAATAATAAAATATCTCGAAAAAACGGCGCTCTACAAATCATCCAATGATTACTATTATTATTAACACCCCTTGTTGGTGCCTAGCATTGTTCCTTTACCTTTATTTTTTCCAACTTTTAATTTCTACCTACCAATCATTCTAATTCCTACCCAACAAACATAATTATTCCTACCCAACAAATCCTATTTTTTCCTACCCACCATGCCGACCAGATACAATCAAGCATCACATTGTGCAGTTGAAAATTACAAACCATCCTGTCAACACTTATGTTGAATACGGAGCCCTTAGTCGACCGTATCGAAATATATGTGTCCATCGTGAGCTCGCGAGTTCAATGGTGAAAAAAAAGAACCTGCGGATCTGAAGTAGACAAGCGAAGGAAGAAAATCTGCAGGTAAGTCGGCATTCCTCACTTTTCCTTTCTTCCGCTTTGCGGGTACCTGGTAAAACCCCAACATTTGGTCGATTCGAGCCTAGATATATTTCAAATTTTGATAAATTTAATAATATACATCAGGATTAAATTGTTAATGAGAGTTGATCTGAGAGATGATTTACGTCACCACAAGTGGTTTACTACGTTGGTGACATGGGGGAAGGTTTTACCGGGTCTTGGCGGCGGATGCGCCTGTCCACCAACTGCGTGGCAGGCCGGAGCGGGAGAAACTGGTTGAGGGAGACATTTTGACCTCTCTGTGATATCTGTGAATACCGCACAAGAGTCCCAACTGCTCCCGTCTGGAGCCAGTGGCACTATGGCATCCCCAATTGGGTACGTTGTGAGGCTGAAGGCAGTGGGGAGGGGAAGGAGATAGGGAAAAGGAAGGTGGGGAAGTACCTGGCTATTCAGATCTGGTCACCAAACACTGCACAAGCCATTTCAAGCAAAGATAGACGAGATGTTGTGGGTTCGAGTCACAGTTGCGACCATTATCTTTTTCTGTTTTTCTGTGTCTTGTTCTCTTTCATATTTTGGTTTAGTTTTTTATTGTTATCTTCTTCTTCAATGATATATTACGTTTTTGACATATTATAAAAAGAGAGCCTTTCTCATAAAAAAATTGAATATTTTTTTAGGATGTGTGCTTATTTTTATATACATACTATTACAGGCTCTATTGCAATAGCAGCTGTATTACGGGTCCGGAATGTGCAGAGCCGGGCAGAGACCTTTGTCAATGTTGTCAAGCCAAGTGTGATGTGGAGATGTGTAACAAATTAATAATATATTGACTAATATATGTTAAATCATTATTGAAGAAGAAGATAATACTGATGGATCTAAACGAAAATATGAAAACGAACAAGACACAGATAAATAAAAAAGATAACGGTCGCAAATGGGACCTAGAATCTCTAACCTTACCTGGTCAAGCGCCTCAACCAACTCGGCCATTGATACCACATAGTTTTAAGTCATTTTAATCAATCTCATATTAAAATTCACAATTGACAATATTATATTTGACTAATGTTTCCCATAATTTTGGCAGCTACCTTCTTTACATTACAAAATATAAAAAAGAAATTGAATATTCATTTAGACTTTTAGAAAAAGATTCAAACATGTCCATATAAATAAAATCGGTTTTTTTTTCCTAGACATTATTTGGGATAGAAATATTATTAATTAATTAAATAACCATCACGCCGTTTCGCCGTAAAGGTAGGCAGAGAAGATGAACAACCAAACAACTCGGTCTTGGCACACATTTCTGGCTTAATTTCACATATACTTTCAAACGTACTCTTCTGTTATTCTGACTGTTGTAGTATGAAATTATATGGCACTTGATTGTGCTTTGTCTCCCTCAGGCGTCCCCGATTTCTTTTATCATTCAAGTTTGCCTCATGCTTCTTACACTCTTCGTTCATTTGCTCTACTTGCCCATACTGAGGAGCTACAAACGTCGATTTAGGTTTATTTACCGAATCGGACGAGATGAGTGCCATAAGTCTCATGAAGAACTCCCACTCTATCGGACCAGACTTCGTTCCAGTATTTTTTATTAAAGGGTGCGCCGAGTTCCTAAAAACACCATTATGTTTTATCTTTAACTTAGCTATTAGTACTTCCACTTTTCCTGAAGTATGGAAAACTTCCAACATATGTCCTATTTTTAAGAATGGTTCTAGAAAGTTAATCGAAAACTATCGACCAGTTGCCATACTATCAGCTCCTGCTAAACTATTTGAAAAATTAATTTATAAATTCATTATGCCTCAGATAGACGCATACATTATCCTAGAACAGCATGGTTTCAGGAAAGGAAGATCCACTGAAACCAATCTGATGGTTTTCACCGACTATGTTGCTAGGTCCCTTGACAGTGGATACCAAGTAGACTGTTCACTGTGAATCATGATATCTTACTCATAAAACTTGCCCAAATAGGTTTTTCCCTTCGGATGTTAAAGTTTTTCATAAGTTACCTCAAGAACAGGAAGCAATTTGTCACCCACGGAATCTTCCAATCTGCTGAGTTTCTTGTTTTTTCAGGGGTTCCCCAAGGATCGATCTTAGGGCCTCTTCTCTTTTCTATTTTCATTAATGACATTGCTGGAGTCATTCGTTTTTCTCGCTTTCTGTTGTTCGCTGACGATCTAAAATTATTTCTTCTAATAAGAAATATTGAGGACTGCCTGCGCCTTCAAGCTGATGTTGATAACATTTCAGAATGGAGTCAACAAAACCAGCTTCATTTCAATGTCTCGAAATTCGTTGTTCTGACTTTTACCGGAGCATTTAGTCTTACCTACCACAGGTACACTATGCTCGGTCATAATCTCAACCGAGTTTCGAATATAAATGATCTTGGGATTATGTATGAAAATAAGCTGACATTTCGTCCTCATATCGAAGGGGTTTGCCAGTCGGCCTTAAAAATGTTAGGGTTTGTTCTCCGAACCGTCAGAGTTTTTCGGGACACCCGTGCTCTGAGGATTTTATACTTCTCCCTAGTCCGCAGTAGGCTGGAGAGTGGTTCGCTTATCTGGAATCCTCATGAGGTGGGATGCTCCCTCATGTTGGAGAGGGTTCAAAAAAAGTTTCTAAGATTTCTCTACATGCGGGAGTACGGCCACTATCCATGGCTCTACCCGACGAACTTTCTTCTGTGCATGCTGGGACTCCACTCCCTGCAGCTCAGAAGGGAGGGGTACGCTGCTACCCACATATTCAGACTGCTGCGTGGCTATATTGAGAATTCAGCCATTCTGGAGCGCGTGAGTCTCTATGTTCCGGATGACTATCTTAGACAACGCCAGTATAGATTATTCTATCTTCCTGCCTGTAGAACTAACCTGCCAATGGTTCTCCCGGTAGGAAGGAGTATATTGCTCCTGAACCAAATCTCCTCCGAGATTGATATGTTTGGCGTCAGTGAGGAGAGGTTCAAAAGTGAAATTCTTTTGATTCTTGAAAGAGTCTCTCCACATTGACGAGATCTTTCACCACTGCCTGAAATTTTTTTTGAAATTGTTTTATTTCTTGATGTTTCTTTTTTATGTATAAATTTTGTAAATTTTTTTTTTTTGTACACTATTTAAATGTATAACGTAATTTCTTATATGTATTAAAACTAAATTTGTAATGTGTAAGAAATTAATAAAAACATATTATTATTATTATTATCCCATATAGGTGTAATCCCTTTCTTAATCTTACTTATTAGGTATGCATACATCAGCCCCGAATTATATCCATGGCGCCCAGAAAGGCTAATCAAAGTGATTACACCTTCTGTGAAGAAATTCTTTATCAGAAGTGGGAGTAAATTGGGATAACTTCTGGAACAAGGACACTTAAGGAATACAAACAAACAATGGAGACATCCACAACACTGAATGTTTTTTTACAAAAAATAGAAAATAGGAATGCAATTCTTTTCTACTTTCTCAAAACCACACAAGTGAACATTGTCATTGACCTGTTACCTCTAGAGTCCCTAGTCCCTAAATATTCATTTATCATCGACACGATAAAGGCATCATTGATAATGTCGGTAACAGAGAATACACTAACAAAGGGTTTCAGAATGTTAAAAAAAAGGCACACATGTTTTTTATTAAATTTATTAACATCAAACATGGAACAAAACCATATAACACATTTTATTCACATATTTTACACTATTAAAATAATCTTCTTTAACCTATAACTATAACAATTAATAATTCAAAGAAAAACATATTTGACAAACTAAAACATGTGAACACCTCAGCGTAGAAGGTTCTCCTAGCGAGGTGTTCACGAAAAACTATAAAATTAATATTGCTAAAACATGTACAAACACACTAACTAACCTTTATTCCAACCTTACTTAATGTCTAGAAAGAAAGGGTTTTAGAATTGACTGTAGACCTTCCTAAATACGCCTGTCTGTGAGTTTATAAAATGATGGAGTTATAGAATTAGTAATAAATATAATTAGTAAGAAATATAATTAGTAAAAATAATTAATAAGTATTGAGAAGGAAACAAGTAACAAGAACTGAGGTGCAGATTGCCTTTTATATATATAATTCATTTTACAAGAGAGAGGAACAAGATGTTCTTGGTCTTGGGTTGGCTGATTAGCCGCTAAATATCAATTAAGTGCTTCATTTAAATATCACCCAATGGTGTATTCATTTTACTAACACTTTGACAATTCGGTGACTACGATTTCTCCATAACCAATTCAACGATTGAGTTTAGATTTGTTCTATACCAATTCAGTAAATTGTTTTTTTGGTAGAAGAATTTGATTGAAAACATTTTGTTTTTTATTTTTTATAGATCGCATAAGAGAAAAAGAATTAGATGAAATCTAGGAAAATGCCTAACATGCCGCCATTTCTTGAAAAAAATAATGTGTGCTCAAAAAGGCTCCCAATGAGCGCCTTTATTATTACCGTGACGATCCCCGATTACGGTACTAAGACGTCATAGAACGTACGTTCCTTATTCCATATTTCCAAAATTATCGTCACGGCTAGTAGTATTGTAGGGGTCTACGCAGATGTCACAGTTCGGTGTGTGAGAGAAATGCAAGAAAATAATTACTTTTTTTTTCCTTTGGAGGAAACAGACCGACGTACATTGCGTATCTCATCTTTTGAAAGAGCTACAGATTATTAGAATAAAAAAGGAACATTTTATGACGTCACGGTACCATAATCGTGGATCGTCACGGTAATAATAAAAGTGCTCAATCGATATAAAACTCAAACAGATTGAAAATATTAACATTTTTTTATAACTTTCGGAAGACTGAGGTTGAGCGACGTTTACTGCGTATCATTGTTATATTCAAGTTAAATGTACGAAACAATATTGTGAAAATATTTCTTTCCTTCCATTAAACACGTAGAAACATTTTTTTTTATTTTTTATTTTAAACAGAATCGATTTGAAATTATTCATATAAACATCATCTGTGCATGTATCCACATTTTATAACTCTATTTGAACTAGCTTCTAATTCCAAATACGGCGACTAATGGGCCTTGCAAACGTGGAATTTTTGTTTTACACATTGTCTGGAAACTCGTAGTACAAACCGAAAACTAGTGTATCTATCACATTAGCTGTCGATTTTGAAAATAATTTTTGTTATTCGAGCTTGCGTTTTCGATTCTGAAGTTGGAACTTATAAAAAAAATTTGTTGTTATAAGCTGTTTATTGTGTTTATTTGAGCCTCAGAAGTTTTTAAAGATTAAGTTTCTGAAAAAATGGAAAAAATTATAATTATTATACTGAAATGGTCTGATTGAAAAAAAAACTGTTTTTTTGGTTTGTTTGTGAAGTAGATTTGCCAGTTTCCTGCTTGTACTACGAGTTTCCGGACACCGAGTTTTCACTTTATACCTAAATTTCTTTTTTGTTATTCTTATTTATTTTTTAATTGTTCTTTTCTCTCTATTGTGTTATTTTATTTATGAATACCAAAATACGTGCAACTAAAAACTTGTTTTAAAAAAAAAAAATCTTTAAAACAGCGTCCTAAACACCAACACCGCTTTCAGGCCACACAATCCCCTCTATCCAGGGGATGTATTCAGATATGCGGATGTTGATGAAAGTGCAGGGTGAAGAAGTATGCCAGACTGCCAACCCCACCAGTAGGTAGGTGCAGTCCACCTTGGCGCTGTTGGGTAGAGTCAATGGGGAGCCGTAATTATAACCCTGAGAACAAATAAAGTAATAAGATGAGCACACTCCAAATGGCAGATTATAAATAAGTTTCATTTTTATTCCGATTATGAATACACTTCCGGCGGGAAGGGTATTTCTACCTGTTACGCCTGGTCACACTTTAATAAAAATAATAAAATAGTTAAAACATTTATTCATCAATAAATTTTTTTTTTTTTTTAAACATATTTTTCCTTTTATCATTGTTTCTATTGATGAAAAGGTCACTGCTCAGCTACAATTCAGGATTTCTCCTGGAAAGCAGCTGGTTTTCAGCAGTGCCTTCTGAATGATGAAAAAACATTAATTTACTTTTACGATCACCTTACATGAATTTTGAACATGAATCTCTGGATACGATTTTAGATTTTCACGGCCAAAAATTATTTTGTTATTTGTTTTTGGGGTATTATGCCGTGTTGCGCTACCTCCTTCTTTAGCCAACGTTTCGGATAGCGTTGCAGTGTCCATCATCAGGGCAGATGTGAACTATTACACGACCTTTTACTTTTATTACTTTTGACTACCTCCGTAGTCCAGTGAGTAAGACTCTTGACTCACAAACCGGAGGTCGCGGGTTCGAACCCGGCATGCGCAAATAAATTTTATTTGATTAATTTGTGTTTTCACAATTAATTCATTGAAAATAATATATAGTATATTTGCGGCATGTTGGCTCCAGACGGGAGCAGTTGAGATTCTTGTGCGGTATTCACTGTAAAAAAAAAAAATCTGCCCTGATGAATGACACTGCAACGCTGTCCGAAACGTTGGCTAAAGAAGGAGGTAGCGCAACACGGCATAATACTCCAAAAACAAATAACAAAATGAATCTCTGGGTTTGCAAAGGTCCCAAGTAAATGTGTTAAAATGTGATACAAGACTTAACCATCTTCTGTTTTTACCATGTTCTTGTCTTTTGTGTGGTAGAGTATTGTTTTAAAATGAAGTATATTAAATCTGAAGAACGGGTAATAATAATAATAATGATTTATTGTCTTCATTTCTAAGTAACAGTAGAGATTATGATATCCTCACTGGGATCTCAGCACGGGCTGAGGATTTCATTTACATATTATAATTTAATTATAAGAAATTGATATGAATTAGACATAACATATATATCATGTAGTATTTTTTTTTTAAATAATTATAAAGTAAATAAGATGGTGGTTTTTTTTTTATAATTCAGATTACTAGATTTGGTTTTAGTCTGTATTTGATATCAGTATATTTTCTATTTCTGATCTCCATATATTTAGCTTTTTATTCAAATCTAAATGTTATAATGTTGAGGTTTTTGAGTGAGAGTGGTATTTTATTGTAGAGTTTAATGCCATAATATAATAAGCTTTTTTGCCCAAATGTTGTGTTAGTAGTTACTTGTTGGATAAGTTTTTAACCATGAAATCTAGTGTTTCTAATGTACGTATTAGTTGTTATTTCTTGGGTTTTGTACTTATGAATGTAAATGAGTATAGTTTTAGAATATAGTTGTTTAATTGACATGATGTTAAGATTGTTGAATATTTCGCCAGTGCTAGTTCTTACAGGAACTTTCAGTATAATTTTCATTATGGCTTTTTGAGTTTTAATTAGTGGATTTAGTATGTTTTTATTTGCACTGCCCCATCCGATAATACCGTATTCTAACAGTGATTGGCAGAGAGAGATGTAAATCTTGATAAAGTCTTTTTTAATGAGGACATTCCTGATAGATTTGAAAACATAACTTAGTTTTTTAAATTTTATTATTTAAATAGGTAATGTGTTCGGTCCATTTTAAGTTTCGGTCAATTTTTAGACCCAGATACATTATATGGTCAACGTTTTCTAATGAGGGACAATTACAATTCTCATTTAAGTGATGCGGGCTATGAATTTTCAAGTTCAGGTTTTCTTCAGAGTTTTTCAATGCGATGAAATTGTTTGTTTTATAATGATTTGTGCCAAAGTAAAAACCTATTTATTTAACACCTAATTAACACTAAATGGTCCAGCACTGTCTTTACTTTAAGGAGTCGTTTTACAAAGTATCCTTTAATTTCAGACAATACTTTAATATTTGGTGTGTGGTGAGTATTTTTTTTTCAACGGTTTAACCTTATCCATTTAGTTAAAATCCACCCTTGTTTTCGCCCATAATGCGGGCACCGTAGGCATAGTCCGTGCTTACATTCATGATATATTATTCTAATTGCAGTTCGGTGCGGTCAACCTAACCATATACCTATATTAGAAGTAGTTCTGCCAACAGTTAGTAGACCTCACATTCAGAAAATGAGTATGTTTCCATTTTTACTTAATCAAAATTTCATTTCATTTCTTCAATTTTATCTTTCTTTCACCCTTCAAGGGTGTTCTAGGTCATCATTTCAAATTGAAGAGGAGAAATGAAAGATGAATTTCGATACAAATTTTACTGAAGTGAGCAAATTTCAAAATTATCTGGAAGATTAGAGACGAGTTCAGACTTAATGAGATGTTGAACGGGGGGGGGTGTAATTTTACACTTATAGGAGAGGGGATATTTTTTGTTTAGAGATGGACAACCAAAAAACATGTGATCTAAAACTGCAACTAGGAACTGAGAGAATCCGGCTGAAAAAAGTAATGTTAAAAATATTTATTGGGTATATATTTGAAATATTCAATTATTGTACAGCACTCGGCTAAAAATATTGAAAATTGGTTTGTAATTGAATGAAATATTCTGTCATTAGAATTATTGTAATTTTTTATGAATCATTTGTGTCTTTAATTATGTCTCTTGTATTGCCTCTCTTTTATTGTCATTGGAGTAAACTTTATATTTTTATAACTTTTTAATTCCAACTGTTTTTTCTTTTATTTTATCAAATTTTTATTTAAACTGTTTCAAAATTTAACAATTGTATAATTTGGCTGGTTGATTTTATATAAATTTTTACCTATTTTTCTTATTTGTATAATTAACTGAGTTTTTATAACTGGGTTGTTCTCACACGTATGTATGAGAACAATCTGTAAATACACAGTATAAATAAATAAATAAAAATTGTGGTAAACGGTAATACCTATTCCACAGTTAGGAGAGTCTGGACATTTGGTGCCATCAGTAAATAAAAGACAAGAGTTGAACCATTTAAGTGAAATAATGTCACCTTAACTTATTATTACAGACCGGGAGATCAGAATGACTTTTAAGGATGCCGTTTCCTTCTAAAATAATTGTTGTGGAAAGATTGACTTGATTACATTTTAATTTGTGTAAGGGAGATCATTTGGATAATTTGAAGGTCTGAGAGAGACTTATCCCCAAATCACGTAACCATTAAAACAGTGAACAAAGAAAATTAATAAAAAAACTAAAACTGTTTTTTTTTTTTGCAGATGGCAGGAAGTGGTTGAGTTCGAGCTCTGATTGTAGTAGACGAATGTGTTGATTTGTCGAATAACAAGACTCTGGGAATAACCCGATGATAATTACAGCCTTACTTACAAACTTCGTAAAAATTTTACACAATTGATGAACGACCGTGGATGTGAAAGCATTACTAATTAAAAAATACCAAAAAATTATTCATGGAAAGATACCTACATTGCTTACACAGCTACAGGGGGAGTTTTTCAATTGTATATGCTTGTTTTATTAATAATTTCAGAATTTTGGAATTTCTCAAACGTATTTTATATGTCTTATTAACTTATTCGTTATTTTTGAAGAAGTTGTTAAAACAAATACCTTTGTGGAAACTAGATAAAATTACCTTTTAGATTTTTGTACCGGAAATATTCAATATTTATTTTTTATATGCCGTCTGAAGCCATTGAGACTATGGCATCCTCAATCGGGATATGTTGTATGGTTGAAGGTAGTGGGTAGGGAAAGAGACGGGGAAAGAGGAAGGTGGGGAAGGACCTGGTTATTCAGATCTGGTCACCAAACACGGCTAAAGCCATTTCAAGCAACGTTTCAATTCTGAATGGTGGTCTTACACCAGGGGGACACTGAGAGTATCTTCCATTCTCTTCCGCAAATATAATATATACCTATAGTAAGTTGAGAGATTTAAATCCTTTCTACAGGGTAGGGCAGAGTGGAGTTACTAGTTTCAAGAAATCACTGAAGGCCCCCCAGACCGAGCAGAGGGGCGAGGCGGGTGCCGTTAGATCGGGGAAATGATGCCAATAATAAGTTTCTGTGGAGTTTAAGAATTTGACGAAATCATTGGTATTTTGAGTTTTTGACGTCAAAATATATGCAAACCTCGTGAAATGATCTGATAGCAGGTGAAAGTATCTCTTTGTTGACCGTGAACCCCCAAAACCGCCTATCGTATCAATGGAACACATTTCAAAAGGTTTTGATGCAGGACCCAAGTAGGACATCAATCCATATTTATTTTGACCTCTTGATTTGTTCTTCAACCATACTGCACAACTTTCACAGGTTCTCTTTACATTGTTTTTCATATTTTCTGATGTGTACCATCTTCCCATTTTTGACCTGATCTTTTCAGATATCTTCTAATTTTATTAAGTTTACAACTTTAAATTGCTCATCTTGGTTCTCATCTGGTTCTAAGACTGTGTTTCTGCTTAGACAATCAACTTCAATGTTGTATTTTCCTGGAGAATATTTCATTTGAAAATCATTTTGGGATAAGTAATATGTTAAGTCATCCAGCTCTTCATCAGTTCTAGATCTGAGATTCATATTTTCCAGTGGTGTGTGATCTAAATAAACTGTAAATGGTTTATCAACCAGTATTGCCAGTATCTCACTGCTTCTTTAATAGCTAAGCATTCTAAGTAAATTGCTTTTTTTCTTTTCTGGGCGCGATTTAATTTTTTCGAAAAGTAAGCAACAGGTTTTTCTTTTCCATCAGATTATGTCTGCTTTAAAATAACTCTAACACCCTACAGAAAACCATCTATATATATATTAATTGTTAAATCTTGATCAAAAATTTCCAACATCGGTTGTGAGCATATTAGGTTTTTCATCGTTTCAAAAGCATTTTGGCATTTATCAGTCCAAATAAACTTTTGATTTTTCCTTAATAAATTACGCAAAGGATCTAGTATTATTGCGCTCTTAGGAATGTTCTCATGATACAAGTTGATTTTTCCTAGAAATTGTCTCACGTTCTTATGTGTTTTTAGAACAGGAAAATTCTTTATTGAAATCAAATTATCCTTTACTGACTTGACTGAAACATTTGACCAAGAAATTTTACCATGTCGGATGCAAATGTGCATTTTGTAAATTTTAATCTAAAACCTTCTGTTTTGATTGCATTCAGCAGCTTTGTTATATGATCAATGTGTTCAGCAAAAGTTTGAAAAAAATAAGAATGTCATCTATGTAATTGACAGCAAATTCGTTTAGTTTATATTTTTCTCAATATATTGCTTAATATCCTCTGAAAAATGGCCGGAGAAGTCTTCAATACAAAAGGCAGGCAGGTCCATTGATAATGTCCCTCCTGTGTTACAAATCCTGTTTTTTTTTTGTCTTCAATCCGCAACGGAATAGATCAAAAGGCTGAGTTTATATCCAGCGTTGAAAAATATTTGCAATTTCTGGTCTTTGTAATTAGGTCTCCAATTAATGGAAATGGTTGAGCTTGAGGTATAACTATTTTATTTAAGTCTCTGAAGTCTATGCATAATCTGAATCTTTTGTTTTCTTCTTTTTTCAAATGGACTGTACGAATCTTCTATCAGTTTATTGTCTAATAATTTTGCTATTTGGTCTTCTGTTTCATTTTTATCTTCTACACTGCATCTGTAGGGCCTCTTTCTATAATATTCATCCACTAATAAGTCTTTCTTCGCTGCATATCCATTAACATTGCCAAGATCATATTTACTCTTCGCAAACACTGATTTGTATTTGTCTATTAGTTCATCTATTTCTGTTTTTTTATCATTATTTAAATGATTTATTGTTATTAGAAAATCTTCTTCTTTATTATGTTCGTTAAAATTAATTCTGTGTTTTTCTATATGTTTAAATTCAGTATTCGATTTCATATCTGTAGAATCTTTTTCTTCGTATGTAACAGGGTTCCATCCTTTGTTTGCAAATGATTCACAGAATTTGTTTTTCCATGTTGACCACTCTGAGTTCATTGTTAGTTTTATAATCACGGAACTGTACAAGTTCTCTATCCGTGAACAATCTGTGTATTTATATTTTTAGTTCATCCATGGTCACTTCAAACCATAAACATTCTTTTTCAAACACTTCTATCCACTGGTTTGCATTTGTATTTTTAAAACAGAATTTTTCTATAACAAACTTCTCAGCAATATTTTTTATGCTCTGTTACTTATCTTCCATCAATTTTTCAATCAATTTTCCTAATGCATCTTCTTTTTGGTACTTGTAACTTTTTCATCCGATTCTTCAAGGTATCGGAACCGTAGGTTTCCATCTCCGTCTACATACGTTTTTTTAGTTCTTCTGTCATGATTACTCAGAATCTTCTAACCTGTTTTTTTTTTAAACTGTTTTTTTTTATTTAAAACTGTTTTTTTTTTTATTTAAAACTGTTTTTTATTTACCACTTTTCATTATCTCCTCGTGATGGCCGGCGGATTGTAGCATTTCTGGTATTGTGAACAATTTTTCATCACTTGTGACTATTTTTGTAATGCAAATAATATTTGACCTGCCATCGCCTCCAGGTAAAAGCGTAAATTCGAATTGAAGTTTCTCCATTTTTGGTTTAAAACGAAAAATGTCGTTTCGGTTGAGAGGTTTAATTACTTTCTTTTAAGTTATAAATAAAATACTTATATTGCAAGGTTTTTTTTACAAAGAAACGACATTTATGTTTATTTATATCACTTTCCTTTAAATGGTTTCTTCTAACAAACACTCATAATTTATTATCAAATAATAGAAAAACAAACATGTGACAATTATTGATGATTGCATTCTAACTGGCTGAGGATTCAAATTTAAAGGAAATGTATTTCCTTTGCATATATATTATTTTAAATTAATGGAATTTAAAATACCACAAATAAATCAAATAAAATTTATTAGCGCACGCCGGGTTCTAATCCGAGACCTTCGGATTGTGAGTCAAGGACCACGGAGGCCACCATAAAAAACTTTCGTGTTTGGAAATTGGAGTATTTTAACCTTCAAACATTTAAAAGTTCGAAAAAAAGCTTACCTTAAGGATATTTTATTAAAACGTCAAAAAAATCGGATATTTAAAACAAACAAAAAACATTAATTTATTGAATGAATTTGGAAAAAAACTGTCACTTCACTTTTTTCTCGTTCATACAACTAAAAATTTTAAAAAAATTAACAATTATTTCAAGAAAGTTACTGAAAAAATCGGACCCTTGGAATTCATTTTTTCACAATTTAAAACGTTGATAACTCGAATGTGGTTTGTATTTACACACGCACAACCCATTAACGTTATCAAATAACATTACTTTTACGGAAATTTCAGTAAACTCAAGCGGATAAAAAATAATTTATAAAAATAACCTATATAAAAATGTTAAGAAAATTAAAGTAACAACATGACTTGTGAAAGCACTTAAACTGACAAAAATAACGTTAATATTAATTGAGTATTTCTCAAAATAAATGTACGTAACGAAAAGGTTGTTATGAAATATTGTTACGAAATATTCCTTAGATGTAACTAAATAGTAAACATAAAGCTTGTTATATACAAGACAATATTTTAAAATTGATTTATTTATTTTTTGTTTATTTATTTATTTAAAAAATACATTTAGTCCAGTAAACGAATGGTCCAAAAGGAGGTGTAGAGTGCGTGAGCAGGAACCTAAGCGATTCTTTCAGGACTTGTTTAGGATGCTTAGGGTGTGAACATACTAAAAGTCCTGACGTCTAGGTGGTGAGCTAGGGGGGGAGGGGGGGGGGGAAGGTCCCGATTTTCGGTTTTCCATTTATATCTCAAAAACGGTGCGTCGCAGAGGAAAACTTTTATTCTTTACGTAATTTTAGAAATCCCAGCCGTTTTGGAGTTATACGCTCCACAAATGTCAATATTTTCGAAAAAAATCATTTTACCTCAGATTTTTCATCAAACATTCCTTCATATCGTCTAAAATATTCATCCAAGAAAGAAATTTATTTGAAAGAAGTTGTAAATAATTTAATAACCTTTTAGAATATATATACATATGTAAGTAAATCTCTAAGCAGTAAATATTTACAGCAATTTTAAGTTTTTTCGTAAAATGTCGTCATTTTCAGAAAAAGCTGTTTTTTCTTACCAAATTATTAAGACGGGTTTTTTCTTCATGGGAAATTCCTTATTAATTTTTGCACGCAAGAAAACAGGTAAGTTGTTCTCGAACAGATGATTAGTGGAATTCATTTTATAATCATTATTATTGTAATGGGTGATTAGGTTAGTCGTCGGAGATGCTACAATAACGTGCTACGATGCTGTTCGAGTTGGTGAAAAGGCAATGAATGCGATAGTGGGCTTGACATTCTCAGACATCAAGTTGTCCCGCAAAGATCGGGCATTCCCAATGTCTTCTGTCAGCTCGTCGATAAAAATTCACGATGAAAAGGTTGCAGTAAACCCAACATTGCTGTTTCAGCGGATGTGTATAAGCAAACGATCTGATGAGGATTTAATGAAATTCTTTGAGTATGAGTTGGCCCCATTTCCCTTGGCACTGTTCAATGAAAGTGGGATGCGAAAGACAAATAAATCTGTTCTGTATAGCTTATTTGGGCCTACCAAAAAACTGTTCTACTGTCTCAGATGAACATAGTTGTGGACGGAGGATTTCTATCATATTATACATATTATCTATATTATACAGAGAAATTTGACAAAAAGATGCCTCCGTTGCCGCAATTTGTGATCGTTATATCACCTATGTCAACCAACACTATCCTGGAATGACTCGCACTGTGGTATTTGATGGGTACGCAAATCCAGTCAATAGTATGAAATCACAATAACAGATGCGACGATACAGACTGAGAAGGTCAGCAGACATCAATTTGACATGGAACAAATCAAAACCCGTTAAACAGGAAGATTTTTTATTCAATCCTATCAACAAAAGTAACTTCATCTCCTTACTACAGACAAAGTTTCGGGAGATTGGGATACAGACTCTTCAGGCCACCGATGATGCTGACGTCCTTATCGTGAAGACTGCTATGGAACTATCCTTTCACAACTCTGTGGCTGTCTTTGGTGAGGATGTGGACCTCACTGTCCTTTTGATTGCTTCCACTCCTCCCACCTAAGATATTCTGTTGCTGAAACCCGGACGAAGGAAAACCAAAACATTGGCACTATCCACCCAGGAGATGCAGCATCGTGGATTTGAACACATCATATTTTTACATTCATTTACCGGATGCGATACAACGTCTGCAACTTTCAGGAGAAGCAAGATGGGCTTTTCAAAATTGTACTTGGAGTCAGAAATGACCAAGCAAGCGGAAATGATCTTTTAAAACCCCTCCTCTATTCACGACGAGGTTGAAGAGGCTGGAAATAAATGCTTCCTGAAATGGTATGCGGCGCCCAAAAGACAGATCTCCCTTAACCAGTACCGCTCCCAATCGTTCACAAGGTCCGTGGCAAATATGAAGCCTGACATCAGCTCCTTCCCTCCAACAGAGAGTGCAGCTAAACAGCATTCCCGGCGGACATACCACCAAGTTCAGCAGTGGCTCGGGATTGAACTGTCCCCTGAAGAATGGGGGTGGAAACACGAAGGAGACACCCTAGCGCCAATTACAACAGAAGATCCTCCAGTACCGGAGGTCCTTCTGAAAACGATATTTTGCCGCTGCACCAAGGATTGTGCAATTGAGGGCTAAATTGCTGTAAATATTTACTGGTTAGAGATTTACTTACATATGTATATATATTCTAAAAGGTAATTAAATTATTTATAACTTCTTTCAAATGAATTTCTTTCTTGGATGAATATTTTAGACGATATGAAGGAATGCTTGATGAAAAATGTGAGGTAAAATGATTTTTTTCGAAAATATTGACATTTGTGGAGCGTATAACTCAAAAACGGCTGGGATTTCCAAAATTACGTATAAAATAAAAGTTGTAGATAATTTTATGAGCTTTTACTTATTCTAAAAAAGTTTTCCTCTGCGACGCACCGTTTTTGAGATATAAATGGAAAACCGAAAATCGGGACCTTCCCCCCCCCCCCCCTCCCCCCTAGCTCACCACCTAGACGTCAGGACTTTTAGTATGTTCACACCCTAAGCACCCTAAACAAGTCCTGAAAGAATCGCTTAGGTTCCTGCTCACGCACTCTACAACTCCTTCCTTTACTGGACTAATTCGTCTTTTTTAAATGTAATAATTATCCTTTACTTTTTTATTGATTGTACCTACATACTACAAACATACATAAACTCACCAACCAGATACTTGTTGTACCTATTGCAAGGGGTTTAATATTAATATTAAAGTTTTTAATAAAATTATCAGCTTCCCAAATATAAGTACCTAATATAATATTCAACAAATCTTTAGAAATTAAAGAACATGCACTGTTTAAAACATTTAAAAATTTATTAATTTGAATCACTATCGAAAAAACTATTTTTAATTTGTGTTTATTTACAATTTGGTTTGTAGCTACTTTTTTAGTACTTTCTTTTCTCTTGTAACTATTTTATTAAACTCTGCCTTTAAAGAATCTGTAATTATATTGAGCAAAATTAGCAATTTTTCACCTTCTCTTTTTCTGCCATGGACACATTTGAAAAAGTTTCTTCTAAGAAACTTCTAAAATCTTTTAAGAAACTTTTTGCCTTCCGGCATTGGTTTTAGGGGCATTCATAAAAAAAGTTATTCTGTATAGTTTTTTTTTAAAAAGGTTTTATAAAAGCTTGAGGCACTAATTCATAAAAATACTTTCAATTTGAAAGGGACAACTTACATACTTACAGACATACTTACAATATACTATTCTAGAGCCTGTTTTTCGGGACAAAAACGACCCACTGGGAATATATGGGTTAACCTAAGAATTTAAACAAATATGGACAAATAACGCTGGACTACATGATACCTAATTGCTTAAATATGTTACCTACCGAAATTAAAACATGTACAAATGGTAAAACAAATATTATGTTGAAGAATTGGCTCGCCGAAAGAAATAATTTGTATTAGATTCTAACACAAAAAATTCTAACTGCATAAAAAATAAAATAAGTTAATTTATTTTTTCAAAGTAAAAGCACCCATTGACTAATGTAAATTTATAGTTTACTAGGACTTTTCTTTTTTCTAAAATATTTTTATTTTTTCTGTCATATTGTATTACGATGTCTTTATAATAAATAAAAAAAAATCAGGTTGTAACTGTATACACTCAGCCTTATATTGTACTTTTTCGTTACGTTACGAAATTCATAATAAAAGTTACGAAATTGAAATAAGAATTAGACAAAATGGGATTATAAAAAGTCACTGTAAATGTGTAAGCTTAGCAATGTTCATTCCGCACGTATTTCAAAAAGATGAGTAAAAATGGACTTACCGTTTTGAGAAAAAAGGCTATAATATTTCCTGTTACGAAATTGTAGGCCCACTAAAGAAACACGTTGTTACTGATTTTAACAATTAATGTTATGGCGGAGACGTCAGACCAACAACCAATCAGAATGAAGCTAGTGTTGCCTGTGTAAAATTTAACAAATGGGTTCAGAAATTAGAGTAGTAACTAAAAAGTTAATGACTATGTCTCACTTTGATTTTTGTGTATAAATTATTAATTTATTATGAAACCCCATAGAAAAATACTTTGTACAGAAACTACATTTAATTACCAACTACCCCAAAACTTACAAAAATTCACATAATATTATAACGTTATTATCGCATTTTATGAAGTATAAACACTTGAGGTAGGTAGGGTGGCAATTTTATTTTGTGTGAAAATTAAAAATTGTTATTTAAAAAAAAATTAAAATATTTGCGAATTAATACGATTGTGATGTTTATTCTTCGTTATTTTAAAGCCTAATATTTATTCTACAAAATGGTTCATTTTTTTGTATGAAACATGTGTAATTTTTGAAGTGTTTCTAGGCACTCTTTATATTTCCAAAATGTACACTTTTTTTGAGAAATACTCAATTAATCATGTTAAAATTATACTGACATAGTAGTGAATTGATCTTTAAAACGTAAATCATGTTAAAAACATTAAACGAACGGCGCCGAAAAGAAATTTCGCAGAATGAATGAAAAAAACACGGCTGCCGTGTTTGCGCAAATCTAGCAAAGGTCAATGTAATCCACATAAAAACGTCATCATGTCTTTAGTAATATTGTATAAATGCCGTTTAACGGTCACCGAACAGAAACAACGTTTAACGGTCGTTAAGTGTTTTTTTAAAGAAAGACAAACATTTTCGGGTTACGAATAACGTCACAATGTTTGAAAATCTCCTACTACCACCACACTAAGCGGAAAATATTGCTTGTATCGTGGTGGAGGATTTAGCCAGTCAAGCTTAGAACCCAAACGCGATGCCCACTCAGTCACTGACCGGTCAAAACCGCTTTTATTAGCAGGGCTGTTAGAATTAAAACATGTAAGGGTAAACGGAACGTATGTTATAATGTATACATTCACAAATGTCACCAATTTAATTATTTTAGGTTAAAACACTTTTTGCAAGTTATTTTCTAAAATATTAAGGTGAATTAATTTCTATCGCGTTGATATTCAATATGAATACGAATAAATAGTTTTGTTCATAAACAAACTCTAATCTTTCGATAAAAGCTAATAAATCCTTTAATTATAGGTTAACAATCTAGTATTGTATTTATTAGCTTTTCTTGAAAGATTTGAGTTTGTTTTTCAGATAAAACTATTTTTTCACTTACATATTGAATATGTATGAGCGCAAACAGTTAATTCACTTTACAGTCTAAAGCATAACTTGACAACAGTGTTTTAACCTAAATTAGAGCCATCTTTAATTGCGTTGTTTATGTTACATATACAAATTTACATATAACATATGTTCCGTTAAATCTAAAGAACAAATTTGCCAGCAAATAGTTGACGTCCTAAAGAAAGAGGGGATCAGCACATTCTACTGAAGTGAGTTGGTGGGCGAAGATTGCATCGCTCCAGTTATTATTCGCTAAGATTTAGATAGAATTTTGTCTAAATTTACTGAGTACATTTTTTGAAGCAGTACTAAAGAGTAGGCAGGCGTAGCCGCGAGGGCTTTGAATAAGTGCTGTGTAGAGCAACTTAATTCAAGTAGTATGAGCACCCCACCAAATGCCAAATAATGATCTGATATACATATTTTTTTGATTTAGTAACTATGAATATGGGAAGACCATTTATGTGTCATGTCAAATCCAAAAACTAAAGAGCTGTTGGGTATTGAAGAGTTTCTAAATAATATTTGAAAGAGTTGGGGAGGGCGGGAGGGTTGAGAAGGTGACACAATTGAGATTCTAGCAGGAGATCCGTCATTCAAAAGGAAAGGTTGGATTCATCTAGGAAATCCATCGAGCTTCGACCATCTAGGTCCGAGAAAGCAGAATCTCCGACGGGGAAAGGGCATGAAAATCAACTAATACAGAGAAAGGAGGCCTTAGTGACAGACGGAGTGAAATAAAGGAGGTGTCCTTTAATTTAACTGTGACAAATTGAAAGCCAACATAGTGGGGGTTTGATATAATTTATTGTGAAAAATATTAGGCATTTGTAAACAAAAAGGGTAGCACTGCCAACTGTGCCTTACGGGCGACCATCGCGGAGACAGGAGTACTCTCCCACATTACAGTGGGTTGATGGAGTAAACCGTGACTCCAAGATAGCAGACACAGAAAGAATATTTGAATTTATTTTTTTAAGAAGGTTAGATTTGTTAGAAATAGCACTTTGGCTATTCCACTGAAGTATTCTGATGTCTTGAAGAGTCACTTTGAATAAATAGTTTCAATGTGAAAATAGAAGCAGCGTTGGACGGTAGATTACTTTGATAAGAAAGGATTGAAAGAGATGAACCTTTGGGATTTAAGAGAAGTGAGCTGTGTTGTTGCTGATCGTTTCCAGAAACAGGTTAAGAAATAGGGTTTTTGTACTTGAGTTTAAGGGAGAGGGTTGGGTGAAAAGTTACTAAATAAAGCATCAGCAAATGTTTTTTTTTATATGCGGGAATGTTAAGAAGTCTGCAGAAAATACAAGTTCTGAGAGGTCATAGATATTTTAATATTTTTTTGGCGAAATTGTTCTGGGCAAGAACAGTTGATGGTGGAATGAGAGCCTAAGTAGTTGAAGCATTTAGGTGGGGAGAAAGGTTTTCTCCACATTTAAAACATCGGTGGGGATCTGCAACTTTGGCAGAATGGTGGGATAAGTATACATTTAAACCGGAAATGTGTAAAATATAATATAAGATGGAAGCAATTTTCCTTAAAAGATTGTGAAGGAATGGGAAAGGAGGAAATCATCATCTCACATCGAATATCGCCATTCCATTTGAATTTCATTATTATACAGGATGTGTATAATAATATTTTAAGCAAAGAATACTCAGAATTGTGGATGATGAAATACGCCCACATCAAATTGGAATTCGGATATAGGAAAAAAAATTGTACAACCACACCTCTGCCATAGGTCACCCCTATATTGGTTCACTGTGTGGTTCACTGTGTTTTATGAGCAGGGGTACCATGGGGTGAGGTTTTTCCAGGTCTTTGCGACCACTTTGTGGCGGACCGGATCGAGAGAGACTGGTTGAGGGAGGCCTTTTGAGCTATCCAGCCGGACTCTTTCGATCCATCTCCTTGCACCGCGGTTGGATAGATTCATACGTCCGTCACTCCTGGACACACTGACCCTCAGTTTCCTAACCACCCCTCGTACCTTCTTCCTTCCCAGAACTTCCTCTTCTTCCCTTCCTTAAAAAGACTCTACACACAACATCCCCTAAGATGACATAGGCCCTGTGGGAAATTATTTTCCTCAGTGTTTGGAGCTAATGTAACAAAGGCATTTTCAGTATTCTTCTTTATTCTATAACGCACGCCTATAATTAATGTCATATGTCGGCTATCTCCAGCAGATTTGCGTGACTACTTTCGTCTTATGTCTATACTACTTTATGTCTTTTAAAATCAATTTTTATAGTTAAAATAATGAATTATTTATTTATTTATTTATTGACGCCCTATTGGGCTTTTACAAGTACATATTAAATACAAATTTCATTTATAGCAACAGTATAACATTAGAAAAGATTCAAAATATACAAATAAAGCATAAACTACTATAATGTATGACTTTAGAGAACTCGTAGGTACAATTCATATACCTACGAGCAACAAAAACATTAAAAAAAATCAAAACACTTTAATTTTTACATAATAACTCATTGTATGCATTTAAAATACGAACATTAGAGAAAAAAAAACAACAAACAAAGGAAAATCGAAATAAAGTAAAATGATTTCTCATTCATTATTTATATCTAAAAAATGGTGGACTAATTTGGCTTTAAATGTATCAAAGTTTAAATTAAATATGTCAGCGATATCAGTTAGCCCAATCTATGTATTCTTTCTATCACAGAATGTATAGCAAAGTTATTGTTGTAAAATAAAATATTCCGCCTAGTATATTTTGGAGGTACATGTAAGGATAACAAGTTAATAGCATCAGGGCAGTCCAACCTAGAATGAACAATTTTATATAATAAGAGGAGATCAAATATTTTTATTTTTTGAATTTGTAAACAATGAGAGTTGAAATGAGGACACCAAATGCTTGAATTATATTCAACCTGACTTCTAACTAAAGACGTGTATAGTAATTTTATGGTTTTTATGTTATTAAAGTCTTTAGAGATTCTAAGAATAAATCCAAGCATTTGTAATCCCTTACTGGTAATACTAATAATGTGATTCGTGAAGCGTAATTCGGAGTCAAAGATAACGCCTAGGTCGCTAAATTCAAAGACTCTTTTTAGGGTGGCATTGTTAATTGTGTAGTCGAATAATAAAGGGGTTTTAGATCTATGGAAACTGATCGTTTGGCATTTGTTGATGTTAAGATATAATTTGTTTGCGATGCACCATTCATAAAGTTTATTTAGGTTACGTTGAAGAATTAAACAATCAGAAGACTTCTCGATCGATTTAGACATCTTTAGATCGTCTGCGAATAGAAGAAAGCGAATATTATCGAAAATTAATGAAATGTCGTTGATAAATAATAGGAAAAGAATTGGTCCTAAGTGGGAACCTTGGGGGACCCCACTTAAGGCAAAAAAGTGTATGAAGTTGTGAAGGTAATTTTTACAGACAGTTTTCTTTGTGATAAGTAACTTCTAAGCCATTCGAGAAAGTTGCCGCTTATTCCCAAGTGTTCTAATTTTTCCATTAAAATGCGGTGAGAAACAGTATCAAAGGCTTTGCTAAAATCAGTATAAATTGTGTCAACTTGATGACCCTTGAACAGTGCATTAGAAATAAAATTTTCGTAAAGAAATAAGTTAGATAACGTAGACCTGCCTGGCATGAAACCATGTTGGTATGTTGATATAAGTGGTTATATTTGATGCATGATTTTACTTAATATAATCTTTTCAAAAAATGTAGGTAGTGATGACATAATACATATAGGTCTATAATTTTCGATTTGACTTTTATCTCCTTTTTTAAAAACAGGTGTTATAAAGCTACTTTTCCAAATTTCGGGAAAACGACCTGTAGATAAAGATAAATTGAAAATTATAGTAATAGGAAGAGCTAGAACATGGATACAGTTTTTAAGTAATATTGAAGGAATCATATCTGGCCCCGAATTCGACCTGATATCCAGCTGTTTGATAAAAGTCACAACATCATTTACTTCCACATGGATGTTATGCAAGTTGAGGGAGTTTTTTGTAGATTGAGGTTTGTCAGATAAAATGTTGACATTGTCTTCAACGTATACGCTCTTAAAGAAATCTGCAAATAAATTTACAATATCGTTTTTGTCATGGCCCACTTTTTTCCCGTAAAACATTGTACCGGGAAAGTTAGAGTTATTTTTCCGAAAGGAGTTAGCGTAGTTCCAAAATTTATTAATATTTGTTAAAATTGAACTTTCAACATTGTTGGTGTATTTCTTAAAACATACTTTGGATTTCCTGATACAATCTTTACGCAGAACGGAGAATGCGATATAATTTTCTAGCGTTCTATTTATCTTATAACGTTTGTGGGTAATTTTTTTTATCATAAGTTAGATTAATTAGTTCGAAATCGAACCATTTAGGGAATTTAGAACGGTAATATTTTTGTAGGGGTACAAAGCTATCAATTGCTTGATAAATTACATTGTAAAAATATTCTAAGGCCTCATTTAAACTTGTAAAACAAGCGAGATCATAAGCCCAATTATAAGTAGATAAAAAATTTATAATTTTTGGGTAATCTGCTTTTTCAAAATTACGCTTGACAATCGTGGGTTCAATTACCTTAACATAAGTATTGTTGTAAATGACTATTAGAGGGGGATGGTATTTATCGATTGGAAGAATCATTTCATCAGAGGCATACACATTAACATTAGAAGAATTTGAAAAGACTAGATCGAGAAGACGAGAGTTGATGTTGTACACATGGTTTTTCTGTTGCAAATTTAAAAAGTTAGACATTTCTAAAATTTCATGGGAGCCATGATTGATGTTAATTCAAAATCATTATTATGAAAAGCTTGGTTTATAATGCATCTCTGCGTTACATACCGGACAGGCCTTAGTTATGTCGACTGGGCGGCTGCATATCTCCTTGTCATGTTTTACGGCACGGTGTTGGGAGTCGTCAACGGGAAACACTTTGGAGCACTCCTCCCGAGACACTCTCTGCATGCTCGTCTGAAATGTTGAAAAACGTACCAACTGATTAATTAATGAAAACATTATAATAAATTTGATTTAGCTTTATTATTAGCATCTGTAGACACATTTAATTAAAATATTTAACATTACATACTGGAGTGATACTTTCTTCTTAGCAACCTAGAATTGTTGTACTTAGTGGAAAACAAAGTAAAACAAAAATAAACCTTTTCTATCGCGCTATCGTATTACCGGTAGTATTACAACATGAAGTGAGGTATTAAAGAAATATGTTTTTATTGTGAATACGGCACAAGTATCCAAACTGCTCCTAACCGTCTAGAGCCAACGGGACTATGGCATACCCAAAGCAGGTATGTTGTGAAGCTAAAGGATGTGGGCAGGGGAAGGAGATGGAAAAGATGAAGATACTTCACCAAATACCTTACTAATTATAACTTGTCTTCAAACATGACTAGAGCCGTTCTTTCTTCAGCCTTTCACTGAAACTAGGGCGATACTGACAATTCCTTCCATTCTGGAATGTGCTAAAACATAGCGTGTTATTTTGGTGACCGGATAACTCAGAATTAAACTAGTAGACCAGGAGCCGGGGTAAGCAAACCCTACATCATCGAGTACACGAATGAAACTACTTTGTATTGATAATGGACATTTAGTAAGTCTGAAAAGACCTGGTCTGCGGGTGCGCCTCTTGGCAGGTTCCGCGCAGGCATGGAGATTTTTTTCGTCAAAATTACGATATCGAATACATGAACGGGAATGTTTTCGTATGATAAAGGTCGATTAGTAGGTGAGAAAAAAATAGGTCTGCCAACCGGCAGCCTGGCACGTTCGCAGGCAGCCGGTGTTAAAGTGGGATACAAATTTGTAATTTTTACGGTCATCGAGTACAAGATTGAAACCAACGAATACCTAACTATAGTCTAAGACTAGATCATCATTATTTTTTTAGATTTAGCGTTTTAAGTTTTTAAAACCATATCGAAATAAAAATAATATATTTTTTTAAATAATTTAAAAAAATTTAAAACTTTAAAAATCGTACACAAAACATTGCCAGGCTGCTGGTTGGCAGACCAAAGTTATGAATGGGATTATCTAGAATACAGTTTTTCGATGGTTTTGATCTTGTATTCGATGTAGTCGATGCAGCGGGGCACGCGAAACCGATATGAAACGGACGGGGTTCGGAAATTTTCATCATTTTCCGTACGAACGCAGCTCTTGCGGCAACGGTGCGGTGGTTGTTCGAACTTCCAACCATTATGGACTATTAGGCAATCTTAAAAGGATTATTATTTTTATAAATTTGAATAATAATATGGGTACGCGATAGCGGTGAGGGGCACCGCGGCAGGCTTCATAAGTGGTTTGGCATCGAAAGGCTCACCCGACCAATGGGTACACTGGGAATTCTCATATTATTTTTTTTTTATTTCATTATCGCTTATTTTTTGAAATATGGCATTCTAGTTTTGAAAACTAAATTGAAATTAAAAAAAAAATAAAGATAATGAAAATAATTTAAAATAATTAAAATATTTAAAAAAACTTGCACAAAAACCTGCTAGGCTGCAGGTCGGTAGACCAAGAAATTCTTCAATGGGATGATCTAGATCTAGACTATAGTTATTCGTTGGTTTCATTCGTGTACTCGATGACGCAAAAAATACTATTTTTTATCCTACACCGGCTGCCTGCGAACGTGTCAGGCTGCCGGTTAGCAGACCTGCTTTTTTCTCACCTACTAATCGACCTTTATCATGCTAGCATAAAACCATTCCCGTTCGTGTACCGGATAAAGTAATTTTGACGAAAAAATTGTTCACTATTTCCAAAACTGCGCGGAACCTGTCGAAAGGCGCACCAGCTGACCAGCATTAATTTATAAGGCTTACTAAATTGTCCATTATCACAACAAAGTAGTTTCATTCGTGTACTCGATGACGTAGGGTGTGCGTATCCAGGCTCCCGGGCTTTTACTCAGAACCTCCTTTAAAAAGTTATTAAAAGTGATGAAAAAAAAGTATTTAAAAATTGTTAGAGCGTGTTCTCACACATCTATAATATACGTGGGATGGCGTATTTCAGCAAATCCGAATACGCCAAAGTACGCCATCTCACGTATATTATAGCTCGTAAACAGGTTATGTTAGATTAGGGTTATGGGCTATTTTAAATTTGTTTTTTTCATAGCTTTTAATGACTTTTCAAAGAGGTGTAGATTTGACTTGATTCTGAGTTGGCATGGAACCGTTATTTTAATGACTTAATAATTTATTGTGAAATAACAAAATATGAATGTCAGAATTTGAACTTGCTACCTCTGAATTAATCGTCGAGGATCTTAACCACCTGGCCATGGAAATCATAGAAAAGAGTGGATTAATCAAAATTTTATTTTAATAAAATATATTTATTTAAATTGGCAGCTCTATTGCAGCAAATTGGTAGAAAAACCATAAACATGTGGAGATCGAGAAAGCATGTAATAATGAAAACGATCAGATGGTTTTAATATGCAGAATGGTTGGACGGTGAAAGAAGAGCTAGGAAACTTAGCTTAAGCTTAGGTTAACTGGAAGAAATAGGATGTAGGTACCTATAAGTTATACCTTTTGTACTAAATGAAAATTTTGTACAATAAATGATTTTGATTTTGATTTTGATTTTGATTTTGAAAAACATAAGACGCGTAAGTGAATTGTGGAATAAGTGTGGGACGCCCGAGGAAGACATGACACTACCAAGTGAATCAAGTACCTACCTGAGTTGGGACATTCATAATTACGAATTCACAGAACTGCCTAATGTTTTTAGAGGACTAAAGATGTATGATGAAATGCCTGAAAGTATGAAGAATGAAGAAAGAATGAATGTATTTAAAAATAAATGTTATGCTTACTGTAAAAATATTTAAATTTATCAAATGATATTTTCGTTATTTGTTTTTGGGGTGTTATGCCGTGTTGCGCTACCTCCTTCTTTAGCCAACGTTTCGGACATCGTTGCAGTGTCCATCATCAGCAACACGGCATAACACCCCAAAAACAAATAACGAAAATGCTTTTGGCCGTGAAAATCTTAAAACTTATCTTATCAAATGATGTTTTGTTATGCTTACTGTAAAAATATTTAAATTTATCAAATGATATGTTACGTTATGCTTATTAGTTTATATTAATGTAGTATAAACTAACTCAAAATAAAAAATAAAATAAAAAAAAATAAAATAAAAAAAAATAAAAAAAAATCTCAAGATTCAGAATTACAAAAGAGTACAATGTACGAATGTGAATGAATGTTAAGACAGCGGTATGCGGCGGTCCATCCTCTCTGCCTACCCCTGCGGAAAAATGGCATGATTGTTGACATTTTTTTTTTTTTTTTTTTTAGCATATAAAATATAATGTACATTTATTTTATAATTTGCGTACATGTTCATGTTAAAATATCTTAATACCACTCTTCCATGGAAGCATTAGCTTGTGTCTGGAAGAGTAGTGAACATTTTTTTAATGCTATATTATATTATAAGTTCATAAATTACAATGTAAATGTAAAAAACAATAAGTTGTAAGTTTGGTGTTTTGTAATTATAAGTATTCATCTACTTTCAAACAATTATCTTTGGATAATTGGATAAATTATCTAGAAATATTGTAATTAGTTGTTAAAACAATACAAAATTTAACTTTATTTGAAGAATGGAGTATCACTTGGAAACTGAGTTATACCTATTAAATGTACATTTTTTGCCGGCGACAGCTGTCAATCTTGTCGTTATCACATCATTGGTCTTTGTACATCCTGAAGGTAAATAAAAGTTTTCTAACCTTGTAGTCAGAGTATGAATGCACAGTGAAGATGAAGCCACTGTTCGGAAGAGGGGTGCCCGTGTGGAGACAGGCTGGTAGAATTCTGCTTGCAAATTTTACCCTGAAATAAAAAAAATGTAAATTGTAATATTTTTTTGAAGTAAAACTTCTTTACGCAGGCTAGACTTGGGGGGTAAGCTGGTGAATGCGTTACAAAAAGTGGTGATTGTTACAAAAAGTGGAGATGTTAGGAAAAGTGTGATGCGAACGGTGAGCGATGGCGAGGGGAACGGTCGAGTCTTTACGCACGCTTGTTATTCGTGTTGTTAATGTAATTAACAAAATTTCTCAATGCTTGATTTATTAATATTTTTTATCAAAATGCAAAAGGTTTGCACTCAAGTACTTTTGAATTTCGTCAAAACGTGCTGCTCAATAATTATGACTTGATTTTCATTAACGGAAAGTTGATTGGTTGGTAGCATCTTAGATGAGGAATTATTTGATAACCGCTATTTTGTTTACAGAAATGATAGGGATATCCATCGAACTGGTAAATCAACTGGTGGAGGCGTAATCATAGGTATTAAAAAAGATTTTTTTGTTACCTCCCGCTCTTGGAATTCAGACGATGAAGATATTTGGATAACTGTCAACACATAAAAATCTAAACATCATTGTTATAACATCCATATGTGCTGCTTATACTTACCTAGTTTTTGTCCAAAATTAACATCTTCAGAAAGATTAGCATTACTAACTAGTCATACCAATACTATTTCTGACTTAACAACCCGTTTTCCCAATGATATGTTTCTAATTCAATTATATTCTACCATCTCACCTTCACTCTCAACTAATCAACATGGCTTTTTGAGAAATCGCTCCACAACCTCGAATCTTTTGTCTTTTATAAATTTTCTTCATGCTCACATGGATTTACGATGCCAGGTAGATGCCATCTATATGGATTATTCCAAAGCATTCGACCGTGTTATCACTATGTATATTCTTTTACAGAAGTTAATAAGTCTAGGAATTCACGGTGATCTCTATTGATGGATTGCATCATATGTCAGTAATCGGCACCAAATTACGATTGTCAAAGGATTCGCATCCTGTTTAACGGAAATCGCCTCGGGTGTACCCCAAGGGTCGCATCTGCCACTCTTATTAAATATTTACATAAATGACATCTATCTATGCCAGGGGTGGGGAACCTGCAACCCGCGGGCCGCATGCGGCCCGCGAGGCCTGTTGGTGCCTGGTGCCTGTTGGTTTTATTGCAGCCGGACCTGCCGAAAAAACCACAAAAAATAACACAGAACGGGATGGTTTTTTCACGGTGTTTCAAGTGCATTTTGGCATTATTACAAAATCGTCACTAGCAAGTAGCTTAGATACACATAAAAACGTGATATAACATCCTCTTTTACTCTTATTTTAATTTTTTATTGTGTACGACCGTGAAATTCCATCGATACTATTAACTTTCTTGTACGGGACAGGCCTGATATTTTAGGATTTATTGCAACTCTATTCGGAGGGAAATTTTAGGCAATCTGTCATGAACATTATTTTCTAGTCATCGTTGCGGAAGTAAAGTGGATAGTAAATCAATATAATCCTATTAATGGCAATAATTACGAAGAAAAGAAAAGGTGAAGCTAAATGAAACGTGAAATCATTTGAAATTAAATGAAGGCTGTGGAAAGTGCAATAAAATTCAAAATGAATATACGACGCATTTTCAAACACTGCCGACGATAAAAAAAACCTTCTATATCGTTTAAATTCGCTGCTGAGTGCGCGGAATCAAGTGAGACATTTAATGAACGATAATGACGTGAACAGAAAGCAAACGGATTTGAACATATTTGCTACACCTGTGGCGACGCATTATCTTTCACCATCTGAAAGAACGTACGAGAAACACATCTAATATTCGCGCGGCGCAACCTACTTGCCTAGGTACCTTCCTACCTGCGCTGAAATATTTGGCTTATCGTCGCACCTTACGGAAAGTACCGGAACATTCAAATTCCCTGTACATTAGTCTTTAGAACATCAAGCCAAAAACAAATGGTCCCGTACTTCTGTCACGCTCGGTTTTCCGATATGATTGTAAATTTGACTGCGCAGTAAAAAAACTATCAACATGTAACGATCTCCGCAAAAGTGCTCCTGCATGGCATCTCCACACATCCAGTGCAGCTTCCTCGAGGATTTCATCACGTCTCAGCTATAAGGCCCATCGTGTCTTCAGATTCTGAGAACAGCTACATCCCGCGACTTATAAGGTTCGACGCCACCTTCAGCCAAGGGATCAGCTCACTTTTTCATGACACCCCGAAGCCCACCGTGCTTCGCTGCCATGGAAACACGCTCCGCCTCGCCAGGACTACCTGCTGGTGGCTCAGCTCACCGAGCCACTCACCGTTTATCTTCGCGACTCAAAGCGTCGAGCAACGGCCTGGAAGATAGGTCGTCTCCACCGCCATGGTGTCGAGCAACGCGCTGGTGACATGCAGAGTGCAAACCCGTAGTCTGCTCCACTACAGCATCACAACGACCTTCACCACACCATCACCTCCGTGCGCCTGCAGCATCTCTTCCACGGCACTCCGCATACATCTTGTTACCTTTTCACCGACCTCGCTACGTAGCCCAATAAACGACTGACTCACATCTTTGACTGACGCCTTTCATTTCTGTCTCTCGTCTCTGCTGATCCGGCCCGCTCCCTCACACCGTTCAACGTGGATCCATCGAATGTGCCTGATAATCTGCAGCACGAAATTATTCAATTACAAAGCGATAATGAACTAAAAGCAAGATATAACAATCTCCCGCTGCTTGGTTCTATAAACGCTGCATACGAAATGATGAGTTTCCAAATTTAAGGAGGCATACCCTTAAATGTGCATCGGAACAACTTACTTCTGAAAGCAGTTCTATTCAAAACTATCCATCGCAAAGAATCATCTGCGCTCTGGAAATCTGGAAAATCAGTTGCGAGTAGCAAATCATCAATGCTATCTAATATCGCATGCCTTGCCAAAGAGAAGCGTTCCAGCCATCATATTAGGGGTGACCTACATACTATATTGTCCATCTGATCCATCTCTTCGAGTATTTTTCTGTTATTTCTCTGATTTGAGAATGATTAGTGTAGGTTTGTTAAAACTCATACCGTGGTAAACACGAAGGAAAAAGTGCGTTGCGTTATCTGAGTTTTTAATATATTGCCAAACTTCTGCCATGTAAGTAGTTTTAATATAAAATCATTCAATGTAAATTATTTTAACTAGTTAAATTAACATAAAATCATATTCGTATTCTAATTCAATCTAATTGGATACGATAAATATAATACAAAATGCAGAAAAACCATTCACATAATCTGAGTACAATTTAATTTAAGCCGGTGGACTAGTGGACTCCTATGCAGGTTTATTCTCAAGGTCAAGCCAATCTCGTATTCACAATACAAATTCCTGTTACGGATTCATCTGCTAACGCATTTCGAAGGAAATCGTTCTTGCGTTCCGACTGCAAAAAATCGGAGGAAAACCATTTTGATGTTCTAGATATTCTAGGTGCTAGGTGTTCTAGGTGGTTTTGATGTTCTAGAACCACTAGATGTTCTAGGTGCAGTATTAATTAAATCAGGGGACAATCCAATCGCTCTAACGGTAAAACCAGTTTTGTGTTCAAAATGCAATAAAAAAGTTCCCAGTGTGGTTTCGTCTGCTTACGCATTTCGTAGAAACCCGTTTTCGTTTTTGAAGTGCATTTATAAAATTCTAGTTGCTTTTGTGCTTCCAGTATTGGAGAAAAGCAATTTTTATATACTGAGTGTCGTTTTAATTCCCCGCGTTCAAACTCAATTTATAATTAAAACCAGTTTTGTGTTTAGAATGCAACGTAAAAATTCCAGGCAGGGTTATATCTTGCTAACGTGTTTCGTAAGAAACCATTCCGGTGTTCGAAGTGCAGTTATAAATTTGAAGTTGCATTTGTACTGCCAGTATTGAAGGAAAGCAATTTCATGTTCTGAGTGTAGTTTTCCCTCCGTACAGATTCACCTTGTAATTAAAACCTGGGTTAAGAATGCAATGAAAACATATCAGGTGTGATTTAATTTGCTGACGCATTTCTGGTATTGGAAGTACTTTTATAAAATTCTACTTTCGTAGTTTGTGCTGCCAGAATTAGAGGAAAGCCATTTTCGTGCTCTGAGTGTAGTTTTAATTCCCCGCATGCAAATTAAATCTAAATTAAAACTTGTTCTGTGTTCAGAATGCAACAAAAAATTTCAGTCGTGGTTTCATCTGCTGATGCATTTTGAAGGAAACCATTCTCGTGTTCAAATTACAGTTATAAAATTCTGGTTGCAAACTATGTGTAGCCAGAATTTTAGGAAAACCATTTGCATGTTCTGAGTGTAGCTAGTGTGACAATTTTTTGTATTAGTTTTAGTAAAACCAAATCTGAATGTGGCTTCCTAAGTAAAAATATCCAAATGGCCCGCGACGCTAAAAAGGTTCCCCACCCCTGATCTATGCTTTCAAAATACTTATTTTGTGTTATATGCGGATGACGTTTTTAAACCTGTACTCTGTCTTTATCTTGAATTATAGAACGTATAGAATTACAAAGCGATCTTGATCATTTGTGCGCCTATTGTGAATCAAACTTACGGTCCTTAAACATGTCTAAGTGTCACTCAATTATATTTACTACAAATAAAAATAAAATCCTCTATCCTTACAACTTGAATAATAAACCATTACAATCTACGTCCACATGTAAAGATCTAGGTGTTTATTTAGACAGCAAATTAATTTTTGATAAGCATTATAAACATATCGAACAAATTATATCAAAATCCTACAAGATGTTAGGTTTCCTATTAAGAATGTGTAAAGTTTTAAAAAGTGCTAAGACTCTAGAAATGTTGTTTTGTTAATTGGTCAGAAGTCCACTGGAATATGCGTCCACGATATGGAATCCTCAATATAATTCGTATTATTACCCATTCATAGATATAGTAGAAAGCATGCAGAATAAATTCTCAAAATATTTACTCAAGAAAAACAACAAATAATATGTTAAGTTTACAAAAAAGACGCACATTATCAGATCTGTTGTTTCTACATAACCTCCTAAATAATAAAATAGATAGTCCTGAATTGCTGTCTGTCATTGGTTTAAATGGCCCAATGAGGCGTATCAGGCACACTTTTCTTTTTCATTAAACGACTTCAAAAAGGAGGAGGTTCTCAATTCGACTATATTTTATTTATTTTTTTTTTTTTTAATTGTTATTTTTTTTTATGTTGGTTACCTCAGAACTTTTGACTGGGTGAACCGATATTGATGATTCTTTTTTTATTTAAAAACTGGTGCTTTCCGTGTGGTCCCATTATAATTTGGTCCAGTTCCGATAATAGCATCCATGGGAAAACCATATAAGTCTTAAATTTGCATTAAGTACATGCGCGACAAATGGACGAATAACTCAATATCACGCCAACCGATTTCGATGATTCTTTTTTTATTGGAAAGGAAGTACTTCAAGGGTAATTTGATGAGAGTTTGGTTAGGTTCTGATTATCGGATCCATGACAAATTAACGAAACTCGGCCGAATCTCTTAATTTGACCTTAACGTCGCTATGGTCAAATTATGTCTGTCTCATATGAGCAGCACGTTTAGTAGGTTTACCCATATTCAGATAAATTAGTAAGTGTACTTCAGATTCACTAAAAACAAAAAATAAACAAAAATTTTAACGAAACAAAAAAACGACTTCAAAAATGCACTAAAAAGTAAAAAAATAATTTCGTATTCTTCCACAACTTCATAATCAACTTACTTTTTCTAATCATCAATATGTAGGTACGATTGTTATGTTTGGAGTCGATGTCAGCAAAGGTACCCGGCCCGGTGTGTTCACTTGACAGCTCCCCGCGCCGGCCGCGGCCCCGCTCTCGCCTCTCGCCTCGTCAAGTCGCTTGTGCGATACAAGCACATCTCACCTATAACTATGTATGTAGTTACAAACCTACCTTGACTGACACCGACTCCAAAAGTAATAATCGTACCTACATATTGATGATTAGAAAAAGTAAGTTGATTATGAAGTTGTAGAAGAATACGAAATTATTTTTTTACTTTTTAGTGCATTTTTTTAAGTCGTTTTTTTGTTTTGTTAAAATTTTTGTTTATATAGAATCCAATAACACTAATACATCAAATAACTCACCAATTACTCGCGCAATCTGATCACAACTTATAACATACAAAACTAATTTATTACATTTCTTGGCTTTATATAAACTGTTTTAAAACTACATTCACTTAACTTTTCATTAAAATTTAATCAGTCAATTACAATTAGTGAGCAAATAATTTCTGATTTTAAAATGTCTCTTCCCTCCCCCTCCCCCCTTTTATTCCATTTTTTATTATTATACTCATTCGTTCGTTAATTAAGTTTTAAGACTCGTTCATATCTCAGGCGTAACTACCAAATGACATTCTATGGACTTTTAAACTATGTAATAATTTAATTTAACTTGTATTATAATGTACTGTGTATGGCTTAATAAACAAATAAACAAATTCAAATTCGCATTAACACTCTTTCGGATTTCTAAAATTTCTAGTTTACCCAGCTGAATGCATTGACATTACAATGTATTAATTCTATTCCACTGGTGCCACAAAATAAGTTTGCTATGTTAGACAAAGTTTTTTATTTTTTTTTATTAGGTTTGTCAACAGTGATTTACATCAAAGCTTTCACAGATACAATTACACTGAACATGGTTGATGCTATCACTAATTAAAGACAAACACAACATTCATAATATAATACTTACATATACATTACATTCATTCACACAAACACATACTATACATTACAAAATAATAATTAACAAGTTTTAAAAGGAACAAGTTTTTAGAACAATGAGTTTATAGGTTCATAAGTTTATAGAACAACGTAATAGGGAGCTTTAAAGATTGTTAAGAGCTGATTTGAAGTTGGCCAATGTTGACATTGTCAAATTAATCGAATGTTTTTTATAAGCCTCATTGAAATTACGGCACATTCTCGATAAAGCTGAGTCATACGCCAGCTTAGTTCGATATTTTTTAATATTTAACGGAACATAATTTACCAGTCGTGAACCAATTCTAGGAACATTGAACCTGATTTGATGAATTAGAAAAGGACAGTTTATTAAACCATTTACAATTTTGAATAGAAAATTTAGATCTGTATTTAGTCTTCTCTGTTCAAGGGTGCATACATTGTAGAATTTTAGTCTATCAGTGTAGTGAGGAAGCGATTGAGCTCGCCTATCGGAATACGCCAGGTGGTACATAAAATATTTTTGAAACAGCTCTTTTCGCTGAATATGAACTTTGTAGGTTGGACTCCATACAGCACTTGCGTACTCCAACATGTTGCGGGTGAAGGAATTGTACAGCGTTATTTTTGATGTGGGATTTTAAAATTGTTTACTGTTTCGTTTGATAAATCCTAGCATTTTCATAGATCTAGAAATGATATTGTCGATATGAGGTGTGAAAGTAAGGTTTTTTTTTATCAAATAATATGCCTAGGTCCCGAATGGTTGCGACTTCCTGGAGTTTAGTACCGTAGATAAAATATTGAGTCGAAATAGAATTGTGGTTACGTGTAAAGGTTATGTGAACACATTTTAAAGAATTCAGAAACATTCTATTGTCGTTGCACCACTTTGAAACTCTGTTTATATCGTTTTGGAGAAGTATTGAGTCTAGTAATGTATGGATAATTTTGAATATCTCACAATCATCCGCAAATAACAAAATTTCAGAATCCAAAATAACATCGCACAAGTCATTTATAAAAACAAGAAACAAGATTGGGCCCAAATGGGACCCTTGCGGCACTCCAGATGGCACATCTAATCATCTTGACTCATAGCCATCAAATACTACTCTTTGTATGCGGTCAGTTAGATAGGAGTAAAATCAATTTAGCAAGGTACCATGAACACCAATTTGTTTTAGTTTATGAATAAGTAATCTATGATTTACTTTATCGAAGGCCTTGCTAAAATCTGTGTAGATTGTGTCTATCTGTTGACCTCTATCGACAGCTTCGGTTAAGGTATTGACATAGCAAAGTAAATTAGAGGATGTTGATTTCTGGGAGAGAAAACCATGCTGTTTTGGAGTTATAAGATTTTTGAGATGATAATTCAGATATGGACAAATTAATTTTTCCAAATTTTTTAGCAAATGAACAGAGAATAGAGATGGGTCTATAGTTTGTGACTTCGTGAAGGTCTCCGCTTTTAGGTATTGGTACAATACTAGCCTGTTTCCATCTTGTTGGAAAAATGGATGAAGATAATAATTTCCTGTAAATGATAGTCAGAGGGAGTGCGAGACTGAGTGCACATTTTTTTATTAGGAGTGGTGGAATTTTGTCAGGGCCAGGGCCTTTGCTTTGGTCGAGGTTAAGCATTTCTATTTTTACATCGTGTACACTAATGTTTACTGTGTGCAGAGAGCTGTTCGAATAGTCTATTGATTCAGATTGAGGTTGAGTCTCTTCATTGCTTCTAATGTCATCTTTCTCATACACTGATGAAAAGTGTTGGGCAAATAGTTCGCTGCTTTCCTCGCCGTTTGATGATTTTTTTCTCCAAACGTCATGTTTTGGGGGATAGTACTTATGTTTTGTTTCTTGTGTTTGACAAATCTCCAAAAAGCTTTAACGTTATTATGATTAACCAGACACGATTCTATTTGTTCAATGTGTTTAAAGTAGCAATTACTAATGAGTTTGGAACAACGGATGCGTAAGAGTTCGTAAGAATTTCTATCACGTGGAATCTTATATTTTTTAAAGAGAAGTCGAAATTTATTTTTTTCTTTTAGTAATTTAACTACGTCTGGTGAGTACCAGAGGGGATGCTGCCTGTTGCGATTTACAAATTTGGTTACGCATTTCTCAATTATACGATACAAATGAGTGTAAAATAAAGAAACCATATCGTCTACCGACATGAAATCAGGTAAAAGAAGTGCCCAATTCAGTTCTTGTAATTCCTGATTGAATTGAACGTAATCATTCTTATTAAAATCATATTTAAGAAAGTTTTTATTTTTTTGCATTTTTGTTAATTTGAAATCAAAACTATATTCAATCTCTAAAGGTGGATGGTGTATATCAATGCGACTTAGGATTTCGGTACTTTGCCTGACTTGTATTGTTTTTGAATTGGATAAAACGAGATCTAAGATTCTACAGTTACTATTAGCAATGCCATTGAATTGATTGTGGTTATTTAGGGCAATAAAATTTACAAGATGGTTACCGATGTCAGTATTATAATTATCTGGAGATAGGGAATGAGTCTGGTTTGGTTCGTTGTGGGTCCAACCGAAATTTTCCAGGTTGAAATCTCCTAAAATTAATTAACGTATTATTAATTTACTTTTCCAAAATTGAAGTGTTTGTCGAGAATTCAGGCAATTTGTGATATTTCAATAGTCTGCGCTAGTTCTATATATCTATTTGAAAAAAAAAGAGTGTGAGGATGGAATGTACAGTTATTTTCTGATATTTTACTATCAAAAAGAAACGGAGGTCACAGCCTACATTAGATTTAGAAATGTACTGCCTAAAGTTTGGTCAAAGCCGGGGACTCTTCCCAACCGTCTGGAGCCAGTGAAACTATGGTATCACCATTTGGGGTATGATGTAAGGTTGAAGGAAGAAGGAAGGGGGAGAAGATGGGGAGGGGGGAGGCGGGGGAGTTCCTGGATATTCAGATCTGATTGTCAAAGATGGCTGAAGCCATTTAAAGCAACGTTTGATTTCTAATGGTAGTCTTACACCAGGGCAATACTGAGAGTATCTTCTACTCTGGAACGTGCCATAAATATACTACATATTATTTTAAATGATTAAATTGTGAATAAACACCAACTATATATAATTATATATTTTACATATTTCAAAATTTGATATTTCATTTTTATTTCTACTTTTCTTTAAAATATGTTTTTTTTTCTCTTTATTTTTCACTTACTTTCAAGTATTTCTTAATTTTTTTTAAGTATGTTTAATCATCTGTTTTAATAAAATAGTATTTATTAAATCGTATTTAAAATATTAAATGTACGACCACCACAATACGGGCATTATCCTAGTGTGGTAGCCAAAAAAACAAATATCTGTAACTAATAAAAATTTTATGAAATAAATAAAAAATCAAATAAAATTTACTTACAGATGCCGAGATCCGAATTACTAGACAAGAGTCTTACCCCTTGACCACGAAGGCAGTCAGATTTGTAATGTTGGTAAAATAAGTACCTACTTGAGTAATTATAAATAGAATGGAGAAAAACAGCAGGTCTAAAGGTTCAGGAGATAGCTCAGTTGCCATAGGAAATGCCCGAACAGCACATGGTTTGAAATTCTAATCCGGTTGCACGGGCATATTCATTTTAAGTTATTTTTTTTCCTTTGTTATTTTTATTTTAAATTAATTCAATATTTTATATAACTAGCTGGTACCCGGCATGCGTTGCTATGCCATTTAATAAATAAATTGTTTCTCCCTGCGTGTCCTTTCTCATTCGTGCCGTTCCCCTTCTGTCACTACTTCCTCTCACGCGTCCCATTCCACTTCCCTCTCACCTCTCCACAACCCCCCCCTTCCAACCGTCCCGTGAACCCTCCCCTTCCGAGTTTCCCTTCCCCCTCCCAGGCTCCCTTACCCCCTCTCGGGTTCCCTTTCCCCCCCCCTCCCGAGAACCCCTTATCAGAGTTCCCCTCTCTCCTCCTTCACCCCCTTCCGCATTCCATACATTCAGTCCCGGCGCATTAAGTTTTCAAACAGCTCGCGTGCCACCTATTGCAAATTTTGTAATGCCAGAGTTCACCAGTAGTTTTATACAAACCTTTTCTTGACAATAAAGAACTCGAAAAAATATATTATCCAATTTGGTGCGGTCGTTCGGAAGTTAAAGCGCGTACATACAATTTCGGCGATTCATTTTTATTTATAAAAAATTATAAAAATAAAATAATGAATAACTTACTCTCTGTCCAGCCGAAGAAGGGCGATGTTGGTGGATATTCCAGAAAGTTGCGGGTGGATGTGTTGTTTTGTGACACTATATGTCTCATCAGGATTGTACCGGGGTGCTAAAGTCCCGCCCAATCCGACAAACTTAGCATTACTGGAGCTGAAATAAAAGACTACGTAGTACTCATATTTTTCTTTAAATTTGAGAAGTGCATTTTTTAGTATGGTTTAGAACAAATTAAAGTTTTTTTTTTAATAGAGTTCTTATGAGTACTTGAAGGATTTTTTTAATATCACCCTTTGTGTTTTAACTAGCTGCTTCATTTGGATGTTTAAAGAAGATCCCCAACCTATAATCCCATATTCTATGCGTGATTGGCAAAGAGTATAATATATTTAATACAGATCATTTTTATTAAGTATATTGCGCATGTTTTTAAAGTAGTACATGAGCTTTGTAAGTTTCTTTGTAATGCTATTTATGTGGGAGTCTCATCTAAGATTTTCATCGATTTAAATGACGAGATAAGTGGCATGATTGCGGTAATTTTTTCCTTGACAATCATGTAATTTAAGAGCATAATCTTAAGCTGGTTGTCCTCTGGCCGTTATAGAAAAAGTTAAATATTTAGTTTTATAACATTAAGTGTAAGTGGGTTTTGCTTTAGCCATTTTTGCAGGAGTACAATAACTTTCATCAAATAAAATGACAGTGTCATCGGCAAAACTAATGATCTTTCCTTTGGTGGGGGGGTTGCAGATGATGTCATTTATATATATCAAAAATAATAAACGTCCTAGGACACTTCATTGCGGTACACCATAATTGATTGGAAAAGTTTACTTTTACGCTTTTCAATTTTGTGACACACTGTGAACGTTCTGGCACGTAACTTATTAGCAGATTTAAAGTTGTGTTTGACATCTCAATTATTTTTAGTTTCTTGAAAAGGATTTTTTGGTCTATCGTATCAAAGGCCTTTTGCAGGTCTACGAAAATTGCCAAAGATTTATTTCCCTTGTCTAAGCTTTTCGTGATCGTGTTTATGATATCGCCTATGGCGTCGGCAGTACTCAAGTTTTGTCTAAAACCATACTGAGATTTCGAAATTAGATTATTTACTTCTAGGTATATCATAATTTGTTTTTTGTAGTGCATACTTTTTTCAATATTTTGGAAAATGTACTTAGAAGGCTTATCGGTCGATAGTTATAGATATCATTTTTAGATCTTTGTTTATGTATAGGTATAAAAGTAGCTTCTTTAAGGGACGTGGAAATATACTTTTAGTAATAGATAGATTGATAAGGTGTGTCAGTGGGAAGGTAATTTCTTCACTGAGATGTTTTATTGTATATGTTGAGATTAATTCATCGCTTGATCAAACATTTGATTTTAAGGAAGTAATTATGATTTTGATTCGTCAATGGTTATTTGTAACATTCGAAAACTTTTAATAGAGAATAATTAAACATTTTGTTTAACACTAGAAAGACCGGGTACTGCTCCATACCTATAAAGACCACGACGGTCATTTTGACAGCTGATCTCTTTTTTCCAATTGGGAGGCAGATATGGGTACCGCTGCCCCGGGAAGCATTTATCGGATAATCAACACCTTTGCCGTAGGACACTCCAAGTGATTCACTACATTTAGTGAAATAGCAGGGGTGTCCGGGTTCATCGGGTGAGGTTTGTCTGGGTCTAGGTGGCGAATACGTTTACCCACCTACTGCGTAGCGGTCCGGGTCGGGAGAAACTCGTTGAGGGAAATATTATCTAGTCCTCTCCAGAAGGACATTTCTCGTCCCGTTGCCTTTCACCGCAGTGGGAGGAATTCATTCGTCCGTCACTCCTGGATATATTTACGATTTTTTCCTATCCACCTCTCACACTTTTTTCCTTACCAGAACTTCCTCTCCTTCCTTTCCATAAAAGCACCAATGCACCTACAAACACACACAGCATCCCCAAAGATGACATAGGCCCTGGGGTTTTTTTTCTCGGGGCTTTCTGAAAAATATGAGTCCAAAATGCTGTAATTTTTGTATAAGCATGTGTTATGTTCGTACAATATCGAATTGTTACGTTTTTTTATAAAATCGAATGCACTCCTCGCAAACGGGTTTCTTACAATTATCTCACGTGTCATTTATTTGATTTTTATTATATTTTTTATTCATTTGGCACTGTCGTCGTCTATCAGAAATTTTTTTTTCCGGTTTCTTATCTTTTTCGTTTACATTAGTTCCACAAAAAAATTCTAAGGAGAATAATTCCCCTCGGGGTCATCTTTTGAGATGCTGTGTGGAGGGTACCAATAGGGAAAGGAAGAAGAATAGGTTCTGGGAAGGAAATGGAGTATAAGGAGCGGGTAGGAAACTGGGGTTCAGTGTGTTCAAGAGTGGCAGACGTATGAATCTGTCCCCATCACTGCCGTGCAAGGCAATGTCCTGAGAGTCCTGCTGGCGAGGTCAAAAGATCACCCTCAACCGTTCTCTGCCGATTTGGCCTGCCACGCAGTTGTTTGGCAGACGCATCCGCCGCCAAGATCCGGACAAACATGAATGGACCCCATGAACCTATCACGAAAGTCACAAAATATAGCAAACCTCTTGGGGTGACCTATGGCAGACGTGTTGGCTATCCAATAAACGATTCGGTCAGTTCTTCAGAAGCTAACGCAGCTGGATCGTTTCTGGTACTTGTATACTGTGTCCTTCTCCAACAAGCCATAACATAAATTTGGGCGAGAGATGTATTTTTTTGGTATTTTTATAAATTATGTGGCAGTGACCAATCAACGTACAGATCGAGTTTGAATGATACACTAAAAAAAGAGACAGACATAATAGTACTATCATAAACGAGGAGAAATGGGTACCTAAATTGTTAACTTTGGTAAAGAAGGTTGTAAACAAACACAGCATTATGGCCCAAACCGTCACATTGACGGCGGTGGTCTTTGTAGGTATAAGTCAATATATCTCAAAAAGCAATTAAGACTCTTACCTATTTGTTGCACCATATTTGTTAAACCATTAATCATGAAATACGAAAAAAAAATCACACCAATACAATAATTATTAAGTAATATATTGTCACTTTACTTTGGGCTGCCGTCAAAATGAAGGCTCTGGTCTTTCTAGTGTTAAGAAAACGTATTCAGGCAGTTAGCACCATAATAATTAATTATAAACAGAAGAAATACAAATAGAGTTAAAACAGGACTTCGCTATGCTCAGTCAATAATTACTTGAAGTATTTTCACCAGTTGCCCGCTGATACCTCGAGTTTCCAGACACCGTGTATAACGCGAGTTTTGTGAAACAACACCTCAAAGGCGCTTAAATCTTTAAGACTTGGTCGTTCAAATATCAAACCAAAACGTTTGTCTATGTTCATCGTTGCGGTAATTACTTCAAGGACGAGTTGAATTTTAAAATAAAGGTAAAATAAACTCACCCAATTGAATCGATGGCTGATACAGAAGACAACACCCACTGGTCACTCACTAGACTTACAGGATACTCCACCCAGGTAATGTTCCATAACTGACCTGATCCAATACGTCCCTGGGAACACAACACGACATCCAAATATATGTATTTATTATTCTATAAACAAGTGCTGTTTTAATTATTGCTCTAAAAATATTTGATTTTGTTAGTGCAACATCTTTTTTATATGAATACCGCACAAGAGTCCAAACTGCCACATGGAGACAGTGGAGACATGGAGACAAACTATCTGGAGACAAACCATATGGCATCAAAAATAGGGGAAAATGTTTGACTGAAGGTAGTGGGGAGAGGAAGGAGATGGGTAAGAGTAAGGTGGAAAAGTACATAATTCTTCAGTTCTAGTCGCCATACGCGGCCAAAGCCATTTCAAGCGAAGCGCGACGTACCAATTCTAAGTAGTGGTCTTACACCAGGACGATACTGAGAGTATCTTTTACTTTGGAACATGTCGCATTTAATATAATATGCGACATGTTCCAAAGTATTATAAAATAAAAATATATATATATTTAATTTCTAATTATCAAAACACAGGAGAAAAAAAAATCTCTCTGTGCCTATGCCCCTTGAGGATGCTGTGTGGAGTATTTTTTTAGGGAAAAGAAGGAGAGGAAGTTCTGAGAAGGAAAATGTACGAGCAGTGGTTCAGAATCTGGGAGTTAATGTGTTCATGAGTGACGAACGTGACAATCCATCCCTCCCATTGGGGTCCGGCTGGAGAGGTCAAAAGATCGCCCTCTACCAGTCTTTCAAATCCGGCCCGCCATACAGTAGGTGGGCAAAAGTATACGCTGCCAAGACCAAGATAAACCTCACTCCATGAACCCGGGCATCTCTGCTAAGTCGCCAAAAGTAATATTTATATTTTAAAAGCTTAAAATCATAAAGTGTTCAAGGGAAGTATTTTATTTCTCTTAAGATTAAGGAAGGGATGCTTCGATGGAAAAGTAAGAGTAGCATATAAGAGCGGATGTAAGTAAAAGTAAAAGTTAGTTGAGCATGTAGAGCGGATGAACGAAGAAAGTAATGTAATAACAATGAATACCGCGGAAGTTAATGGAAGTTACTCGAGTCGGGTCAGCTCAAATGTCAGAATTACAGGTAACCAAAGGCCCTTGTGTAAGGCGGCCAACTTTATAAAATATCAATGCGGGACAGTAGGTGTCAACGGGGGCGGGGGGGGGGGGGGGGGGGGGGGGGGATTGAATTTTTTTTTTTATAATTTTATTATTTCACATAATTGATAGAGTATTCAAATAAATCTTATTCATGAATTCAACTACAAATTTATAACTGCTATCTCGGAAATCGAGAATGATGTCCATGTAATAGGATGAATGTGCAACTTATTATTTAATTGGTTGTTATATTCTGAACCCAAAACTAATTTAAATTAAATCTGTATGCGGCGAATTAATACTACACTCAGAACATGAAAATGGTTCTCTTTAATTCTATCTTTTCTCTTTATTCCTGCATTTAAATGTAGAGTCGTTCAATAAAAAAAATCGGGTCATTGTGGGAGCCCTGAAGGAGTAGCCCTGTTACTTATACTAAGGCGGGTATGTGGTGGATAACCTCCAATACACTTAGAATAAGATAATGTTTTCCTTCGAAATGCATCATCAGATGAACCCACAGCAGAAATTTTACATTCTGAATACACAGGTGGTTTAAATTAAATCTATATGCGGTGAATTAAAAGTACAATCAGAACATTAAAATGGTTTCTCTTTGATTCTGGCAGCACTAACATAGTCTGAAACTAGAATTTTATAACTGCACTTCGAATTAGAGAATAATTTCCTTCGAAATATATCAGCAGACGAATCCAACTGGAATTTTACATTCTGAACACATAACTGGTTTACATTAAAATGTATGTAACGAAATAAAACTACACTAAGAACATGAAAATGGATTCTCTTTGATTCTGGAAGCACATACATAGTCTGCACCTAGAATTTTATTACTGCACTTTAAATAAGACAATATTTTTCTTCGAAATATGTCAGCAGAGGAAATTTTACATTCTGAACTTGCAACTTAAATGTAAAGCTTCAGTCGGTACAGGGTGAATCTGCAACTTGTTATTTAATGTATCGTTATATTCTGAACTCAATGTTTTAAATTAATTCTGTATGCGGCGAATTAAACCACACTCAGAACATCAAAATGGTTTCTCTTTGATTCTGGCGGCACTTACATAGTCTGCAACTAGAATTTTATAAATCCACTTCAAAAAAGAAAATATTTTCATTACTGGAAACTGGTGGGGGCCCTTCTAATGCACTTCGAATAAGAGAATATTTTCTTTCGAAAAATGTCAGAAGATGAATCCAATAGAATTTTAACATTCTGATCACAAAACTGGTTTAAATGAAATCTGTATGCGGCGAATTAAAACTACACTCAGAACATCAAAATGGTTTCTCTTTGATTCTGGCGGCACTTACATAGTCTGCAACTAGAATTTTATAAATCCACTTCGAAAAAGAAAATATTTTCATTACTGGAAACTGGTGGGGGCCCTTCTAATGCACTACGAATAAGAGGATATTTTCTTTCGAAAAATGTCAGAAGACGAATCAAATAGAATTTTAACATTCTGATCACAAAACTGGTTTAAAAGAAATCTGTATGCGGCCAATTAAAACTACACTCAGAACATCAAAATGGTTTCTCTTTGATTCTGGCGGCACTTACATAGTCTGCAAGTAGAATTTTATAAATCCACTTCGAAAAAAAATATATTTTCATTACTGGAAACTGGTGGGGGCCCTTCTAATGCACTTCGAATAAGAGAATATTTTTATTATTAATTTTTTTAAACTTTATGAGTAAAATCTCAAATTATAATATTTAATTAAATGAAGACAATATTAGCGAAACTCAATCAAAATCTGAGACAGAAAAATCAGAAAAGATATTGGCTCCGCTGGGACTCGAACCCAGAACCCTTTTCTTACATGGAAACGGCTCTACCGATTAAGCTACGGAACCCCATATTAATTCGGTCACTTTTAACTAGTAAGTGAAGATAATGTTGGTAGTTCTTAGTCGAAGTATGATACAGTTAAAAGTGACCGAATTAATATGGGGTTCCGTAGCTTAATCGGTAGAGCCGTTTCCATGTAAGAAAAGGGTTCTGGGTTCGAGTCCCAGCGGAGCCAATATCTTTTCTGATTTTTCTGTCTCAGATTTTGATTGAGTTTCGCTAATATTGTCTTCATTTAATTAAATAGAGAATATTTTCTTTCGAAATATATCAGAAGACGAATCCAATAGAATTTTAACATTCTGATCACAAAACTGGTTTAAATGAAATCTGTATGCGGCGAATTAAAACTACATTCAGAATGAATGTTAACACTTTCGCCAAAAAGGAAATTCTTTTTGCAATTCTTCGCTGAACTCACAACACCGCTTTTTCGCGGTGGGCATGATCAAGAAATTATTTGATTTGAATTGAGTGATAAATATTGGTTATAAATATTACGTGTCACGGCGTGCACTAATTCGTAAACAAAACAACTCAATCACTACTACTACACTGGCACTCTTGGACTCTTGCTTGTTACGTAAATAAACCAATCCCTAGATCGATATCTTCGGGCCTTTTCCAGGGACAAATTTTGTCTTAAACTTAACCAAATGGCTTAAATAGACTAAAGAGAGAGAAAGTTTATTTGACTACCATAGACAGTATTTAAAAAAATATAGAAATGCGGGACATGCGGGACGCTTTAGATGATTTGCGGGACTATTTTTGTAAATATTGCAATGCGGGACTACAACTGCAAATGCGGGACGGTCCCGCAGAATGCGGGACGGTTGGCCGCCTTATCCTTGTGCAAACAAAAAACTGGGGCCCTAACTAAACGGTTTAGGTTTTATCAAGTCAAAATATAAATATATATATGTTCATATAAATATACAGGAAATATATTCCATTTAAATGTGAATCCTGTAGTGTCAGTTAGAATGCAATTATCAATTACCTATTTTGTTTTTCTATTATTTGATTTAACATATGAGATTTTGTTAGAAGAAACCATTCAAAGAAAAGTGATATAAATAAACACAAATGCCGTTTCTTTGTTAAAAAAAACTTTGCAACACAAGTGTTTTATTTATAAATTAATAGAAAGGAATTAAACCTCTCAACTAATTATAAAACGACATTAGTTTTAAACCAAAAATGGAGAAACTTCAGTTGAATTTACGCTATTAACTGGAGGCGATGGCAGATCAAATATTATTATTTGTTTATTTGTTTATTAGGAACATACACAGTACATAAGTTTACAAGTTATAAGGAATGTTAAATAAAGTAATTACATGATTTAGTACCTATTACGTAAGTCCGTATAATATCTGGGATAATACGCCTGGGATTTGAACAGTTCTTAAAACTTAACTAATGAATGAAAGAGAAGAATAATATAAAGGAAAATTGTGTACAAAGATAAAAGAGATATTTTTTTTTTTTAGAACAAGAATTACATGCTAACAAATTGTAATTAGTTTAGTGAAAAGATGAGTATTTTTATAGCAATAAATACATGCTCATGAGTAGTAATTAAAGTTTAATGAAAATATAAGTGTAAATAAGAAGTTTTAAAATTAATTATATCACGTCAACAAATTTAGTAAATTAGTTTTGTATGTTTGCAGGGAGTTGTGGAAAATGTCTAAGTGTAATAATTTTTCATAGTGTGTATAAGATGTGATTGCGCGAGAGATTGGTGAGTTTTGTGCTGCATTAGTATTATTGGATCCTATGTGAAAAAGTGAAGTGTGCCTGGTACGCCTCATTGGAACATTTAAACCAATGACAGATAGCAATTCGGGACTATCTATTTTATTATTAAGCAGGTTATGTAGAAATATCAGATCTGACAGTGTGCGTCTTTTTTGTAAAGATAACATATTATTTGAAGTTTTGTTGTATTTCTTGAGTAAATATTTCGAAAATTTATTCTGTATACTCTCTATTAAGTCTATGTATACCTTATATTGAGGATTCCATATGGTGGAAGCATACTCCAGTGGACTTCTGACCAATGAACAGAATAATATTTCCAGAGTCTTAGCACTTTTAAAAACTTTACATACTCTTAATAGAAAACCTAGCATCTTATAAGATTTTGATATAATGTATTCGATGTGCTTATCAAATATTAGTTTGCTATCCAAGTGAACACCTAGATCTTTACATGTAGACAAATATTTTAGAGGTTTGTTATTCAAGTTGTAAGGATAGGTTATTTTATTTTTATTTCTAGTAAACGTAATCGAGTGACACTTGGATATATTTAAGGACAATAAGTTTGATTCACAGTATGTGCACAAATGATCAAGATCTCTTTGTAATTCGATGCAATCGGATAACGACTGTATAGGTTTAAAAATTTTCATGTCGTCCGCATACAATATAAAGTAACTATTTGGGAAGCATACAAGAATGTCATTTATATAAATATTGAGTAGGAGTGGTCCGAGATGCGACCCCTGGGGCACACCTGAAACGATTTCTATTAAGCAAGATGCGAAACCATTGACAACCGTAATTTGGTGTCGATTACTAACATAAGATGCGATCCATCTATAGATATCACCGTGAATTCCTAGACCTAAAAGCTTCTGTAAAAGAATATAATGGTTAACACGGTCGAATGCTTTAGAGTAATCAGTGTAGATGGCATCCACCTGGCATCTCATGTCCATTTGAGCATGAAGAAAATTTGTAAAAGACGCAAGATTTGAGGTTACGGAGCGATTTTTCATGAAGCCATGTTGATTAGTTGAGAGTAAAGGTGAGATGGTAGAATATAATTGATCGTAAACAATTTTTTCCAATACTTTACTTAGAATCGGTAATTTGGATATCGTTCGATAGTTGGAGACATCATTTTTACTGCCGCTTTTAAAGATTGGGGTAATCAAGGCTGTTTTCCACTTGTCGGGAAATGTTCCTTCAGATAGCGATAATTTGAAAATAGCAAAAATGGGGGGTGTCAATTGTTTACTACAGTAGTTTATAAAGATTCCTGGAAGTTTATCGTTACCCGGTCCCTTTTTGATATCGATAGACTTAAGGTATTTGAAAGTTATGTCTTCATTGATCTCGATTGAGCTAATTACGCTATTTGAATTTAAACAATCACTAGCATTGCTTGTATGAGCAGGTTGATAATTCGAAAATACAGAACCAAAATACTCCGAAAATAAATTGGCTACTCCTTTACTGTCATTAGCAGTTTTTTCGCCATAAAACATATGATCGGGGATGGCAGGAGATTTTCTTTGAGAATTGACATAGGACCATATTTTTTTAACATTGTGCTGTATACCGGATTCTATCGTGGAAATGTAGGTTTTGTAAGCCGCTGAAGCGACCGTCTTTTGCCTTTTGCGTAGCAAAGAAAATGAGAGATAGTCAAGAGGGTTCCGATGACGCTTCCATGCTCTAAAGAACTTTAATTTTTCATTTGTTATTTTTATTAAGGCTGCCGTGTACCATAGTGGATATTTTCCAGATTTCACAACTTTCTTGGGAATAAATGCATCGATGATTTGTTCAATTATAACGTAAAATGAGTTTAACGCTGTATTTACATCCGGTGCATTTATAACGGCAGACCAGTCGGTCTCTTCCAGTTTCCCATTAATCACGGTATAATCTGCTTTATGGAATAATTGTATTGTTCTAGGAGTTGAGAGGGTAGCATTAGTGGATGGAATTTCTAGTTCAATAATCAATGAATTATGATGAGCATCCTCTTTAACTAAAGGATGATCTGCAAGCATCACCTTAGCTGGAGTGTTACAGAATACGAGGTCCAATATTCGTCCATATTTGTTAGGTGAGTGGTTAAATTGAGTTAAATTTGCAAACGATAAACAGTTACACAGTGTGAGTGAACATTGGTCTCTGTTAGTTGATATTTGTTGATTAGTCCAATCAATACTGGGTAAGTTATAGTCGCCAATGATTAGAAACTTGTCATTGGGAAAACGGATCGTTAAGTCAGAAATGGCATTTATGGCTAGTAAATAACGCTAATCTTTCTGAGGATGTTAATTTTGGACCGACGCTAGGTAAGTACACGCAGCACATATGGAAGTTATAACAATGATGATTAGATTTTGATGTATTGACAGTTATCCAAATATCTTCAGCGTCTGAATTCCAAGAGCGGGGAGTAACAAAAAATTCTTTTTTAATACCTATGATTACGCCTCCGCCAGTTGATTTACCAGTGCGATGGATATCCCTATCATTTCTGTAGACAGAATAGCGGTTATCAAATAATTCCTCATCTAGGATGCTATCAACCAACCAACTTTCGGTAATGAAAATCAAGTCATAATTATTGAGCAGCACATTTTGACTAAATTCCAACGTTTTTGAGCGCAGACCTCTCGCATTTTGATAGAATATTATTAAAGAATCAAGCATTGAGAAATTTTGTTAAATACATTAATAACTTCGGTTTCTACAAAATATACTTGATTATTTTGTTCGAAAGTTATGTTCATAGTCATAAGTCCACTGGGAATAACAAAGCATAACATACAATTATCAATTAAGGTGCGTGAGTATATCATAGAATGTATAACTGAGCAGTGAGTACAATTATCAGCGGGTTGGGTTAATGTAAAAAGGGTAATATTCATTAAATAAAGAAAAAAATCAGGAGAAAAATAGTAGTTACAGGATAGATGATTTAACATGGTAATGGTGATTAAGCTATTAGGTTTTTTAACTGCGAGTCGCATGAGATATGTATGGGAGGTGATGTATCGTTCTTTCTTATGTAGATTTTCCCGTTTCGTATCCATAAAAACTGATACATGTGTTCGTTTTTAAAGCCTTTGGCGGACCTCAATATATATTAGCATTACAAAAATAGTCACAAGTGATTAAAAAGTGTTTACAATACCAGAAATGCTACAATTCGCCAGCCATCACGAGGAGGTAATGAAAAGTGGCGCTTTTGGAAAAAAAAAAAAATAGTTTGAATAACAGATACCAGGTTAGAAAAGTCTGCGTAACCATGACAAAAGAACTAAAAAAAAAACATATGTAGACCAAGATGGAAACCTACAGTTCGGAGACCAATACCTCGAAGAATTGGACGAAAAGAGTTTACAAGTACATCAAAAAGAAGATGCATTAGGAAAATTGATTGAAAAGTTTAATGGAAGATAAGCAACAGAGCTTAAAAAACATTACTGAGAAGTTTATTATAGAAAAAATTCTGTAGTACAAATACAAATGCAAGCCAGTGGATGGAAGTGTTTGAACAAGAATATTTGCGGTTTGATGTGACCATGGATGGAAATAAAATAGAAATACTCAGATTGTTCATGGATAAATCTTATTTAGACTGGTACAGTGATTACACCATGATTATAAAACTATAAATGAACTGAGTGGTAAACATGGAAAAACAAATTCTTTGAATCATTTTCAAACAAAGGATGGAACCCTGTCACATACGCACTATCATTTAGATACAAATATGGTTCTCTGTTTGATTATGCTATGAGAAAAAAAAAACTTCTATTGGATATGAGAAGATCAATTGACATCGGTACTTTGATAGATCTTGTTGCTTCCGGACTACCAGAATTCATACTTAACAAGATCGATAGAGAAGGATTACAAGATACTGTAGATTTGTTTAATGAAGTAAACAAGAATGAACATATGGTCAACAAAAAAAAGATTTATGAATAAGAGAACATTTGGAAATGCAGAATATAATAAAAATGGGGGTAAAAATCCATGTAAAATTTGTGAAAAATTGAATAAGGGCATTCGTTACCACCCTAAAGCTACATGCTGGTTCAAAACAAAAGAGGATGAAAAATTTAAGAGAAATGCCTTTAAATATGTAAACAATTCAGTGATAGAGACTGAGTAAAATGAAAATGATCAAAAAAACTATTAGTAACACCATTAAATAAAAGTCAAACTATTACTAAATAACAAACTAAAAATAAAGGGAATTTATGATTCGGGTTCAAATGTTTCTCTAATTAATTCTGAGTTATTGAAATTAAAGGAAAAGGAAACAATTTGAATAAGGCAAATTTAGTAACGATTAATGGTGTTAAAAAGACGAGTAGTTTGACAACGTTAAAGATAAAAAAAAAATTGAATTGGAGAAAAATATTGATGTATACATTATTGATGAACACAATTTCAAGTATGATTTTTTGATTGGATTAGACATGATAAAAGACTTCAAACTCATCCAAAGTGAAGACTTAAAAATATCACGGAAACTCTGCCTGAACAATACAAATAAAAAAGAAAAATATTCTACTGATATGTAAACGAATACCGAATATAAATAAAAAGAAAAACACAGAAATAATTTTAAAGAACATGTTTGAGCAGAAGATTTCAAAATAACAATAAATCATTTAAATAATGATAAAAAACAGAAATAAATGAACTGCCATAGTCTCACTGGCTCCAGACGGGAGCAGTTGAGATTCTTGTGCGGTATTCACTGTAAAAAAAATAAATAATAATAATAATAGACAAATACACATCAGTGTTTGCGAAGAGTAAATATGATGTTGGCACTGTTAATGGATATGAAGCAAAAATAGACTTATTAGTGGATAAATATTGTAGTAAGAGGCCTTACAGATGCAGTGTAGAAGATAAAAAGGAAATAGAAGAGCAAATAGCAAAATTATTAGACAGTAAACTGATAAAAGATTCGTACAGTCCATTTTCTGCATCGGTTACTCTAGCATTTAAAAAAGTAGAAAACAAAAGATCCAGATTATGCATAGACTTCAGAGATTTAAATAAAATAGTAATACCTCAAGCTTAACTATTTCCATTGAATGAAGACCTAATGACAAAGACCAGAAATTGCAAATTTTTTTCAACGCTGGATATAAACTCAGCCTTTTGATCTATTCCGTTGCGGATTGAAGACAAAAATAAAACAGGATTTGTAACACAGGAGGGACATTATCAATGGACCTGCCTGCCTTTTGGTTTGAAGACTTCTCCGGCAATTTTGCAGAAGATATTAAAACCCATTACCTCCATGACGATGTCTATAGGCATCAAAAAAATTGATGAAAAGTATGATTTTTTTTCACTATGAATAAAGCCAAATCCCACCAAGTTTTTATGCAGCATTTACAGATTGGTATGTTAGCTTTCAATAATTAACCTAATTTGAAAAATTTTATTAATTATCCTATTTTTAATTATTTTTTAACTAAAGCCCTGAAAATAGACCTATTTTGAAAAAAAGAAAAAAAAATAAATCGGAAAAAAATAAAACATGTGTGAATCACACATTGTTATCAAAAGATTAAATGGTCGGAAACACTGTTTCAACATAGTATTATATGCATAAGACGACAGCTAGATGTCACTGAAATCAGGTGATGCCTGCGCACAACCTTTGGAGGTTAGCTGTGACAGTGTTTACATACGTTTTTAGTTAGCTTGCCTTCAAATAATATGGTTTTGTAGTGTTTTTATGAGTGATGTTTATTGAAATCGATAGTTTGTCTGCGGTTTTCGTATATTTTTTATCATGTCGAAAATAACTACTTCTCCTATACTTACCTAATTCGTCGTTATATAACAAAATCGTTGAATCACGATGAAATGTTGGCAGAATTGGAGCGCTCTTTTAGCGTAAGTGAAAGTGATGACAATAATGTTGTTAATAACGCGCTATTGTTGTGATTCCTCCAGAGAATGTTGATAAACAGATGAACGAAGAGCATATTGACGATAATTTGATGACAAAAAGGTGTTAAGGGACTTACTTGACTTACTTTAACCAGTGATTCCTGAAATTATTTGGAGTAAAAAATGTAAATAAAATTTTGGTCTCTGGTGATATTTTGGGAGTTTTTTTTATTTATTTTTTCTACAAAAATATAAAAAAAAATGGTAGGTGTTGGACAGTTGGAGGCGGGGTTAGGGCTTGGTCGGTTACTCGGCTGAGTGTCTAGTGACGACAAGCAGAAGAATTTTTTTTGTTTGATTTTGAAGAAAAAAAAATTGAAAAAAAAAAGTCTTCCAAGAAGTCACCGGAGACCAAAATTTTATTTACATTTTTTACTCCAAATAATGTCAGGAATCACTGGTCAAAGTAAGTCAAGTACGTCCCTTAACACCCTGTATAACGAAGATGCGGAGGTGGATAACTTTCGAGATATTGCCGGCACATTTGTAATCGAGCGCAATATCGAAATTGAGAAAATTGACGAGTCATGCCTTGACGAGCATGAACCAGATAAATTCGCTAATGACCTTCACTGGAGTCGTAATACCTTGCGAATATCTATTTCAAATGCACCACCAGCCAAAAAATCAAAACTACAGTACAAAAAAAAGTCTCACTATAAACAAAAGTGGTCTAAGGCTATCCGTTCCAAGCAATGCCGTATTCCGGAGCACCTGATACATATGACCCCGAATTAGATCAGGGATTATCCGTCCTACTTCTACGATAGAATGTATAGAGTTCCCCACACGCCATGAGCGTATTTAATGTGTATCCTGAAGGATAAGAGAATGCGCGCTACTGGCACATGTAGCTTCTTAACCCTGAAGCTTCAGGCAAGTTGAAGACAGGCAAGCAATTGCCTAAAGGTATCAATTTTCTTTTATATTTCCCTTGCGCATAGCGTTCATTTACCTAGCTAAAGTGCAACTCCCATCGCTCTTATAATTATAAGTACATTTGATGCGGTGGTAGACGTAGAAAACCAAATCCTCGTATGCCGTTGGTAGGACAGCCGTGTAGTAACAGTGGCCACGAACTATGATCGAATGGAGCCAGTACGTCAAGTGCAGCGTTGGCAGATATCGAAGAAAGACAAAAAAGGCAATAATTTGGAGAAAGCATGCAAAAAAATCGATTGCCCGGCGCCAATACAAAATTACAATTTGGGAATGGGTGGACCTCCATGATAATGGTATACAAAATTATCGGGTCAACGTTCGGTTAAAGAAGTGGTACCTACTGGCCTTTATTTGTATCTTGCCTCAGCAGCGCTCTTGTCTCTTGTAAATGGATGGAAGTTGCAATGCTTCTTGAGGAAGTACGGCATGATATGGGAAACCAGAAGATGACTAGGCAACAGAGAAACCTTTCCCAGAAAGCATTCCATGTGGAGTTTACCCGTACTCTTTTATTGACTTTTCCAAATCAGGTCAATACCGAATTTGGAGAACCTCCTGTGAAGGAAGGCTATGACGCGGAAGATGGGAATTGTGTGCCTCGAATGCAAGAATTTCATTTGTAATATCGTGGTAAATCTCATATTATTCGTTATGCACTGTGTAAAAAAAACAGGCTGTCGGTGCCGGGCCTGCAACCGAGCCCTTCATTTTGACTACTTCAAACCGTATCACTTAAAGAATAATTTACTTAGATTTGGTTAGTTTCATTCTTGAATGTTTTATTTTCCATTAATTTTTTTTTTCATTGAATTATAAACAAAGGCAATAATTTATTTTACATTATCAATATAAATCACACTGATAATATAAAATAAATGATTGAAAATAATTATAGACTGCACTTAACCCATAGTTCACATAAATTTTGCTTAGAGGGGTTACCTCCAAGAGTTGCGTTTAGGTATCAATTTTCTAGACGCTCTGGTGAGAGGGTGGGCGGGCGGAAAATTCTAAAACTGATTTTGGGCTCTTCTTTAAGTCTATACTATCGGGTTGTAATGATGATTCAAGTTTATAAAAAAAAAAAAAAATCATGGAGGTTATGGGTTAAGCAATATATTGAGAAAATATAAACTAAACGAATTTGCTGTCAATTACATAGATGACATTCTTATTTTTTCAAAAACTTTTGCTGAACACATTGATCATCTGACAAAGCGCTGAATGCAATCTAAACAGATGGTTTTGGATTAAAATTTACAAAATGCACATTTGCATCAGACATGGTAAAATATCTGGGTCATATAATTTATTTATTAACAGAAACAAACAGTATATTAGATAATTTGGTTAAAAAAAATACAATTAATAAGTATATTACATGGTGAGTACCTATTATGTGTTTCATTGTAGTGTCTTATTTATGGTATGCGTATTAAGTAATTACCGTATGATGTATGTAGTGGGAAGGTGTGTGTGTCTGTGTGTGTGTGTATGAGTATGTGTGTATGTATGAATCGGAGAAAATGTCGATGTTAGAATTTAGACCAGTAATATTGAACATATGTGAAGAGCACGATTGATTGGCGAATTAGATGCTGCATTTGTCTTGTAATTAAGCGTGTAGAATAGTTCTGTATGGCGTGTACGTCTTAATGGTACGTTCAAATTAACCAGGGAAAGAAGTTCGGTACAGTCAATGTTATTATTTAAAATTTTGTGGATAAATGTCAAATCAGCATTGCTCGCCTTTGTTGCAAAGTTTGAAATGCGCATTCAAAGTTATTGTTGAATTTGAAGGTAAGATATTGTATAAATTTGTTTTGAATGTGTTCTACTCTATCTATGTATACTTTGTATTGCGGGTTCCAAATTGGCGAAGCATATTCTAGTGTACTTCTGACTAATGCAAAATATAACGTAATTACGTAATTGAACATTTTACTTGTGCAAAGAACTAAACCAAGCATTTTATATGACCTGTGAACGATTGAGTCTATGTGCTTAACCCATTACCTCCATGAATTTTTTTTTATTTTTATAAACTTGAATCATCATTATAACCCGATAGTATAGACTTAAAGAAGAGTCCAAAATCAGTTTTAGAATTTTCCGCCCGCCCACCCTCTCACCAGAGCGTTTAGAAAATTGATGCCTAAACGCAACTCTTGGAGGTAACCCCTCTAAGCAAAATTTATGTCAACTATGGGTTAAGTGCAGTCTACTGTGTGATTTATATTGATAATATAAAATAAATGATTGTCTTTGTTTATAATTCAATGAAAAAAAATATTAAAGGAAAATATGCAAAATAATTAAAAAATTAATATTAAAAAAAAAAACATTCAAGAATGAGGAAACTAACCAAATCTAAGCAAATTATTCTTTAAGTGATACTGTTCGAAGTTGTCAAAATGAAGGGCTCGGTTGCAGGCCCGGCACCGATAGCCTGTTTTTACACAGAGCATAAAGAATATGAGATTTGCCACGATATTGCAAATGAAATTCTTGCATTCGACGCACACAATTCCCATCTTCTGCGTCATGGCCTTCCTTCACAGGAGGTTCATCATAGACCTGATTTTGAAAAGACAATAAAAGAGTACGGGTAAACTCCACATGGAATGCCTTCTGGGAAAGGTCTCTCTGTTGCCTAGTCGTCTTCTGGTTTCCCATATCATGCTCGTACTTCCTCAAGAAGCATTGCAACTTCCATCCATTTACAAGAGACAAGAGCGCTGCTGAGGTAAGATACAAATAAAGGCCAGTACCACTTCTTTGACCCAACGTTGACCCGATAATTTTGTATACTATTATCATGGAGGTCCACCCATTCCCAAATTATAATTGTGTACTGGCGCCGGGCAATCGATTTTTTTGCATGCTTTCTCCAAATTGTTGCCTTTTTTGTCTTTATTCGACATCTGCCAACGCTGCACTTGACGTATTGGCTCCATTCGATCATAGTTCATGGCCACTGTTACTACACGGCTGTCCTACTAACGGCATACGAGGATTTGGTTTTCTACGTCTACCACCGCATCAAATTTACCTATAATTATAAGAGCGATGAGAGTTACACTTTAGCTAGGTAAATGAACGCTAAGCTCAAGGGAATATATAAAAGAAAATGATACCTTTAGGCAATTGCTTTCCTGTCTTCAACTTGCCTGAAGCTTCAAGGTTAAGAAGCTACATATGCCCGTAGCGCGCATTCTCTTATCCTTCAGGATACACATCAAATGGTGAGATGTGAAGAAATTGTCCATAAATAGCTCATGGCGTGTGGGGAACTCTATATATTCTATCGTAGAAGTAGGACGGATAATCCCTGATCTAATTCGGGGTTATATGTATCAGATGCTCCGGAATATGGCATTGCTTGGAACAGGTAGCCTTAGACCACTTTTGTTTATAGTGAGACTTCTTTTTGTACTGTAGTTTTGATTTTTTGGCCGGTGGTGCATTTGAAATAGATATTCGCAAGGTATTACGACTCATACAGGACGATTTCGAAGGCTGACTTCAGTGAAGATCATTAGCGAATTCATCTGGTTCAAGTCATCATGCTCGTCAAGGCATGACTCATCAATTTTCTCAATTTCGATGTTGCGCTCGATTACAAATGTGCCGGCAGTATCTCGAAAGTTATCCACCTCCGCACCTTCGTAATATGTCATCAAATTATCGTCAATATGCTCTTCGTTCATCTGTTTATCAACGTTCTCTGGAGGAATCACAACAATAGCGCGTTATTAACAACATTATTGTCATCACTTTCACTTAACGCTAAAAGAGCGCTCCAATTCTGCCATCATTTCATCGTGATTCAACGATTTCGTTTTATAACGACGAATTAGGTAGGTATAGGAGAAGTAGGTATTTTCGACATGATTAAAAATATATGAAAACTGCAAACAAACTATTGATTTCAATAAAAATCACTCATAAAAACACTTCAAAACCGTATTATTTGAAGGCAAGCTAACCAAAAACGTATGTAAACACCGTCACAGCTAACCTCCAAAGGTTGCGCGCAGGCATCACCTGATTTCAGTGACATCTAGCTGTCATCTTATGCATATAATACTATGTTGAAACGGTGTTTCCGACCATTTAATCTTTTGATAACAATATGTGATTCACACATGTTTTATTTTTTTCCGATATAAATTTTTTTTCTTTTTTTCAAAATGGGTCTAGTTTCAGGGCTTTAGTAAAAAAATAATTAAAAATAGGATAATTCATAAAATTTTTCAAATTATGTTAATTATTGAAAGCTAACATACCAATCTGTAAATGCTGCATAACAACTTGGTGGGATTTGGCTTTATTCATAGTGAAAAAAAATCATACTTTTCATCAATTTTTTTGATGCCTGTAGACATCGTCATGGAGGTAATGGGTTAATAAATTTAAGTTTGCTATCAAGGTAAAAACCGAGATCTTTTTTTTTCGAGATGTCAGGTTCATTATTGAGTGAATAAGAATACTTAATAACATGTTTATTTTTGGTGAATGTCATAGTATGACATTTGGAAACATTAATATCTAAACAGTTAACTTTGCAATACTCGCAAAGCCTATATAGGTCACATCGTAACGCATCACAGTCAAAAAGAGAATGCATAACTTTGAATATTTTCATGTTGTCAGCGTTAAGCACAAATTCGGAATTTCGAAAGCATGATCCAATGTCATTTATATAAATGTTGAAGAAGAGCAGACCTAGGTGAGAACCTTGCGGGACATCGGACATTACCTCTATAGACTTAGAGTAGACACCGTTAATTAACATTACCTGATTTCAATTACTAATGTAGGACTAAATCCATCTAAATAGGTCGCCATGTATACCAAGTAGGATGAGTTTTTTCAAAAGAATTGAGTGAATTACGCGATCAAGGGCCTTAGAGAATTGTGTGTACATAGTATCAACTTGCTCCTTATCGTCCATCTTGCTGTGCAAGAAGTTAATGAAAAGGGTGAGGTTGGATGTTGTAGACCTACCTTTCATAAATCCGTGCTGATAGTCGAGTACAATTCATCAAAGACGATTTTTTCAAGAACTTTACTTAAAATAGGGAGTTGGGAAATTGGTCGGTAGTTTTTAACGTCAATTCAGAAATACCTAAATAAGTAAATAATTTAATAATTCAGAATAATTCAGTCAAGCCAGTAAGGGATAATTTGATTTCAATCAAGAATTTTCCTATTTCAAAAACACAGAAGGATGTGAGATTATTTCTAGGAAAAATCAACTTTTGTCATGAATACATTCCCAGGAGTCCAATAATACTAGATCCTTTGCATAATTTATTAAGGAAAAATCAAAGTTTATTTGGACTGATAAATGCCGAAATGCTTTTGAAACGATGAAAAATCTAATATGCCCATAACAGATCTTGGATAATATTTACCAATTAATATATATACAGATGCTTCTCAAGAGGGTATTGGAGCTATTTTAAAATAGACACAATCTGATGGAAAAGAAAAACCTGTTGCTTACTTTTCGAAAAAATTAAATGGGGCACAAAAAAAAAGCAATTTACTTGGAATGCTTAGCAATAAAAGAAGTAGTGAGATACTGGCAATACTGGTGAATAGGTAAACCATTTAAAGTTTATTCATATTACAAACTACTGGAAAATATGAATCTCAAATCTAGAACCAAGGAAGAGCTGGGTGACTTAACATATTACCTATCCCAATATGATTTTCAAATTAGGAAAATACAATATTGAAGCTGATTGTTTAAGCAGAAATCCTGTCTTAGATCCAGATGAGAGCCAATATGACATGATACAGGCGAACCCTAGTGGGGTTAATAATTACATACTAAAAATATATGTATATAAATTGTGAAGAAGCAATATATAAATAAATAAATAAATTAATTAATTAAAAGTTGTCAACTTAATAAAATTAGAAGATATCTTAAAAGATCAGGTCAAAAATGAGAAGATACAGTGCAGGAGAGATAAATTGATATCGAAGAATAATGTTTATTAGAAGAAAGTAAAAAAAAAGAGAAAAAAAAATTCTATCAGAAAAATTCAGCATAGACTATCAAAAATATTCATACAGACCTAGCACACATATGAATTAATCAAATACAAAAAATGATAAGCTCATGGTACACATCAGAAAATATGACAAACAATATAAAGAGAACCTGCGACAATTATTGTGCAGTATGTTTAAAGAACACATCAAGAGGTCAAAATAAATATGGATTGATGTCCTACTTGGGTCCCGCAACAAAACCTTTTGAAATATGTTTCATTGATACGATAGGCGGTTCTGGGGGTTCACGGTCAACAAAGAGATACTTTCACCAGCTATCAGATCATTTCATGAGGTTTGCATATATTTTGACGTCAGAAACTCAAAATACCAATGATTTCATCAAACTCTTAAACTCCACAGAAACAAATGACATTGGTATGATACTCTCAAACCAATACCCGGGTCTTAATTTTAGAGAATTAAAAAAAAAATTGGATGAAAACATATTCCAATAATTTTTAATGCAGTGAACTCGCCTTTCTCAAATGGATTAAATGAAAGATAAAATCAAACGTTGGTCAATAAACTTAGATGCAAAATCAATAAAAATGACTCAAAATTAGCTTGGACAACTAGAGTGCAAAATTGTGTAAAAACTATAATGAAACGGAGCACACCGTCACTGGATATTCGACACAGTACCTACTTAACGACACAGATGTTACGATTTTGCCAAATGAGTTAAAAGTTAAGAAGACCGACATCGATTTGATTCAAGACAGAAAAAAACCTCTGGAAAATACTATAAAGTCATTTAATTACAACAAGATAATTCACGATATATTTTTAACTCTTCATATTTTTTTCTTCCCAGAACTTTCTCTCCGTCCTTTCTTTAAAAATACCGTTCAAACAGTATCCCCAAATATGACATGGGCCCTGAGGAAAATAATGTTCCTTATGGACCTAATAACTTAATATAAAACATTCATAATTATTTCAATAAATCAATTAAAGTTTTAGGTTTTAAATAAAGCTATCAAATGTCTGTAACTTACATAGTAGGGGGCCTCTGCTGTAGTTGTCATAGGAGCCTTGTGATATATTGTATTGGAGTCTGGTGTGAGTAGAGGACACATATCCCCCCGAGTCCAACCAAAGCGTGTTTCTTGGCACGGGTGAATCTTTTCTGCCAGCTCTATGCAGTCTGTAGAGGAGACAAAATATTACAGTGCCTACAGTTATTCGTGGGACTAAGTAACTCACAGAGTGGAAGATATTTCTAGTATTTATAGCAGATGTGTATAGCCAGGTAGTTTTTCTTTGCTTTGTTATCTCTATAAGCCTCACAAATGTACAGTGGAAGTAATTAAATACGATTTTCGTATTTTATTTTTTATTTTTCTTTGTTATACAGTTTTTTTAGATAAAAATGTGTCCTTACTGGGATACCCTGTTTTAAGGATACGTTTTACAAGTTTTCTTGTTTTAAATAAAAATAAATACCTATGTTGAAATATTACAGAGGAAAATTATACAGTTAATGAATTAAAAGAAAATACACTACAAGCATTAATCATTGTAATGTTGCAAAATTGTATCTATATTCTTCCTTTCCATGGCTTTAATCCATATCTTTACGCTTCTTTTGAAGTAGGTTATTTTTTTAATAGTTTTTATTGCATGACGGAGTAAATTAAATAATTTTATAGAGAATTATTGCATATTTCTCTGTACAAAAGTCGTTTCAATTGTAGGTTGGTGAAATGTATGTTGTAATGTAGATCTTGTGAATCGGCCGAGTTTGTACGTATAAAGTTATTCTGGTTTTTGAATGCCTACATTAGAATATCTTTTGTATATATTAATTGTTTTAGTGAAATTAAATTCAGTGCTTTAAAAAAATTGTCTGTAGAGGTTCTGATTGGGACTCTTAAGTATAATTTTAAAAATTGCCCTTTGTACTACGAGGACTGGTTTAAGAGTAGAATCCCACCGAGTGTTCGATGTTGTTCGATTCCTCGGCTGGCTAAGTCTTCTATCACAACACTAGCAACATTTTCGACTTTCTGTGATGGTAGTAGGAGATTTTCAAACATTGTTGGGTTATTGGTAACCCGGAAAAGTTTGTCTTTTATTGTAAAATGAAATAAAAAAATATATTTACATATTATATAACTATCCAATAAGTCCATATTGTTGATCATATTGGGCTAATGCATAATAGATTTTAATTAGCTTTTCTTTATCTAAAATGGTTCTCACTGTTTTGAAAATTTATTCAGTTTTTTAATTGGTTGCTCACATTTTCCACAGGGGAATTCAAATTTAAGTTTTGATCAATAATTATTCCAAGGTATTTTATTGTTTGTATTTCATTCAATTTCGGGCAGTTGCGTGGAATTTCTCGGTTCAATTTATACAGTTTTTATGAATTTTTATGTTTAGGTTTGTGTTGAGGTTATCGGTCTGTTATATTTTTAAAACTTAAATATTGTTGATTTGAGTATATTTTCCTTAATAATTTACTTGTATCACAGTAAATATCAAATACATTTTTTTAAATAAAAAATATTATTTTTTACCCTTACAATAAAGGGGAAACACTATTTTGACTGATGTACGATATAGTCTGAAATCTCAAGAGAATAAATCTACGTGCCGTACATAAAGTACTATATTATCTTAGTAAAAATCTGTTAGTTTACAGGAGAGAACTTTGAAAAAAACCGACCATTTTGTCATAAATAAATAACCATAATATTAAGTAGTTTGAAATACGGGAAAATACAAGAAATTTAAAACTGGAAAATACACAAAAATTTGAAATTTCAAAACATATATATAAAGCTCTCTCCTGGACAGATTTTCGAATAGAGCACTTTACGCAGAGCATTTCAAAATGCAACATAACAATTAAGAAAAAAATCAGCTCAGGATTTGTGAAACTCACAGTCGGCGGCCTTGGAGCCAATCGGTAGCTGAGTGACAAGTCCTTCCGGCAGCGCTGGACAAGCAGCTTTCGTGCAGCACACCAACTGCGACTCGTTATCAGTTAAGTCACATTTCTGTAAGCAAAGGAAGGTCATATTAGGGGCGTGTAAGTTCAAATCATTGTTATTGTCATAGACACGTAAAGGATGAAACTGTACCTGTGGTAAAACGCCTTTACTGGCAGCCCCTTGCGCTGTCTGGCAGTTGTCGAATGGTCTACACACTCCTGCTATTCCTGTGTGCATTAGTGTGCAGTGACTTCCTGCAAACAAACAGATACACCAGGGTTACACAACACATCACCACATGACAATGAAGATACTACCCAAAATCCGAAGTAATGTACGCCTGTCGAAAATTGAAGGGTTTGTGTTTGCCGGTCTGAGGTATGTATCTTCAAGACTTCCTAGTGATAAAGTTGCAAACATTCAGAGGTGTTGGTATTCAGCCTCAATGACTCGCTGCTTTTTGCAATGATGGTATTGTGATGATGAGGGAGTCTAGGAATCAACGAACCAATACATCGCCTACTGGATTTGTAATGAACAACGATTACGTTCTGGATACCATACCTTCAACAACTGTCGACAGAGGGCAGCAAACTATCTGAACAGAGCCTTCTACATTGCATGTCTGAAAACAAAAACAATTTAGTTATTATTTATATCATTCAAGTAAAAACTTAATACTAAAAAAGGTTTTTTTTTTTTTAAATATTCAAGTAAACTTAAGGTTTTATTATTATTTTAAATTGACTTTAAGATTTTATTTAAAAATAATTAAGGAATTAAAATCATTTTTCATTGTGATTTTGTAATATTCGATATTGAAAGAGAAAAATACACCGAAAATAAAAGATTAAATCTTCATATTGATTCCATATTTTTAATGAAGATGAAAGTATCAGAAAGTTTAAAAATAGGCAATAATATCTAGTGCCTGTTATTTCGTAGAACTAAAAGAATAATAGCTTGAAAACTAACTAAATTATTGAAATTAGATGAATTATTAAAATTACAAGAAAGAACTCACTTTTATTAATAAAAATCTGTCTTGTTTACAATTACTGCACACGATGATGTGATCGGCACTAATTTACAGTTCACAGTTCCCTTTACTAATAAATGTGTTATAAATTTTACACAATCGATTAACAATCATTTAATTTAAATGAATTCAAATTTAATTTACCGTTTGTCCTTATTTAATTTAATTAACCGTACATTGATGGTTGTTTTGATAAACAACCATCAATGTACGGTACTGTACGGTACTGTAATTGTACACAACTGTGATCAGTTGTGTAAAATTAAAAACGCGTTTATTAGTAAGAACCCTTCAGGTCTTGGGCATATTCTGTCAGAAAGTTAGAAAATTTCCGCTTTTCAATAAAATCCAAACAAGTGGAATATTTCTAAATATATCTGAAAACTACGAACTGTTTTTGAAAGGTGATATAAAATTCTTTAACATATTACTATATTTTAATAATTATAATGTACAAAATATTAAAATCTATAGCACAAATATTTTTTTTAAATGACTCACCTTATACTTCATGTTTCTAAAATTATTGATGATGAAAATAAAAGAAAAAACACATAAATATTTTATAAGGCAAATATATTATAAACGTTATTACAACCTAGCTTTTGTATTGCTTCACTAAAAAGAATGAAAAAAAATTCTAGAATTTAACATATCTTTCTCAAATGCTGGTTTTATAGAGGTGCACATTTAAATTTTTCTACGAGTAAATTCTTAATTAACATATAAAGCGTGGAGTTTTTTCTTTGTAATACCGTTTAGATCATATTTCTCACCATGACAGTAAGGGAGATCCAACGGTTTATAAACGGCAATTTAACTAACTTTCCATAATAATAGACTAGCAATGATACAACAATTTAAAACTATTTTAAACGAATAATTTCAGGAAAATGGTGTATACATAATAAACACAAGTTAATTGTCTTTACATAAAGAAACAATACTTGACAATTAATATTACAAAGTAATTTGATTCAATAACAAGATTGCCCTCCGACCTTGACTATGAATCAATGAGTACTATGATCATTGGCAAGTTAGTCTTGTAGACCTAAAGATCAAATGGTCTATGAAGAAGATGTCCATCAGTAATATAGAAATGAACGCAACAGTTATGTAACTAGCCATTGCAGGAAAACCAAAATATCTGCTGTTAAGATTCTGGATCTGTACACTTTAAATAAGTGTCGATCACGTTATCGCGTGATTTAGGTTTTTTCTCCTAGGAGACTTTGAGGGGGAAAAAATCCCCAAGGGACAATGTGATCATCAGTTGTGTGAAGGATTTTTTAGGGAAAGGAAGAAGATGAAGTTCTGGGAAGAAAAAGGGTATAACTGATGAATAGTAACTGGGAGTCAATGTGTTTAGGAGTGACAGACGTATGAATCCATCCTGCCTCTGTGACGCGAGGCGATGGGTCGAGAGAGTCCTGCTGAAGCGATCTATATTTCTCAACCATTTTCTCACGATACGGCCCACCACGCAATCAAGACCAAGACTAACCTCACCCCATGAATCCTGGCATCCTAATATTTTTTTATATAATATTATGATCTTACGTGTATTATTATTAAGAATTGACAATACATAATCAATAGAAGAAGGAAGGAGGAGCAACCTGGTACTTAAATACAAAATAATTGCTTTTTAACTTGCTAAACAAGAAGGTAACCGCCTTCCTCCCCCCCGAAAACATTACCTATACCTCACATTGTCCTATGTGGCCCTTGACCGGAAAAGTGTGACGACCGCTGATCTAGAGCGATCTAGATTTCTCAACGATCCGGCCCTCCACGCAATTGGTGGGCATTCACCAATACCAAGACTACATTTCACCCCATTAATCCGGTTACTCTGCTAAGTCAACAAACGTAGTAAAGTAGTTGGGGTGACTTATAGCAGGAATGTTGGTAATCCAATAAACGGGGTGGTTTATTATTTAATGAATTGGTAATGGTTATCCAATAAATAGTTTCAGGGCGGCAGAACCCATACCCGCCACCTATACTGAGAAAAAATATATAAATAGTAGAAATATCAGAGAATAAATGGCATTGATGATTAGAAATAGGATTTTCTGTTACAAAGTGGTTTAAAAGGAGCGGCTAGATGCGGCTAGATACTGCCATTTTCGTTCAAAATTTAAAACCGGATTTTAGGCCAAAACAACCAAACAAACTGAAAGTTTTTTTTTTGGTCAAAAGGCATAGAAAATGTCTAGTACGGATTAATTCTATTTAGGTATTTGTGTTTCAAATTATGTTATATGGACTGTACAATTCAATTATGCGTGATTTTAGAGGCAAATTTGATTTTTTTAGGGTTAATTATACAGGGTGAAGGGACGTCATTGGCTTAATTTAACCAGTGTTTCCTTACATTATTTGGAGTAAAAAATGTAAGTAAAATTTCGTCTCTCGTGACATTTTTGATTTTTTGTAAAATTTATTTTACAAAAACATAAAAAAAAATTATTAATGTTGGACAGTTGGAGGCGAGGTTAGTGGTTGGTCGATTACTCAACTGAGTGACCAAAGACGACACGCGAGAGAATTTTTAATTTTGTTTGATTTTGAATAAACAAAATTTGAAAAAAAAGTCCTCGACAAAGTTACCGGAGACCAAAATTTTGTTGACATTTTTTACTCCAAATAATGTCAGGAATAACTGGTTAAACTAATTCAAGTACGTCCCTTAACACTTGTATTTTATAAAAATAATACTCTTACCCTACCTACTGTTTTGTGTAATTGTGAAAATGCGTTTTTTGGTGGAAATTTTTATTTATAAAAGAATTTTTTTTGTTCCAAAAATAAATTAATTATTTATATTTTCGCCCATAAAGGTGTTTCTTAATATATTTTTGAAATTTATTTATCATAAAATTTTTAAGTAAATAGAGAAAAATATATTTTTTAATAATTATTAATATTTCACAAATAATTTCCTAGTCAAAGTCAAATTCAATTCTAAAATGGCATTATTTTGTAATTACCAAAATGTATATAGAATATTTGCAATATTTGAAAAAAAAAATTGTGTAAGGTTGGGTATGTCGGCCTCGAACCCAAATTTAAGTTTTGTCAGAAAGAGGTGGCGCAGCTGTTCTTCGATGCATCCCTCTTGGAGCGAAGAAAGGTCCCGAGTTCGATTTCTATTGAAGCAGATCTTTTATTATCTGTCTTTTTATTTTTCATAATATCTTGATAACAAAATCGCATTTAAGAATTATTTTTACCTCTTCAAAGTAGTAATAAATAATCAAGGATTTCAAAATATATAAAATATATTTTTAATTTCTTATTCAGAGTTTGGGGATGTGGCATCATTTGTGTAGATCATGTTTTAATGGACTAAACTAAACAAAATATTAAAAATGATCAAATAAATGCATAATTTATAAAAAAAGAATATATTTATTTTAAAAAGTTATACAACCATGTTTCATTTAAAAGTTAGACGAAAATGCGATTGGTGTGGAAATGCTCTATGAAATCAGGACAGACATAGGTTCCCTTCATTTCTTGAAAGTGTATTGGTACTTGAGTATCTATTGGATCTGAGGGAAATAATTTCCTAGTACATGTTAAGAAATATCTGTACTATGAAATATTGTTTAGGTAAAAAAAAATCGAGGTGTAATTTTGTAAAACAATTTTTTTGGTAAGTTGGCCCGGTATTGTACTTAGAGGTAGGAATATATTAGTTATTTTTATATCAATGGATAGGTGTATCAATTTTAATGAACGCATTTTAATGAATCCCATGAAAGTCATAGACCTTTCTCAGATGGATGATCATAACGGCATCACATGATGCCACATGTATCGAATCTTATGTCATGTGTTACAAATGTTTCTTTACAGAAACTTTTTACATTATTTTAAGTGTTTTTCTGTAAAGAAACATTTGTAACACATGACATAAGATTCGATACATGTGGCATCATGTGATGCCGTTATGATCATCCATCTGAGAAAGGTCTATGACTTTCATGGGATTCATTAAAATGCGTTCATTAAAATTGAAACACCTATCCATTGATATAAAAATAACTAATATATTCCTACCTCTAAGTACAATACCGGGCCAACTTACCAAAAAAATTGTTTTACAAAATTACACCTCGATTTTTTTTTACCTAAACAATATTTCATAGTACAGATATTTCTTAACATGTACTAGGAAATTATTTCCCTCAGATCCAATAGATACTCAAGTACCAATGCACTTTCAAGAAATGAAGGGAACCTGTCTGTCCTGATTTCATAGAGCATTTCCACACCAATCGCATTTTCGTCTAACTTTTAAATGAAACATGGTTGTATAATTTTTTTAAATAAATATATTCTTTTTTTATAAATTATGCATTTATTTGATCATTTTTAATATTTTGTTTAGTTTAGTCCATTAAAACATGATCTACACAAATGATGCCACATCCCCAAACTCTGAATAAGAAATTAAAAATATATTTTATATATTTTGAAATCCTTGATTATTTATTACTACTTTGAAGATGTAAAAATAATTCTTAAATGCGATTTTGTTATCAAGATATTATGAAAAATAAAAAGACAGATAATAAAAGATCTGCTTCAATAGAAATCGAACTCGGGACCTTTCTTCGCTCCAAGAGGGATGCATCGAAGAACAGCTGCGCCACCTCTTTCTGACAAAACTTAAATTTGGGTTCGAGGCCGACATACCCAACCTTACATAATTTTTTTTTTCAAATATTGCAAATATTCTATATACATTTTGGTAATTACAAAATAATGCCATTTTAGAATTGAATTTGACTTTGACTAGGAAATTATTTGTGAAATATTAATAATTACTAAAAAATATTTTTTTCTCTATTTACTTAAAAATTTTATGATAAATTAATTTCAAAAATATATTAAGAAACACTTTTATGGGCGAAAATATAAATAATTAATTTATTTTTGGAACAAAAAAAAATCTTTTATAAATAAAAATTTCCACAAAAAAACGCATTTTCACAATTTTTAAATTATTTTTCATTATATTACCAACAGTAGGTAGGGTAAGAGTATTCTTTTTATAAAATACAAGTGTTAAGGGACGTACTTGAATTAGTTTAACCAGTTATTCCTGACATTATTTGGAGTAAAAAATGTCAACAAAATTTTGGTCTCCGGTAACTTTGTCGAGGACTTTTTTTTCAAATTTTGTTTATTCAAAATCAAACAAAATTAAAAATTCTCTCGCGTGTCGTCTTTGGTCACTCAGTTGAGTAATCGACCAACCACTAACCTCGCCTCCAACTGTCCAACATTAACAATTTTTTTTATGTTTTTGTAAAATAAATTTTACAAAAAATCAAAAATGTCACGAGAGACATTTTTGAGAGAAATTTTACTTACATTTTTTACTCCAAATAATGTAAGGAAACACTGGTTAAATTAAGCCAATGACGTCCCTTCACCCTGTATAATTAACCCTAAAAAAATCAAATTTGCCTCTAAAATCACGCATAATTGAATTGTACAGTCCATATAACATAATTTGAAACACAAATAAATAGAATTAATCCGTACTAGACATTTTCTATGCCTTTTGACCAAAAAAAAAACTTTCAGTTTGTTTGGTTGTTTTGGCCTAAAATCCGGTTTTAAATTTTGAACGAAAATGGCAGTATCTAGCCGCATCTAGCCGCTCCTTTTAAACCACTTTGTAACAGAAAATCCTATTTCTAATCATCAATGCCATTTATTCTCTGATATTTCTACTATTTATATATTTTTTCTCAGTTTAGGAGGCGGGTATGGGTACTGCCGCCCTGAAACTATTTATTGGATAACCATTACCAATTCATTAAATAATAAACCACCCCGTTTATTGGATTACCAACATTCCTGCTATAAGTCACCCCAACTAGTTTACTACGTTTGTTGACTTAGCAGAGTAACCGGATTAATGGGGTGAAATGTAGTCTTGGTATTGGTGAATGCCCACCAATTGCGTGGAGGGCCGGATCGTTGAGAAATCTAGATCGCTCTAGATCAGCGGTCGTCACACTTTTCCGGTCAAGGGCCACATAGGACAATGTGAGGTATAGGTAATGTTTTCGGGGGGGAGGGAGGGGGTTACCTTCTTGTTTAAAGTTAAAAAGCAATTCTTTTGTATTTAAGTACCAGGTGGCTCCTCCTTCCTTCTTCTATTGATTATGTATTGTCAATTCTTAATAATAATACACGTAAGATCATAATATTATATAAAAAAATATAAGGATGCCAGGATTCATGGGGTGAGGTTAGTCTTGGTCTTGATTGCGTGGTGGGCCGTATCGTGAGAAAATGGTGGAGAAATATAGATCGCTTCAGCAGGACTCTCTCCACCCATCGCCTCGCGTCACAGAGGCAGGATGGATTCATACGTCTGTCACTCCTAAACACATTGACTCCCAGTTACTATTCATCAGTCATACCCTTTTTCTTCCCAGAACTTCATCTTCTTCCTTTCCCTAAAAAATCCTTCACACAACTGATGATCACATTGGACATCTTCTTCATAGACCATTTGATCTTTAGGTCTACAAGACTAACTTGCCAATGATCATAGTACTCATTGATTCATAGTCAAGGTCGGAGGGCAATCTTGTTATTGAATCAAATTACTTTGGATGTTAATATTAATTGTCAGTATTGTTTCTTTATGTAAAGACAAAATACTTGTGTTAATTATGTATACACCATTTTCCTGAAGTTATTCGTTTAAAATAGTTTTAAATTGTTGTATCATTGCTAGTCTATTATTATGGAAAGTTAGTTAAATTGCCGTAAGTTTAAAATCATGTTATTTTACATAAAGTTAGGAATATTACCTGTGGGAAAATGCCTTTATACGAGGCCTCCTTTGCTGTCTGGCAGTTGGCGAATGGTCTGCATACTCCCGTTTTTCCCGTATCCACCAGAGAACAGTTATCACCTTCAAATATACAAGACACACCAGGGTTACATAAAACAATATAACTGACGATGAAGATTCTACCTACAATCCATAAATAAGTAATGAATGTCAGTGGAATATTTGAGGGTTGATATTTGGCGGTCTACAGTACGAGACTTCATGGAGAACTCCTCGTGATGAAGATGAAAGCTTTCAGTAAGTGAATGAATGCAGAGTAGTTATAAATGAGAGAGTAGAATACAAATATTTACTGCGAAATATGGTGTCTAAATACGTTGTTTATGATTTTATCACCATATGTTGGTTTTTTGTAGATTGAAAATTCTGGTTTTTGTTAACGATCACAATACCAATGTCAAGAAAATTAATTACCTTTTCCCTCATTTCCATCGTAAACAGGATAGATTTGTTAATTTGAATAATTTCTTTTAGAAAAACATCAAATTGTCTCTGCGCTCCTGTCCAGATAATTAGAAAGTCATCCATATTTTTAGTAATTAACCGTTCAAGTCGACATAGCAACAAACTTGGGAATCCCATATAGATTGAATAAAATCCTTGTAGACTATCCCCTCCATCTCCCCCATAGGCTATGTATACAACCAAAGATTAACCATTGTACCTGTCGAAAGATGGCCTTAACAGGTTGAAACTGGTTAAAGTAACAAATCAATTAAGTGGAAATAAGTTTAATACTTGTTTTATTATATTTTAAATATAATGGAATTCCTCCAGGAATTTTCTGTATTAAGAGTAGAAGGATTAAGTTACGGGTATCGTACCTTCAAAATCTGAACTCTGTCCTCTAATGCGCAAATCTGAAAAAAAAGTAGGCTATTAGCCTTCATTGTTATTTTTATAAAAAAATGACAATATTAATAAGATTTAAAGAACACGAAAGAGAAAAGACACAACATAAAGACCAAATCTCCACCGAGAATCGTACCTGGAATGAATGTCAGTTGGCTATATAGTCATACCTGGCTCAGAGAAAAATGCTTCATCCTCTGTGCTATTGGAATAACTTTTTTAAACCGTAAAATGTTTTTACCACTTGATTGTTCACCTAAATGCTTTAATTAATATCTATATTGATGTATACAGCATTTAAGCGATTTCAGTTTTACTACAGTTCTTACAATAAAAAAATATAATAATTAAATATATGATTTCAAATTTTCACGGCCAAAAACATGGTAGTGATTTATTACTGGAGTATTTTGCCGTGTTACTCTTAACACTTCCTTTAACCAATATTTCGGACAAAGTTACAGTTTCCCAAATATAAGCTACTAAAGGAGGTAGCACAACACTGCGCAATACCCCATAAATAAATCATTGAAATAATACTTTTTTATATTCCAAAAGGGGTAGTGCAATGCAATACTCCATATTAAGAGAACACAAAAAATAAATCAGACAAACAATAAGAAAATAGTAATAAAATAACAAAACGTACATAAAATAAAAATGGAAAAGCATTGAAAAAATTAAAATTAAAAATATTAAAATTTAATACAAAAATGTATGCAAGCAGCCGTTTATGGGGGATATTTGACCGTCTCTCATCTCCAGAGGACCATCAGGGGGGACTCCATCCTGGCAATTATGGCAATGCTAATTGTATTCTTTGATTGCGCCATAAGCTTCCTATGCGATGGCTAAAAAGTGTTCTGAAAGTGTGCTCTGAAAGTGTTCTGTTCCCTCCAGGATTATTTTCGTTGCGTTGCAGTATCTCAGTAGGCAGTATAGTTGGCAAAAAGCATTATTGCCAGTGTATTTCAGCTTATTCCAATGGAATGCAGTGTGATCTATCCATGGTTGTGACGTATCCAGCGGGGGTACAGAATGCATTGAATAGTGACACTTACCAGCTCTAATTCTTCTTTGTTTTTCTATATCCTCGATGACTTTCAGGTTGTCTATGATAAATATGCGGCATGTACTTTACGTTTCGAGAATCGTCCATTTTCTTTCCCTCTAGCCATACTAAGGGTGTTTACGCGATTCCGTTTTTGCGTTTGAAAATCATAAAAATTGATTTGGATGTTTTTTTTTTTAATTTTAAATTATTTATTTATCTATATAAAGTATAAGTTTTTATTTTATTTTTTATTGTAATTTAAAATATGAGTTATATATATGCAAGTATATTTTACAAAATATTACAATAAAGGCCATTTTTGTCATGTATACCTTATCAGAAGAGAGGAGCTCTTGTGCCTGATAAGGGAACCATGATTCTTACTTAGGTTGTAAGTTATGATACGTTTTGTATAAAATATTTACTTTCTACTGTCATTTTTTTTTAATTGTTTAATTTTAATTATTTGTTCTAATTGGCTGATGATACAGAAATATTCAGAAGGGAGGTTATTACAATATTTTATGGCTTGGAAATTATAATGATTTTGCATTTGATTATTTTAAAATTAGGTGTAATAAATTGGTTTCCATTTCTCATTTGTTACTGAAATTATTGATATTCTTTGTTATTTTTACCTCTACATATTTTTATAATGGAAGCATGCTTGAATATGTCATCGACATTTGGTACCTAAAACAATTTAAAATTTATAGTGGTTTTTTAATGCCTGTCTCACTAGGATAGTGACGGGACCCACATTAATTACAAAGAAGGGAATGATTTTTTGCAAAACCTTTACGTGTGAAGATTTTGCAAAAATTACAAGGATATAACAGTACCTGTGGGGAAATGCCTTTGTGGGCAGCCTCCTTTGCTGTCTGGCAGTTGGCAAATGGTTTGCATACTCCCGCTTTTCCTGTGTCCACCATAGTACAATTATCACCTTTAAACAAACAGACACACCAGCATTACACAAGACAACAGGACGATGAAAATTCTACTCACAATCCAGAAGTAATGTGCGTTAGTGAAATATTTGAGGGTTGATGTTTGCGGGTATGAGGTTTTATTCAAGAAATCCTAGTGATAAAGTTGCAAACAATCAGAGCCTTTGGTATTCCACATCAAAGACTCGCTACCATTTTTTTAAAATATACAACAGTTTTGTTTTGATCAGGAAGCCTACACAACAAACTTACCATCGCCTACTGGATTTGTAATGATTAATTAAGGGTCGAAATACCTTCAGTAACCCCCTCACAGCAGACAACCGGAACAGAGCCATCTAAAGCGCAAATCTGAAAACAAAAACCAAAATGGTTAAAGATAAAGTTATATTTAGATTGCAATGAAGAAACCATAAGTGTTATTTGCTTATTTAAAGTTTATTAAAAATAATATTGTAGACAAAAACATTAAAATAAATATATTATATAAATAAATATTCATTTATTAAAGCTGTTTGCTTCATTGTGATTATTAGAACGGCACAATGTTAGTGTGATTTAAATAATACAAAAAATGAAGAGAGACATGCAGTGGTTACTATAAAAGTAAAAATACGGCTTCACCTGAGGAGTTATTCCCTTCAGGGCCGCTTCTACGGCGACGGGGCATTTTGATATCCGAAGGCACTTTCCGGCCCGCCCCGTTTCAGTTAGCTTGCATTGATCACCTGCAAAAGCAACATGACCGTTATACAAGAAGAGAGAAATATTATTTAGAGAATGATGATTTTTTTTGGGTACTATACCTTCAGCTACTGTCACCCGAGGGCAGCAAACAATCTGAATATTGCCTTCTAAAGCGCAAATCTGAAAATATAATGGACCGTCTTCATTGTGGTTTTAATAATTAATAAAATAATGCCATTAAGATTTAAAGAACAAAAAAAGAGAAAAGACACGATTAAATCAACCGGCTTGAAACAAGCACCTGATTTTTTGCTTGAGCCAAGCATTTGTGCTTGCCTTAAGCTTGAGGAGTTTCATATTATAGTGGTTTGACCATGCTTGTGACCGGCATGATCATGCATGAGAAAAATGATATTTTAACTTGTACCATTCCTGGAACAAAATTTGTTTATTTTTATTCAAAATCAAAGCTAGAGTTAAGAAAGCTTTTTCTCTGTTGGATTATATTTCATACGCAGTCACACAAAATCTACTTTGTTTTATCAACTGCACCGACGAATGAATACTAAATAATTGTCTTTTGAACAAAAGGCATTACGTATTTATTAAGCTGCTTGAGGATGAAGAATAAAATTACACGCTTGACCGTATCGGAACCCTTTGATTCGGGATGAAAAAATATCTTCTATTTTGGTACCGATTTCTGTATAGCTTACGATGATGGACATTAATTTGACATATGTCATCTTTCATTGGTTTATACTGGTAAAAAACTACATTCCGTGAAAATTTTGCAGGCTTTATAATTAAAATATTAATAAAAAAGACTACAACATGTGTTTATCCACTGATTGTGAAAATATCATACCTTTTTTATTATACATGGAATTAATTGTTTCGCAACTATGTCTTCTGAAACTCATATTTTAAGAAGATTGATTTCAAACACTTTTATCATGGTATTGTAAATATTATTAATAGTAGGTACGTCAAATTGATGTAACTGTGTAAATATGTTGTTATTATACGTAAATGGATAAACAGTACCTGTGGGGATTTGCCTTTACTGGCGGCCTCTACCGCTGTATGACAGTTGCCGAATTGACTGCACACTCCCGAAATTCCTGTGTCCAGCATCGTACAGTTATCACCTTCAAACAAACAGAAACACCAGAATTAAACAACACAATAAGTGAAGGTGAATAAACTATATGAAGTGAAAGTGAGATACCTTCTCTAGGGGTAGTTGTATTTGCCTGGTATCTAGCTTGCAGTCTTGTCTCTTGCCCTGGTACCCAGGGGCAGCATACAATGAGCCTGTTCTCCGGGGAGGCGCACACCTGAAAACACACTACGTTGTATTACTTATTCTTTTATACTACTGTCTTCTCTTTCCCTAAAAACATGCTGATCAGAATTTTAACGTCAAATATCGATGCTCTATTCCGTTTCACAGAAATAATACATCCTGATTTCCATACCATTGAAAACTAATTGCCATAATTAGAACATAACCGTTTAGAGTAGTGGACAAAAAAAATTAATTGGTGTAAGACATGTCATAAGTCGTAAGACCTGCCATGTTAAATAATTTATTTTATTAAATGACATCACTTTGTACACAGTACACACCATTTATTTAATCAACGTGCTTCAAAACCAATGGTAAAAAACTATTTCGATAAAATTTAAATATAACTAATTTTATGTTTATACCGTACTACACGAGTATTCCTCGTCAATGTTGTATTTCATTGTGAATTGAAAAATGTTATACGTTAAGATACTTAACCGTGGGGCCGCTCAGGCCCAGAAATATTAATAATATCGAATTACTCCCCTCCCACGCGCGTGATCCATACGCCGCTTCCAGTAGCTTCGAGTAGCTTCCAGTAGCCTTAAGTGACGCCAGAGCCGTAAATATTAAATTTTAAAGTTTTAAAGTTAAATTTCTGTAAGTAAATTCATTTCATTTTCTTTGCAGGCCTATCTGACCCATCGTCAGTACTTACGTGACTTTTAAAATTGATTTTAACTGAATAAAAATAAACATACACAACTTTACTAAAGTTTTTTTTATATTATGTAGTTTATTCAAGACACTATTGAAATATTATAATAAGAGAGAGTTGATTGTTTTTATTTAACTTAATAGATAACACAGATAGATTTCTGACCTCAAGTGATTTTCGCCAAAATTATAACATATTGTCCAAATTGTCAAATATAAGTTACTTGACAATATTTTTATAATTTTCATGAATCTCTAATGTATTAAACATTTAAAGTAACAGGCTACGTGACCTTTTTCATGTTGATTTTTACTATTTAAAATCAAACATAAATAATTTTACTAAAGTTTTATTTATACAGTTTATTCGAGACACTGTTGAAATATTATTAGAAAAGTGGGTGCATTGTTTTAATTTAGTTTAATAGATAATACAGACTGATTTCTGATCTCAAGTGATTTTTGCCAAAATTGATTACATAATATCCAAATTGTCAAATATAAGTTACTAAACAATAAAAAGGGAATTTTATTTTATTTAAAATATTTAAAAATTAATTATTTGGACCAAAATTTTTTCATGGATCTCTAATATATAAACATTTAAAGTAACGGGCCACGTCAGAGAATACGTAAAAAAAGATCGCGTCAGCAATTAAAGGTTAAAAACCTAACCAACTACGAAGAGCAAATAAATACCACGTTTTTTCTTTGAAACATTCCATATTTTCAATTTAATATTCGTAAATAAAAAATAATCTATTAGCAAAAAACGAGTGCAGCAACATATAAATCATGTAGGTTTACATATTATGTAGATTGTAGATAAATATTAGCATAGGTCCACAATAGAAATCATAATAGTACTGGTTTTCCAGAAAATATTTAAAGTAAAAGAAGCAATATCTAACATTAATTTTGGACCTTGGAAATTAATAACGAATGTTTGCATTTGTAACGAAAAATATTTTTTATATACAGTTAGAACAACAGGATTGCTTTGAAATAAAATAACTGGTTCGGTTTATAATATGATGAGTTTGTTAATTTGCATCTTGCACTGCAGTGTTTTTAATTGTAAAATATTAATAGAAAAATACATAACTACGTAAATTTTATTAGTAAAATTAATTACGAATCAACTTGATATGCAGAAATATTATATCTATGTGACTTCACCTGATATGGCAATCCGTGGAATGCCGCTTCCAAGACGACGGAGCACCTCGTTATGTGTCTGCAGACACCCGGCTGGATGGTTCCGGTAACGACACACAGATCTCCTGTAACATAATACCAGAACTTTGTGAGAGAAAGGAGAGGAACCCGCGACCTCTGAATTCGTTGTTGAGAATTATACACCTCGACTCCAAAGGCCGTTACTTTTAGTAATTAATTCACGATTACAGGTGGGTTATTATTTGGCCATCTCAATGTGAACTCTTAGTTCTCGATATTTTTCTCTTACATTAACTCCACATAAGATAATTTCTCATAAATGCTACGAATACATTTGCGGAACCTAGGGGCGAGCCGAGCCACCAATTATGATTGGAAAGAAACGAAGCAACAGCAAGCGTCGTTTCGTGGCATTTTTGGTTGCTTCGTTTCTTTCCCATGAGTGGTTCGGGTCGTGTACGTTTGCGCAGACTTAGCCCATTCGTACATGGAGCTACGTCATGCGCATAGCGTTCGCGTTCGTATATTAAGTTAAGCGCATCATAATATGGTAAATAGTAATAGCGGCGCGTGTGCTAGCTGCGCGTCGTGTTCTGTATTGTGTGTGTAGTCTTCACTTAGATACAGCAAGGCTGCTTTAACCTCAGAACATAAATCAAGATCATTATAATTACTACAATCAGCAAAATATAACCAAATACCAAAAATGAAGAATTTATCTGATGAAAATCTTCAATTATATTATTATTGTAGCACAGGTAAAGTGGATCAAGCAGTTGCCTTGAGAGTATTTGTATTCAAATTATTTATTCTTTTAATTGATATATCAATATATTCCCCGTGTTATGTGTTTTATTGAAAACATAGTATCTACATTTCGATTGGCTTATCAAACTCTTTTTTAAGATTTAAAATGGATGAATTTTTTTAAGATATAACAAGGGAAGGTTTTTTTTTAAGATATAACGAGGGTAGGTTTTTAAAGATATAACAAGGGAGGGTTTTTTTCAAGATATAACGAGGGTGGTTTTTTAAAGATTTAACAAGGGAAAGTTTTTGAAGATTTAATAAGGGTGGGTTTTTTAAGATATAACAAGGGTAGGTTTTTTAAAGATATAACAAAGGTAGGTTTTAAGATATAACGAGGGTGGTTTTTTAAAGATTTAACAAGGGTAGGTATTTAAGATTTAACTAGAGCTCGTTTTTTAAGATTTAACAAGGGTAAGATTTGGATGATATAACAAGAGTGGGTTTTTTAAGATATAACATGAGTAGGTTTTTTTAAGATGTAATGTAGGTGGATTTTTTAAGATATCATAAGTGTAGGTTTATTAAGATTTCATAAGGGTGGGTTTTTTAAGACAAAACAAGGGCTGGTTTTTTAAGGTATAACAATGATGTGTTTTCAAGATTTAACAAGGGTGAGTTTTCAGGATTTAACAAGGGTGAGTTTTTCTCCATCGCATGAAATATCAATGCGAATCAGGAGGTAAAAGATGATATTCAAATATTATAAGAAAATTGCGTGGTTTTATGTCTCCATTTAACACTCGATTATCTATTACACAGATCGATTCAAAAAAATCAGTCGTGACACACCCTATTATAGGTGGATAGGTACCTGCCTACTTTATGGCATTTCCAATTTCTTGATTTAAGTAAGTTTCAATTTTGAAAATGGCACTTAAATTCAAAAAAATTTGAGTTCATTGAACCATATTTCTCGCAGGACTAATGCACAGCGCGTATAACCGAAATTCACAAGTTTTACGTACCGCTATTTCAAATTCATCTCATAATCTTTAAAATAATACGTAATACAATTGACAGCCCTGAATTCTTGGCGCTCATAAATTTTAATGTGCCGGCGAGAAACACAAGGTCAGTACTACCATTTTACTGTGGTAATTCTACGACCAGGGCACAATTCAATATACCACTACACAGAATCCAACACTTGGGCAATATGTATTCGCAAATAGATGTATGGAATATGTCAGTGACACAATTTAAAAATGAAATAATGAAATCATTTATCCGTGATACAAGTACTCACTAAGGAATTCTTTGGTAAATTTAATAAACTACTCGTTCATCGACAAATTTGCTAAACTATCTCTACCTATCCTATTAATGTAATTAAATGTAATGTCTTAGTAAAATCATTGTAATATGTATTATAAACCATCATAACCTGTAGTATTATTTAGTTATATTAAAAAAAATCATTTCATTTTCTTAACTAAATATTAAAATCCAAATTGGAGTTCTGAACTCCTGCAACTTGCAGAGGTACTGGAGGTACCATCGATGTAGCGGTTTGCCACTTTGCGAAACTAATACTTACGTTTTATTAGACATGGTTAATGTTGCAATTATGTAAACCTCTGATCACCTTACTTTAAAAATTTTGTTGTTTGTATTTTTATATCATGTATGTATTTTTTTATCGTAACTATTCGTTATTATATCTTACTGTAATTTAAATTTTTGTTGCTTATATTTTTATATAACTAATGTACTTTTTTATTTATATTGTAATTTTATTTATATTATTTCCTTCTCATGTTAAAGATGTACTGGCTTTATTTATTTATGTAAAAGCCCTCTGGGCGTATATTAAAACAAATAAATAAATAAATAAAATCACACCAACATTGAAAGCAAAATTCATTTCGTTCAATCAGGGCTACGCAGGACGCACAGATAACTGAAATTAATGTTTTTAACGATGTAAGTTCATATACCTTTGGTTTGAAATTTGTGGATTCCTTTGTAGTTTACACAAATTCCTAGGGGCCAGTCGCAAAAAAAATAGTTGAAGTTAAATAAAAGTGACTTTTTATCATTTTTTACAAACATGGGTTGTTTGAACTTCGTTTAAATAAAAGTTAACTCAATAGTTACTTTTATTTAACCCGGCGATGTCGAGAGTAAAGTTAGATTTTGCTAAAGATGACATCTTCTGTCATCCATCGCCAAGGAACGAAATATTGTTTGAATGGTTAATAATAAAGGAAATGTCTAGACATCCCAGCTTTAGATAATTAATTGAATAGAATATACAGGAAATAGGTAAAACAAGGAACTAAACCATGAACTGATATTTTTCCGTAAAAAGAGATTTTTTTTATTTAATATAGATATATAAGTATACATAGTCCAGTCAATGAATGGTCCAAAAGGAGGTGTAGAGTGCGTGAGCAGGAACCTAAGCGATTCCTTCAGAAACTTTTTTAGGGTGCTTAGGGTGTGAACATACTAAAAGTCCTGACGTCTAGTTGGTGAGTTAGAGGGGGAGGGTGGGGGGGGGGGAGAAGGTCCCGATTTTCGGGTTTCCGTTTAAATCTCAAAAACGGTGCGTTGCAGAGGAAAATTTTCTTAGAACAAGTAAAAGCTCATAAAATTATCTACAACATCTCTTTTATACGTAATTTTCGAAATCCCACCCGTTTTTGAATTACACGCTCCACAAATGTAGATATTTTCGAAAAAAATCATTTTGCATCCCAATTTTTATCAAACATTCCTTCATATCGTCTTAAATATTCATTAAAGAAAGAAATTTATCCCAAAAAGTTGTATAGAATTGAATTCCCTTTTAAAATTTATATAAACTTGTAAATTAATCTCCAACCAGTAAATATTTACAGCAATTTTAAGTTGTTTAGTAAAATGTCGACATTTTCAGAAAAAGCTGTTTTTATCTTATTACTGACACACCGCTTTTGTTTTTAACAGATTGTGGGACTTGGACTTGGATTTCATTTAACTGAACATAAATGAAATCCAAGTCCAAGTCCCACAGTCTGTTAAAAACCAAAGTGGTGTGTCAGTAATAAGATAAAAACAGCTTTTTCTGAAAATGAACTCTGAATATAAATGAAAACAATTAGTTTAATGACTCTAACTTTTAGTGAACGATCTGTGGAGATCCACATTGATGCGATCTTTCAATAGCCGAGAAGGTATTACAGGAGGCAGAGGTGTTTTGCACAATGTACTCAGCAAAAGGTTAGTTGGTATGTGCGCAATTCATGATATCTGCACTTCCCTTGAAGAGTTTTGTCTTCTTCACGTCAAGTGAACAGCACAAGGACCTCGGATAAGCCCGCTGGAGTAGAGATACAGCAGACATTGCCAAACTCAGTCAGTGGTTTGATGCACATCCTCCCTTCCTACAAACTAGTGAAATAATGTCAATTTTCAGTGGAGTCGTCGGAGATGTCATAATAACTTGCTACGATGCTGTTCAGGTTGGTGAAAAGGAAATTAATGCGATAGTGGGCTTGACAGTATCAGACATCAAGTTGTCCCGCAAAAATCGGGCATTCTCAATATCTTCTGTCAGCTCGTCGATAAAAATTCACGATGAAACATTGCTGTTTCAGCGGATGTGTGAAGCAAACGTTTAGAAAAGGATTTTATGAAATTCTTTGAGTATGAGTTGGCCCCATTTCCCTTGGCACTGTTCAATGAAAGTGGGATGTGAAAGACGACTAAATCTGTCCTGTACAGCTTGTTCGAGCCTTCCAAAGTTCTACTATCTCAGATGAACATAGTTGTGGACGTATACAGAGTATACATCTAGTATACAGAGTAATTTGGCAAAAAGATATCTACGTCAACCACCACTATCCTGGAATGACTCGCACTGTGGTATTTGATGGGTACACAAACCCAGCCAAACAGTACAAAATCACAAGAACAGATGCGACGATACAGACTGAGAAGGTCAGCTGACATCAATTTGACATGGAAAACATCAATACCCGTTAAACAGGAAGATTTTTTATCCAATCCTACCAATAAAAATAACTTCATCTCCATACTACAGAGAAAGTTTCGGGAGAATGGGATACAGACTCTTCAGGCCACCGATTATGCCGCCGTCCTTATCGTGAAAACTGCTGTGGAACAATCCTCTCACAATTCTGTAGCTGTCGTTGGTGATAATGTGGACCTCACTGTCCTTTTGATTGCTTCCACTCCTCCCAACGAAGATATTCTTCTGCTAAAACCCAGACGAGAGAAAACCAAAACAATGGCACTGTCCACCCAAGAGATGCAGCACCGTGAATTTGAACACATCCTGTTCGTACATTCATTTACCGACTGCGACACGACATCTGCAACTTTCAGGAGAAGCATGTGGGCTTCTCAAATTTTGTACTTGGAGTCAAAAATCATCAACAAAGCGGCGATGATCTTTTACAATCCCTCACGACGAGGTAGAAGAGGCTGAACATAAATGTTTCCTGAAGTAGTACGCGGAGACAGACTTCCCTTAACCAGTACCTCTTCCAGTCGTTCACAAGGTCCGTGGCAAATATGAAGCCTGACATCAGCTCCCTCCCTCCAACAGAGAGCGCGGCTAAACAGCATTCCCGGTGCACCTACCACCAAGTTCAGCAGTGGCTTGGAATTGAGCTGCCCCTGAAGAATGGGGGTGGAAAAACGAAGGAGACATCCTGATAAAATTACAATAAAAGATCTACCAGCACCGGAGGTCCTTCTGAAAATGATATTTTGCCGCTGCACCAAGGATTGTACAATTGGCAAATGTGAATGCCGAAAAGCATTTTCTGCAGCGTACCTCCACTGCTAAGGGGGATACCTCAGTAGCGTTGCCGAGGACGACGATAAAGAAGACGTAGAGCCCATTCAGCAAGAACCATCCACTACTGAGGATGAATATGCCGTGGATGAACATGTGTTCTCCACAGAACGTCCACTAAATGTTAGAGTCACTAAACAAATTGTTTTAGGAACTCTGAACGTAAATGAGATCCAAGTCCCACAATCTGTTATAAACAAAAGTGGCGAGTCAGTAATAAGATAAAAACAGCTTTTTCTGAAAATGAGTTTTACTAAAAAACTTTAAATTACTGTAAATATTTACTGGTTGGAGATTAATATGCATATGTATATGCATATTGCTGTAAATATTTACTGGTTGGAGATTAATATGCATATGTATATATAATCTAAAAGGGAATTACACTATTTACCACTTCTTACCGATAAATTTCTTTTTTGACGAATATTTTAGACGATATGAAGGAAAGTTTGATGAAAATTTTGAAGGAAAATGATTTTTTTCGAAAATATCTACATTTGTGGAGCGTGTAACTCAAAAACGGCTGGGATTTCGAAAATTACATTTAAAATAAATGTTGTAGATAATTTTACGAGCATTAACTAGTCGTCAGAAAATTTTCCTCTGCGATCCACCGTTTTTGAGATATAAGCGGAAACCCGAAAATCGGGACCTTCTCCCCCCCCCCTCCCCCCCTAGCACACAACCTAGACATCAGTTTGTGTGCTAGGGGGGAAGGGGGGGGGGATGTGTTTACACCCTAAGCATCCTAAACAAGTTTCTGAAGGAATCGCTTAGGTTCCTGCTCACGCACTCTACACCTCCTTCCTTGACTGGACTAACAGTGGAGTTATATAAATTACATATCGGTATAGAAAATATTTTAAAAATTGCAATCTCACCAAAGAAGAAGCTAGTTCTTGAGCTTGATGAGCGAGTTACACTAATTATAACTGAAATAGAATAACATTATGCAATAGGTAAGTATAAAATAGGATCAATTGAGACTTCTGGATCATCTATATTTGTAGGTTTACATACATAGAATACGGTTACATACTAAAATATTGTGTACTTGGGAGAAATTCGGAAAATCTAAATAAAATAGAGATGAATATAGATTAATAATAAATAGAAAGAAAGAGAAAAATAGGTAATTTTCACTTAATTATTCCTGATGAAGTGTAGCTTCAGTTTGAGTTTCAGTTTATTGATGTCTTGGGTTTTTTTTTTATTTCATTGGGAAGGTTGTTGAAAAACTTTATTCCTAAATAGATATTATTGTTTTGCATTAGTTTGGTATTAATTTTTTTTTTGTCAGATGGATTTTGTGGTCAGATTTCGTGTGTCCAAAAGTAGTGTCGTGGTTTAATAGGCAATTAACTCTAGGTACTTGTTGCCAATGACAACACTAAACACAAGTTTTTATTCGAACTTTTGTACCTACACTTCTCTTGATAATTTATACTAACATGGTTATCTTAATTTATATAAAACAAAGTCGGGTTAGTTACACCATTTATAACTCGAGAACGGCTGGACCGATTTTTATGATCTTTGTGTTGTTGGATTTGTCTCCGCCCCGAATAGCAGAATAACTATTAAAACATCAAAATTTGTTAAGAAAGTTCATTTTTTCATACATTTTGCATTGAACGAATTATTATCTTATAATGATAAATAAATATTAAATGGTGAGTAAATTCTAAAAAATTTAAAACGTTAAATGTCAATGCGCTGATTGTTTTGCTTTTGTTCATAATCATATAATTCTGCCCCTCTTTCTTACACATTAAATGTCAATAGTCGAAAATGAAACAAACGGCGAACGAATGTCTGCACCCCTCCAAAGGAATAATACAATAATTATAGTAAATCTGTGAAATGAAAGGCATTTTTTTTACAAAAGCTACACACAAAATAATTTCTCTCAGGACCTACGTCGTCTTAGGGGATGCTGTGTGGAGGTTATTTTTAAGGAAGGGGAGAATAGGAAGTTCAGGGATGGAAAAAAAGTATGAGGGTAGGTACTCATAGGATTCTAGGGGGTTAGTGTGTCCGGGAGTGACGGACGTATGAATCCATCCCTCCAACTGCGGTGCAAGGCAATGGGTCGAGAGAGTCCGGTTGGAAAGGTCAAAAGGCCTCCCTCAGTCTCTCTCGATCCGGACCGCCACGCAGCACGTGATCAGACGCATCTGCCGCCGAGACCCTGACAAACGTCCCGCTATGAACCCGGGCATCCGGGGTGACCTATGGCAGGGGTGTTGGATATCCAATAAATGGTTCCCGGGGCGGCGGCACCCGTACTCGCGTCCCAAATTCCCGTAAGTAAGTGGAAAAGTAAGAAAAAAAAAATACAAATCCGTACACAACGCCACCTCTAATACTGACGAATACAAAATACGGACAGTTGCGCATCGACAATAATTGCTCCATTGTGTAATTTTTGTCATAATTAAAAAAACCGAATTTAATTCAACTGTTATTGATTCTGAGGCGGTATGAAGTTCGTCGGGTCAGCTAGTATTTCAATAAATGCAACGGCACTCACGATTATATAAAAGTTTCGTCATGTCAGAAATCATGATGTTTATGCTACGGACAAGGTTCTAAGAACGTTGCAATGATTTACAGGTGACTTGTTTGGGATCTTCGATCAACGTCAATGTTTGGGATGCATACAAAAATTGTCTCGCGTATAATAGACAGGGTTAGCAGAGCAAACATAGCCCGCCTTCGCCACAATAATAATAATATCATCGGTAAATATGCAGTTATAGCCCAGTCATTCCGTAGTTTTACCTTGCAAAAGGTCATGTAGTAGCGATTTTGATATATGTTGTTAAGATTGGGACTCTAAAGAAAAAAAAAAGTTTACGACCTCGGGAGGGTCGAGCTCGATCCCCCATCTTGGATTGAAGGTCCCAAAATTCGGTTTTTTGAAAATAATTATGAAATGGTTGATTTTACAACCAAGTTGTTCAAGGTGAACTTAAAGAAAACTAAATTACGTACATTTTATGTTTGAAGTTTTTTATGTAAGTCTAATAGGTAACGAGTTACAGTGGCGGAAATGTGAATATTTTTCTAAAATATGATGAAATTCCCAATTTGTGTTATTTTTTCGGGTTATTCATTACATAACTAGCTGTTAAAAACCCGCTCCGTAGGGTTTTACTGCTAGGCCCTGTAGGCAGCTTTTGGTTTGGCTTCACCCAGTTAGTGTTGGTGACCATTTTATACATAATTATATTACATAATATATTTTTTATCATATAATTATAATAATTTTGTTAAGTCATTTCTACACCACCATGAGGTAGAGAACATAGCGCATTTTTTTTAATGTGGTATCCCCTGTAGGTCTACTCCACAGATATACCAGCGATGGTAGATTTCGAAATTATTTTATATATTGGCTATTGCGTAATGATATTTTTTTGTTGATACCGGTTGGTTGATATCGACATCTTACAACCCGCTAATGTTGTTCCAGAGAATGTGTATTTTGAAGAAATCCGACGAATAATTGAAGGATTACCTTAAATTCGAACTCGCCCCATTTCCTTTGTCGCTTTTCTCTGAAGAAGGAATGCGCAAAGGTACGAAATCATCATTTTATGGTGTTTTTGAACAACTTCCAGAAGGCGTGCAACTTGAAGGTAGCAAAATTAATGTTGTGGATGGAGGATACCTTTTACATAAAGTTGTATGGGATCGTAATGATTTTTTTGGGTCAATTTGCGAGAAGTACGTTCACTATGTAAGACATCACTATGGATCACATGCAGTTATTGTTTTCGATGGATATCCGCTAGATGATGGTGAAAAAAATACAAAAACCGCAAAAAGACTTCGCCGATCGAAGAAGCATATGTCTGCAGATGTTCTTTTAGATGAAACAATGCCAGTTAAAGTTTCACAAGAACGTTTTTTAGCCAATGAAAATAACAAAGTCCGTCTGATTTCGATGCTTACAAAGCAATTTATACAGGCTGATTTTATAGTTAAGCAGGCTGAAGAAGATGCTGATGAGTTGATTGTCAATACTGCAATTTCCTTGTGTTCATCATTTGACGCTGTATTCGTTATTGGTGAAGACGTTTTGATCTCCTAGTTCTGCTAACAGCATTGGCACCACCCGAAAGTAGTATATATCTTCGCAAACCCGGGAGAGGCAAAACTTTTGAAAGACTGTATTCCGCGAATAGTGTGAAATACAAAGAAGCGGCTGAGAATATTCTGTTTCTCCATGCCTTTAGTGGCTGCGATCCAACATCGTCCTTCTTCAACCAAGGAAAAACAAAATTTTGTTCACTTGTACAGAACGACACAAGACTCAATGCCATAATAGGAATCTTCAAACAACATGATGCAAAACCAGAAGACATAGCAGATGCAGGAACACGCTTTATTGTTGTTTTGTACGGGGGTGACATGGATAAGGAAACCTTGGAAGAAGTCCGCTACCAACGTTTCACAAAGTCAACAACAAAAAGCAAATTCAATCTTGCCTCTTTGCCACCAACGAACGACGCTGCACGGTACCATGCATTTAGGACGTACCACCAAGTCCAAAAATGGTATGGAATCCAAAAAAATCCAGAAAACTGGGGCTGGAAACCAGTACTGTGGCACCAACGGGCTTGTTCCAGTAAGAATGACTAAGAAACCAGCACCCGAGACTTTATTGAAATTTATTTCATGTAATTGTAAAAAAGGATGCGGCGTTGCATGTGGCTGCAGGAAAGCTGGATTGAATTGTTCTATTATGTGTGGGTGCTGTAATGGTCAAACATGCCGAAATTCGCCAGAGGTTCATATCGATGTCGAGGAAGAAGATGAAGAGATTTTGTCAATGGAAGCCCAGAATCTCAGTACCACAGGCAATGAATTAGATGATGACATTGACGAAGACTGTTATTAAGATGTCGATATCAACAAAAAAATATCATTATGCAATAGCCAATATATAAAATAATTTCGAAATCTACCATTGCTGGTATATCTGTGGAGTAGACCTACAGGGGATACCACAATAAAAAAATGCGCCATGTTCTCTACCTCATGGTGGTGTAGAAATGAGTTAACAAAATTATTATAATTATATGATAAAAAATATATTATATAATATAATTATGTATAAAATGGTCACCAACACTAACTGGGCGAAGCCAAACCAAAAGCTGCCTACAGGGCCTAGCAGTAAAACCCTACGGAGCGGGTTTTTAACAGCTAGTTATGTAATGAATAACCCGAAAAAATAACGCAAATTGGGAATTTCATCATTTTTTAGAAAAATATTCACATTTCCGCCACTGTAACTCGTTACCTATTAGACTTACAAAAAAAAAAACTTCAAACATAAAATGTACGTAATTTAGTTTTCTTTAAGTTCACCTTGAACAACTTGGTTGTAAAATCAACCATTTCATAATTATTTTGAAAAAACCAAATTTTGGGACCTTCAATCCAAGATGGCGGATCGAGCTCGACCCTCCCGAGGTCGAAAACTTTTTTTTTTCTTTAGAGTACCAATCTTAACAACATATAGCAAAATCGCTACTACATGACCTTTTGCAAGCTAAAGGCCTTTTTAACTACGGAATGACTGGGCTATTAGTCCACCTCACGGATAATACGGAACGTTCGTGTTGTCGAAGTTTTATGCACGGATAATACGGAATGTTCCTTTTTTAACTAATAGACAATCAAATATGACATTTGTCGGAAGTATCAATCTTATAAAATAAATTCTCTAAAATAAACTCTAAATAATTTTAAAAAAAATCCCAGGTTTTGAATGGTTTATTGGCAAATCAAGGTTTGTCTAGCGGGTTTGTGTAATTATTCTAATACATTTCTTTCCATGTTCTACTGTTATAAATACAGGTACAAACTTGTCTTGATTAATTGTCGATATGTTAAAATAAAAACGATGAATAAACAATTGCGTTACCGCGTCAGTGAACTAATTTTAACAAAATTAAAATGTGAATTGCATATTTTTGCATGTGTTTTGGTCTCCCCCGACATAAATACTCACTTTTCGTAATAATAAAACTAAATATAACTGTTTGAATAAAAAATATTAAGTAATTTTTTTAATGTTGGTGCAACTCAATTGTGTTGAATTGCAGCATTTAGTTAGAGCTGAAACTGAGTTTAAATATTTTACCTTAAACCTTAGTTTAACTATTTTCGATGCAATAGGTAAATATTCTAAGACATTCTGTATTTTTTTTTTAATTGTATTTTAGAAACTCTGGCGATTTTTTGAAAATTTCAATCCGATATTCAGACCATTTTTTATAAACCGGAAAGACGGGACATAATTTTATGGGTGCGAAAAAACGATAATTACATAGCCGAAAATCATTTAAAAAAAAAAACGTTTTCCACACGAATGGCACAGGAGAATAGCGAGGCATACCAAAAATATTGCATCTCATAAATATTTTTTTCCTTGTTCCATCTTGTTGATCATAAATCATCATAATTTTCAATGTAATATACTTGTACTTGTAAATTATTAATTAAGTTTGATTTTTTTAAATCAACACCATTACTATTATACCTCTAAAATACATGCAGACATCATAAATGTAGGGGGTTCTCTTCACAACATCTGTCAAAAAGTCAAACCAAATGATAAGTTCGCAGAGAACAAACAATAAATCTAGTGAACCTTAAATGTCAAATTCAAAAATTCGTATGAAATCAAAGTGTTGCCATATAAAAAAATAAATCAGTGTGGAATTTTACAAAATTAATAGGAACATTTTCGGAGACGGGACATTTTCATGTAGTGACGTCACGAGCCCAAATAATGGATTTATTTATTTAAAAATAAATAAAAAACTGTACATTTCAAAAAATTTTTACTAACATTTTCGTAATCTTAGTAAAAAAAGTCGTTATGAAATCCATGCAAGTTGCCGAATAACCCTAAGAATACACAATATGAAGGGCTCGGGCGCAAATAATTCTCATTATTGTCAAAATTGAGTTGAAAATTCCGTCCGTGGCAAAATAATACGTAAGCTATATATTAGCCTGGAGTGAAAGAGGTCGAAAAAAAATTTCTTCGAATTTCATCAACCCTGTATGATTAAATGTTGCTGTGGATAAATGGCTGTTGAAAAATATTTTAATTTTTTTTCACATATGATTCTGAGGTGGCGCAGAGAACTTGAAATTTTGAAGAAATGGTCGATTCATGAAAATTTAAAAAAATTTAAACAAATATAATTATCAACTTTTACTCGTTTATCTGCGACAAAATATAAAGAATAACAAGATTACATATTTTTTAAATAATTTCAATCTTCAGTCGTGTCATTTGCATATGGGGTGGATTCCTGAAACCAGAGGAAATGTGTGGTTTTGGTTCGAATTTCGGCATTTCTTTTCTCGATTTTATTCTTGCTCAAATATATTCATCGTACTTTACTTCTGTAAACAGCCAAACTAGCTTCAGTGACCAGCATCACACCTCTCTCCATAGCAGATGTGTGACAGGGAAAATTTTCACTGATTTTTTTTTCAACGGATATTTATATCTTCGCTCATAATTTTTGCATAATTCACTGTCATCGTATTTTTTTGTGGCTCGAATATTTGTTCCGTTTTCCAGTCCATCAAATCATAATAATCGTTGGCTTCGAGGTGTAATTTTGGAGTCACGAATATTCTTACTTTCTTTCCCTTTGCATTTTGTCGGGCTTTAAGAATTTTGCTTAATGCTAATTCTTTCATATGTTGTCTTTCGTCTGTAGCATCGCTAATAATTATAAAATATTTACGGAATGTGCGAAGAAATTTCCGCTCGATTATTCAAAAAGCAATTGTTTTCAACTCATATTTTAAATAGAAGCATCTTTTTATCAAACTACGGACATGTTTAGGAGCATCTTTACATGAAAGTTTTGTTTTTATGGTGAACCATGTTGGCGCGTACACTTTTATCACAAATTGATTGTTTGGAATTTGATTGCTGTTTAATAATCTACCGCTATCATTTGAGGTCTTTGCAGTCAGTGTAGTATCTGGTGAGGGGTTCGGAGATTTCTCGATAGTCTGTTTTTGAAGCAATTTATTTTGCCTCATCAGTCGTAATTGCCTACGCTCCAAAGCCTTGGTTGCCACTACATCTTTTGAGCCGATATACATTTTGCAGCTATCTCTCTGATCGTGTAGGAATTCCAGCTCCTTCTTGGGTATTTTTACTCAACATTTACAAAAATCGGTGTAAACGCACTTGCACACAGCAATTTCAAAGAGTTTTTGTTGCATCTTCATAAAATTCAGATTTCTTTTTAGATATTAGACATTTCTTTAAGCATTTTTACTTGTGATAATACCGAGTTAGTCTGTTTACAATTTGACGTTGAGTTAAAAAAGGAATAGACGCTTTATTCAATAATGTAATAAGATCTATTGCAATTACTTCACAAGTTTTTCACTAGTCATTTCTAATCCACAAACAATACTTTATTACGTTCGAATAAGATGGTAAAATATTATCTTTTATTTTTTCTGGGCCACAAAACACAGAACACAATGAATTTTGTCTCGTCTTAGGCATTTTCAAACAAATCACAATCAAGTTTGCGCGACTATTCCAAAGAATGTGCGCTCCGCACTGATATCTTTTACTGATAGAATGCAACTTTTGTTTCGTAAAATAGTGTCAAAGGGCGGAGAGGATGATGGGTAAGTTAGATGGGTCAAAATAAAAACTATTTTGTAACGTTTAAACAGGATTAGATGAGGTGCTTTTTACTAACAAAATCTGAAAAAAAACACACTTTTTTTTAGAACTTTAGGGTCAGTGCGCCACCTGAAGATGAAGTAAGAATTTAATGATATTTTGTGTACTTTACAGGGTACTACTAAGGCACCCATTCGTAATACAGGAAACGTGAAATTTGAAAATAGTTTTTTCACTCCGCCTACTATACATGTCTGTCCTTGGAGGAAATATAGGGGCAACCCACACCTATAGGCAATCATTTAAATTGGTTAGATATTCATTTAAAGTCCTCACCAAAAAGTTAAAATTTTGAAAATACTTCTTAAATAAATTAAGACAATATAAGCGAAACTCAATCGAAAATCTGGAAACAGAAAAATCAGAAAAACATATTGACACCTATGGGACTCGAACCCAGGACCTCTTATTTTATGAGGTCAAAAAGGGTCAAAATAACGTGTATAAAATATTTGCAAATTCTAACGCGACTATTTGACTCTGAACTTAAAAGTTTTGAAAATGTTAACTTTTGGTGCTCCTCCCAACCACTGGAACGTTTGGTAAATGCACTAATAAATACATACTGCATTTGAACCAGAAGACGTTGAATTGAATTGAAGCAATTGATGCACCTCCCACCCTCACCATTTATCAACAACTGGGACGTTTGGTAAATGCACTAGTAAATACGTATAGTCCAGTCAAGTTAAACATGAAAAGGGGGTTGTGCTTGCAAAAGGTCCAGTCATTCTGAATTTTTATATGTTTTTAGGACTTAAACCAGTATTAAAAAAAACAGATTGGTTCAAAGTGCTGTGCGAGCGGCGGTGGACCCAAAAAACCATGAAATTTTTGGACTTTTTTTCAGTTTTTGCTCTATATCTCAGTAGAGAAAGGGTCAGACCGGTATAGTCAGTATGCATACTTTTAAAGTAAACTAAATTTCCTAAAATTTGAGACTAAAGCAAGTTATACAGCGCTATTGGTTTCCAATATACAGTTCTTCGAAAATAGGCCATTTTTTCGAACTGGTCACGTATTTTGTAAAATATTTTCTTGAATGCGTATCCCACGTCAAATAATACATAAAATAAAGTTGTAGTAAATTTAATTAGCTTTTATTTGAGACTAGATTGATATCGGTAAGCCTAGCGGTTCTCTCAAAAATGGCAGATAACAAAAAACCGTCATAAGTGGGTTTTGAGGGAAATGCAAATAAACTGTTCTCACGTCTTTGTATGGTTTTATTTATAAAACAGTGTCAATTTATTTTTAATTGTTAACAAATGAAAAAAGACAAAGATAATACACCTACCGGGAATTATTGTTTTATATGCCAACATACTAAAATGCTTGTAAAAACATCATGGTACCTAAACTATGAGGTCAAATTACATGTAGAAAAAACAGAAAACTAATATAAATTATGTAGGTATTGTTTTGGTTGCTAAATCAAGCCATTCTTTTTACCTTATATGGCCCGGGCTTGGGCTCGCACGAAAAAAGTGTCTCGATGCCTGTGATCTGTAGTCGGGTCATCTTTATCGTCCGAGCATTTCAGCTCCATATCCGGGACGTTAATGTACAATTTGCCAACGCATGACTGACAGAGGACTGATCAGTGGAGAACAGCCTTTCTGCACGAGGAGCTCCCAGAGCACATATTCTTGCATTTACATGAAATTTTTCGCAGAAGGGCAGGAGGTGCGGAATCCATGGTGGTGGGGATGGGGTGAGTCCCTGAGAAGACAACTTCTACCCCCATTCAGTGGGATTCAAGTTGACTACCTGCCACTTCTGCACTTGGAGGTAGCACCTTGCTGCATGGTAGCATCTTCCGTCGGTGGCAAACGGGGGAGGTTTATGCTCGTTGAAGTGACAAACATCTAATACCTCAAGAAATCTAAAGTATCCCTCGCGATGTCAACCCCACATAGAGCCACAAAGCACTTGATGCCTGCTATTCTCACGGCTTGTGGGGTGGAGTCTGGCCGAAGGAAGACCTCCACTTGCTCAGCAAGTGGTTCACTCTTGCTCAGGAGTGTGGTGATTTTGGTATTTCCTTGGCCCAACGGTGTTGAGGTGGTATCGCACCCGGTAAACGCGTGGGTGAATAGTACCGTTCCTGGTGATCGCCGGGAGCCCTGGTGGTTGTAGGATATCGTAGAGTAGTGTCAGCAACCAGCTTCACCCGCCGTGCTCTTCTGAAGATGGACGTTTGTCTCTTCAGCGCCTAAACCATTAAGAAGGTCGACGTCTTTTCCCACTATGACGACCCGATCGCATCTTCTTCGGCAACAGCCTCTTCTACTCCCTCCTTGTGAAAAGCGTTACAAAGAAGATTTATTAGGCGTCTCTTGTTGTTCTTATTGCCCAATACGTGCTCTTGAGCAATTTGAATTTCTGTGGATTCATCGAACGTCAGTTCGTAGCTGGAATGACCTGCATAGTGCAAGTAGCCGTCAAAAACGATGGTGACGTTCTTTCCAGTAGCTGTGCCCTTGCGCATCCCCTGTTCATTGAACAGATACACCAGAAACGGGGCCAACTCATTCTTGAAATCATCCTACAAATCCTATTCAGATTGCTTTGCAATACACACTCGCTGGAAAATTGGGAGCGGATCCACAGCTACTTTTTTGTTTTTGTCCGGCAATTACCGGTTGAGGTGATCGATGCCAGAGTGGTAACTTGGTTTTTCAAATTTACTATTACCTTGTCGTATATTTGCCCCATCAATTTTTATCACTTCCTCCGTTACAACTCTCTGGGCTGTGTGGCAATTAATCTCAGGACCTGCCAGAAAACCACTACTGATAGAAAGCAAACTGTCAGTTTAGGGAAATGGAGGGTGGAGAGCAGACCAGTTTTCGAGATTTCCCACATCACTGTTATCTCGGATGATTCGATGAGGTCTCATGTCTTCATGCTGCTCTCCAGTAGGACATGAGATGCTGAAAAAACTTTCAAGTTCTTCACATACGTTCACCATAAACACCATTCCTGTTGTCCACCTTGCCAGCAAACTGTCAGAGATTCCCCTTCCTTGGGTTCCCCTTCCCCCAATCCACCGTAGGTCTTCATGGATCGCATCAGCTTCTAAGATAAAGGTATGCTGCCAAAGCATACCTTTCTTTTAATTATTATTATTGGTTGCCAAAACCAAAATAAAATACCTACGTGATTTACATTAGTTTTCTTTTTTGTGTACATGTAATTTGTCCTTATATTAGGTACCATGATGTTTGTACAAGCATTTTAGTATGTAGGTATGTAAAGCAATGTTTGATGATGACATAATTCCCGGTAGGTATATTTTTCATTTTTCATCAAACTATTTGTTAACAATAAAAATAAATTGAAACTGTTTGATAAATAAAACCATAAAAAGACGTGAGAACAGTTTATTTGCATTTCCCCCCAAATCCCACTTATGACTGTTTTTGGTTATCTGCTGTTTTTTAGAGAACCGCTGGACCTAACGATATTGATCTGGCCTAAAATTAAATTTACTACAACTTTATTTTATGTAATATTTGACGTGAATTTAAGAAAATATTTAACAAAATAAGTGACCAATTCGAAAAAATTTCGCTTTTTGGAAAAAAGGCCTATTTTCGTAGAAGTGTATCTTGGAAATCAAAAGCGGAATATAGTTCACTTTAGTCTCAAATTGTAGTAAATTTAGTCTACTTTAAAAAAAGTGTGATGACCATACCGGTGAGACCATTCCTTCACTGAGATATTGAGCAAAAACAGAAAAAATCCAAAAATTTCATGGTATTTTGGGTCCACCCCCGCTCGTACAGCATTTTGGAAATTGCAAATCTGTTTTTTTTTTTAATATTGGTATAAATCAAGGATGGGAAACCTGCGGCACGTGGGCCGCATGCGGCCCGCGAGGCCTTTTGGTGCGGCCAGCGGGCACTTTTAGTGCGGCCTGCTGGAACCACAAAAAATTACACAGAACAGGATGGATTTTTCACGGTGTTTCAGATGCATTTTTAAGACGTTATTACAAAATCGTTACTAGAAAGTAGTTTAGATACAAATGAAAACGTGATAAAACCTCCCATTTTACTTTTATTTTAATTTGTTATTATGAAACGATAGTGAAATTCCATCGGAACTTATAATTTTCTTGTACGGGACAGTCCCGATATTTCAGGATTGATGTCAACTCTATTGGGAGGGGAATCATAGACAATATGTCACGAGATTTATTTTCAATTGATCGTTGCGGAAGTAAAGAGGAAAGTAAATCAATAAAATCCTATTAATGACAACAACGAAGAAAAGAAAAGTTGAAGCTAAGTGAAACGTGAAATCAATTGAAAATAAATTAAGGCTGTGGAAAGAAACTCGAAGTGAATAACACGACGCATTTTCCAGCACTGCAAGGACAAAAGCCTTCTACATCTACATCGTTTGAATACGCTGGTGAGTGCGCAAAATTAAGTGAGGCATTTAATGAACGCTTTAAGGACGTGAAAAGAGAGAAAACGGATTTGAATATATTTGCTACTCCATTCAACGTCGAACCATTGAATGCGTCTGATAATCTGTTTGCACGAAATTATTCAGTTACGAAGCGATGATGAACAAAAAGCTACATAGTTATAACAATCTCCCAAATAAAGTCAGGAATCATTGGTTATATTAAGTCAAGCACGTCCATTAACATTTTGCCATAATAATTGCCACACTTCTGGCATAAAAAAAATCATTACATGTATTAATTTATTGTTATTAGTGAAATAAATATAAAATTATATTGCGGACAATAAATATGCTACAAAATGTAGAAAAACCATTCACGTAATCAGAGTACAATGTAATTTAAGCTGGTTGACTAGCGCACTTCTATGCAGATTCATTCTAAAGGAAAAAACAATCTTGTGTTCACAATGCAAATTCCTGTTGCTAACCCTAACGCCTTTCGAAGGTAAAACCATTTTGGTGTTTCAGGTGCAGTATTCATTAAAGCTGGGGACTCACAATCCAATTCGCTCTGACGGAAAAACCAGTTTTGTGGTTAAAATGCAATGAAAAAATTCCATGTGTGGTTTCGTCAGCTTACGCTTTTCGTAGAATCCCGTTTTCGTTTTTGAAATGCATTTATAAAATTCTAGTTCCTTTTGTGCTGCCAGTATTAGAGAAAAGCCATTTTCACGTACAAAAAGGGAATTTTTTCTCAGTTAGTCCTGAGGTAAATAGTTAATTCTGTAAATTCAACTTCTTTAATTAAACCATTTTTGGCCAGTCGTTTTACACAACTGAAGTGATAACCAAACTTGAACAGAACATTTACAACAGGTGAAAACAATCTTTGAAATTTAAAGAACTGCTGTAATTTTGTGAAACATGCTATCCTTAGATTTTTTATTTTTATTTTTTTAACCTTTGATTTTGGAAAAAGTTTGATTGGTTACACATTAAATTTATCTTTTAGATTTTGTTATTTGAAGTTTGAAAACATTTCATTTTAGGAAATTAAATTTTTATGAAAATATTCTTATGGAAAAATCGGAAGAAAAATTACCTGATAATTGGAAAATGGGATAAATTTTGCTCTGAAAATTTTTAAAACCATATTTATGCTTTTATCTTCTTTTATAATGGAAATTTTTATTTTATCGAAAAAAACATTCTTTCGGGAAAATCGGAAAGTTGGTCGAGATCGAGATACTATTTAGGCGGCGGATTTGTTTACCGCCGCCCAGGGAACCATTTATTGGATAACCCCTGTCGTAGGTCGCCCCAAGTGACCGGGTTTATGGGGTGAGGTTTGTCTAGGTCTTGGCGAGAGATGCCTTTGAGCACCTAATGCATGGCGAGCCGGATCAGAAGAGACTGGTTGAGGGAAACCTTTTGAACTTTCCAGTCGGACTCTATCGCCTTGCACCGCAGTGTGGAAAATTTACCTGGCTATTCAGATCTAGTCACCATACATGGCTAAATGCTTTTCCTCAGCTCGAGACGAATGTGTTGTATTCAGATCAAAAAAGTTATATTCTGCGCAAGTAGGAATCTTTAGCGTTTTTTTGCTAAATCGACTGCACAGTATGTCGTATTTTGTTATCACCGCATGCTGCTTCGGAGAATCAAAATTATTAAATATATTCACCGCGGAATTTCACTCAAGATGCCTCGGACATAAGTAGGTATATCGACTTTGGTTGTACGGCCGTTAATCCTCTTTGCAAACGTACCTGAAGAAATAATCTTTAGGGAGTTCGGATTTTGCATTCGTAGTGTGTGGTCGTGTGGTCCGCAGTGCTCGTGTACCTTCCTATCAGCGTTCAGATAAGAATTTATTGTCACATTTATTTTTTCTTTATAATTTATTTTGTAATATTACGGTAATCCGTGTACAGTCAATCGAATAGATTGACTATTATTATTTTAATTTATTTTTTCATTAATATATATATTTTTTTTCCTTTTTGCGATTAATTAGTTTTAAAAAAAATGGAGGAAGATGAAAATCGTCCTCCAGACCCCGAATCTATATTTAATATGGCGGAGGAGTATGACTCGGATGAGAGTCATACTTCTACAACGATCCTTTCCCGAAAACGTAGACCTGCGCTGTCTCCCGATATTCCTACCAAAATTAAATCTATTTCAAAAAATAATCAATCCCCAATCACTCAGGAAAGTAGTAAGGATCCCAATTTACCTGAATCTAAAATTACTAATATAAATTATTCTCTCTCCTCTTTGCCACCGTATATTGTCAATGTTCAGAGAACGGAACAGGGGAAAATTATTCATCCCCTAGATTTTGGCAAATTCATTTTCAGCTCCAAAAACAAAAACCTTGGTGTAGTAAATGGATCTATTAAACCGGAAGGTCGCTACAAATTATCAGTTCAATTTAAATCCGCCTCCTATGCAAATGAGTTTGTTGAAAAAATTGATTCTCTTTCTGACCATAAATATAGATCTTTTATTCCTACGTACAATCTTACAAGGATGGGCCGTGTTAAGGGGATTCCTTGTGACCTCTCAGAAACAGAAATTTTGGATGCTTTAAATGATTCACCAGTTACACCTAAAATATTAAAAGTTCGTCGTCTGAATTTTAAGGATACATCTAGTGGATCCACAATTTGGAAACCGTCTCAGTCAGTAGTCATAACGTTCGAGGGCCAAACGTTGCCATCACGGGTGTTTATGTACTACAACTCACTTCCGGTGGAAGTTTATAAATTTCCAACCATCCAGTGTTTCAATTGTTGCCGGTTTGGTCACTCTAAACCCGTATGCCGTTCCACTGCTCGCTGTCTCCATTGCGGAGAAGATCATTCTTTTGACCAATGCCAAAATTCATCTAATAATCCAACATGCATTAATTGTAAAGGCAATCACACTGCGGTTAGTTTGGCCTGTCCAGAATTAACTAGACAGAAGAATATCAAACAAGCTATGGCTTCAGACAATATTTCTTATTTCCAGGCATCAAAATTATTCTCACCCACGAAAAAATCTTTTGCAGAGACAACATCCTCCTCATCTCCCTTTCAATTCACCCCCTATAAACCGCTTACATCATCTTCTCACAAAGAAACGATTTTCAAACCAATAAAACCAAAACCGAAATTTAATCCTTTTATTGACAAAAAGCAACATAATGAACTTTTGTTTAACCCTAGTGGGAATTGTAAATCTCAGGCCCCCAACGGGAATGCTTTAAAAAATTATCCTTCTTCCACCATTTTTCCTAAAGTAATGAATGAAAATTCTTCTTTTATTCAGACTTTAATAACTTTATTAATTTCTATTCTTTCAAATAACAACAATGTACCGTCCAACGCTGCCGACTATGTTAAATCTTTGCTCTCTTGTCTTCCCAATGTCTCCGAAAATGATACAGAACAGAATTCTCCAGTGGAATAGTAGAAGTCTGTTCGCTAATAAATGTGAACTAGTACAATTACTGGATGAACATGACATATCAGTTGCCGCCATTTCCGAAACATGGTTAAAACCCGCGTATCAATTTAGGATTCCTGGATATCATTGTCTTAGACATGATAGACTGGATGGTAAAGGTGGTACGGCTCTTATTATCCATGATTCTATCCCTTTTAAACAAATAATTTTTCATACTCTCTCCGAAAACTTTCAGATAGTAGCAGCTGTTGTATCTAACATTACAATTTTATCAATATATATACCTCCCTCTACTATATTTGTTGAAAACGAATGGTCTTCATTTATATCTCAGATTTGTCCCCCGTATATGCTACTGGGAGATTTTAATGCTCATTCTCCCTCTTGGGGTAGCGAATTGACAAACCACTCTGGCCGTAATTTATTAAATTTTATTGATACCCATAATCTGTGTGTTTTAAATGATGGATCCCCAACTCGATTCACCCCCCCTCATCAAAGGAAAAGTGCTGTTGATTTGTCGCTTTGTTCATCTTCGGTGATACCTAAATGTTCATGGAACATTCTTAAAGACCCCCTTTCTAGTGACCATTTTCCAATTTTAATTCTCTTCCACCATCTAAACACTTCACATTTCTGTAATGTAAACGATAATTTTAAATTTAAAACGAAAGACGCTAATTGGAGAACTTTCTCTTCTGAATTAGACTCCCTTGTTCACTCGAAAAAATCTTCCTTTGAGAACATCAGAATTCAGTGCGAATTATTCCCTAGTATGGTAATAAGAGCAGCAGAAAAATCCATTCCAAGGCGTAAAGTTAACACTAAAATAAAATATTCGACTCCATGGTGGGATGAAGAATGCACTCGTTCCGTTAACTTAAGAAAAGAAGCAATTTCTATTTTCCGGAAATGTATGTCCATTGAAAACTACTTATCAGTGAAACGCGCCCAGGCAGAAACTAAACGTATTTTGAAACAAAAAAAGCGGTCTGGATGGCGAAAATTCTGTGAAAGTTTGTCTCCTGAATCGTCACAGTCTTCTGTGTGGACTAATTTAAAAAAATTCGGTTCGTCATACGCTCCTCAGCGTATCAAACATATTCCAGAAGAAATTATTACAGGTTTTGCTGATAAGATAGCCCCTCCAACAGTTTCCAGATTTGATGAAATGCCTTCTTTTATATCGTATCCATCACATTCTAACTGGTTAGATTCTCCTTTCTCAGTTAGTGAATTAAAACGAGTAACTAATTCCCTTCCAGACTCTTCTCCAGGCCCTGATGGAATATTATATTGCTTTATTAAAGCTTTTTCTGATATGTCATTGGAATATTTCTTATCCTTAATTAATAACATGTTTGAAACAGGTTTTATTCCGGATATCTGGAAAGTTCAAAAAATCCTCCCTGTTTTAAAACCAGGAAAAAATCCATCTGAAGTCTCATCCTATCGTCCTATTGCTCTTTCGTCATGTTTAACGAAAGTGGCGGAGCATTTGATAAAGAACAGGTTAGAATGGTTTGTTGAAAATCACAGTATTATCTCTCCAAATCAGTATGGCTTCCGGAAAAAGAAATCTACTATTAATAATTTAAGTGTGTTTACTACAGACATCCGTATTTCTCAATCTCTTAATTCTTGCACTTTGGCGACATTTCTTGATCTTTCGTCAGCTTACGATGATGTATTAATTAGTATTTTGAAAGAAAAATTAATAAAAATAAAAATCCCCATAAAATTAGTTCAATTTATCATCAATTTGCTAACAGACAGATCCATTATTATCCACTCGCCCTCAAAAACGTTGAAACGCAAACTATGGAAAGGATTACCTCAGGGGTCTGTTATCAGTCCATTATTATTTAGTATTTATATAAGTGATTTATATAGTATTTATATAGTATTTATATAAGTGAAGCAAGGAAAAACCCCAAGCAAGGAAGGAATGGATAACCGATGAGATCCTAAATATGATAAAAGATAGAAGAGAGCTCAAAAATGATAAAAGAACTGAATCACAAGAGAAATATAAAGTGCTGAGAAACAGAATAAATAGAGAGTCAAGAATAGCCAAAGAAACATTCTACCAGAATAAATGCGATGAGATAAACGACGACCTCAAGAGAGGAAATATAGAAAGAGCTCACGCTGCGGTGAAAGACTTCTTTGGGATGAGAGTTGGAAAGGGTAATGCAATAGAAGGAGAAGACGGCAAAATACTTTTCGAAAATGACCAAATAGGAGAGAGATGGAAAAGATACCTCGAAATGCTGTACAATGGGAAGGGAAATAGTGACAACGAAACATTGATAGAAAGAGAAAATGAGGTAGACGCAGATGATTTGGGAGATCCCATCACTAGAGAAGAGTTTGATCTCGCACTGAAAAACCTCAAAAACGGGAAAGCACCCGGAATCGATGACGTTCCGGCTGAACTAATTAAACCAGCAGGAAAAGGAACTATAGATGCCCTGTTTAAAATGATACAGACAATGTATAAGACTGGAAAGATACCAGAGGATTTCGAGAAATGCCTAATTGTTACATTACCAAAGAAAGCAGGCACGACGAAATGTGAACAACACAGAACTCTTAGCCTAATATCTCATGCCTCAAAAATATTGACTAATATCATTCTAAAAAGAATCGAACCAAAAGTAGAGAACATCCTTTCCGGAGATCAGTATGGCTTTAGAAGAGGTGTAGGAACCAGAGAAGCCATATTGTCGCTACGAATACTACTTGAAAAAAGAATAAAAAGAAACCAAAACACATTCATCGCATTCATAGACCTGGAAAAGGCTTTCGATAAAGTAGAATGGAAAAGACTCTTCGAGATTCTGAAGAGAATTGATATCAAATATAGAGATAGACGAATAATCCAGGCGCTATACAAGAATGAGGCCGCTATAATTAGATGTGACAATGATACAAAAGAAGCCAGTATAAGACAAGGGGTGAGACAGGGATGCTCTCTGTCACCTGTTCTTTTTAACGCTTATATACAAAGTGCGATTGACGACTTGAGAGAGAGAATGAGTCACAGAAAAGGTGTAAAGATACACGGGCAAAAGGTGGATATGATAAGGTTTGCTGACGATATTGCATTGGTTGCTGAAAGCGAAGAAGAACTGCAAGAGGCCTTAACAACCATGCAAAGCATTCTCCAAAATAACTATAACATGAAGATAAATAAAGACAAAACAAAGCTGCTGACTGTAGGCCGAACGCAACATCAGATGCGAATAGAGATGTCAGGAGTTCCACTAAAGAACGCCAAGGAGTTTGTCTATCTCGGGAGCAAAATAACATGGGACGGTCGGTCTAAGAGCGATGTCGACAGCCGTATACACCAGGCTAGGCTTGCTTTCAATAAAAGGTCGAAAATAATTGAATCAAATAATATAGACCTAAAGCTGAGAATACTCCTCATCAAGACCTATGTATGGAGTATCTTGATGTACGGCTGCGAAACATGGTGCCTATCCAAAAGAGATAAACGGAGACTAGAGGCCTTTGAGATGTGGTCCTATAGAAAACTATTAGGAATTTCCTGGAGAGACCACATTACAAATGAGGAGGTTCTCCAAAGAATCGAAGGAGGAAGGCACCTGCTCAGGACCTTGTCCGAAAGGCGTGCAAGATGGATCGGCCATGTAATACGACAAGAAGGCCTCTTGCATTCCATAATGGAGGGTATGACCGAGGGGACAAACTCTAGGGGACGCCCACGCCGAGAGTACCTGGAGGACCTGCTGGTGGACGTGCGCTGCTTATCATATGCAGACCTCAAAAGAGCCGCACAAGACAGGGAAGAATGGAAGAGGAAACTAAAGGAAATTGCTGCAAACCAATCCCAGGATTGAAACCAGAGAGAGAGAGATAAGTGATTTAGACATTGCTATCCCTTCAATTATCAAGCGACTCTATTTTGCGGATGATTTTCTTATATATTTATCGCACAAAAATTTATCCCATGCTGCAAAGGAATTAAATTTGGCTTTGCATAATATTAAATTGTGGTTGTTGTCAAATGGAATGAATTTAGCTACATCTAAAACTAAGGTAGTGGTTTTCACTCGCAAAAGAAAATTGCCCCCCTTTTCTGTCTCCTTTGATAATGTCTCTCTCCAAATCGTTAAACAAATAAAATTTCTTGGTCTACTTTTAGACCATAAGCTTTCCTGGCTCCCGCAAATCCAGAATATTTCTGCGAAGTGTGAAAAGGGCCTTAATATGATGCGAGCTGTTTCCAGAGTATGGTGGGGATCTCATCCTACTACTCTTAAATTAATGTATAATTCCCTAGTTCGAAGCCACTTGGATTATGGTTCATTTCTTTTCGACCCACTTCCTAAATATTTGGATAAAAAACTCGAAAGAATCCAATCCAAAGCGCTTAGATTGATTATTGGAGCGATGAAATCTTCTCCAATTAATTCCCTCCAGATAGAATGTGTAGATCCACCTTTATTTTTGAGAAGACAATTCCTTGCTGATAAATATATTTTCAAATCTTTATCTTTATCTGGTCATCCTTTACGACAAAGTCTCGTTCATTTGTATAATAATTTAAACGACAACAAAAGATTGACAGATAAAAATCGATTCCCTCTCCTAGTAAAAAGTTTTCTTTCATACAGATCTCTGTCTTCTTCCCTCCAAAATCTACAAGAAGATCCAATCCTACCCATTTTCAGTATTCCATTTGACACTATCAATTTTATCCCTAAAGTTATAACTTCTGACTTTCGGGCGAACATTTTAACCTCATCTAATACGTTTCAAAATGTTGAGGAACATTTTAAAAATATTACATCATTAAAGTTTCCTGGGTTTTCCCTTATTTATACAGATGGGTCCAAATCCGATCTCAAAGATTGTGGCGCGTCAGTATACATCCCTGAATTCAATTTAAATCTGTCTTATAAACTGCCTAAAGAAATTTCTATATTTACGGCAGAATGTTTCGCTATTGAACAAGCTTTAATTCAAATCCAGCTTCTCAATATTCGTCGAGCCTTACTGTGCACCGACTCTCTAAGTGCAGTATTAAAAATATCCTCAAATATCGTTCGATGTCCAGAAGACTACCTTATTTGTAATATAAAAAACATCCTCAATTCTCTAAACGAATCAAAGTTTGAGACAATATTGGTTAGGGTCCCTGGTCATCTAGGAATTGAGGGTAATGAGAAAGCCGATTCTCTCGCTAAACTTGGAACAATCTCTGGTTCTATTCCTCTAGATTTTAAAATTCCAATCTCTGACGTCTTCTCTATTCTTAAATCCAACATGTCTAGTTCTTGGGAAGAAAATTGGTCAGCTACGAAAACCCGAACTGGTTCTTTCTACGCTGGAATTCAAAATCACATTCCAAGTAAACCTTGGTTCCACGGCAAAAAAAAATCCAAAAGATTTATTTCCTGCATTTCGAGAATGAGAATTGGTCACTGCTCTATTGCAGCTCATTTGTATAAAATTCGAGTCCTCGATAGTCCACTTTTCCAGTGCGGTGTAGAAGAGGAGACTCTTGACCATGTCTTTTTTAATTGTAAAAAGCATTCTGCTTTCAAAAACATATATCGTTTGCTCATTAAAATCACCCACCATTCTCCCCTCAGTATTCCTTATTTGCTGTCTCTCAACAATTCTCGCGTATTTTCAGTTTTATTTAAGTTCATAGACTTGAATGATTTCAATATTTGATTCGTCCTATTCTCTTATAGATTATCCTCAAAATTATAACTATCGTCCTTAACTTTTTCGGCACAAAGCACTCTCATTAGGGTGAATTGCCTAATTCAAAAAAAAAAAAAAAATAATCTTTTAGGGGATCAAATGTCGGGGATCAACTGTTGGAAGGATCAACTTCTAGGGGATCAACTGTCGGAGGGAAAAACTGTAGGAGGAATCAACGTCAGGGGATCAACTGTCAGGGAGGCCAACTGTTGGAGGGATCAACTGTTGGAAGGATCAACTTCCGGGAGATCAACTGTCGGAGGGACAAACTGTCGGAGGGATCAACCGTCTGGGGGTCAACTGTCGGGGATCAACTGGCAGGGAGGTCAACTGTTGGAGGGATCAACTGTCAGGGGATCAATTGTTCCCGGATCAACTGCTAGGAACCGGTTGGATTTATATTGCACCAAATTATCACATCGAAAGTTATAAAAAGATTAATTATTTAAAGATTAGACATTTAGCTATTGGATGTGACGGATTGAATGTGATCGTAAGAAAACACGGGGGGAATAATTCGTTTGGTGATTGGAAATACCATTAAAACGGATAATTAACTTGCTTCACATGAACGAGACATATTCAGGGACAAATGACAAGCTTTACACCTTTTAGCCTTAGAGAACTGAAAAAGTAAGTTGTTCATTGTTAGAAAATTTTCAGAGAGTTATGAATTATTAACTCTAGACGTGAGCGCAAATCATTTATATGTGTTACTGTTGGGGCGTTTCCTGAAGATTAACGCAATCCATCACCACTACCAATCAATTTGGGAGGTGGGTATGGGTACCGCCGCCCCGGGAACCATTTAGTAGATAACCAACCCCTCTGCTGTAGGTCACCCCAAGTGATTCGGTACGTTTGGTGACTTAGCGGGAGTGTCCGGGTTCACGGGGTGAGGTCTGCCCGGTTCTTCGGCAGATGCCCACCTTCTGCGTGGCGGGCTTGATCGAGAGAGGCTGGTTGAGGGAAGCTTTTGAACTTATGCAGCCGGACTCTCTCAACCCATCGCCTTGCAGCGCAATTGGAGGGATGGATTCATTAATCTGTTGGACACTGACCCCCTTACTCCTACCGATCCCTGGTAATTTACTTTTTTCCATCCCAGAACTTCTTCTTCTTTACCAAAAAAGACCCCCCAAGATAACATAGGCCCTTCCGTAAATTATTTTCCTCAGGGCCTCCTCTGTGGAGCTAACGTAAAAAAATAAAAATAAATCACCCGGATAAATGTCTCATCCTAGATCTGGGTACCTAGCATGGTCGATCGATATAGGTTTAATCGAAAATATCGGTAACTTGTCATCGCTCCCGAACACGACTGCAGACCGCTAACGAACAAATGAAAGTTTGCAACGACTAAGGGTTCCTAATTTATTTGAAGTGAACTGTTATTTGTTTATCGGTCTGCAGTCGTGCTCGGGAGCGATGACAAGTTACCGATATTTTCGATAAAACCTATGTTGATCGACCATGCTAGGTACCCAGGGATGGCGAACCTTTAAGTATCAACGTGCCATTTTTCAAAAGAAATGTTTAATCAGGTCATGGACGTGCCATCAAATAAATTTGACTTGGGGTGTGGGGGGGGGGGGGGGGGGGGGGGTTAAGCGAGTTATTGCAAATGTCACACGAAAACAAAACAAATTGTTGTCGTGGAAACGATGTTGACTCTCTTGAAAAGGTTTACTATGCCAAGCAATGACATTGCAGCCGCGCTCGTATGACAATTTTTGCCAACATATTTAATCATAGATGTTGACTGTTTATTTCTTATTGTAATTATTTTTTGCTGAACTAGCCATATTAAATAACATTTCAATCATAGATAAAACTCAAATAAACTTTAAAATACAATTATATCAACGAAATTCACTATTATGTTATGCATAAAGAACTATGCTCATTCATTAGCAATAGAAACTCGTGATGTAGATTGTAGGTACGAAAACAAAAGAGTGAGCGCCGCGCTTCCCTCCGCCACCCCGCACCCCGCCCACCGCGCACCGCACCGTACCCCGCGTATCGCAGCCCGCGCACCGCACCCTAACATTCGGTAGCGTAGGGATCACTCGGGTTAGCACGTTCACCTACTATACACTTCACACTTTTTTCGTAGTGCATAATAAATTTTGTGATAACTGATCAGTGACGTGCCCAAAATATTGTGTCGCGTGCCATTAATGGCACGGGTGCCATTGGTTCGCCATCCCTGTCCTAGATGGTTACATTTGTTTACCGAAAGCTTTATGTTTCAAAGGAATGTTGTTATTTAACCACTCCGTCCCTAAGCGTGTTTACACACAATATAACAATAGCGGTCAAGAACAATAAGCGGGTTTTTAAGCTAACGCGTGTGTTCCCATAGAAATCGTTATAACGCCGGTATTGTTTTAGTGACAACCCTAAAACAAAAAGTAGAAGATCCATATTGAATCAAGCTTTACATCTCTATTCAAAGTTGTCCCTAGAAATTCATAAAAAATACTTTTTTTTGTAGAAACAGTTTTTATCCGCCAAATCGTCTCCATTAGTGACACATTGTTAATTTTTTATTAAATATTCTTGAAGGAAATGGTAAAAAAGTGAGGTGAACCAAAATTGCTGATTATAAATTTATACGATGGAATGAATGTTTTTTTTACATAATCCATGATTTTAGTACCGTTTTCACATAAAAACATCACGGAGTAATTTTCACACTTTTTTGTTGTTTGCATTCTAAATTATAATATTTACAAATGTTAATATTTATTTGTAATAATACGATTTGTAAGCTTATTTCATAACCTTTCAAAAACAGTTTTTAGGATTCGGCTATGTTCAGAAATATTTCCTTTATAGAGCTTTTATTACGAAGCGGAAATATCACAAAGTTTTTATAAATCTGACTGTGAACAAGGCAATGAAGTAAATAAATTTAAGGCAAATACTCTACAATTGCGAAATACCTGAGTGGTTAAGCAACCTAAACTCAACCCACTTGTTTAGATGGAGCACGTCACCTGTGCCGGTTAATCTCAACATAGATAGCGCACAATACTTTTCAGCTGAACTAAAAACTATAATAATTCATTAGATTTATCGAAAAAGTCCAACAATTATTATAAGCAATAATTATAAGCCTGAAACACTCATCTACATTGAAAAATCTTCCGAGAAAAGATACTTGCCGCCAACGGGACTTGAACCCGTGTCCTTCTGATTGCCGGTCAGCTGCTCTTGACCACTGATCTATGGCGGCTTATCAAATACGCGCCAAATAATTCAATATATACTGGCGTTTCATTCAACAATTACTGCTTATTATATTTTTTCCATCTGAAAACAACCAACTTTATTTTTGCGAGAGAGACATTGTTAGTATTTAAATCCCTCGCTTGGTGGCGTCAAGACAAATTATGTCTACATTTATTGGGGAAATACTTAAACTTGTCAATTATTATTATTTTTTAGTTTATAAACTAACGTTTAGACAAGATTTTTATGCATAGCACAAAGGGTAACAATTATTATAAGCAATAATTATCAGCCTGAAACACTCATCTACATTGAAAAATCTTCCGAGAAAAGATACTTGCCGCCAACGGGACTTGAACCCGTGTCCTTCTGATTGCCGGTCAGCTGCTCTTGACCACTGAGCTATGGCGGCTTATCAAATACGTTAGTTTATAAATCAAAAAATAATAATGAAAAAGTACAAATTGGCTTGTCAAATTATTTTATAAGATTTTAAAAGGCGAGGGTTTTCTCCCTTTTGTGAATGTGAAATGTCAATCCGGAGGTAAAAGATGATATTCAAATATTACAAAAAAAAAATGTCTCTGTTTAACGTCCTTTTTTCACTATTAACACTACGGTGCACGCACCTCTACAACGTTCATGAGTGCTCGCTTGGGCTTCACTTGTAGCCCATATTAAATTGAAATATACTGAAAAATAATCGTTTAATTTTTAAATAAACCACATTTATTATTATAAATGACATTTATTAAGTAAACCGAAATAGAAAAAAATATATCTTCTCTTTCTTAAACTTAAAATATTAACAAAACTTCTCAAAAAATCACCTAATTTTACTTATTTGAGATCAATCAACTTTTGGTTTAATTCTGATATTTTTTTTAATTTTTTTTTTTTTTAATTTTCATTACATGAAGGACAAATTAAAATTTGGCGATCATTACATATACGCCTTATACAGTTTTCCTTGTGTTCTGCCAGTGCACGCATGGGCTGCATACGTAGCCCAACAACTTTAAATCGTTATTTTTCACACGTGCACCAGCGTCGATCGCTCACCCCACACTGATTGTGATTGTGTGGGTGAAGTATCACTTGATTTTTTTTACTTCACACAGGAAGCCCTGAGAAAAAAAAATTCCCTCAGGGCCCACGTCATCTTTGAAGATGCCGTGTGGAGGGTGTTTTTGAGGAAAGTAGATTATGGGTTTTAATGTGACCCATATTGTAGGAGGGAGGGAACACAAAGACCGGAAAGTCGTTCCACTCGTTAAAACAGGCGAATCTATCAAATGACCGCCCGTTTCTAGTCCAAGATTTTTCAGGTATTTTGACACGATTTATACAGGGATAGCAGTTTCAGGTATTTTGACACGATTTATACAGGGATAGCAGTTTCAGGTATTTTGACACGATTTATACAGTTGTGTAGCAGTTGAGTATCCGCGGACCATGCACCACACGCCCAGTTTTTGAGAGGCTAACTTTACTCTGGCTTCGATGGAGCCCCCATACCTGAGCTGGTCACTTAGGGTTACACCAAACATATCAATGGAGGGCCTGTTTGGAAGATTGCTTCCGTACAAGTAGACTAGATTTTAATTACTTTTAGACGAAATCAGAGATGATTGGGTCTTTGAAACATTAATACAAAATCAGTTCCAATTTATAAAATAGCCCTGACAATGTCAGGTACGCCTCCTACGTCATAATTATGTCTGGCAACATTAAATTATCGTGTAAACAAGCTTATGGGTCCGAGTGGTTAAATGCAAAGCAAATATGAATTCGTTGAATCAGATGTCACGCAAGTATAACGTACAGGCAACCGAAATTCGTATGTTTGATAGGCAGGTACCGACTTTATCGCTTGACTGAAATCATCACAAAATCTGTTCTAATTTTTTTAATCACTATTGTACATAGCTAAGTGGAATTCGTTAAACGAGCATTACGCAAGACAGACGGATAACCAAAATCAGGAAAATAATTCCCTCATGGCCTACGTCATCTTTAGGAATGCTATGTGTTTTTTTTTAGGAGACGAAGTTCTGGGAAAGAAAAGGGTATCAGGGGTGGGTAGGAATCTGGGGGTCATTGCGTTTATATTTTGATTGGTAAATTGAGCGACAGTTTAAGTATTGATTTATGTAGAAATTAAGAAAATGAGAGTTAACACTATCTGCGCCCGAGCTCTATAAGCCCGCCATATTATGTTCAGAAATGTATTACAGAGATTCTTTGAAAGTAACATAATTCTTTATTAACAGAAAATCTCATCGTAAATAACACGGGTTCTTGATAAAAAAATACAAACGTTCTCATCTATAATATAAAAATGAATCGCTAAATTTGTTGGTAAGCGCAAATCTCGAGAGCGGCTGAACTCGCTAATTCTTTTTTTAGAATATTCCTACAAGTTCGAGGATGGTTCTTAGGGAGAGAAAAATTAAGAAAATGGCGCAGAAAATTAGATAATAACAGAAAACATCGCACGTTTGACAGTTCGCGTGTTAGAGAATGACATTTTTCAAAACAACGAATGATTGTTCAATCAGGATTCTATTTTTGAAAAGTTGAAAAATTTATTTAAATTAGGTACTCCCCTAATAGTTTGAATCGAATCAAGAATTTTAGATATTTTAATTAGGTACCTATGTTAGGTACCAAATTTAATAAACATGAAAAATGGAAATTTGAATAAAAATTGTAAAAGGTGGCACGCGGGCTGTTTAAAAACTGAATGTACTGGAATTAAATATATGGAACGCGGGAGGAGGGTTGGCGGGACGAGGGAGCGGGAAAGGGAAGAAGGAAGGCGGGGAAGGTGGAAGGGGAACGCGGGAAGGGGGAGGGGGACCTGGGAGGGGGGAGGGGAACTCGGGTGGGGGGTTCGCGGGACAGGGAAGGGGGGTGGGAGTGGAGTGGTGAGAGGGAAGGTAGAGGTGACGGAGTGGGAACGCTAGAGGGAAAGAGGACGCAGGAGAAGAAGGGGAGGCGGAAGGGGAACGGGACGAATAGGAAAGGACACGCAGGGAGAAACAATTTCTTTATTAAATGGCATAGCAACGCATGCCGGGACCAGCTTGTATTTCAATAAATGTAGGTATATATTTTCACGGCCAAAAGCATTTTCGTTATTTCTTTTTGGGGTGTTATGCCGTGTTGCGCTACCTCCTTCTTCAGGTAGCTCGACACGGCAAAACACCCCAAAAATAAATAATGAAAATATATTTTGTTGGTTATAATTGAATCGTTGAGTACCAAAACTCTCCCTGGTGGATTTTCTTACTTTGGAGTAAATCAGTTTTTTTTTACATCAGCTACACACAGGAGGCTCTGAGAAAAATAAATTCCCCCAGGGCCTATGTCATCCTTGGGGATGCTGTGTGGAGGGTCTTTTTAAGGAAGGGAGAAAAAGGGTTGGAATAAAAATGGTATGAGGAGTATGTAGGAATCTGGGAATTAGCGTGTCCAGGAGAGGCGGATGTGTGAATCCATCCCTCCCCATTGCGTTGTAATACAATGGTTCAATAGAGTCCAGCTGGAGAGATAAAAAGATCTTCCTCATCTCCCTTTACCAGTCTTTCCTGATTCGGCCCGCCACGCAGTAGATGGGCAGACGCATCCGCCACCTGGACAAACCTCATCCCCATGAACCCGGGCACTCTCGCTAAGTCACCAAACGTAGCGAACCACTTGGGGTGACCTGTGGCAGAGGTGTTGGTTATTATAAATGTTTTCCGTGGCGGCGGTACCCATTCCCGCCACCCAAATTGTGGATAGTGTAGTAAATCAAGAAAAGCATAATGGGCTGATGATTTTTCCCCTCTAATAACTTGAAACAATTGTTATTTTGTATTTAAATGTTTAATTATTTATTTAAAAAACGTGTTTTAATTATTATAGACCCATACTAACATAAAGAAACTAGAAGACTTTTGGAAATAATAACAACGGAATGGCATTCCTTGTGAGAAACCACATCACATAACATTCTACTAATATTATAAAGGTGAAAGTTTGTATGGATGTATGTTTGTTACTCTTTCACGCAAAAACTACTGAATAGATTTTAAAAGTTCTTTCACTAATAGAAAGCTACATTATTTGCGAGATCTATAGGCTATATATATTGGTAAGTTCTGGCGTTATGAATAATCTCTGGCGTTATGAAATTATTTTTCATACGTTTTCTGTCGCTAACAAAATCGATTTATTGCAAAAGCCAATTATCGCCTTGGAAACGATGTTTTTTTTTAATAAGGTTACTGTGGACATCCCTGTGATGTTATAATTCAAATATGTACAAAAAACTAATTCCTACTTTACTGAATGGATTTTAATGAAACTTTACAATAATAATAAACACATAGGCTGTAGCTCAGAGCTCTGGCATTAAATTTGTATGAAAAAATTGCAATAGGTGGCGCGATTAGTAAGATATCTATAATTCTTTAATCGATTCAAATTATTAGGGAAGTAGGTTCTTAAGTACGTATTAGGTAAATATATTCGCTAATTTAAATATTTTCTAAAATAGAATTTTTATTTAAGAATCTTTGTTTTCCAAAATGTCATTCTCAAATTTTGACATTTTCTATCAAACAACCATTATTATTTTAATTGGAAAGACAGGTATCGCATTTTTTAAGTATAAAACTGTCGTACTGGATTTTTTGGTAAAATATAAAAAGAAGAATAATAATTCGTTCTTAATAACTATCTCTAAAAATGAATCGCCGAAATGTATGTATGCGCATAAACCCGAACGACTGAACCAAATTGGATAATTCTTTTTTTTGTTCATTTTTGTATAAAATTACCGTTGAGTTATGAAATTTGTATAAGAAATTATAATACGTGGCATGCGAGCAGTTTGAAAATTGAATGTATTCGTGAATGAATGTGTGGAATGCGATAGGTGAGTGGGGGAAGTGGGTAGGGGAGAGGGGGTGTTGGGAGGGTGTTGGTGGAGGAGGGAAGGGGTGGGGAGGGGGTTAGGGGAGTGGTGGGTGGAGGGTGAGTGGGAGGGAGTTGATGCGGGGAGTGGTGTGGAGAGAGAGAAGGTGGAGGAGGCGGAGGGGGGTGGACGAAGGGGGAGGGCAGGAAGGGAAGGGGGAGGGGTGAAGGAAGGTGGGGGGATGTGGACTGGGGAGGGTGTGGGGTGGGGTAAGGGTGGGTGGAGGAGGGGAAAGGAGAGGGGTGTTGATGGATGAGTGGTGTGAGGAGAGGGAATATGGAGGGGGGAGAAGTGGGGGAAGGGGTGGATGGAAGGGGAGGGGGGAGGGGGGTTGATGGTGCAGTGGAGTGGGGGGAGGGGTGGGTGGAGGGGGATTGATGGGGGGAGTGGAGTGGGGAGAGGGAAGGCGGAGGAGGCTGAAAGGAAATCCCCTAATACCATGCGAGCGAAGCCGCGGGAAAAAGCTAGTTCACACATAATTTTCGACCATAATTCATTAAGGTGGATATTGGAAATCAACGATTCAATTGTTACAATGATATTTGTAAATAAACATGATGTCCGAAAACTAGTTTTATAAGAGGGAAACTGGTAGATCTATATCACATATTGAAAAACTTGGCATTGTGGAATAACTTTTTTTGATTTGAGATTTGAGGTTTGAAAAATCAGCCGTCTGATTTCTTTAAAATTGCATTTAAGCGTAGATCCGGCTTAAAAGGTTTATGTAACCGTTCAGTTGCCGATTAAATGGTTAAAAAAAAAAGACAATCGAAATAATAGTTTTTTTAAAGGGTTCTATGTGTGGCGTAGATTCACCAGTTTCCCGCTTGTACCACGAGTTTCCGAACACCGTGTGTGTTATCTAACTCAGTTTTCTTTGTCGGCCTACTTATTTTGCAAACCAGTTACATAATCGACTATTTTAGAGTCGTTCGTTAGTGTAAAAACTAACTACAAGTAAATCATATCCCTACCTCAAATACTAAATTCCATTTTGGCAACTTTCCAGGAGATACATAAAATTTGTATTTTTTTAATTGTGAAAAATCAGTGACGGACAGGCTATCAAATCTGAGATAGATTAAAATCAATATCTTAAAAATAAATCTTATTTCGAAAATAAATGCGTTAAGCCCGGGCAACGCTGGGGACTTCACCTAATAAAGCAGCTTAACTCTTTAATTCCCATGTCAAAGTTAATAAAGATTTTTCTTTTCTCTATAAATAAAATAGCTTACATATACGAGTATATGGTTTAAGACCAAAAAATATAAAAATAAATACAACCTACCCCCACCCTTATTTATGGGTGTGTCACCTGTAGTAGGGGAGGCGAAGCAGGGATTTTGGGATTTACTCAAGCGCGTCAGATTAACTAAGGGGAGATACCTCACGACCTTGTTATGGACTACCACCATATATGAACCCATAATATTGGTGGGTGCGGCTAGGGCAACCGATCAGATTAGTAAAAAAAATCGATCCCTGTAGTTACTCGAGCGTGACAGATTAAGGTAATGTGAGTTAATTACATGCAGAAAAGTTTACATTTCAATAATCTGACGATTTGAACGTAACGTAAGAAAGTTAGCGAGTCACAAAGTTGCAAAAAAAAACGTCACGTGGATTTACTCGAGCGCGGTTAATTTTTTATTTTATTTTGAAGGAAATAATGTAAGGATCATGGAAATAATATAATCTGACGATTTCCACATGCCGAAGTGGCTAAACTTTGTATTTCCCCCTCCGCGCTTCGGTTCCCTTCGGGCGCTTGTTCTCTAGGTAGATATATTCTGTCGCAGACATTACGTCAATGGTCGCAGCCAGAGTCTAATTAACCGTTGGGTCGCACGTTCGCATTCGTAGATTTACAACGCTTTGGTTAATTAATTTTGTAAAGAAGTTTAATAAATAAAATATTTCTTTTTATCATTATACCCATATTATTTTTTGTTCACTGTATTTATTTTTTGTTCATTGTTCTATTCAGTAATAAAAATAACGACAAATTTTTTTTTTTTTTTTAAACCGTCAGATTAAGAAAATCCCTCCACATAATCGTCAGATTATTGGTCAGCACAACAAGGACATCACGCTGAACCTTCTGTATAAAAATCTGACGAGCTCGAGTAAGTCAAGGTCACGATTTTTTTTTGCATTTTTAAAAATCAGCCATGAGTTTAGGTTAGGTCCAAATCGTCAGATTATTGAAATGTAAACTTTTCTGCATGTAATTAACTCACATTACCTTAATCTGACACGCTCGAATAAATCCATTTTTTTTTTCAATTTTCTACCTCTTCATACGGCCACCCCCACCACTCAACTCGTCAGATTAATATCTTCCCGTTACCAGAAACACGTAGGGCGTATACGCTATTAAAATCTGACGAGCTCGAGTATGTCATGGTGACTTTTTTGATTTTTGAATCTGGTTGATTTTTTTTTACATGTCTGAAAATTTATACTCGCTCTCCCCACCACTGGAATGGCATACATCATATAAACTTTTTTTCTTTTTAGCATCTAATCTTTGCAATCCAATAGGTCCCCACGACGCTCGAGTAACTACCCATTTAGCGTCAATGCCTCCCCTACTACTACAGTTGACACTGGGCATTGTGCTTGAAGACTCTGAAGAGGAAACAACATTTTACTTATTCTTACGGAAGGAATAAAACAAAAGTTTTATAATAATATTTATTTAAATAATGTTTTATAATCATATTTTTTTTTACATAAAAAAACAGAGCACTTATTTATTGTCAAAGCTGTACCAACACATTAGATGCCAACCGATATTGCACTTGGCACACATTTTTCTGGTGCGTTGGTATCTAATATCCACATATTCGTTGAGAGCAGTCGATTTGCGTGTGATTGTCAACACTTCCTGCACTAGGCACTCTTGTCTACAGAGGTATGCCACAATCGGATTTGAGGATCGAAGGCTTTACGTATTTTTGCAAGTATTTGGTTGTGACATTTCGCCGGAAAACGCAGTAGTTCCAGTTGTTTTATGACCGTCTTTTGAGCAGCCATGCATTTTGGCAAGTTGCATCTTTTTTTTTTTTTACATGAGCTCCACACAGGAGGCCCTGAGGAAAATAATTTCCCTCAGGGTCTATGTCATCTTTGAGGATGCTGTGTGGAGGGTTTTTTTAAGCAAGGGAAGGAGAGGAGAGTTCTGGAAAGGAAAAGGGTTTAAGGGGTGGTAGGAATCTGGGGTTCAGTACGTCCTAGTCATCCTCCTCCAAGACCTAGACAAACCTCATCCCATGAACCCGGGCACCCCTGTTAAATCACTAAACGTAGCAAACCACTTGGGATGACCTATGGCAGAGGTGTTGGTTATCCAATAAAGGTTCCCGGGGCGGCGGTACCCATTCCTGCCTCCCAAATTGAAACTCCCGCATCAAAACAAAAAGCAAACAGAGGGAACCACCACTATTTGCCGCGAAGAGCTACCCTCATGGAGTGAACGCTTTCATCAAAACGGTCTACCCCACCCATGTACTTATTGTAGGTACATTTTGATAATTGTTGGGCAATCTACTTGAATTTTTTCCGTTTTTTATCCACAAATCTAATTCGTTCCACTTTCGAGATAGGATTCAATCCATGGCAGTTAGATGCATTGGTTATGATTGTGTTATATGCATGCTATTTTCATGCCATTTAGCTGCAATGTTTTTCTCAGAAACTTTATGATACACACTTTCTTACCTCTTGGCTCTTTTTTCATGTCATTTGAAGCATTCTGCTCTCGCAATTATTTAAAGTTAAAAAATACTTCTTCATCACGGTCTCCATTACCACAAGAAATAAAAGTATATCTGAGACTGTTGTACCATTTTTTATAGTATTGTTTTTTCTTCGGGCCAAGAACGTCGATTTCATCTCCTTCTTCTTCCAAGTCATGTACACTATTTTCTCCAGATATAAAAAGGTCTATTTTGGAGCCCTACTAGAGATCAAAACACGCGACTGGGAAGATGAACAATATTAGCCTCGTTTTCATCTGCACTAGCTTCATCCAACACCACATCATCCATCAGGAGGAAATAAAATAATATCGCCTGGGTCCTCCCCGGCCTGCAATTCCTCCACAATCTCATCTAACGTCAACCTGTAATACGTAAACAAATTCTAAAACACAATCACGATGTAGCGATAAGGTCAAAATGTAAACAATGGTTTTATTATTTATTACTAGGAATGAATTTCGAACAATAGAGTCATTATACCAATTGAATAGTTACAATGCCCAGTGTCACCCACAGGTGACACGGCATATTTCCAACGTTGTAACAAACATTCTATAAATTATTTTTGTCATAAAATATATTTGTACTTAAGCTTACTTATTCATTTATTGTATACAGTAATAAAAAAATAATACTTACGGCTTAGGCATTTTTATTTCACTTTATGTCGCAAGAGATCACACAAACTCAGACTCCTCCAATTTCGCGTGAAACACGAGAATTAATTTGATAAATGGCGTGTGGCTAGTGTGGCCAGAAAAAAATAACAAATAGGGTAATTACTTGCCAATACTACGGTAGCAGTAGAATTTGAAAATAAAATTTCCATGTTGTAGAAAAAATAAACTAAACTTCTGTCACCTACAGGTGACACTGGAAATTGAAGAGTTTGTCCCTTCAGCTTAGTGAGTCCCAGCTGCTCCCGTCTGGAGCCAGTGAGACTAAGGTATCCCCAATTGGGGTATGTTGTGAGGCAGAAGGTAGTGAGGAAGTAGCGTAGATAGGGAAGAGGAAGGTGGGGAAGTAAATGGATAATCAGATCTGGTAACCAAAAACGGTTAAAGCCATTTCAAGTAACGTTTCAGTTCTGAATGGTAGTCTTACACCACGGTGATACTGAGAGTATCTTGGAACGTACCGCAAATATAATAGACATTATTTAAATGAATTAATTATTGTGAAATAACACAAATTAATCAAATAAAATGTATGTGCGCACGCCGGGATTCGATCCCGCAACCTTACCCTTCGACCACGGAGACCGTCCATATAATAAATATATATTATTTATTTATTTGAGACACAAACAGGATATTTATAAAACATTTTTTTGGGTAATATATTAAACTAGCTGGTTCCCGGCATGCGTTGCTATGCCATTTAATAAAGAAACTGTTTCTCCCTGCGTGTCCTTACCCAATCGTCCCGTTCCCCTTCCGCCTCCCCTCCCTCTTCCACGTCCCCTTCCACTCCGATTCCTCCACTTTCCCTCTCCCTATTCCAATCCCCTCCCTTCCCCCGTCCAGCGAAACCCCTACCCGAGTTCTCCTCCCCCCTCCAGTATTCCATACATTCAGCTTTCGAACAGCTCGCGTGCCACCTGCTGCATTTTTTTTATACAAATTTCATAATGCCAGAGCTCACCAATAGTTTTATACAAACCTTGTCCCGATAATAACAAACACACAACAAAAAGAACTATCCAATTTGATGCAGTCGTTCGGAAGTTATGCGCGTACATACATTTCGGCGATTCATTTTTATTTATATAGAAGATAGAAGAAGATAGATATTCCATACATTCAGCTTTCGAACAGCTCGCGTGCCACCTGCTGCATTTTTTTTATACAAATTTCATAATGCCAGAGCTCACCAATAGTTTTATACAAACCTTGTCCCGATAATAACAAACACACAACAAAAAGAACTATCCAATTTGGTGCAGTCGTTCGGAAGTTATGCGCGTACATACATTTCGGCGATTCATTTTTATTTATATATATATAGATATATAGATAGATAGATAGATAGATAGATAGATTAAAATACAAATATAAATATCCCTGGACTAATGTGTCTGCAGTTATCACATTTGAATTTTCACAGAAGCAAACACATGAAAAATAAAGCAAGTATTAGTATGCCAGCGAATTCGTAATAAAAATCGACTCTCCAAATAAATTCGTTTGATATCTACGAGTATATCAACTTATTAAAAGTACTTTTCGAGATTTTTGGTTTGACATTGGTAAAAGTAAAACAAAAATTTATAATTATTATAAATTCGGGGGGGGGGAGGGAAACTGTCCGGGGACCAACTGTCGGATCACCTTAAACAATCCATGGGTTACTGAAGAAATTAAGAACATGATAAAAAAAAGAGATTATCTTTACCGAAAATGCAGGAATAGCCCAAATAACCCGGTATTTCGTTTAGAATAAACGCGATATAGAAACAAAACAAACAAACATTAATATTACTAAAAACACATTCCATAAAAACATAAAAAATAGCTTAAACGGCAACCCGAGGAAACTCTGGGACGAAATAAATAATCTAATAGGTTAACCTATCCAAAATCTAGATAAAATAATCCTTCAACATATGGGAAGTCAAGGAGACACAAAATTTGTATGCAATAAATTTGCCACAACATTCGTAAATGAAATTAAAGACATAAGACATATTTGTACTAAAAAATTCCTAGATCGTAACACGTATACAACTCCTGCTATTATGTCAATGAGATTTAGACCTGTATCACAAAAAGATGTCAAAAAAATAATTATGGATGATAAAAAATCAGAAGGCATTGACCAAATAAGAATTAAAGAGCTAAAGTTAATTGCTGATAATATAATCCCAGTACTGTCTAAACTAATAAACCTTTGTGTAAATAAAAGTATCATGCCTGACGAATTTAAAACAACCATCATCAGACCTATATATAAATCAGGAAACCACAAAGATTTCACAAACTATCGACCAATAGCGATTCTCTCGTGTATTGACAAAATTATTGAAAGGGCTATCTTTAATCAAATACAAAATTTTATAGAAAAAAATACAATCATAGATCCCATACAGTACGGATTTCAAAAAAGAAAAAAAGTACATACTACACAATTACTTTCTAAATTCACTGACCATATAAATTATCATTTAAATGAAAAATATTATGTAGGCATGATTTTCATAGACTTTAAAAAGGCCTTTGACACATTGGACCATGAAACATTACTAAGGGCAATGGAGGAATGTGGTATTAGAGGTCCTTTAAATAAATTGTTTAAAAATTATCTGTAAATTAAAGTTAAAATTGACGGAATTTTAAGTGATGAAATGTTGGCAAACACTGGGGTAGTTACGGGTTCGATATCGGGACCTACGTGTTATATTATGCAAGTAAACAGTTTACCAAACGTAATAAAACGTTGTACATGCTACGTGTTTGGAGACGATACTTGCATTATATGTGCTGACAAAAATCCGCAAAAAATTGAGGAAACTTTACAAACAGACCTAAATAACATAATTAAATGGTCCCACGAAAATGGCATTATTATTAACGCAAAAAAAAACAAACAAATATATGCTTATTCACTCACCACATGCAAATTGCCAGGATAAGGAATTGCACATAAAAAGTCATTCTTATGATTGTTTGCACGCAAAAAACCAATCCCTGCAGTGTAATTGCCCAAATGTAGAAAAGGTGTACCAATATACATACATTGGTCTTACAATAGATGTCAATATATCTGGTCAATTCATATTGAAAATGTATGTAATAGATTAATATCCATATTAGGGAAATTTTACCACCTAAAAAACTTTGTTAATAAAAATATATTATACTGTGTATACAACGCATTGGCAGAATCAATTATAGGATACGGAATAAATAGTTACGGATTAATGTACAAAACGTACTTAAATAAAATAGAACAACTACACATCCTCGTTATTTGTTTTTGGGGTGTTATGTCATGTTGCGCTACCTCCTTCTTTAGCCAACGTTTCGGACATCGTTGCAGTGTCCATCATCAGGGCAGATCCGGCAGATCCGGTAGATGTGAGCATCTACAGAACATCTACCGGATCTGCCGGATCTGCCCTGATGATGGACACTGCAACGATGTCCGAAACGTTGGCTAAAGAAGGAGGTAGCGCAACACGGCATAACACCCCAAAAACAAATAACGAAAATGCTTTTGGCCGTGAAAACCTTAAAACTTATCGAACTACACATCCGTTTCCTAAAATTGACATCAGGCAAAAAAAAAGTTCAATTATGTGATGGCGATTATAAAAAAATGTTCTCCTTGTGTAATGCGCTCTCTATACATAGTAGGGTAGATAACCAATTAACTCTAGATGAATTCTGGAATACAGAATTCAAAAAACCTGTAAACCACAACTACCCTACCAGGCATAGAGAAGCAGAAGTGTTTATTATTAATATATCAAAATGTATACGGTGATAGAACAAAAAGGCAAAAAATTCCGGAAATATTTAATGCATTACCTGAAAATATTAAAAATGAGACACCCTATTAAAAAAAAAAAAAAAAAACATAGATCATTCTACTTGAGTAGAACATGAAAACAAGAAAATATTAAAAATGAGACACCCTATTCAAAAATAAAAAAAAAAAGTTAGATCATTCTACTTGAGTAGAACATGAAAACAAGAAAATATTGTTTACAAATACCTAAATCTATGATTATTATTATTATATCATATTGTGAACGAGTAGGTACCCAGATCTTTTAACTATTGTTCAAAATAAAATTAATATTATAATAATTAGTTAAGTTGTTTAATTTTAAGTATTATATTATTAAGTAATTACTAGATATAACATTTTATTATATTGTAAGTAAATAAATAGGAAAAAATTAGAGATTTCTTACAATCAAACTGATTGATCAGTTTTGAAAGATTTAAGTAAGAAAAATTATTGTACAATTAATAACTAAATAAACATATTAACCCGTCTGCTTGGTTCAATATATTCACACCTCACAATCCGGAAGCTATGGATTCTGAAAAAAATTCTGAAACCGTCACTTTGAATCGAGATTGCAAAATATCTATGCAAGATAGCTTTCATATTTCAAAGACAATAAGAAGCATAATTTTGTTCTCTTTCTGGTTAAAAGAAAAAATACATATGTTTGTATGATAGGAAGAGAGATATATAGCTTTTAAAAAGTAAGGTCGCTCGGGACGTTTTTGGTCTTATGAAAGTATAATGCAATTACATGTTTTGGGATGTATTTATTCCTAAACAAGCAGACGGGTTAAAAAAAAACCTACAAAAACATAATTTGGCTCGCTTGCAAACATTCGCACACGGCCGTTCTGAGCGACGCGCTTGTTGGTACTTGTATAGATTATACTAACTCTCGCTGATAATATTCATGGCATTATAAATATATACTGGCAAGTACTCGTAATATTTTTAATTGATTTTATAGTCTTAAGTAAGATATTTTAAAGCTATTTTAGCCTATCTAATTAACCATTACAATCAACACGAACACACTGTGCGACCAGCCGCGGCTTTCAAAGCTATAGGTATAAGTCTATAAAAACAGGCCTCCCTCAGGCCTCGACAATATTTTATTTATTTATTTATTTAAACGCCCATAGGGCTTTTAACATAGAATGCAGTACATTTTTTTTATTACAGTGAAAAGATTATAAGTAACATAACATATGTTAAAAACAAAATACAGATTATATAAAATATAAGCGTTAACAAAATACAGGTAAAAAATAGGAGTATGATATAGACGCCGTGCAGACGAACACTATATACCTAACATTAATTATTGTCATTGAGGTATGATATTATAGCCTTCTTATAACTATATTCGGTGCAGTTGAACACATCTACTACTTCTGAGAAAGCATTTCCAACTGCATGCAATCTAGGTATAAGCGAGTATCTAAATGACTCAGTCCTGATATTTTTGTCAGAGTGTCAAAATATTTCCGTTTTACAATGAAATCCAAATAAATGTAATATTTACGAATGTATCCGAAAACTATAAACTGTTTTGAAAAGGTGATAAAAACGTTTCAAATTTCTAATTAGAAATAAACGTATAATTTTTTTTAAATATAAACATTTTTCTTGCCAACATAATTTGGGAGGCGGGTATGGGTTCCGCTGCCCCGGGAACCATTTATTGGACAACCAACACCCCTGCCACAGGTCACCCCGAGTGGTTCGCTACGTTTGGTGACTTAGCAGGGGTGCCCGGGTTCATGGGATGAGGTTTGTCTAGGTCTTGGTGGCGTACACGTTTGCCCAAACACTGCGTGGCGGGCTGGATCGGAGGAGACTGATTGAGGGAGGCCTTTTGACCTCTCCAGCCGGATTCTCCTGACCCTTCACTCCTGGCCATACTGACCCCCAGATTCCTACCCACCCCTCATACCTTTTTCCTTCCCATATCTTCTTCTTCTTCCTTTCCCTTAAAAAACCCTCTACACAGCATCCTCAAAGATGACATAGGCCCCTTGGGAAATTGTTTTCCTCGGTGCCTCCAGTGTGGAGCTAAAGTAAAAAATAAAAAATAATAAAAAATAAAAAAAAATAAAAATAAAAATAAAAAAGTTTGGAAAATGGCACACCTTATGGTTTTTTTCTAACTAAAATTACTGATAACGAAAAAAAATAAAAACACCTACATGAAAGGTAAATGTATTATAAATGTTATCGTCAACTTACTTTTTTGTCATTCCATGTAAAAATAATTAATTAAAAATTCCCAAAATTTTAAAATTTTTTTTTTTCAAATTGAAGCGAACATTTGGATTAATAAAGGTGTACATTTTAATTACTTTGTGGTAATTTTTTCGATTTGAATATAAAGAGTGGTGTTTTCTATTCCTATCATAATTTAGATCATATTTCTAATCATTATAGTAATGGAGGCATAACGATTTATATGAGACCCATGTAACTTGTTCCGAAAACTGAACAAATTTATTGAAGGTTAATTAAGTGAAGGAATAAGGTGACAATACAATATAAGTAGTGTTTGATCACATTATAGGTAATATCATAGTTGGTCAAAGGGATCACACATTGTATATTGTGAAAGCAGAATCTCGTGGTTAGCATTTTGGATTTTTCAGATATCAATGCATGGATTTTGTCAAAGAGACCAGTGGTGTACCCAGGGGAGGATTCAGAGGACGCACTCCCTCCCCCTTAAATACATATGTATTTTTTTACTTTAGCTCCATACAGGAGGCCCTCAGGAAAAAAAAACTCCCATGTCATCTTATGCCTATGAAATCTTTGGGTATGTTGTGTAGGGGGTAGGTGCATTGGACGCCAAGACCTTTACAAACCTCAACCCATAAACGCGGGTACCCTTGTCTCCAAACGTAGCGAACCGCTCGGGGTGACCTATGGCAGTAATGTTGGTTATGGATGGAATTTGGGAGGCGTCGCCCCGGGAACCATTTATTGGATAACCAACACCTCTGCCATAGGTCGCCCCAAGTGGTTCGCTACGTTTGGTGATTTAGCCGAGGTGCCCGGGTTCATGGGTAAGGTTTATCCTGGTCTTGGCGGCGGACGCGTCTGCCAATAAGCTGCCTGGCAGGCCGAATAGGGAGAGTACGGTTGAGGGGGTCCCTTTGACTTCTTCAGCCATTCTCTCTCAGAACATCGCCTTACACCTCATTGGGAGGGATAGATTCGTTCGTCCGTCCGTCACTCCTGGACAAACTGACCCCCTGAATTTAATCACCCCTTATTTGCTTCTACTTTCCAGAATTTCTTCTCTTTCTATTCCTAAAAATACCCTCCACACAGCATCCCCAACGATGGCATAGGCGCTGAGGGGAATTATTTTCCTTGGGGCCTCCTGCGTGGAGCTACTTTAAAAAAAATCTAATGAATGGTTTCCGGCTCAGCGGTACCCATGCCCGCCTCCCAAATGGCGTAAGCCACCAGCACGGGTAAGCCACCCAGTGAGGCCAATATTCCTGGATTGGACTATGAATTGTAAAATATTGTGTGAAATAAATTTATTTTGAAAATAAATTTTTCAAATTATGTTTATCACGGTATTCAAAAATTTTCCTTCCCACCTAATACCTAAAAATGTGAATATGTATCTACAGCACATAATTATTAGTGTATACACTTTTTACACAAGCTGTTCGGACAAAATGTAATAATGATTTTTCTTTATATGCCCACTGTATTGTTTCTTTCTAGGTACAATAATATAATGTACTTAACTATATTACCAAGGCACAGGCTGCGCCTTAGTGGGTTCCCATTATTCTTATGTTTTTATAATATTGTGTATGCCAAATGTAAAAATTGAGAAAAATAATGGAAAAAAATAAAAAATAAGAGTTATTGTTTATCACGACCAATACTATTCTCACTATTACGCCCTCCGTACATGGAGATACTTACAAACTAAGTGATTGTGACGCAACCAGAAGTAGCCTACAGACATGCTACTCTTTGATTAACTGGAGTGCTAAGATTGAAAAATACGACGACATTGGTGTTGGTTATTGTTATTGGTGTTGTTGTAGCTGAAAATGATTTTTACAAAATTTTAATGAAAATTTTCAACAAAAATGAAATATATTTTTAAAAAATTCATTTGCAACTACAACAACATCAAAAACGTCGCATTTTTCAAACTTCACTGTAGCTCACTAAAAACTCACGGACTGCTACTGTTTAAGTACTTAAAATATTAATAAATGCGTGTGTCATATTTTCATTATTTAACAAGATCTCCTCAAGACAATATACTGTAGTAAAAATGCTTTCAATTGGATGTTAAACTAGGAACTAGGAAGTGACCATTGAGAAACCCCTAAACTATGAATGTTCCCGTCAGCTATCTTCCAATACTTATAATAATATCTATCATGGAAATTTGAAATGTTGTAAAGGAAAAAATGGTAATAATTGTTCAGGAGAGCGAAAAGAATTTTATTATTTATTTTTCAAAATAATAACTCCTGGTTTGTAGACATATAATAATCATGATTTATTCAATAAAATAACATTGATCTCTCAAATATTTTTGATCTTTGAAAATATGTTCATGTAAATTTCTTTAATAACAATAGTTTATTTATTTTCAATATTTCAGATAAAAATCTTCTTGAAATGCGACTGATTGTAAAAGATTCCTACTTATTTTCCTAGAAATATTTCGCCTTTTTTTGGATTTGTTTTCGTTTACATCATTTCAAATTTCCGCTATCGACATTATAAGTCCTTCCAGATCCGATTTGTAGATGCATGTAATTATATTATTTGATAAATAATAAGTAGGGCCCGGATTAATATGTAAAAACATATTTTTAATTTACATGATTTTCGGTCTCGTATGTGTTCTTTTCCTAGATTATCATATATAGATTGTGAAAAACTAATTTTTAATTTCTATATTTTTTCATATTTCATGGTTAAGAGCGTTTAACCAGCCAGCGGACGAAAATCCACATTTCGTCGAAAGTTGTTCTTCCGATCGTGCAGGGCGGTTACAATGAGAAAGATTGATTATTCTCCGTACCAGCTTTTTTAAATTATAACTCAATATCGAATTTATTTCAATCCAAATTAGCTTTAATTTATACCTTCATCCAAAAATGCTGAAAGGCGTGATGATAAAACTACTAAAATAGTGTACTGCTTGTAGTTATTTTTTGATTATAAGTATTTATCATTTTTCAATAATGTCTAAATTTAATAAGAATTTAAAAAAATCTGAAATATATTAGTTTGTAAGTGCGCAAATAAATACACAAATGGACCAATTTTCGTCAAGAAACACATGTACGTACATATTTTTTAATGATTTTATTGAAACTAAAATTAAAATTCTAATACATAACTTTGCTAGATAATGTATTGATTTATTTTCCTGCATGATTCCATTATTTGAAATGGGTGTGGTATAATACAAAAACTTTTTTGAAAATTTAACAAATCTGTCAACGACCTATGGAATACCCTTATTATACTAAAAATTAAAAAAAAATCTAAAAATTTATTACATACGAATGCTAGATAAAAGAACAATCTTTCGAAATCCATTTATAATTTTTTGTGGAAAAGAGTCAATACGTCTAAAAACTTTTTTGAAAATGACGTATTTCCGGCTTTCTCTGGTAATGCCCTCTTAAGTTCATATTTTACAAAAAATATCACAATCATCCATATTTTCGATTTATATTTCATAAAACATGAGTTGGTTCACAAAAATTGATATAATTTTACGTGTTTGCATTCTCGCCACCGGCCGCGCGTGTTTCATTTCTGTCGCGTATTATTCGACGTAATTTGATTTTTGATTCTCTTCTTTTACTTGCTTGCTGTTGCTTGCGCGTCTTTTTATTTTTACGTACTCAAGTCACCTACTACAATTGTCTAGGTACCTATCAGTTTAATTTCAAAATGCCCAAGGATAAACAACCTTTGCGTATCAAGTAAAGTATATTTTAGACAAAAATAAAGGATTTGACACCCTAAAAACAATTTATAAAGTTCAGAGCGGAAACTTTGAGGGTACTGCAGACGTGTCTTACACAATTTCGGAACTAGGCGTCTTTAAGTACATACGCTCTCATTACATCTTGTGACGTGGAAAGATCTTTCAGCCAATATAAGGCTATATTTAGACCAAATCGACAAATTTTAAAAAGTTTTATAGTTTTAATTTCGATAATTTAAAAAAGTATGTGGTTGTGTATTGCAAACAATTTAATAAGACAATTTAGAGGAAGATGAATAAAACTTCATTTTTTTACTTGAATTGCCTGAACATTTCGTTATCTTTTTACATATTTTTTTAATGTAACTGTTACTGCATAGTAATTTTTCACACTAAACATTGTTTAATATGAAAGATATTCTTATTTTGTACTCCATATTTTACATTTTTTAGTCCATATTATTTGTACATATTTTGAATTTTTTAATACATATTTATCCGAGCCCTAGTAATAAACATTCGTGATAATAATGTACACTAATTTTTTAAAATATATTTATTTAAAACGTATTAATTTAAAAAAATACTGTTTATTTTTATATATTTTAAAAAACCGTATTTTACCTTTCAAAATGAAGGGTTTTAGATAAAAATTTACTTACTTAATTATAAAAAAATCTTTTGTTTTTTAATATATAGTCCAGTCAAGGAAGCAGTTGTAGAGTGCGTGAGCAGGGACCTAAACGATTCCTTCAGAAACTTGTTCAGGGTGCTTAAGTTGAACTCACACGATTCACTCGGATGAAGGTTTACTCGATGAAATGTTCCATTCTCGTTTCACCAAGTGTTCAGACGGTTCCTTCAAAGGAAGAATTCACTCGACATTCTCGCTACGAAGTCGTCGAGAGTAGTCGCGGCCGCATTGGAATTCGTCCGGCGCTGACGGCTAAGTTCGGGAATATTTACGATTTCAATTGACATTTCCGATAACGTCGAACTAAATTACGAGAAATTGGCGATTCTTGTAAACAGTAAATAAATTTCAGCACCATAAAATGAACATATGGTTAAATAATAACCTGAAAACTGATATCTACCAGTATTTTTGCACCATGAAAATATTTTTATTCCAAAATAGGCCTCGGCTTGCAATAAAATCCATATAAATGGAATATTTATTAACGTATCCAAAAACTAAAAACTGTTTTGAAAAGGTGATGAAAGATGCTTTCAAAATTTATTATTAGAAATAACCACGTAATTTTTTAAATAGAATAATTTTTAATGTAAACTTTTAAAAGTTTAAAAAATGGCTCTACTTGCTTTTATTCTAACTAAAATTACTGGTTAATAAAAGAAATATAAAAACACACACTTATTTTGTTAGACAAATAAATTATAAACGTTTCTGTCACCTCACTTTTTGTCGTTTCATATAAAAATAATTCATAAAAAATTCACAATGTTTCATAATTTCTTTTTCAAATTCGATCAGAAACTTTGGTTCCATAGAAGTGTACATTCGTATTCTTTTGTGGATAATTGTTATATTGGATATATAGAACATTATTTTCTCTTTCCAATACCGTTTAGATCATATTTTTCACTATGATAGTAAGGGAGAAACAACGATTACTATGAGACGTATAGGAGTTATTTCGAAAAGCGAACCAAACGGAGCATTTTGACGTTTAAGCCGCTCCGGCTACTCGTCCTCACGACAGAACATTTCGGCCGACTGATTTGCGAGTGAAAGACTGTTCACTTGAGTGTTCACACACATCATTCGCGTCACGTGATGTTAAATTCCGGTTGCGAGTGAACAGTGCCGAAGGAAGCATTCCAACATTGTTGGAATGCTTCATCCGGAACTGTCTCTATTCACTTTCGTGTTCACACGGTTCATTTCGAGGGAAAGAGGCGGAATGAAATCACGAAATGAACGATAAATGAATGGTGTGAATGGGCTATTAGGGCGTGAACATTCCAAAGTCCTGACGTCTAGGTGGTGAGCTAGGGGGGGGGGGGGGGAGGGGGAGGAGGTCCCACTTTCCGGGTTTCCACTTATATCTCAAAAACGGTGCATCGCGGTGGAAAATTTACTGAGGATAAATGACAAAAATTATCTATAACTTTTATTCTACACCTAATTTTAGACTTCCCAGCTGTTTTTGAGTTACGCTCCACAATTGTAGATATTTTCAAAATAAGTCATTTGTACCTTAGTTTTTCATCAAACATTCCTTCATGTCGTTTAAAATATTCATCAGAGAAAGAAATCTATTGAAAAAAAGTTGTGCATAATTTAATTCCCTTTAAGAATATATGTATATATACAGATGTAAATTAATCTCCAACTCGTCAACATTTACAGCAATTTTAAGTTTTTTTCGGAATATGTCATTTTCAGCATAAGCATTTTTATCTTATTACTGACACAACTTGTGTTCGTTCTCCTTATAATATGTGTGACCACACTTTAAAGCCAGTTATTAAATAAAGTAGACAAAAATCAAGATACTTGAACATTTTAAAATTTTATTTTGTAATGATAATGATAATTATCTCATAGTAATTTTATTCTTTTTCGTTACATTAAGTGCATAAAATTATAAACCTTGTTGTTATCACTGTTCTCAAAAACATCATGTTACACTCTCAACTTTATATGGATTCACGTTTTCATCCTTTTTGGACGTGAGGGTCCTGGTAAGGGTTGTTCATCCACGGCATCTTCATCCTCAGTAGATCTTGCTGATTGGGCTCTACGTCGTCTTCATCGTCGTCCTCGGCAACAGGCACGCTTTGAGGAATTTCCCTTGGCAGTGGAGCCTCGCTGAAGAACAGGTCATTATTGCTTTTCGGCACCCATATCTGTCAATTACACAATCCTTGGTACAGCGGCAGAATATCATTTTCAGAGGGACCTCCGGTGCTGGTGGATCTTCTGTTGTAATTGGCACCAAAGTGTCTCCAACATGTTTCCACCCCCATTCTTCAGGGGCCCGCTCAATCCCGAGCCACTGCTGCGCTTGGTAGTAGTCCAGTTGCACCGGGAATGCTGTTTAGCTGTGCTCTCTGGTGGAGAGGGCGAACTGATGTCAGGCTTCAAATTTTCCACCGATCTCGTGAACGACTGGAAGCGGTGCAGGTTAAGGAAGGTCTGTCTTTTTGACGCCGCATACCATTTCAGGAAGCATATATACTCAGCCTCTTCAACCTCGTGGTGAGTAGAGGAGGGGTCGTCAAATATCATTGCCACTTGGTTGATGATTTCTGAATCCAGGAACAATTTTGAGAAGTTCACTTTGCTTCTCCTGAAAGTTGAAAATGTTGTGTCGCAGCCAGTAAATGAATGTAAGAACAGGATGTGTTCAAATCTACGGGGCTGCATCTTTTGGTTGGACAGTGCCGGTTTTTCCTCATCCGGATTTCAGCAGCAGGATATCTTAGATGGGAGGAGTGGAAGCAATTAAACGGACAGTGAGGTTACATCCTCACCAACGACAGCCACAGAATTGTGAGAGAATTGTTTTCTAGCAGTATTCATGATAAGAACGTAAGCGTCATGGATGGCCTGAAGAGTCTGTATCCCATTCTCCCGGAAATTTGTCTGTAGTAAGGAAATGAAGTTATTTTTGTTGTAACTTCATCTACTTACGACAGACAAAGCGTTGTTGGTAGGATTGCATAAAATTTTTTTCTTGTTTAACAGGTATCGATATGTACCATGTCAAATTGATGTCAGCTGACCCTCTCAGTCCGTATCGTCGCATCTGTTCTTGAGATTTCTTATTGTTGGCTGGTTTGCGTACCAATCAAATACCACAGTGCAAATCATTCCAAGCTAGTGGTGGTTGACGTGGGTGATATAAACATCACAAATTGTGGCAACGGAGGCATCTTTTTGCCAAATTACCCTGTGAAGTAGAAATCCTCCGTCCACTACTATGTGCATCTGAGGCAGAAAAACGGCTTTTATGGTTCGCTCAAACAAGCTGAACAAGACAGATTTAGTTGTCTTTTGCATCCCACTTTCATTGAACAGTGCCAAGGGAAATAAAGCCAACTCATGCTCAAAGAATTTCATTGAAACCTCATCTCAATAATTTGGAACGATTGGAGTTTACTTCACAATGCCAATGTCTATCTTCTACCCATCCGGATTGCTTCCAATATGCTGAGTCAGCTATGGAAAAATCCCACTCCTTAGATGATTCTACGTAAACAGTTATTACAATTCTGCGTATAGATTTCCAACACGGCTTTAGAGCGGGTCATCCGATCCACACCAACTCTACCATATGATCGAACATATCATGGACGGATTTAATATAAACAAACACTCGGTAATTCTTTCGATGGACGTTAGCAAAGCTTTTTTTATGGCATTATGGATTTCTTTACAAGATGTTCCTCCTGGGCTTTGCAATATCATTTATCAAAATCATCCATGGCTGTTTTACCCTTCAGGGTAAAACTAGACAAGATTTTCTCCACAGAACTTCTACTTGAGTCATTAAACTATTTTTTTCAGGAACTCTGAACATAAACGAAATTCGAGTCCAAGTCCACAATCTGTTACAAACAAAAGTGGTGTATCAGTAATAAGATAAAAACAGCTTTTTCTAAAAACGACGACATTTTACGAAAAAACTTAAAATTGCTGTAAATATTTACTAGTTCGAGGGAATTAAATTTTGTACAACTTTTTTTCGAATAAATTTCTTTCTCTGATGAATAATTTAGACGATATGAAGGAATATTTGGTGAAAAATGTAAGGTAAAATTACTTTTTTACAAAATATCTAGGGATATCTAAATATTTAGGGAATTCTAAAATTATGTATAGCATAAAAGTTGTAAATAATTTTATGAACTTTCATTCATCCTCAGAAATTTTTTCCATTGCAGCGTACCGTTTTCGAGATATAAGTGGAAACTCGAAAAATGGGACCTTCCCCCCCCTCTTCTAGCTCACCACCTAGAGGTCAGGACTTTTTGTATGTTCACACCCTAAGTACCCTGAACAAGTTTCTGAAGGAGTTGCTTAGGTCCCTGCTCACGCACTTTACACCTCCTTTTGAACCATTCATTGACTGGACTAAAAAGTATTTAAAGTGGATTTTTTGTAAAAATATAAGAATAACCTTTTATTAAAAATCTATGAATTTGAAATAAAATGCATCAGTTCAATACCTATATCAAGCTGCGTTTTAACGTAATTAGCAATTAAAATGGATTTTTCATAAAAATAAAAGACTAAATTTCTTACTACAAATCTATTAATTGATTATAAATAAAATGCATCAGTTTCATTTATGTAACTGAATTTTAATGTAAAAAATATTTTAATGGATTTTTTGTAAAAATATAAGAATAAACATTTTTTTTTAAATGTATCAAATCAAAAAAAAAATGCTTCAGTTTATTATATCAAACTGTATTTAAACGTAGGTACTAGGCATCCATCAAAACCACGGGTTTCAGTCAAAATGCATAATATGCAATTCTATGACACTCAGAAAATAGAAAAACGGAGAGCGATGTTTTATACGCACCAGATTTAAATGTCCGGGTTAAATTTTCCCCCCCAAAAAAAAAAAAAATAAAAATGAAGGAAAAACTAAACCCTTTCATACACTTCCCCAAATGATCATCTAGTGAATCCACGCTATGCAATTGTACTATATAAGTATTATAAATACAAAACAATACAAGAACAACATGTCAACCTACTAGAGACCAAATGGGAATATAATTCACCAACTCCAGATATTTTCATATCAGAGGGTTCGGCTCTGTGGCATTTCTAATTGAACCTATTAATCCTACTGATCCCTCAATATAAATATTTAAAAAATCTTTTGTAATCCTACATGTATTTAAAATTACTGATTTTTGCATTTTTATATACAAATTCTTTGACAAATCTAATATGCTTAAATTTTGAATCAGATTCCTAGGTACCTATTATGCCAGTAGCCGAAATAACAAATGGTAATATTTTTATAGTCCGAGAATGCCAAATTCTTTTAATCTCATTTCCTAAATCTGTGTATTTTCTTATTTTTTCAGAAACAGTTTTTTAAATATTACAGGAATTTGGAATAGCTACATCAATGATATAAGTTATTTTTTTAATTTTGTCATGTAAAACTATGTCAGGTCTATTATGACTAATTGTTCTGTCTGTTAGTATAGTTTTATTATAATATATTTTATAAAATTCATTTTCTAAAAATGAATTAGGTTCATATTCATAATATGGTACTATATTACGGCAGTCAATCGAGTTATGTTTAATTACCAAACTTTGGTGAATTATTTTTAAAAACTGATTATGCCTAAATGTGTACTCGGACGGCGCTAATATAGAATTTTATTTTAATTTGAAGATTTAATTTTATTTATTCAATAATAATATTATTTTTTATGAGAAAATAAATTAAAATAAAAACAGTTTATTTTTAAACAAGTTTTGCCATGTAATTATTATTACGCGTGATTTATTAGCTGTTTCACCTTCCGAAGGTATTATCTAAAAGTTAGAATTATTTTTATAAAAAATCAAACAATTATTCTGATTTTAAACGGTTTAACTCAATATTTTGTGTCAATAATTGGTTATAAAAAATTTAACAAGAGTATATGTAAATATGAAAATATTTTTATAATTCTTACCTTCACGCTGTGCCTCAATGCGCGTTGTTAGAAACAAAGCCGTTGACACAATTACTACGAGATAATGCATTTTGGAAATAAATTTGCAACACTGAATTTATTTTAAAAATATTAAACCTCTCCAGTACGGAGTTGAAAACACACTGTGCATTATAGAGCTTGGTTATCATATTTATAGAGTTGATATCATTGTTTAAACCTGGGTTGCCAATTCGCGAGGAATTCCCCAAACTGCAGGGAAATTTAAAAAATTTTTTTAAATTTATTATTTTGCGAAGAGAACCTTTTTACGAGAAAAATGCGGGGATTCTGGATATTTTGTGATTATTCAACCGTATTGAAAAAATTGTATTTTCTACGGAAAATTTCGTAGTTTATTTTATAGCAGCATTGTGTATTTTTTTTCTAAACAATAACAGTGGGGGATTTGATCCAGGATCGGGACCCAAACTTACTGACAAAAATGACGATTTGAAATTCACAACTCCCAGTCCCTATCTAACTAAAAATGACGTATTGGAATCCGCTACACCCAGTCCCTGTCTAACTAAAGTCTAACTAAACATTAATTCCTGAAGTTACCATGTTCCGCTGAGAGGAAATTTAGTGTGTTCAAAAATTTGAAAACAGAAAATAGAAATCGCCTTCTTACATACGAGTATACTGTTGTAGAACTGATGGCTACTCGAGAAGGGATTAAGAAAGAAGGACGATATTTAATGTTAACCAAAAAAATGTAGCATGTTGCATTAATTAATTATACATAATAAGTAGTTAACAATTTTAAACAATCTTATCTCGTTAATTGTTCTAATTTAATATTTGTCGTGCACTTTATGATGTTCATAATATTTTAAATTGCTTATTAAGTTTATAATTTAAAATATTTCTTGTTTGAAATTTTGGTCTTATTTTCAATTAATTTACTTGTCTTTTTTAGTTATTTTTTTCTCCTAGCCTTAACGGACCTACTTTACATGTGATTATACTACCTTAGTTTTATGTTTCCCTTTTTTTCTGCTAGCTCTTCAATTTATTGGTACACCGTGTGGAATTTTTTTTATATACGTCATTATTTTTGCACCACGTGAACATTGGTTATTGAGTTGTAAACTTTTTTATTTTATTCTTATATTATGTATGTTTGTTGTATGTTTTAATCCTGAAAATGTTCGAAATAAAATAAAATAAATTGAAAAATTGCTAATTTGTGTAGAATTTAGTTTTATTTTGGAGGCAGAAGTATAAAAGAACCTGTCAGGAATTTGCTATTTCGTTCTCTCCATTTTCGTTCTCTCGTTCTTTTAATTAAAAAAGTTATTTGTGTTCTTATTAGAAGGTACTATAAATTAACCTTGATACCAGAATAAAACTCCTTTTCAAAGAAAAAAAATCTTACACAACATAAGTTATTTTGTATTTTTATTGTGTTTTTTTTTTCTAAAACTGTATTATTTACTACTTAAGGAAATAAAAAATAAAAAACTTTATTTATTTACATAAGTAGTATATTAAAATGTACTTTTTTACATTGTTTTTTTTTCGTCAAGGTTCAATAACTAGGTTCCTTGTGTCGCTATAACGTGATGCGATAATGGGATCTACATACGTATACTAAGGTACTTTAGAGTTCATTATCGCATAACGTTATCGCGATAGATGGAAACATGTTATTTCGAAGTGTCGACTTGGTAAAACATGTTTGTTTTTTATCCCCGAAATATGGTTTTTAATTTTTGGGACATGACAACACCTTTTGCTTCACTCACATGATAGGCCGCACAGCTCTGTCTTGGAACACACTTCTCGCTTCATTCACATGCATGCATCGTCTCACACATAGATTCTTTTGTGTTATTAATACTACTAACTTGACCCCTGCTCAAGTAAACGACGCAGTTGGTCATGGCACGTTTTCAGTTATCAGCTTCGCATATCCAAACCATCGATGCGTCATTTTCTTGTTCTTGTTAACTACGCTTTCTTCAGCCTTGTAATATTTCTTATTTCAAACATCGTTTTACCACAAATACGCCTAAGAGATCTCACCACTCAGAATTCAGTATGTTTTCATCATTCATCTACCAATTTCATGTCTCACTGCCCTACATCAGTGTTGGTATTATCACTCCATTTAGGACTGCTAGCCTAGTTTCTTTGGGCAACTCTTTATTAGCAAAGATCGCGTTCAGTTCTCCATTAAGAGGAAACCCGGTAACCGAAAAATTTGAACAATAGGGATTTTACCAAACTGTTGACATAACTGTCGCTCTTACTGCCCAGAAAACGGAGCGAAAGGGACAACTGCACATCAGCCTGATAATACCTAAATAAAATTATCACCCTCGAGGCTTTGTATTCCACATTTTTCACCTCCAACACTGAACATATTTTTGAGTTTATTTTACCCAATAACTGTATTAGAAGAAATTACTCTATGAGTTTACGTTTTACAATACGCCTGTAATACAATAACTAGCTTGCATCTGTTGATGGCATTTAACGTAGGCAATTTTAACGATTTTGTAGGGTGAGAAGTAACTTAGGGGCCACCCATAAATTATGTCACACAAATTTCATGATTTTTCGACGTCCACTCTCCCCCCCTCCCAGTCCTTGTCACACATTGTGTCATTTGTGAGACTCCCTCCCACCCTATTGTGACGTCACATATTTTGTAATTTAACATCTAAAAATAATTAGTAATTCAAAATTTAAAAAAATAAATTATTAAATGTATTTTTTAAATCAACATGAAATCAAATATTTTTAATAATTGACAAAATTAAGAATCTAATTAACGAATGATTATTACTCCCCCCCAATACCCCTTGTCACACAATGTTAGACTTCTCTACTCCCCTCCTCTCCCCTTAAGGTGTGACGTAATTTATGGATGGCCTCTTATCAAAAAATTAAAAAATAACTACACGCTAGTAGTGGTCAATAAATGATGTTAAAAAAATGGCATGGTATTAAAACCCTGGGGAATACGGTTGTGTGGACAAAACTCAGCACGGTTTCCTCATAATGTGGTTTCGTACATTCACTATTTCTGCAACGTGTTTATCATTTATAGATTGCATCATCCAACATACTGCGTCTTCTGTTGTCTCGACTTTGGACATGACCTGGCCCTCTAGCACGTTCGATCGATAAGGATTGATAGGAAAACTCTTGGTAACCTCTCATGGTTCCCTAGGACAACTGAAGGTCGCTAACGTACCTACACGAGAGACTGTCTTTCAACGTCCGAACCAAGCCTTGCCCATAAAAATGATGAATTTTCCACAAATAGATTTTGTTATTGATTCCTCTTCAGACCATCATTTTTAAAGAGAATGAAATTTGAGTCGGTTCGGCCTGTTAGATCCCGAGATAACGGCTTTCAAAGTCCGCGCCAAGTTTTGAATTCTGACGTCTTTATTTTAATTGAGCTGGCAACACTGCCTTCGACCGATCTCTCTCGATCCGTCTTTCCACGAAGTTGAAGGGCAGACGCACCCCCGACAAACCTGGACGCAAGACCCCGACAAACCTCTCCCCTATGGACGGTTGTCGCTAAAAAAAATTTGTAGGTACCGTAAACCGGGGGTACTTTGCAACACTTTTGACAAAAAATTAATTTCTTTTAACGAGTAGGATTATTGAAATTAAGTGGAAGGTAAAATGAATCGTAAATGATATTTTTTTGTAGATTTAATTATTCTTATCAACTCGTAAATTAATTATAAATTTTTAAAAAGTGTTGTAAAGTAAGTCTTGTAAGGGGGAGACTTTTCTGTAATTTCTCATTGGATATCGCATATTAATTTTTTATTTTTTTTATTTAAATAAAACATACAACGAAGTTGTATTCCCATGAGTTATCAAAACTCATTAAGGGATCGCCAATTGGTACATTTGAAAAGATAAACCCAACCCAACCCAATATGCAGACACAATAAATGAAGAAAAATTTTACAAAACATTTTACAGAAGCAACATACAGACACAAACATATGAAGAATCACTTTACAAATATTTCACAGAAACATGTCTTATAAGATTTCATGAATAATATTATAACCACTCATTTGATTTATGTACTGTTGGTGTCACAAAGTTAAAATAAAGTATCCTCCATGATGGACTATAGAAATGCATAAAAAACAAATCAGGAAAAATACAATAAAAGGTACATGCTCAAAAATACACAGACCTAATACAAGATGTTTACATAAAAAATACATGATAAGATTTAAAAAAGATATAAACTGCGCCCATCATATCTGGATGTACAAGGTTTGGTACTTGGAGATAATCAGGATAGCTATCAGAACAGAGTTTGTACCTACTTATGACTCATTTTCCAAATAACATTTGAAAAAATAGGATTTCAATATATCGTTTCGAGATTTGTTAGAGGCATAATACCTGTCTTAATTATTCAGGCAATTTGTTATAGTTAGTGTACGCAATGTATTCTAATGATTTCAGTCCGAACTTTGTTGAGTGTATTTTTGATATATGTAGTTTGATGTGTTGTCGTGTATTATATTGGTGAACGTCGTTGTTATAGTTCAGTTTTATGTTTGTGTGGGTGTTGCACTAAATAATATTTAAGATGGTGTTTGTTATCTCAAAGCTAGGAACAATCTTAAATGGTAATACAAGTGCGTGACGGTAAATATCTTTAACATGTGTATCCCAAGGCAAGCCAAAAATGTTTCGTAGGCCTCTATTTTGGATTATTTGTACCTCCGATATCAATTTTTTGGTAGCAAAACCCCAGATACCCGAAAGGTATGCCAAGTGGGAGTGAATTATAGCATAGTACAATGATCGCAGTATGGCTGTGGGAAGCAATCTACGTAGCCTGTACATTACACCGGTCACCGGAGCAATCTTTGATTTAACATGGTCAAAATGATTTTTCCATGAAAGCCGTGAGTCAATTAAAAGTCCTAGATACTTTGCGACATCTGTTTGTTCCAGTTTGTTTAGTCCAAGGGATATGTTTAGGCGTTGTTCTCTCTTATTCCCGAATAGCACATAGTGAGTCTTTTTAATATTAAGGCTAAGTTTATTAATTCTCAGCCACTCGGCTAGATGAGCCAAATCTCTTTCCATGTCCTTTTCCATTTCGTTTAAATTAGTATTATGATAGAATAATATTGTGTCATCAGCATAAAGTTAAAGTGTACCTTTCACTCCCCATTTTTCAATTTCATTTATATAAATTAAAAATAATACTGGCCCGAGAATCGAGCCCTGTGGGACACCACATGTTATATTTCTATGATCACTTGATTCTTTTCCAATAACAACCGAACAGCACCTACCCGTAAGATAACTAGATAAAAGTTTTAGATTGTTGCCCACGATGCCCAGATATTCAAGCTTTTTTAATAGAATCTTATGATCAACCGTATCGAACGCCTTTTTGAGGTCAATGAAAATGCCCGCTGCATATTTTCCTTGATCTAAGTGTTTTTGAAGAGTTAGTGTAAAATCAAAGGCAGCACATTTCGTGTTGGAGAATTTTCTGAACCCATATTGTTGAGGCGTGAGAATATTATTAGTTGTGAGATATTTTGTTAGTCTATTTTTGATTACATGTTCAAATACTTTGGAGAAGACTGAGAGTATTGATATTGGACGATAATTAGATGGATTTTTTTTGCAGTCTTCTTTGTGAATTGGAACGATTTTTGCAAGCTTTAGTTGATCCGGAAAAAGTCCACTCACTAATGACTGATTAATGAGAATAACAAGATGATCCGCTAATTTTTCTTTACAGAATCTGAGTAAGTTGGTTGTCATACCATCGACCTGGAGATGCATTAGTTTTTAGTTTTGAGATAATTTTTAAAACCTCTAGTTTGTTTGTATTGGACATGTAGAGGGACTGTAATGGCTTTGGTTCCATGTTTATTGTATTTACGTCATATGCATAAGATGGGATACTCGCAGCTAAATTTTCACCAACCGATGTAAAGAAGTCATTAAACGCTGTACATATCTGCTTCGGGTCATTTATGTCTATATTATTGATGGTAAGAGTTTCAATTTTATTTGTAGAGCTCTTTGGACTGTTAGTTATGATTGAATTTATTGTCTTCCAGGTTTGTCTTGGATTATGTATGTTTTCTTTAAAAATATCTGTGTAATATTTTGTTTTGGCGAAACGTCTGTAATTAGTAACCAAATTTCTTGACTTAATTTTTTGTGATATAAGAAGACTGTTTTGTGGATCTTTCTTCCATTGTTTGTATTTAGTATTTCGTTCTCTAATAAGGAGATCCAGTTTTTTGTCAAACCATGGTGTATTACCCTGCTTGGGGTTTCCTATTCGTATCCTTGGCTTAAATTTGCAAGTTTCAATTGCTGTTTCGATATATTTAAAGAATTGATTAAAATTTTCGGTTATATTGGTGGTGTCATGAAAAAACGGTTGGGTTTCAAGATATGTTCTCAAATCCCTCTTATTGATGCTGATGTTTATGTTTGGTGGTATTCTGTTGTTAGAGTGGTGTTTCAAAGAGTTTTGGTAGTCTAACATCATTATACTATGATCACTTATCTGGTTATCAATATTGGAGGTCGTTGAAAATATGTTTTCTCTATTTGATATAATATGGTCTAATAGAGAACTGCTGGTTTCAGTGACTCTTGTGGAATGTGTATTATTACATATGAAATAGTTATATGAAAATAAAGTGTTGATATATTTTTTTGTTGTATCATTTTTTTTAAGAACATTAATGTTTAAATCCCCGAAGATGAGTGTATCTAGGCTACTTTTTTGTAAAATAGATACAAGAGATATTAGAAAATCATTTATATTGTTGTTAGGTTTCCTGTATATAGCATATATATTTAAAGGTTTAAAATGTTTATATTGTACCCTAACTCCTAAAAAAGAGTTATTTGTTGACCCCTTTTTTTCCAATAACTTCACAGTTAAATGTATTGTGAGTATATATCGGCACTCCTCCTCCTCTTCCAGTAGTCCGGGAAGCAAAATTGCCTTGATAGCCATTGATGTTAAACAAAGATCCTTCTCCATCTCCCAGCCAAGTTTCGGTGACAACTAAAACGTGCACAGTATCCGTTATTCTTTTGAGTGTTTCTTCTATTTCGTTTATTTTGTTTCTAATACTTCTTGCATTAATGTACAGAACTCTCAAGCTATTTTTTGTGGGCATATAATCATCCACCGATTGGTACTTCCTTTGTATGATTGATTGGTCACCATCCTTTTCAACAAATTCCGGCATAGTCCACTTTTTCCCTAACACGTTCATTAAGGTGGTCCAAAATTTTTTTTTATTATTTTTCATTTGGCCACCCCGTGAATTTGTTACACGTATTCATATAAATAACATAGTAAAATTTCAGCCAGATCGCTCAAGTAGAAAGGGGTGCTCAATCGAGTGTTGTTTTTGAATTTTTTGTGTAAAATGCTTAATTTTAACTTTTTGCTACAGGCCAGTTTCGTGTGTTAAACTATTAAATAAATATTAAAATAAACTACTGAAGAGTTTTATAGACAAATTTGAACAGTATTTGATACTTATTTAGTAGGCTGTGAAGTGAATCAGTCTAGTGAAATGTGTTCATATTCTCGAAAAAAATACGAAATTTTTCTACTTGAGGTTCGAGATATTGAGCCATTGATGAGGCTTAACCAACATCCTACTCTTCGTCAAGTTTTACTCCGTTATTACTACATATTATTAAATGATTCCAAAAATGTAAAAGATTCCGCGCATGTACTTATTCAAGAACTTCTAATAGTATGGAGTAAATCTAGTATTCCGACCAGACAACAAAATCACTGCATTGAAAAACTGATTAAGTTTCTTAAGAACTGGCTGCTATTGAAGAAAAATAGAGGAAGAAATTCTGAAGCACAAAGAAAAGGAGAATATTGGTTTAAAAAAGAATTAGACAAACCATGCAAGCGCTTTGAATTTGATAAAAAATTGCGGAAGGCAGAGCGTTTCTCATCGATCAAAGATGAGAACGTAAGATGATTATGACCTCAATCGACAAGAAACTAGAAAAGGTCACAGAAAGTTCTCTAAAACGGAAACAAAGATCTGAAGAAATTAAAGAAATGGCTGCTAAAAGTAATGCTTCATCTTTGGTGGTGTCGAGACAAGAGTTAGAACTTGAGCGCAGTTTCAGTAGCACTTCTAGTAATGCTAGCATATTAGAGGATAAGTCCAAAGATGAGTTTGTAGTGCGTTGAGCTGTCTACAAGTGACATATTTACACAATACGTTACCAGTGCGCTTGATCGTAACAAGATTTAATCTAATCAAGAGAGAAGAAAAACAAATTGTTCGATTTGTTAGTTATCATCTACACCAAAGCTTGAATCGAAGCGTCTTTGGCAGCAGATGCACCTGTAAATGACTTAATACTTTGGAATAGCTTAAATTGTACGAAGCCATTGATTCCGAAATCAGTATAGCAGCTAGGGGTGTCTTAGAGCGTCACTTATGGTATTTGTCAGATGAACTATTCGCATTTACCTTGTTTTCTGAGAAGCTGTCTGATGCTGAGAAACAGGCCATTGTTCAAAAAATATATTCTGATGGCGGTAATCGTTCAGTACGAGGTGATTCTGCTAAGCTTGCCTCAGAGGTTACATTAGAAGCTTTTGCAACACAAAGAACATTGAAAACGCTCTTAGTTCTTGATATCAAGGACTCTTTCTTGCAATTACCTCCTGAGACTTGCAATAACAATGTTAATTACCTTCAAGGCAAAAGCTGAGTCAAAAAGTTGCGTGTTGTTAATGATACAGCGAAGAAAGGTGTTAAACTATTTGAAGATTACAACACGATACTCACTAAGAATGAGGAAGAAAAGCAATTTTTACTTCACATCGTTGAACAAAACAGAAAAATCGTTTCTACTGAAACATTCAAAAAAGAGTTAACAAACATAGTTTTGAAAGATTGCGACTAATATTATGTTAATTATTGCTTTGTTACCAATTTTTTTTTCAAATTTAAAAACGTTTTATACTTATTTGACTAAAATACTTGTAATATTAATAAACTTTAAATTACGTGTTTTACTTAAAATCCAGAACTTTTGTCAGAAACTTCTAGTTCGATGAGCGCCCCCTTGTATATAAGATAGGGGACTGAAATTTTTTACACATAATAGGAATGGTAGGTGTAACAAATTAAATGGGTGGCTACATCTATATTTGAAAAAAATAAATTTACTATACAGGCCTGGACCACCTTAACGTTCATCCATCATCTTCCAGATTGGACATTCTGAGCTGGTGGCTGTGTGGTCGTTATGATTTAAATTATTACAATTGGTACATGTAGGCTGCTCTTTTTTGTTAGGGCAGGCCTCGAATTTGTGGTTGCCCCCGCAGTGAACACAGGCCGTTTCTTCCTTGCAAAACAATTGGGTGTGTCCGAAACCCATACATTTATAGCATTGGACCAATGGTGACTGATCCTCCCCTTTTAAACGTTGGTATCCCACATTGATATGCCCAGCTTCTATCAAGCTTTTCTAATTTTTTGGCGATAATTCTAATATCGTATTGCAGAGAAGTGTATTCCTGTGATTTTTTTTGTACTTAATGGATATTTTTTCCGAGAAATTAATACCTATCCCATTATTTTGATTCTCCAGGAAATGCATTAGGTCATCATTAGTAGCTCCCTTGATAAGGCCTCTAATAATAACCAAAGGATTAATTTTTTTTCCTTCTTTTATATTTATTTTGCCTTGTAGCCCTTTATTCAATTCTCTTTTAAATTTATGTTTATCTTCCAGGGAGGCCATGTTGAAGATTAATTTGTCGTTGATATTCGATTTTCGCATGCGTGCAACACCGATCCCCAGAGTGCGAACATCTACGTGCTTTTTGATGAGTTTTTCAATGTCGGCTGATTTTTTCTGTGGGTCGTCGGTGCTTATTATTAGGGCATGATTCTGAAGGGTTGTTTTCTGCCTAGCTGCAACAGTCGCATACGTTGTAGCTTGAGGGGTTTGGTCCAGCTTTTTATTGATTTTATTAATATCATTGGAAAGCGATTCGATGCTTCTCATAACATTTTTAAAGGTGTTTCGTAGTGGATTTGCGAAAAATTTTCTGCCATCTCCACTAGGTGATCTATTAAGCAGCTAACGCAGTTTTTTAGGGTTGTCCGTTGATCTTTTGTTAGGATGTTAGACACTAATACATTATCGATTTCCTTTTATATGCCTCGAGCATTCTTTATTCTCTCTTCAGGAAGCATCTTGTCGTTTTCGGGTTCACTGAATGACATTTTCGCTGGTTTTGATAGATAATGCCTATTTGTCTGCAATCAGACTAGTACTTCATTTGTATAGGAATTACGCCTGTTATCCGCAAATCGGCTAGCACTTGTAAAAGGTAAACAAAAGTGAGCTCACTTTATGCCAATCAGCATGCAGCTACTTAAACACTACCCGGTTCTGAATGTATTATTGTTATTCGATAGAATATCACTAATAAAAAGTTGCAATTGTGATATTTTCCGATGGGATACCGAGAAAGATAAAAGTACACCGTTATAGCCCGCATAAAACTCCACTATTTTACAAGTTTATATGTTCGAATTCACTTTTTTACACACTTTCGGTTGATTATCGTAGGAGCGCTTAACAGGCTACTTGGATGGATTTTGTACACATTCTTTTCTGCAGCTTACTACAAACGTTACACTGTCACTGTTAATAGCGTTTTATGTCGTATAAATCAGTTTTTTTTACTATATTTCACTATTTTAAATGGAGCAGTATAAAACATGACATCTGTCATTGATAACCATAGACCCATAATAACTATTAGGGTTAATGCAGTTTAACCCTAATAGTTATTATTGTCATGACACAAAATAAAATTAATGGTTTAATGACGAAAATGCGTAGGATTTAAAAATTTCAATTTGTTTAAAGAAACATTTTTATTTTTTATTTTAATTTTAAATACATAAGCGGCTATACTGCCTTTTATAAATAAGCATATAATAGAGTAAAAAAGTAAGAAAAATAATATCATTACATAATAGTAGTTTTAGAACTTAAAAATAACATACAATTATTTTGTGTATCACAACAAAAAAGATCAATGAGAAATATCATCATTTCATTTCAACATGTCCATATTGCGTATATAAAGTTACATTACGGAAAAATAATTTTTGAGTGCATGTTTATATTGCGCTAATTTTAAGAAATAAATGTTGCCGATATTAGCATATTCATTTCCCAAAATGTGTAATCGAGTGATTGGTGAGTAATAATGTGATAATGTATGTGTGTTATTATAGTAGAACGGTAGAGTCAGTCTATTGTTAGCGCGACCAGGGCAATGAAATCGTATTAGTTCTATTAAATCAGGGGTATCCTGGACCGAGTGAATTATTTTATATAATATTAATAGATCACAGATTTTTCTGCGATCTGATAAATTTACGAGATTAGTCCAGTTTAATAACAAATTATAGTCCACGGATTCTCTTGGAATAACTAATTTAAAATTAATATACCTAAGGAATCTATGCTGGACTTTTTCAATCGCTTGAATATGGATATTGTAATGTGGAGCCCAAATCGTAGAATTATATTCTAAAATGCTTCTCACTACCGTTATGTATAAAATGCGAATAGTATCAATGTTACAAAATTGTTTGGTTATTCTAATAATAAATCCTAAAATCTTCATTGCTCTATTAATAATATTAGTTATATGTTATATGGCTAATAAATGTAAGTTTTTTACATATAACTAATATTAATAATATTAGTTATATGTTATATGGCTAATAAATATAAGTTTTGAGTTAAAAATAATACCTAGATCATTTATTATTTCTAATGAGTTTAATATAATTTTGTCAATATTGTATTCATCAATGGTCGGTTTCTTTATTTTCTAAAATCTTATTATTTGACATTTACTAATGTTAAGTGCCAGTTTATTGCATATACACCAATTAAACAAATTGTTTAAATTTTTTTGTAAAATTATGCAATCAGAAATATTTTTATTTTTTTAATATAATTTTAAATCATCAGCAAATAACAGGATATCAACATCGGAAAAACGTCTACAATGTCATTAATAAATAAAATAAACAGTATTGGTCCTAAATGGGAGCCCTGTGGCACACCACTAGTGGCAGAAAAGGCAAACATTTCATATATAAAAGAGAAAAACAAAATAAGCTGTCCAACACCTGCCACATATTGTGAAAATAAAATTAACATAAAAAACTGTTACCTTTTAACTGATTCCACTACCAATATTTTGTAATTCGAGGATTGTAAACAATAGAAGCTTTGATATACTCTGGGGAGGGTAAATAACACAAAGCCATTCAGCCCAATCATAGATAAATCATCTTTAATTCTATGGTCACTTTATTAAAGATGATTTATCTTTACAGATTTTGTCTTATATCACTTATTGTTGCGCTGTCATCATTCAAATTTTCTGACCCAGAGTACAGTTCATTTTCATATAATACTACAAATGCGCCAACCTGCCGATTACTGAGGTTAAAGGAATACTCAACGGCTAATTGCTCCTCCCCTTCCTCGTCAGGTTCTTCCTGGACAGCATTCCTACATTAATCACTATAACTTTCTCTCGTTCGTTGTAGATTATGGACTGCTGCTATTTCTATTGCTTTCTTTTCTTCCAATGTTTCTTCGTGGGTCACACTTTTTGCAGCTGCGACATTGATTTTTTTTCATCTGACGATTTTCTTGCCAACAACCGATGGACATATGGATCGCCGACTTCCAGCCTACCTCTTATAATATTATACTCATGCCGAAAAACAAGAATTATTTAAAAAAAAAAATTAAACAGCGTACCAACAGAAATAAAAAAGGGATTGTGGTAACATTGCATCAGGTGCAATGTTACCCTAAGTTTACTGAAAAAGCGACAGCATCAAGAAATAAATTGGTAAAAATATTAATCTTTGCATTTGGCAAAACACAATAATATTTTCATATTCACAATAAAATTTAACATAATAAACCACTTTATTCACCTTAAAATGATTCACTCAGTCGAAGACCCAAACCAATTATTTTCATTCGAAAATTTTGAAAAAAACCAGTTCTCTCCTAACCTTTGATAACTCAATATTGAAATGGGATTTTGGTTCTAACATCGCGTTAAAGGATAATGGTGTGCAACATGTATCAAATATTAAAGGAATCAAACCGTTTTAATTAATAGCAATGGCAACTAATGTGTTCAAGTTCAAAACATATTTTTTAATGCAAAATTCCCCCGTGAGATGCAAAGTACCCCTGGTTTACGGTATCTATGTATCTAGATAACTTGGTGCGAAATGAAAATTTTTGTTGCTTAGCGAAATTATTTACTTTTCCATAGGACTGTGTCTTATTTATAATTCCACTGTTGTTATTATTTTATCACCAGACTCGTGTAACTTCAATCATTAAGCAACATTTCAGTTGCTGAATTGCATTTTAGGGCCACATTTATTACTTCGTGTTATTTTCGATGATAATGAATTCAAGGGTCACATTTACAAAGTTAATACCACTGTTGGTAGAGCAACGTGATCTTCTTTGGTTGCTGACTTGTTATACAAGGTGAACCATAATAACAAATATTAAAAATGCTTGCTTACCACCAAACAACACACAGACAATATTCAGATAAGACGATAATGTTCACGAAATTTTTGATTCTTATTAAAAATGATGGTCTGCGTAGGAATCTATAACAAAATCCCCAAAAAGTAGAATGGTTGCGTAGCGTAGATGTTTGTGTCACTGTTATTGTAAATACTTCAAAAATAAAATATAATAAAATTTAAAAAATTAACAACAAAAGCATAAATTAAAATACAATGTAATAATAAAGTGACGTAGACTAAGAATCTCGCGTAAATAGAACTTCAGTATAATAAAAATAGTAGTGTAGGTACTAGTACTCGTAAGTACGACTATTTGTGTCTAGATAAATAAGTATTGGAACATACTCGTAGGTTCAACATTTATATTGATTATTTTTAGATGAAAATACAGCATACATGGTGTCCGGAAACGAGTGGCACTAGCGGGAAATGGAGAGTCTAATCACATTATTATACACTAGCTGACCCGGCCACGCGTTGCTTTGCAAACTAAACACAACGCCATATACTGGATGGTTATCCAATCTTTATAACCACCGCCATCTTTGAGTTTATCGCGAACAGCAGACGCCGCGGAGGACTTTAATTTATAATATGTGGAGATAGTAGGAAAGATTATAATAATGTGCATGAAATGCTTGAGGTAACTAACGTATTTATGGGACCGCAACCCGGATTTGTACCGATTTATTACATATTTCCCTTAACCACGGTAAGTTTTAAAGCTCTTAAAAAAATATATGTTATTCTTGAAGATAATATCTAGACTTTGCCCGCGCCGAAACGCAAATTATATAAAATTCCCTCGATAGAAAAAAATCGCTAAGTATGCTCCAAAAATTATTATTAACACCCGTTGGCGGCAAGTATCTTTTCTCGGAAGATTTTTCAATGTAAATGAGTGTTTCAGGCTGACAATTATTGCTTATAATAATTATTATTAACACGTTTTTTTCAGTTATTTTACAAGTTATATGTATGAAAAAAAATCACAGTGTTTCTTAAAATGCTTAAGATAATGCCCGCAAGTCGTGTTTTATTAAACATTTTCGCATCGATTTTGTCGCTGAAAATGTTAGCGCTCTCCTCTAACATTCGTCATTTCGTATCTTATCATCTTCTTCTTTTCGGGCCCGGTTGCAGAGCCTTAAGATAATAAAGATTAATACTGTATCCGTCCAAATAAATTTCCAATTATTGCATTGTACGTGACCATTTTTATAGAAGAGAGAGATAGGATAGTAAGCTATCTGTAAAAGATAGATATATGCCCTGGCGGACTTCTTTGTAGATCTATAAAAGAGGAATATCCCACCATGCATTGTTTTGTTATATCTCAAATTGACTTTTTCCGACGCTTTTAACAATTATCGTTACGTTTCAACCAATTTACATAAATTTTTGACAAATTATATACTCAAACCTTCCTCACGAATAACTACTCTATTGGTAAAAAACCGCATGAAAATCCGTTCAGTAGTTTTTGAGTTTATCGCGAACAGACAGACAAACAGACGACGAGGAGGACTTTAATTTATGATATGTGGAGATAGAGATAGAGATGGTGTCCGGAAACTAGTGGCACCAGCGGGAAATGGAGAGTCTCTTTACATTATTATACATGGTGTTCGGAAACTAGTGGCACCAGATGGAAATGGAGAGTCTCATCATATTATTATACATAGTGTCCGGAAACTAGTGGCACCAGAGGGAAATGGAGAGTCTCTTTACATTATTATACTTGGTGTTCGGAAACTAGTGGCACCAGCGGGAAATGGAGAGTCTCTTTACATTATTATACATAGTGTTCGGAAACTAGTGACAGCAGAAAATGGAGAGTCTCATCATATTATTAAACATGGTGTCCGGAAACTAGTGGCACCAGCGGGAAATGGAGAGTCTCTTTACATTATTATACATGGTGTCCGGAAACTTGTGTCACCAGAGGGAAATGGAGAGTCTCTTTACATTATTATACTTGGTGTTCGGAAACTAGTGGCACCAGAGGGAAATGGGGCGTCTCTTTACATTATTATACATGGTGTCCGGAAACTTGTGGCACCAGAGGGAAATGGAGAGTCTCTTTACATTATTATACTTGGTGTTCGGAAACTAGTGGCACCAGAGGGAAATGGGGAGTCTCTTTACATTATTATACATGGTGTTCGGAAACTAGTGGCAACAGCGGGAAATGGAGAGTCTCTTTACATTATTATACATGGTGTTCGGAAACTAGTGGCACCAGAGGGAAATGGGGAGTCTCTTTACATTATTATACATGGTGTTCGGAAACTTGTGGCACCAGAGGGAAATGGAGAGTCTCTTTACATTATTATACTTGGTGTTCGGAAACTAGTGGCACCAGAGTTAAATGGGGAGTCTCTTTACATTATTATACATGGTGTTCGGAAACTAGTGGCAACAGCGGGAAATGGAGAGTCTCTTTACATTATTATACATAGTGTTCGGAAACTAGTAGCACCAGAGGGAAATGGGGAGTCTCTTTACATTATTATACATGGTGTTCGGAAACTAGTGGCACCAGCGGGAAATGGAGAAACTCTTTACATTATTATACATAGTGTTCGGAAACTAATGGCACCAGCGGGAAATGGAGAGTCTCTTCACATTATTATACATGGTGTTCGGAAACTAGTGGCACCAGAGGGAAATGGAGAGTCTCTTTACATTATTAAACATGGTGTCCGGAAACTAGTGGCACCAGAGGGAAATGGAGAGTCTCTTTACATTATTAAACATGGTGTCCGGAAACTAGTGGCACCAGAGGGAAATGGAGAGTCTCTTTACATTATTATACTTGGTGTTCGGAAACTAGTGGCACCAGCGGGAAATGGAGAGTCTAATCAAATTATTATACATGGTGTTAGGAAACAAGTGGCACCAGAGGGAAATGGAGAGTCTCTTTACATTATTATACATGGTGTTCGGAAACTAGTGGCACCAGCGGGAAATGGAGAGTCTCTTTACATTATTATACATGGTGTTCGGAAACTAGTGGCACCAGCGGGAAATGGAAAGTCTCTTTACATTATTATACATGGTGTTCGGAAACTAGTGGCACCAGCGGGAAATGGGAAGTCTCTTTACATTATTATATATGGTGTTCGGAAACTAGTGGCACCAGAGGGAAATGGAGAGTCTCATCATATTATTATACAAAGTGTCAGGAAACTAGTGGTATAAGCTAAAAACGGAGAATCTCATCATATTATTATATACGGTGTCCGGAAACTAGTGGCACTAGTGGGAAATGGAGAGTCTCATCACATTATTATACATAGCGGTCGGAAACTAGTGGCACTAGTGGGAAATGGAGAATCTTGTCATATTATTATACATGGTGTCCAGAAACTAGTGGCATAAGCGAGAAACGGAGAGTCTCTTCATATAATTATACATGGTGTCCGGAAACTAGTGGCACTAGCGGGAAATGGAGAGTCTCATCACATTATTATACATGTTGTTCGGACTAGTGGCACTAGCGGGAAATGGAGCGTCTCTTTACATTATTATACATGGTGTTCGGAAACTAGTGGCACCAGCGGGAAATGAGGAGTCTCTTTAAATTTTTATACATGGTGTTCGGAAACTAGTGGCACCAGAGGGAAATGGAGAGTCTCATCATATTATTATACATAGTGTCGGGAAACTAGGGGTATAAGCTAATAACGGAGAATCTCATCATATTATTATATACGGTGTCCGGAAACTAGTGGCACTAGTGGGAAATGGAGAGTCTCATCACATTATTATACATAGCAGTCGGAAACTAGTGGCACTAGTGGGAAATGGAGAATCTTGTCATATTATTATACATTGTGTCCAGAAACTAGTGGCATAAGCGAGAAACGGAGAGTCTCTTCATATAATTATACATGGTGTCCGGAAAGTAGTGGCACTAGCGGGAAATGGAGAGTCTTATCACATTCTTATACATGGTGTTCGGACTAGTGGCACTAGCGGGAAATGGAGAGTCGCATTATATTATAAAATTTGGGGTTTGGAAACTAGTGGCACAAGTGGGAAACGGTGTGTGGATACGCGCCATAAATATATTTGGATCCATTTTCTTAATCAATTAATAATTTATGCTATGAGACCATGAGGGCGCCATCTATAGTTTTTGTATTGTATTGAATTTACCTATGTGACTTGAGATGCAGTATATTCATGCGTTTCCTAACCTTTGTGAATCAGGCAATTACTTCTGACGGGAGTGTCAGTAAAAGGCCAAAAGATGTCTCTCCTAGTCAGTCATAAGAATAATTCATCCAATACTTGAATTATTGTTGTACAAAATTTGGCACGTATCATTAATATGCAAATTTATTCATTGTTGAAACTTCCTTGCTGTGCGAAACATCTGTTAAGATTATGCAATATCGCCTTGCTATTTTGAATGAAAACTAGTGTCGTTTGTGCTGGACATCATACAAGAGCTGCATTCTCCGAGTGAGTATTGTTTTGTTTTCACTTAGGTTTTTGGAATTGCTGTGTAGACTGTTTTGTGTCACATAGGGAAGAATTCAATTTTCGTTAATTTTACATAGGGTATTCATTCCCTCGTGTCAGGGGCTATTTACACGCCCCTACATATTTAATGATGAAAGTACATGGCATGGATCTTATCGTTGATCATTTCCATGTCATGTACTTTCATCATTAAATATGTAGGGGCGTGTAAATAGCCCCTGACACGAGGGAATGAATACCCTATGTAAAATTAACGAAAATTGAATTCTTCCCTATGTGACACAAAACAGTCTACACAGCAATTCCAAAAACCTAAGTGAAAACAAAACAATACCCACTCGGAGAATGCAGCTCTTGTATGATGTCCAGCACAAACGACACTAGTTTTCATTCAAAATAGCAAGGCGATATTGCATAATCTTAACAGATGTTTCGCACAGCAAGGAAGTTTCAACAATGAATAAATTTGCTTATTAATGATACGTGCCAAATTTTGTACAACAATAATTCAAGTATTGGATGAATTATTCTTATGACTGACTAGGAGAGACATCTTTTGGCCTTTTACTGACACTCCCGTCAGAAGTAATTGCCTGATTCACAAAGGTAAGGAAACGCATGAATATACTGCATCTCAAGTCACATAGGTAAATTCAATACAATACAAAAACTATAGATGGCGCCCTCATGGTCTCATAGCATAAATTATTAATTGATTAAGAAAATGGATCCAAATATATTTATGGCGCGTATCCATATTCCCCGCCTTGGAAGTTCGCGGAACTTTCAAAAAAAAAAAACAAAGTTTTAATTAAACTTATTAAGGATAAAATCACTAAGTTGAAAAATGTTTAAAAATAAAAATCATGTTGCTAAGTCAACTAAGTGTTAAATAAAGAATGTCATGGTTAAGTACGAAATAATGAAACTTTAACAAAATATTAACTTAAAATAATGATATAATTATTGCGTTGGGATGGGATATAATTTAACAGGACGTTTAAAAAATCCATATCTTGTCTTTACCGTTGTAACGCGAATAATTCTATCAGTACCAGAATTAACCATTATCTGAATACAAGAATGACACACATGGCCACGCCGAGAAATAAAACGGCTGAAAGCATTTGAAGTTAGGTCAAAGACCAACTCAATATGAATGGCCTTGGTTACAAGGCACACAAAAAATATATATATGCCTTTTGTGAAAGTTGTCCTCTCAGACGAGCAAGCGTGATACAGAGGGGACCTGCGTAATCTACACTGGTGTGAACGAAAGCCCTTGCTTCTACAACACGACATAAAGGTAAAGCTGCCATTTTCAGTGTAGGATGCGATAGATTTAAACGGAAGCAGCAATTGCATTTCCGCACTTTTGCCCTAATAACAGTCCTGGCATCTAATATCCAATAGCGCTGCCGTAAGATGGACATAAGAAGTCCTGGGCCTGTATGACAGTTCACGACATGAAAGTGAGCGATGATCAGATCGACAACACAGTCATGTTTGGGAAGTAAAACCGGATGTTTAACCTCAAAAGGTAAATCCGATTTAGAAAGCCGCCCCCCAATCCGTAACAAATTATCCTCATCGAGAAAAACTAATAAATTCCGAAGCTTTTTTGAATTGTATATGGACAATTTGCCTTTCTGGAGTTCAGCAATATCTTCTATAAAATGAAAACTCTACACAGAACGAATCATAACTTTTTTACAGGAAGGTGATACCTTTTTTACGAATCGAAGGACATAAACTACTATCCTTAAAGGTTTATCCCAAGTGGATATACGCTGAGCCAGTTCACTCAGGACCGATTTTTCACCCTGAAATGTTGCAATGAGCACATTAGCTTTGTGTTCAGGCATTTCACCAGTATTGGTAGGGTGAAACGGTTTTAATGGCCATTCCAAAGGTGGGCTGCGAATCCATGATGGGCCGTTCCACCATAAATCATGTGAAACGAGTTGGGAAGGAAGCAAGCCACGAGAAAGGCAGTCGCTCGGGTTTTCTCTAACGGCGACATGATAAAACTTCTCAGGAGGCAAATTCTCCTGACATTGAGCCACGTGATTACTAACAAACACCAACCATCAATGTGGCGACGAATGTATCCATGAAAGCGCAATGCTAGAATCTGAAAACGCGTATGTCCCTGCAATAGTAAAACGCGAACGATAATTATCTTGAACCATCCGTATTAGTTTGGACATCAAGACCGCAGCACACAGCTCCAAACGAGCGAGTGTTGTCACTTTGGTGGGAGAGACCTTTGATTTTGCACAAAACAATCTCACGGTAATATTCCGAGATGGATCAGTTGTGTGTAAATATATCACACAGCCATAACCATTCAGGCTCGCATCGCAGAACGCGACAATGAGTACTGTACTGTCCTTTAGGACACCAACATGACGCGGGATTTTAATCGTAGAAATCAAAGGAAATTCCTGTATGAGTGACGAGAACCTTTGAATAACGCTCTCAGGGGGGGGTATCATCCCAACCAATGTTGCACAGCCATAGCTCTTTAATGAGCAATTTAGCGTACAAAATGATGGGGGCGACCAAGCCGAGGACATCAAATAAGCGGGCGACTATGGAGAGTATGCTCCGCTTTGTGCACTTCTCCTGAACATAAGATGTCGTAAAGAAGAAGCTGTCATCAGCTGGTTCCCACGAAAGGCCCAACACCTTAGAGGTATTGTTAGAACCAACAGTGAAGTCCACCGCACTGCGGTGAAAATCTGGAAGGTTTTCAAGTACAACTTGAGAACTAGTAGTCCATTTGACCAAATCAAAGGCACCGGACTTGAATAACGAGATTAATTCTCGAGAAAGACGTACGGCGCTGGACTCATCTGCAATAGAATAGATCAGGTTGTCCACATACAACTTGAACTCTGCCACATTGGCAGTATACGGGAAATGTGGTCTCATATCTTTGGCTAACTGACGAAAGTCAAATAAAAACATAAACCAATCAGTTTGCAAATTGAGACCAGTATGCAAGATGTCATTTAGTGACAGCCCTGTATGTGTCTTAGCGCTAGCGTCGAGCACAATCCTAGGCATAGGATTATCAGGACGAATGGCGGCATGATGGATGTAATATCCATCATCTGCAATTTCAGACCTACTACAGAATACTAAGAACCTCATATCACCTTTGATTATACAGTGATTAGGCAGTTTATTTGTGATACTATCAACGACAAGTGCATGTATATTACATTTATTATTTGAATACACGCGCGACTCAATGTCTAAATAGACGTCACTGAAGATTGGTCGTGAAGCTGAACCAATTTGTTTGACAAAAGAATTACTCAAAGGAATTATTGGTAAATTCAGTGACTTACAACAATCTATCGTAATCAAATTATTTTGAGAGCCATTATCAATTAGGCACCGAACAATAACTTTATTTCCGTTTTTAAGCTTCGCGTATACTTGTGCGGTCGAAAGTAAAATAGAAGAGTTCGGTGTTATTTTGGCAGAAAGCGAACACGAAGAATTGACATTCGCAGTCCCCTCCACTTGCTTATCACCAATGCCAGTTCCATTGATGCTGGATGACACTGGAGGGGGGACTGACGGTTCTTCACTGGAAGGTACTTGCGACATATGTACATGAGTATTGGTTTTCATATTATTCACACTGCCAAAATGTAAGAATGTATGATGACGTTTATTGCACAAATCACAAACTAACCCCGATTTGCATGACTTGATTGAATGTGAACCACTAAGGCAATTTACACAGGCATTTTTCGATTTTATAAATTCAAATCGAGCCTGTGGGGAACTCATACATTTAAACTTTGAGCAAACGTTGACTAAATGATCAGTTTTTTTACAACACATACAAGATTCCAAGGGCATATTTTGAGTCGAGAATGTACGTGCCGAGGCTAGTATCAGGTTACGAGTTCGTTTGACCGGTAAAAAAAGATCATCAAAAGCATTTAAAGCTTGAAAATCTGGTTTAAATTCTGGATTTAAAGTTAACTGACAATAATTAATATCGTCAATAATGTTTTCAAACTGAATGTACATTTCATCTATTAATCCGGTCTGATCTATGAAAGTTTCATTATTCCTAAAATCGAAATCAGAGACATTTTTTGTCAAGTTAAATACATCATTAATACGTGAAAAAAGTTTTTCCTTTTTCGCTGTTAACGAAATAAGCATTCGATCATATTGATCATTTGAAATTTCTTCCGTAATTCTTGGCATTTTTTATATATGCGAAAAGATTACCACAAAATTTTACAATAATGTTACAATATTAATAATTAATTAATAATAATGTTGCGAATAATTATCCAAAATTACGACAATTCTGCGAACAATGTTAACAATTAATTAATAATAATAATGTTGCGAATAATTATCCAAAATTACGATAATTCTGCGAACATCCAAATATGTCATCCAAAAGCAAAAAACAAGACCAGCTATAGTTCTCAAAAAATGAGAGGTACTTCAAATTTACCAAAAAAAATACGTAAATTCGAACATCCATGTAATATCAGCTATAATCTCGAATTGAATGAATAATCCAGGCTACGAAGGACCATTAAATATGAAGGGGCGTGTAAGTAGCCCCATACACAAGGGAGATGACTACCCTATGTAAAGTTAACGAAAATTGAATTCTTTCCTATGTGACACAAAACAGTCTACACAGCAATTCCAAAAACCTAAGTGAAAACAAAACAATACTCACTCGGAGAATGCAGCTCTTGTATGATGTCCAGCACAAACGACACTAGTTTTCATTCAAAATAGCAAGGCGATATTGCATAATCTTAACAGATGTTTCGCACAGCAAGGAAGTTTCAACAATGAATAAATTTGCATATTAATGATACGTGCCAAATTTTGTACAACAATAATTCAAGTATTGGATGAATTATTCTTATGACTGACTAGGAGAGACATCTTTTGGCCTTTTACTGACACTCCCGTCAGAAGTAATTGCCTGATTCACAAAGGTAAGGAAACGCATGAATATACTGCATCTCAAGTCACATAGGTAAATTCAATACAATACAAAAACTATAGATGGCGCCCTCATGGTCTCATAGCATAAATTATTAATTGATTAAGAAAATGGATCCAAATATATTTATGGCGCGTATCCAGTGTGTCTCGTCATATTTTTATACACGGTGTCCGGAAACTAGTGGCACAAGCGAGAAATGGAGAATCTAGTCATATTATTACTCATGACATCCGGAAACTAGTGGCTCAAGCGGGATCTGAACGGTGACAAACGGCCTACGCCCTAAGCAGGATCTGTAGAGTTTCATCGTATTATTATACATTGTGTCCAGAAACTGGTGCCAAAAGCGGGATTCGGAGAGTTTTATAATTATATTTGGAGTCGATTTGGTAGTAAAACATTTTTATACTTGTGCTTGTCGAGAAATCGAGACCGAAGTACGAAATGTTTTGGTAATTAAAAAAATGTTGACCTTAAACATACCTCAAAGTGTAGACAGTCTCTAAAAGTTTTTTTTTGAGTTCTCCATGCGATGCGAATTTACCAGTTTTCGGCTTGTACTACCAGTTTCCGGACACCCTGTACAATCCTATAGTACAAAAATTACAAATGACATTTTAAATAATTTTTATATTTCTTAATAATAACCGAAATGTTTTCCACAAGTTTTTTAATCACTGACGCCCTTGGTGAGCTCTAGCGCTGCCAATTTGTGACAAAAGTTTTATTTTTGTCCCGTGGCACAGGCACTTTGTTTATTTAATGTTTTATCTTCTACAGCCTCCATGATTGAGGGGAAATATTTTTGATTAGCATTCTGGAGGTCGCTGGTTCACAACCCGGCGAATAATATTACATTTTATTTAATTAATTAAAATAATAAGTAGCTGTATATTTACAGCATATTTGCGGCACGTACCAGTGTGGAAGATACTCTCATATCGCCCTGTGTAAGACCATTATTCAGAAATGTATCGTTATTTGAAATGGCTTAATCCGTGTTTGGTGATTAGATCTTAATAGACTGCTACATCCTCACCTTCCTCTTTCGATCTCTTTTCCCTCCCCACAACCATCAGGCGAGTTAGGCGAACAACAATGGAACACCCAGGGGAATTGCGGGGGGGGGGGGGGGGGGGGGGGCGAGTAAAACAAACGAAGCCAGCGAAGGTGCTCCCAGGATGTCGTCTTGAGAAGGGAAGGGGCGAACTAAACAAAGCAATCAGATTGATGTCTTTGCAACAGTTTGTCAAGACAACAAGATGTTGTCTTGGAGGAGGGCGGAGGGCGAGTTAAACAAACAAAACCCTTGGAGCACCCAAGACAACAAGATGTTGTCTTGGAGGAGGGCGGGGGGCGAGTTAAACAAACAAAACCCTTGGAGCACCCAAGACAACAAAATGTTGTCTTGGAGGAGGGCGGGGGGCGAGTTAAACAAACAAAACCCTTGGAGCACCCAAGACAACAAGATGTTGTCTTGGAGGAGGGGGGAGAAGCAATTTAAACAAACAAAACCCTTGGAGCACCCAAGACAACAAGATGTTGTCTTGGAGGAGGGGGGGGAGCGAGTTAAACAAGCAAAACTCATGGAACACCCAGGTACAGTCTCTTTTTAGGTAACAATCTTGGAGGATGGAGAGGAAGGGGGGGAGGGGGGGCGAGTTAAACAAAACAAATTTGAGGCGAGGGGGGCAAATTAAGTTAATAAACCTAGAGGAATAGCCAGGATATTGTCTATTTCGGCCGTGAGGTGCAGTCCAATGACTTTTGAGGAAACACATAAACATGATCCTCGCAATCATAATCCCTACAGAAAAATACAGACAATGCTCATTCATCATCACACTAAATAATGACTGCTTAAAAAATCTAGAACGATTGCTTACTTTGCAACCAGTGTCCAAAAATGGATATCTGAAAAGGGACGAAATTTCTTTAAAGAACATATGAATCTATACTAACAGATAAAATTTTTGTTTTAAATAACATTTATAATAGCAGAGAGATAGAATATATTTTCTATTAATTACTTACGAAGAACTGTTTGACCTCACTGTATCAGCAATTTATTATAAGCCGGAATTAAAATATGAAATAGGCCACTTGCATCACATTTAAAAAAAAAATCCGGTTTATATAAATATTCTAAGACATTCCGTTTTTTTTTAATCGTATTTTTGAAACCCTGGCGATATTTTGCAAATTTCAATCTGAAAAATCAGACAATTTTTTATAAACCGGAAAGACGGGAAATAATTTTATGGGTGCGAAAAAACGATAATTACACAGCCGAAAATCATTTTAAAATCAATAATACAATAACAATAACACCCGCCTGACGTTTGTCAATCGCTCCCAAATAATCGTTCATTTGCTATTAAAAACAGTGACTCTTATCACACAATTTCAATACCAGCTCATAATATAAGTTGAGGTGAATTAAATACGAAAGTGAGTGTTTGTTTAAAGTGTACACAGTGTCAAATCTGAAGTTAATAAAGTTATTATTCAAAAACTGACAAAAACCCCAAGCTACCTACAGTATTGCAACCTATTGGAACCGCAAGTAAAATAAATATGGATACAACTTGCAAGATTTGCGTTAAGCATCTAAAAGAGGCTGAGTGTATAAGGTGCTCAACCTGCAAATGCACTTTCCATTTTGAATGTGCCAATATTACGGCAAGCGTCTACAAACGCATGTCGCAAGGAAAAAAGGATGCATGGAAGTGCAATAATTGCATACAAATCCTGGTCAATCCGGAAATTCGCACTAGCTCCACTGACCACAGCAATGAACTCCTAACTGTGGAGATAAAAAAAATGTCGCTGCAGTTAGAAAAAATAAGCAATAAAATGGCTGAATTTGAAAAGGTGATAATTTACAATAACACTATCATGGACGATTTCTCAAGCAAAATTAATCTAATCAACGAAAAATTAGCCAAAGTAGATAAGCTGGAAATGGAAGTCTCTGAGCTGAAACAAACAGTTTTCATGTTAAAGAGGGGAAATAATGAAAGGGAGCAGGAGCTTCTCTCTAACAACATAGAAATACATGGAATGCCGGAGACCACCAACGAGAATCTGCCTACAATGATGTCAACTATCGCAACAGTTATTGGATGCCCCCTCCATCAAAACGAAATTGAATATGTTAGCAGAGTCAGCAAGCGTAATCATATTCAATACAGGACTGACGGACGCCCGGGAAACATCATCGCAAAATTCACCTCTCGCAAGAAGAAGGACGAATTCATAGCAGCCATTAAGAAGAAAAAAGGAATCACTACCAAGGGCATCGGAATGGCTGGAGCTGATCAGAGGATTTTTGTTAACGACCATCTCACGCGGAAAAATAAATCTATATTGAGGTCCGCCAAAGGCTTTAAAAACGAACACATGTATCAGTTTTTATGGATACGAAACGGGAAAATCTACCTAAGAAAGAACGATACATCACCTCCCATACATATCTCATGCGACTCGCAGTTAAAAAACCTAATAGCTTAATCACCATTACCATGTTAAATCATCTATCCTGTAACTACTATTTTTCTCCTGATTTTTTTCTTAATTTAATGAATATTACCCTTTTTACATTAACCCCACCCGCTGATAATTGTACTCACTGCTCAGTTATACATTCTATGATATACTCACGCACCTTAATTGATAATTGTATGTTATGCTTTGTTATTTCCAGTGGACTTATGACTATGAACATAACTTTCGAAGAAAAGAATCAAGTATATTTTGTAGAAACCAAAGTTATTAATGTATTTAACAAAATTTCTCAATGCTTGATTCTTTAATAATATTCTATCAAAATGCGAGAGGTCTGCGCTCAAAAACGTTGGAATTTAGTCAAAATGTGCTGCTCAATAATTATGACTTGATTTTCATTACCGAAAGTTGGTTGGTTGATAGCATCCTAGATGAGGAATTATTTGATAACCGCTATTCTGTCTACAGAAATGATAGGGATATCCATCGCACTGGTAAATCAACTGGCGGAGGCGTAATCATAGGTATTAAAAAAGAATTTTTTGTTACTCCCCGCTCTTGGAATTCAGACGCTGAAGATATTTGGATAACTGTCAATACATCAAAATCTAATCATCATTGTTATAACTTCCATATGTGCTGCGTGTACTTACCTAGCGTCGGTCCAAAATTAACATCTTCAGAAAGATTAGCGTTATTTACTAGCCATACCAATGCCATTTCTGACTTAACGATCCGTTTTCCCAATGACAAGTTTCTAATCATTGGCGACTATAACTTACCCAGTATTGATTGGACTAATCAACAAATATCAACTAACAGAGACCAATGTTCACTCACACTATGTAACTGTTTATCATTTGCAAATTTAACTCAATTTAACCACTCACCTAACAAATATGGACGAATATTGGACCTCGTGTTCTGTAACACTCCAGCTAAGGTGACGCTTGCAGATCATCCTTTAGTTAAAGAGGATGCTCATCATAATTCATTGATTATTGAACTAGAAATTCCATCCACTAATGCTACCCTCTCAACTCCTAGAACAATACAATTATTCCATAAAGCAGATTATACCGTGATTAATGGGAAACTGGAAGAGACCGACTGGTCTGCCGTTATAAATGCACCGGATGTAAATACAGCGTTAAACTCATTTTACGTTATAATTGAACAAATCATCGATGCATTTATTCCCAAGAAAGTTGTGAAATCTGGAAAATATCCACTATGGTACACGGCAGCCTTAATAAAAATAACAAATGAAAAATTAAAGTTCTTTAGAGCATGGAAGCGTCATCGGAACCCTCTTGACTATCTCTCATTTTCTTTGCTACGCAAAAGGCAAAAGACGGTCGCTTCAGCGGCTTACAAAACCTACATTTCCACGATAGAATCCGGTATACAGCACAATGTTAAAAAAATATGGTCCTATGTCAATTCTCAAAGAAAATCTCCTGCCATCCCCGATCATATGTTTTATGGCGAAAAAACTGCTAATGACAGTAAAGGAGTAGCCAATTTATTTTCGGAGTATTTTGGTTCTGTATTTTCGAATGATCAACCTGCTCATACAAGCAATGCTAGTGATTGTTTAAATTCAAATAGCGTAATTAGCTCAATCGAGATCAATGAAGACATAACTTTCAAATACCTTAAGTCTATCGATATCAAAAAGGGACCGGGTAACGATAAACTTCCAGGAATCTTTATAAACTACTGTAGTAAACAATTGACACCCCCCATTTTTGCTATTTTCAAATTATCGCTATCGGAAGGAACATTTCCCGACAAGTGGAAAACAGCCTTGATTACCCCAATCTTTAAAAACGGCAGTAAAAATGATGTCTCCAACTATCGACCGATATCTAAATTACCGATTTTAAGTAAAGTATTGGAAAAAATTGTTTACGATCAATTATATTCTACCATCTCACCTTTACTCTCAACTAATCAACATGGCTTCTTGAAAAATCGCTCCACAACCTCAAATCTTGCGTCTTTTACAAATTTTCTTCATGCTCAAATGGACATGAGATGCCAGGTGGATGCCATCTACACTTATTACTCTAAAGCATTCGACCGTGTTAACCATTATATTCTTTTACAGAAGCTTTTAGGTCTAGGAATTCACGGTGATCTCTATAGATGGATCGCATCTTATGTTAGTAATCGACACCAAATTACGGTTGTCAATGGTTTCGCATCTTGCTTAATAGAAATCGTCTCAGGTGTGCCCCAGGGGTCGCATCTCGGACCACTCCTATTTAATATTTATATAAATGACATTCTTGTATGCTTCCCAAATAGTTACTTTATATTGTATGCGGACGACATGAAAATTTTTAAACCTATACAGTCGTTATCCGATTGCATCGAATTACAAAGAGATCTTGATCATTTGTGCACATACTGTGAATCAAACTTATTGTCCTTAAATATATCCAAGTGTCACTCGATTACGTTTACTAGAAATAAAAATAAAATAACCTATCCTTACAACTTGAATAACAAACCTCTAAAATATTTGTCTACATGTAAAGATCTAGGTGTTCACTTGGATAGCAAACTAATATTTGATAAGCACATCGAATACATTATATCAAAATCTTATAAGATGCTAGGTTTTCTATTAAGAGTATGTAAAGTTTTTAAAAGTGCTAAGACTCTGGAAATATTATTCTGTTCATTGGTCAGAAGTCCACTGGAGTATGCTTCCACCATATGGAATCCTCAATATAAGGTATACATAGACTTAATAGAGAGTATACAGAATAAATTTTCGAAATATTTACTCAAGAAATACAACAAAACTTCAAATAATATGTTATCTTTACAAAAAAGACGCACACTGTCAGATCTGATATTTCTACATAACCTGCTTAATAATAAAATAGATAGTCCCGAATTGCTATCTGTCATTGGTTTAAATGTTCCAATGAGGCGTACCCGGCACACTTCACTTTTTCACATAGGATCCAATAATACTAATGCAGCACAAAACTCACCAATCTCTCGCGCAATCACATCTTATACACACTATGAAAAATTATTACACTTAGACATTTTCCACAACTCCCTGCAAACATACAAAACTAATTTACTAAATTTGTTGGCGTGATATAATTAATTTTAAAACTTCTTATTTACACTTTTATTTTCATTAAACTTTAATTACTACTCATGAGCATGTATTTATTGCTATAAAAATACTCATCTTTTCACTAAACTAATTACAATTTGTTAGCATGTAATTATTGTTCTAAAAAAAAAAAAAATCTCTTTTATCTTTGTATACAATTTTCCTTTATATTATTCTTCTCTTTCATTCATTAGTTAAGTTTTAAGAACTGTTCAAATCCCAGGCGTATTATCCCAGATATTATACGGACTTACGTAATAGGTACTAAAGCATGTACCTAATTACTTTATTTAACATTCCTTATAACTTGTAAACTTATGTACTGTGTATGTTCCTAATAAACAAATGAACAAATAAACAAATAAACAAAAAATAACGTTTTCCACACGAATGGTACAGAAGAATAACGACGCATACCAAAAATATTAGGTACATCTGATAAATATTTTTTTCCTTGATCCATCTTATTGATCATTAATCATTATAATGTTCATCTCTATATAAATATGACTAAATCCAATGTCATATACTTGTACTTGTAAATAATAATAATAATAATAATAGATTGCAATTGGAGAATAATCTAGAACAAATTAATACGAGTAGTAATGTTATATTAGATGCATTGAATGAAAATAGTTTAGATAATATTTTAGTAGAAGAATCCAATGATATTACAGTAGATTCAAATAACTTAGACGCTATTCATAATCTTAGGGAAATCAACATTGCAAATTTAAACTTACTAGATGATAATGTAATAGAATTAGCTTATTTGCTTCATAATAATATAAATAGATATATAGATATAGAACCCACATTTAGACCAAAATTACCAAAATTGCATACGTCAAATAAATTATCTAAATTAATTTCTGAATTAAATAATTTAATTTTACCAAAAATAATATTTGACGATATTAGTTTTTTAGATCTTCATACAATAGTGTACGCTAGTGCTATCACTATATGTAATAAGTTAGGAATTAAATTAACGTCCTCTGATGATAGATCATATAGTTATAGTAAACCAGAATGGCAGATTAGATTAGAAAATGATGTAGTATTTTTAAGAAGTAGTATAGCTAGATTAATTGAATATAAAAATGGGAATAGAAGTAGGAATATTTTGAGACATGTAGATGAAATTGGGAGAAAATTTGGTTATAACATTGGTAGTAATAATTGTTAAGTACTGAATTGATTGATATTATTAATTTATTATGAGGTGAAAGTTATTTAAAAAAAGAATGCCGTAATGTCTTGTTTGATTTTTAGTTGCTGTCATATTTTGTTAGAGAACAAAAGATCGTATTGAAAAAGTGTCAAAATTATTTTAAAATGTGTTGTTTTGTAAATAAATGACTCAAAAAGATAAGAAAGCGTCTTTTAATGTAATAAAAGACTAAAAAACCCCCTAACATGGTCCTTCATATCCGGATTTTGAACGATCTGGATTCAAAAACATAAATAAATACCAGCGGCCAAGAAGATTGAATACAGATATTATAAAAGATGACTACCAGAAGATCATCAAAACAGTGCTAATTCAAGATAAGTGGTCTAGTTCCCAACATGATCTTTTAAACACCCTCAACAATTAAAATTAACCTTCAATTTTTAACTTCAGTTTAAAATTGCATTATATGATTGAACAATTTAGATTAGAATGATTTTATGTAAGAATTTTGTCATCATTGTTTTTTCTTTGAACTGTTATCTTTTGTTTTTTGTCGCATTACCACGCGATCCATAATTATATACCTGTTTTCTAACCTTGGCAAACAAAGAATTAAAAAATATTTTCTTGTTATTTTATCGGATTTATTTATCATCGCCAGTTAATACATAGCAGTTACGATGGCCGAGTTAAAACATTTGACAAATAAGCGGTCGGTTTTAAAAGGCAAACTTACAAGATTTAATCAAGTTCTAAACACATTATCAGCGAACGAGATAAAATTACGCTATGAAAGAATTAAAGATTTGATAAATGAATTTGAAACAATACAAGATCAGATCGAAAATATTCCCGAGTCAAGCGATGCGGATAACGAGATCCAACGGGAAACCTTTGAAAATCATTTTTTTACGGTAATGGCCGAGGCAAAAGGGAAAATAGAATCCGTCGAACAAACGAAATTTGAGATTAAATTACCAAACCTAAAATTGCAAGAATTCACTGGTGATCAAAGAAATTGGAACACCTTTTTGGAAACGTTTAAAGCTTTAGTTCATAACAATAATTCACTAAGTAACGTCCAAAAGTTTTATTATTTACAATCATGTTTAAAGGGTGACGCGGCCAAGATCATCGCAAATTTAGAAATCTCAGAATTAAGCTATCAAGCTTCATGGGAGCTATTGCACGAAAGATATACTAATTTAAGAGCGATGGTACATAAGCACATTCAATCGGTTTTTCAATTAAAAGAAATGAAATTTGAAGATCAGACAGGGTTGCGACGATTAATAGACGGAACCAACGTTAATCTAAAGGCTTTGCAAAATTTAGGGGTTCCGGTCGAGCAGTGGGATGCTTTAATCATATACGTGATTTCAAATAAATTAGATATAAATACGAGGAAATATTGGGAGCAAATGCTTATAGAAGGCAAACTACCTACCTTAAAAGAATTTCTGAAGTGTTTATCATCACGTGCGCAAACTCTAGAGTTGATGCAGACAACGGATAGAAAGCCAGTGATCCAAAATAAACCTCAAATTAATAATCCAAAAAGGGAATCGGCGGTATTTTTATCCGTAAAAAGGGGAAAATGCAATTTTTGCAATGGAGATCATCCTATTTATTATTGCAAAAACTTTTTAAAATTAAAAAAAAAGATCGTATAGAGTCGATAAAAAGGAGCCAAGCATGTTTCAAGTGCTTAAAACCAGGTCATCTTGCAAATGATTGCAAGATAACTTTTAATTGCAAACGATGTGAAAGTGAGCATCATAATACTTTGCTGCATAAAGAAGGATTCGGGGTAGAATCTTTGAATTCAGAAACAGATACTGGAGCAGTATCAATTAACAATCACTCTGCGGTAGGTAGAGTGGAGAAATTAGTATTGTTGTCCACGGCGATGGTTGGTGTCGTCGGTAAAGACAACAATGTCTACACAGCCAGAGTAATGATAGATTCTGGTGCTCAATCCAATTTCATGCGAGAGGATTTTGCAAAAAGATTGAACTTAGAATTTAATCACATAAAAAAAACGGTTTCAGGCATTCACAACAATATCACACACATAAGAAAAGGGGTACGGGTAGAATTAAATTCTTTGAAAACCGATTATAAAAAATATATTTCTTGCTTGATTTTAGAGGAAATAACTACAAATATACCGCAAACAACCATACCCAGGAGCTAGTTTAAACTACCGTTAGGGTTAAAATTAGCCGATTCAAAATTTAATGTCTCCGCTCCAATCGACATCCTGCTGGGGGCGGAAGAATTCTGGAACATCCTAACCAATGACCGGGTGAAAATCGATACCGGCCCCACGCTCCAACGCACACAGCTGGGATGGATTGTATCGGGACCGACTAATACCTTTCACAACAAAAGGCCAGAATTAGAAACTTGCAAATTATCTATAAATAAAATTAGCAATCAAATTGAGAAATTTTGGAAGATAGAGGAATTGCATACCATAAAATTTCAAAATCATGAGGAAAAGGCTTGCGAAGCTAACTTCATTGCAACTCATGCCAGAGATGAGAACGGTAGATTCATAGTAAGTCTACCAAGCCGTCCTTGTATCAATCAACTCGGAAGTTCATTGTCAACGGCGGAAAAAAGATTTAAAGGCCTAGAAAGGAAATTGTCTTCAAATTAAGAATTAAAATCGCAGTATGTGCAATTTATGAGAGAATATCAGGAGCTAGGTCACATGGAGGAGTGTGATAAACTGGTTAGAGATCATAACTCATATTTTTTACCACATCATGCCGTCCTGAAGGAGTCGAGCACGACAACCAAAGTAAGGGTTGTGTTTGACGGTTCGGCTAAAACGTCTAGTGGAATTTCCTTGAATGATGCCTTGATGGTAGGACCAGTCATTCAAAAGGAATTTTATACCCAATTGTTACATTTCAGAAAACATCAATACGTCATGACAGCTGACATCGAGAAGATGTATCGGCAGATAAACGTGTGTGCAGCTGATCGCAGCTTGCAGAAAATAGTATGGCGGGAATCTCCAGAAGATGAACTTCGACATTACCAGCTGAAAACTGTCACATATGGTTTGGAACCTTCCTCTTTCTTGGCTACAAGATGTTTACAACAGATTGGTATGGATAATCAGAACATTTTTCCTAAAGCTAGTCAAGTCATCTAGAAGGATTTTTACATGGACGACCTATTGACAGGAGGGAATGACATTCAATTCTGTAGAAAATTGAAGGATCAATTGATAAATATGCTGCGATCTGCCGGCATGATTTTGCGAAAATGGAGGTCTAATGTCTTGGATTTGTCATTCGAGGCGGGCCAAGCTGAAATTGCCGAAACAAGCAATTTTGATAAAACTCTACCTGACAAATTCAAGAATGAAAAAATTTTAGGTTTATCTTGGAACAATGAGTCAGATTATTTCTCATATGTAATAACAAAACCAACGAACCAAGCTGTAAACAAGCGTCAAATACTGTCATGCATCGCATCTACATTCGATCCGTTAGGGCTACTCGGCCCCATGATTGTAGTAGCGAAATTAATAATGCAAAATTTATGGCAATCCAAGGCTTCATGCTACTATGGAGGAGCTACTTAGAAGATTTATCCCAATTAAACGTATTAAAAATTGAATAAAAAATTACTTGCAGAAACTATAGCAGCCTCAAGGTACATGGATTTTGTGATTCATCTCAAAAGGCTTATGGAACCTGCATCTATATTGTATCAATGGACCCAAATGGTGAGCCAAATTCTCGATTAATTACTTCCAAATCTAGGGTTGCACCATTGAAATGCATCTCATTACCGAAACTAGAACTCTGTAGCGCATTATTACTAGCCAAGTTAATGAAAATTGTCAAACAAGCCTTGGATATAATGGAGGCAGACACTTATTACTGGAGTGACTCAACTATCACCTTGTGCTGGTTAAAAGGTCAGCCAGCTCGCTGGAACACCTTCGTTGCGAACCGGGTTGCGGAGATACAAGAACTCAGTGACCTGCAAAACTGGCGTCACGTGACCTCATCTGACAACGCTGCCGATATATTGTCTAGGGGAGCCACTGCTGAGAAATAATTGAGCTCCACCACTTGGTGGCATGGGCCGAGATGGTTTATTGAAGAATCTAGCGTCTGGCTAATATCTAAAGTATCGTGTTTAAACCCACCTGAAACAAAAGGAAAAAATGTCCTGTTGGTAACAAATACAGAGGATTCGGTAATTTTTGAAAAATTTTCTTCTCTAACTAAACTGAAGCGTATAACTGCTTACGTACTTAGATTTAGATACAATTGTAGTAAATTGAAAATTAAAATTACAGGTAATTTGAAGGTCGAAGAACTAGAATTAGCCTTAAAACGGTTGATCGAATTGGCCCAAAAATACTGTTTTCCGATAGAAAGGGAGGCCTTGCTAAAAAATAAGAATGTGAATAAAAACAGTTCTCTGAAATCTCTAAACCCGTTCCTACACGAGAACTTACTATGTGTAGGGGGTAGATTATCCTATTCGACGGATCTAGCATTTCACCAAAAACATCAAATTATTTTACCTGCAAAGCACAAATTAACGGAATTAATAATACGCCATTATCATTATATTAATTTACACGCCGGAACACAAGCCTTACTATCGGAAATAAGGTTAAAATGCTGGCCGATCTATGGTAAAAATACAATAAAACGGATATTACATAAATGCATTGTATGTTTTGGATTACGTTCTGTCATTGGTCAGCAGATAATGGGCAATCTGCCCAGTGATCGAGTCCACCCCAGCCGACCGTTCACCATAACCGGTTTGGACTACGCAGGACCTTTGCCAATTAAAATTGGAATTTTGAAAAGGGCTCCAATGACCAAATCGTATTTATGCATTTTTGTCTATCTAGCCACTAAGACAGTCCATCTAGAGCTAGTAACAGATTTATCTAGCGAAACTTTCTTAAATTGTTTAAAACGGTTTATAGCTCGTAGAGGTCAACCCAAGAAAATATATTCTGACAATGCTTCCAATTTCAAAGGGGCTTGTTATAAATTAAAGGAACTGTATGACAGTTTAAGAAGCAATGATGACAAAATTTAAAAATATTTAGCAAATAGAACTATCGAATGGCATTTTATTACTCCACGCGCGCCCACTCAGGGAGGACTCTGGGAAGCTGCGGTAAAATCTGCCAAGTATCATTTATATAGAATCACTAATTGTTCATCTTTAACTTTTGAGCTACTGTACACTGTAATATGTCAAATTGAGGCGTGTTTAAACTCGAGACCCTTGACCCCACTGTCTAACGACCCAAATGATTTGAATCCCTTAACTCCAAACCACTTTCTTATGGGCACAAGCGCGTCTGTTATTCCTGAATTGGATGTCCAAGAAGTACAATGCAACCGACGGAGTCAATATCAAAAAATGACGGAATTAATTCAATCCTTTTGGTCCAGGTGGAAGAAAGATTATCTCGGAGAACTTCAAAGAAGAACCAAGTGGCAAGTCAGTAATCAGAGGTCGCTGAAGAAGGATGACTTGGTCATTTTAAAGGAGGATAATTTGCCTCCTGCTTTATGGAAAATGGCCCGAGTTCTATCCTCACATCCTGGAGCCGATGGAATTGTAAGGGTAGTCACCCTCAAGACATTCCAAGGGACATTCGTGCGGCCTATAACCAAAATATGTTTGCTGCCCCTGGAAGATAACTCGGATCCAGTCCGTTTTCTTCCTTCTTGAGAAAAAAGAAGAAAAAGAAGTAAACCTCATTATGTATACGACATAACAAACAATCAATATTCTTGAGTAAAAATAAAAATAACACATTTATGAAGATCGCTCATGAATATTTTGTAAATTCCACTTGACAAACTCGATGACTTTTCCTGCCCAGATGTTGATAAAAAATGGACAATGGTTTTTCCTGCATGTGGCCCTTATCAATCAATGGATGAAGCAGAAGCCACCTCCCTGGAATTCAAGATTTTTTGTCTGTGTCCTACTGAGTCATTTATCTTAGGTTTCTTTTGCTTACCATTTACCTGTTGTTGATTGAGAACTAATATTTTTTGTTGTTTATATGTTTATTAGAGAGAAAAAAACAAGTAATTCTCCGTAATGAGATTTTAAGATTCGATTTTATTATTTATTTTGAAAATATTCAAATATTGCTTGGATTTAAGTATCATTAATTATTATTGGTTTTTTGTACTATTACGCTTTTAAACTTTTCGTAATTTCTAAACTTACGTTATTAATCTTTCATGTTTATTTGTAAATTTCATGTTTATTATAGATATTTCTCTAGTTTAGAAATTAATGATTGGAAAGGGATTAACTCTTGTGATTCAATCCCTTTCGGGCGGGTGTGTTAAGTACTGAATTGATTGATATTATTAATTTATTATGAGGTAAAAGTTATTTAAAAAAAGAATGCTGTTGTTTCTTGTTTGATTTTTAGTTGCTGTCATATTTTGTTAGAGAACAAAAGATCGTATTGAAAAACGGTCAAAATTATTTTAAAATGTGTTGTTTTGTAAATAAATGACTCAAAAAGATAAGAAAGCGTCTTTTAATGTAATTAAAGACTTATCCCCTAACAATAATAATGAAAATATAATCAATGATTTATTAGATTTATTAAAACAAAAATTAGGTGTAAAAGCTAGTAGATTAAAAAGATATAATTATACGTATAATAAAAGAAATAATAATAGATTATTTCAGAAAAATGAGAAAATATTTTATTCCAAACTTGATGATAAACAAAATATTATTTCGAATAATAATATTCCGTTGCCATCTGAATCAGATATGCGCGATTTTTGGACAAACATTTGGAGTAAAGATGTAATACATAATGAGGCAGGTTCCTGGATAGAAAATGAAGAACTTAATTGTTCAGACATTGAACAAATGAGTTTTTCTGATATATCGGTTGAATTGTTAGCCAAAATTATAAAAAAATACTCATAATTAGAAAGCCACGGGTTGCGATTGGATACATAATTTTTGGTACAAACGTCTAACTACTTTACATCCTCTGTTTGCAAAAAATCTTTCAAAGCTTGTCAAACCACCTCAAAACTTTCCTAATTTTCTAACTAAGGGCATTACTTATATGTTACCTAAAAGCGAAAATATTAATAATCCCTCTCAATATAGACCCATTACATGTCTACCGACAATATACAAAATTTTAACCTCTTGCTTGACAGATTTAATATATACTCATTTGGATGAAAAAAATATTTTATCTGAACAACAAAAAGGTTGTCGCAGAAAACATATGGGATGTAAAGAACAATTAGTTATTGATTCTGTAATTTTAAAACAAATTCAAAATCAAAAGCGTAATTTACATACTTGCTATATAGATTATCAAAAAGCTTTTGATAGTGTCCCGCACTCGTGGCTGATCAAAATATTAAAAATTTATAAAGTTAACCCAATTATAATTAGCTTTTTGAAAAATATTATGTCCTTTTGGAATACAGATTTACTAGTAAATTTAAAAGGTAAGAAAATAGTAGTACCGGGCATTTCAATAAAAAGAGGGATTTTTCAAGGAGACTCATTGAGTCCTCTTTGGTTTTGCTTGGCATTGAATCCTCTGTCTAAAATGTTAATTAACACTAGAAAGACCGGAGCCTTCATTTTGACGGCAGCCCGAAGTAAAGTGACGATATATGCTTGATAATTATTGTGTTGATGTGATTTTTTTTTAACATTTCATGATTTATAGTTTTACAACTATGGTGAAAAAAACAGGTATGTGTCTTAATTACTTTTTTAGATATATTGACTTATACCTGAGTGGAAGATACTATTAGTATCGCCCTGGTGTAAGACCACCATTCAGAATTGAAACGTTGCTTGAAAATGGCTTTAGCCGTGTTTAGTGACCAGATCTGAATAGCCAGGTACTTCCCAACCTTCCTCTTCCCCACCTCCTTCCCCTCCCCACTACCTTCAGCCTCACAACATACCCCAATTGGGGATGCCATAGTCTCACTGGCTCCAGACGGGAGCAGTTGAGATTTTTGTGCGGTATTCACTGTAAAAAAAAAAAAAAAATACCTACAAAGACCGCCGCCGTCAATGTGACGGTTTGGGCCATAATGCTGAGTTCGTTTACAACCCTCTTTACCCAAGTTAACAACATACCCATTCCTCCTCGTTTATGATAGTACTATTATGTCTGTTTCTTTCTTTCGGTATGGCGTATTATTCATACTCGATCTGTACGTTGATTGGTCACTGTCACATAATTTATAAAAATACCAAAAAAATATTGCTCTCGCCCAAACTTATTTTATGGCTTGTTGGAGAAGAACAGAGTATGCAAAAAATACCAGAGTTGATCCAGCTGCGTTAGCTTCTGAAGAACTGACAGAATCATTTATTGGATAACCAACACGTCTGCCATAGGTCACCCCAAGAGGTTTGCAATGTTTTGTGACTTAGCAAGGGTGCCCGATTTCATGGGATTAGGTTTATCCGGATCTTGGCGGATGCATCTGCCAAACAACTGCGTGGCAGGCCAGATCGGCAGGGACCGGTTGAGGGTGATCTTTTGACCTCGGCAGCAAGACTTTCAGAACATTGGCTTATACCGCAGTGGTGGGGACAGATTCATACGTCGGGCAATCTTGAACATACTGAACCCTAGTTTTCCACCCACCCCTCATCTCATTTCATTCCCAGAACCTATTCTTCTTCCTTTTCCTATAGGTACCCTCCACACAGCATCCCAAAAGACGGCAAATGCCCTGAGGGGTATTATTTTCCTTAGGGCTTTTTTGTGTAGATAGTATAAACGAAAAAGAAAAGAAACCGGAAAATAAAACTACTGAAAGACGACAGTGCTAAATTAATAAAAAAATATAATAAAAACTAAATAAATGATAGGTGGTAGGTAATTGTAAGAAACCCGTTTGCGGAGAGTATATTCGATTTTATAAAAAAACGTAACGATTTGATATTGTACAAACATAACACAATTAGAACTACGTTAACAACGTTTCATTGCCATCATCCAAATTCAGCTATAGAACGAATTAATTTACCTAGAAATTTAGGAGGTAGAGGTGTAGTCAAAATAACATCTTTGAAACACAATCAGGTAGAAATGCTTAGAAATTTTTTCCATAGGAAAGCTAATAGCTCAGATATGCACAAAATAATTTGCAAGGCAGATATAAACATTACACCATTAAATTTATGTGACGAGAATGCCAACATTCTTATAAATACTAACCAGGAATTATTAGATTCCTGGTCAAATAAAATTATTCATGCAAAACACTTTAATTATCTCAACCAAACGTATGTTGACAAACTTTCGTCAAACAAATGGTTGAGTATTGGAGAGTTGAGCGCAGAAATAGAAGGATTTATGTTTGCCATTCAAGATAGAGTCATTAATACTAAAAATTATAGGAAGCATATAATCAAAGATATAAATCAAATTGATGATTTATGTAGAAAATGTTTGGCTTTTTCGGAAACTATAGAACATATTATATCGGGATGTTCTATATTAGCACCGTCCGAGTATACATTTAGGCACAATCAGGTTTTAAAAATAATCCACCAAAGTTTGGTAATTAAACATAACTTGATTGACTGCCGTAATATAGTACCATATTATGAATATGAACCAAATTCATTTTTAGAAAATTAATTTTATAAAATATATTATGATAAAACTATACTAACAGACAGAACAATTAGTCATAATAGACCTGATATAGTTTTACATGACAAAATTAAAAAAATAACTTATATCATTGATGTAGCTATTCCAAATTCCTGTAATATTAAAAAAACTGTGTCTGAAAAAATTAGAAAATACACAGATTTAGGAAATGAGATTAAAAGAATTTGGCATTCTCGGACTATAAAAATATAACCATTTGTTATTTCAGCCACTGGCATAATACCTAGGAATCTGATTCAAAATTTAAGTATATTAGATTTGTCAAAGAATTTGTATATAAAAATGCAAACATCAGTAATTTTAAATACATGTAGGATTACAAAAGATTTTTTAAATATTTATATTGAGGGATCAGTAGGATTTATAGGTCCAATTAGAAATGTCCAAATATCTGGAGTCGGTGAATTATATTCCCATTTGGTCTCTAGTAGGTTGACATGTTGTTCTTGTATTGTTTTGTATTTATAATACTTATATGGTTATATTATATTGGGAAGTGTATGAAAGGGTTTAGTTTTTCCTTCTTTTTTTTTTTTTTTTTGGGCAGAAAATTTAATCCGGACATTTAAATCTGGTGCGTATAAATTTAATTATAAGAATAATATGAATTTGACATAACATATATCATGTAGTATTTTTTTTTTAATAATTATAAAGTAAATAAGATAGTGTTTTTTTTTATAATTCAGTTCACTAGATTCCGTTTTAGTCTGTATTTGATTTCAGTATATTTTCTGGTTCCATGACAGTTGATCCGGCGACATTTGGTTCGGCGACATTTGGTCCGGCGGCATTTGATCCGGCCGACATTTGATCCGGCCGACATTTGATCCGGCCGACACTTGATCCGGTGGACATTTGATCCGGCGACAATTGATCCGGCCTGATACTTTAGAAGATTTTTTCTACAGGTAAGTATCTAAAGAGAATATACGGCCGTACAACCAAAGTCGATGTACTTATATCTGAAGGCATCTTTAGTGAAAATCCGCTGTAAAAATATTTTTACTAACAATAATTTCGACTCTCCGAAGAAGCATGCGGCAATTCAAAGTACGACATACTTATAAGTGCAGTCGGTTTAACAAAAAAAACGTAAAAGATTCCTAGTGAGGAGGGGAAGGAGATGTGAAAAACGTACCTGACTATTCAGATCTAGTCACGTCATTTCAAGTAATCCGACTAAACCTACATACACTGTACACCAGCGAACAAATTACAAAAATCATATGATATAATTTTTTTTTATATTTGTATTTTTATTTTTTAGAACTTTAATCATAACATAAGAGTCCCAACTGCTTTCAACCGTCTGGAGCCAGTGAGACTATGGCATTCCTCATTTTGATATGTTGTGGGGCTGAAGATAGTGGGGAGGAGAAGGATATTTTTTATTTATTTTTTTTATTTTTTTATTTAAGCATATAAAAAATAATGTACATTTAGATAATGTAATAATTTGCGTACATGTTCATGTTCTAATGTTAATACCACCCTTCCATAGAAGCATTAGCTTGTGTCTGGAAGAGTAGTGTACATTTTTTAATGCTATATTATGTTATGAGTTCTTAAATTACAATGTGAATGTAAAAAACAATAAGTTGTAAGTTATGTGAAAAATTTTCCTGGCTATTCAGATCTAGTCACCAAACACGCCTAAAGCTATTTTAAGTAACGTTTCAATTCTGAATGAATACTGACGAATAGCAAAATACGACATTCTTATATGTGCAACACCTACTTAAGATTTAGAAGGCGGATATGTTTACCGTCGCCCCGGTAACCATTTATTGGAACCAACATTCCTGCCATAGGTCATCCCAAGTGGTTCGATACGTTTGGTGAATTATAAGGATTGCCTGGGTTCTTGGAGTGACGTTTGTCCAGGTCTTGGTGGCGAATGCTTTTCCTCACCTACTGCGTGGCGGTCCGGATCGGGAGAGAATGCTTGAGGCAGACATAATCAGGACCTTTCTAGCCGTACTTTCTCGACCCATCGCCTTGCACCGCAATTTTTCTGGGTATTCAGATCTAGTCACCATACACGGCTAAAGCCATTTCAAGTAATCAGACTAAACCTGCATACACTGAACAACAGCGATTTTTTTTTAAATCGTATGTTATAACTTTTTTATATATTATTTAAAACACAAGAGTCACAACTGCTTCTAACCGTCTGGAGCCAGTGAGAATATGTAATTACAGATTTTGATATGTTTTAAGGCTGAAGATAGTGGGGAGGAGAAGGAGATGTGGAACATTTTGCTAATTTGAAAAAATGCTCACAACATATCAAAATTGGGAATGCCATAGTCTCACTGGCTCCAGACGGTCGGGAGCAGTTGGAACTCTTGTGTTATAGTTAAAAGTTCTAAATAAAAATAAAGATATTAAAAAATTTATATCATAAGATTTTTTTTAAATTTGTTCGCTGGTGTAGGTTAAATTTGTAGGTTTAGTCGGATTACATGAAATGACTTTAGCCGTGTTTGGTGACTAGACCTGAATAGCATTTTTTCACATCAGCAAAACGTTTCACACCTCCTTCCCCTCCCCACTATCTTCTGCCTCACAACATATTGAAATCGGGAATGACATATTCTCACTGGATAACTGGTTATAAGTAGTTCGGACTCTTGTGTTATACTTATATAATAAATGTTATAATATGGCAATGTAAATCGTGTAGGTTGGCTACAGCGCATCTGTTAATATTGTTAAGTTGTCAATACTGCAATGTACTCCCTTGTCTATTACTCTCTTGTGTACGTTTCCAATCGTGAATAAAGAGTTAATATTATTACTGTATAAACTGGAGGATTTCATTTATAACATTCACAGGTTATGGGCCCAGATCCCCAGATTCGCTAATCTGTTGATGAAGTTTAAGTACGCAAAGTGAAATCAAGCGGGAGTGAATATCAGCGAAAAGTGAGGTTAAGTTGCCGGAACGCGTGCAGAAAATTTTCGTTGAGAAGGATAAACACCACTGATAAATCTGATCAGGCAGGGCAGGAAGCAAAATGGAAGGAAACGTGATGACTACCAATGCATTGAAGTTGGAAGGGGCAAGGAATTGGAATATTTGGAAGTTTCAAACGACAGTTTTATTGAGAGGACAAGGATGCCTGGACATTGTAGAGGGGCGCACTGTGAAACCTGAAGAGATTATCGCACGAACCACTTGGGAGACAAAAGATGCTAAAGCTCAGACGTTACTGGTTACGAGAATGTCGGAAGACGTTATGCTACATATCATATCATGCACAACGTCGGCTGCAATGTGGAGAAAGCTTCTAAGTGTATATGAACAAAAGTCAGAAACCAGCATCCATATTATCCAACAAAGATTTTTTCAGTATAAATATGATAAAAACATCGAAATGTCAGTATTTCTGTCTAAAATTCAAGAGATGCAAAGTCAGTTGAAACGAATGGGCGAGAATGTATCGGATAAATTTATAATAACCAAAGTATTAATGAGCTTGCCGGATGAACATAAACATTTTATATCGGCGTGGGAATCGGCGCCTGACGACAAACAAACGTTCGATAATTTAATAGCCAGATTATTAATTGAAGAAGAAATAGTGAAAGAGAGAAGATATGAAATACAAGAAATTTCATCCTCGTCGGCGTTTGTAGCTAAAAGAAATCTGAAGTGTTACAAATGTGGAAAAGCCGGACATTTTCAAACTCAGTGCAGAAGTAATCGAGACAATGAGAAAAAGTTGAACGACCAAAAATGCTTTTACTGTGGAAAATTCGGACATTTTAAGGCACAGTGTCGTTTTAAAAAGTCAAAGGAAAATAATCAAAGCGCTACTAATAAGAAGACAAGTAATGCGTTTGTAGTGTCAAATTCAGCGTATAAAAATTATGAACAAACGAAGTTTTTAATTGACTCTGGAGCGAGTGAGCACATGTATTTCGACCGCACATTATTTTCATCATTTTCAAGTGTCTCTCAAAAGTCCGTAATTGTTGGCAATGGAGCAATCATTAGTGTTTTGGGTTGCGGACAGATGGAGGTACAAGTCTATAACGGCAGTGAATGGATAAATACAACAATAAACAATATTTTGTTTGTTCCGGATCTAAAGACAAATTTATTCTCTGTAAACCGCGCAGCTGATCGCGGGTACACTGTTGTGACGAATGACAGTTCGTGTTTATTCTATAAAAATGGCGTTGTTTGTGCGATAGCCAGTCGAGTTGACAGTTCATACTATTTGGATTTTCGTTTCAAATGCGAGGTCGCAAGTGTTGCTAAAACTATGAAAAATGACCTATACGAGTGGCACGAGAAATTAGCACATCAAAACTTTGATTATGTGAAGAAAGCATTGCAGAAAAATAACATTGAGATAAAACAAACTGACGTACCCCAATGTGAGAGTTGCTTGAAAGGAAAGATACATCGTCTACCATTTAAGAGAAGTGAGCATGTCAGCACAAAAACATGTGAAATAATTCATGGCGATACGTGCGGACCCATGGAAGAAAAATCAATTGGCGGGTCGAGATATTTTGTTATTCTAAAGGATGACTTTTCTAACTTTAGAAGTGTGTATTTCGTTGAAGCAAAACACGAGATTAAGCGCTGTTTGGAGGATTTTATAAATAAAGCCGAAAATACTACTGGAAACAAAGTCAAGATATTTCGGAGTGACAATGGGCTGGAATTCATAAATAGAGAAGTAAAGGAAATATGTTCTAAGCATGGGATAACCCATCAGACTACTGTGCCCTATACTCCTGAACAAAATGGGAAAGCTGAGAGGGAAAATAGAACCTTAGTCGAAGCGGCACGAACAATGCTACACGCGAAGAATTTACCTAAGAAATTGTGGGCAGAAGCGGTAAATACTGCTGCTTTTGTCTTGAATAGAACGGGGAAAGGAAAAGAAGGAAAATCTCCATACGAAATATGGACAAATAGGAGCTTTGATGTTCATCATCTGAAGGCGTTTGGTTCACCAGTGTATGCACATATCCCAAAAGAGAAAAGAAGGAAATGGGATAAGAAGGGAGAGAAGAGTTTGATGGTAGGTTATGCTGAAAACGTCAAAGGCTATAGAATTTACTTCCCTAAGAAAAATAGCGTAGATGTAAAGAGAGATATCATTTTCTTAAGTCAAGAGGAAACAGAGGAAAATGAGGTGGTGTCGGATAATGTAAAGAGAGATGTCATTTTCTTAAGTCAAGAGGAATCAGAGGAAAATAAGGTTGTGTCGGACCTGAATACTCAAAGTTTGTTGGGGTCAGAAGAAACAGTGGAAGAACAAAAGGTTGCTGAATGTGAGGAAACTCAAGTTACCCAAAATGACAGTCGTACAAGTCTCAGTGAAAACAGTTCTTTATGCGAAAGTGAAAGCCAAACTGAATACGAGCCATGCAGTGATGAACTATCAGACTTAGATGAAACATTGTTACCTCAAAATGAAAGAAGCAAGCGAGTGAGGAAACCGACAACATTCTATCAATGTCAAAATGTTTTAAGTGAAGCAAATGAGCCAGTGACATACAAAGAAGCTATGGAAAGAAGCGATGCGAATAGGTGGAAAGAGGCAATAATTAGAGAATTACAAACTTTAGAAGAGAATAATACTTGGAATTTGTGTAATGCACCAGCACACGAAAAGGTTGTAAGTAGCAAGTGAGTTTTTAAGCTTAAAGGAAATGGTAATGAAAAGCAATATAAGGCTAGGCTAGTTGCAAGGGGGTTTGAGCAAAATGGTTATTTTGATTTAAGTGACATTTACGCTCCTGTGGCTAAATTATCAACATTTAGAATTTTTGTAGCAATAGCGACTAAATTAAATTTGCCTATATATCAAATGGACGTAATAGGTGCGTTTTTGTATGGGGATATAGACAAAGAAGTCTATATTAGATTACCAGAAGGGGCTTATTCTGAGGGAAATAATATTGTAAAACTAAATAAATCACTCTACGGTTTAAAGAGTTCCCCAAAGTGTTGGAACATAAAATTCAATTCTGTAGTAAATAGAGAGGGTTTTGTTAAGTCTAACTGTGACTCATGTTTATATTTAAGGTATTATGGAAATGAGAAAATGTTTATTTTACTTTATGTCGATGATATTTTAATTTTTGGTACAAATGAGAAAGATATTTCTGAATTTAAGGGTATATTATGTAAAGAGTTTAAAATGAAGGACTTGGGGCTAATATCAAATTTCCTAGGTATAAATGTAAAACAAAATTTGAAAACGGGTATTACAGAACTAGATCAAAGAGAATATTTGGAAAATGTTTTAAAAAGATTCAACATGCAAAATTGTAAGCCTATGTCAACCCCTATGGACCCTAATTTTAACACTAAAATATTTTTAAAAGACAGTATTGATGTAGACAAAAGTATTCAGAATTTGTGCAGACAAATGATAGGATGTCTAATGTATGCTGCATCAGGTACCAGGCCTGATTTATGTTTTCCGGTGTCCATGTTAAGTAGGTATCAAACCTGTGCTAACAATGAGCTATTAAGTGCATTAAAGAGAGTGTTAAGATATGTAATGTATAGTCTGAATTATAAGTTAATTTATAAATGTAATGAAATGATTTTGGAAGGGTATTGCGACGCTGACTGGGGTGGTGATGTCAAGGACAGAAAATCCACTTCTGGATATATAATTTTGATTTATAATTGTCTTGTCGTATGGAGTTCAAAGAAGCAGGCTTCTGTTTCTTTGTCATCCACAGAATCAGAATATGTATCTATGAGCATGACTGCTAGTGAAGTGTCATGGATTATAAATCTGCTAACTGAACTGGATATTAAAAATGTTTGTCCTGTAAATATATTTTGTGACAATCAGTCGACATTAATAAATGCAAATACAGATGCTATAAAGCGATTAAAACATGTAGATATTCGCTACCATTTTGTTAAGGAATTAGTTAGAGAAAATAAGATTTGTGTTAGATATATTAACACAAATATGCAACCAGCAGACATATTAACAAAAGCTTTAAGCAGAGAGTTGATTGTAAAACATTTAAATAAGTGTGGTGTCATGAGCTCAACTTTTGTCACATGTTAAAAAAAAAAAAAATAAAGGGATTAATTATTATTAGTTTAACTGTATTTACATTGAGAAGGGGTGTTATAATATGGCAATGTAAATCGTGTAGGTTGGCTACAGCGCATCTGTTAATATTGTTAAGTTGTCAATACTGCAATGTACTCCCTTGTCTATTACTCTCTTGTGTACCTTTCCAATCGTGAATAAAGAGTTAATATTATTACTGTATAAACTGGAGGATTTCATTTATAACATTCACAATAAATAAAAAAGTTTTAACATATGATTAAAAAAAAAATTACTTTTTTTGCATGAGCTCCACACAGGAGGCCCTGAGGAAAATAATTTCCCTCAGGGCCTATGTCATCTTTGGAGATGCTGTGTAGAGGGTTTTTAGGGAAAGGAAGGAGAGGAGAGTTCTGGAAAGGAAAAGGGTTTAAGGGGTGGATAGGAATCTGGGGTTCAGTGTGTCCTGGTCATCCGCCTCCAAGACCTAGACAAACCTAACCCCATGAAAACGGGCACCCCTGCTAAATCACCTAACGTGGCGAACCACTTGCGGTGACCTATGGCAGAGGTGTTGGTTATCAAAAGTTCTAAAAAGTAAAAATACAAATATAAGAAAATCTATATCATATGATTTTTGTAATTAGTTCGCTGGTGTACAGTGTATGTAGGTTTAGTCGGATTACTTGAAATGACATGACTAGATCTGAATAGCCAGGTACGTTTTCCACATCTCCTTCCCCTCCCCACTCTCCACCCTCAGTATCATACCATACCAAAATTGGGTATGCCATTGGCACTCACTGGCTCGAGACGGTTGAGAGCAGTTGGGAGTATATCGTATTTTGTATTGCCGCATGCTTCTTCGGAGAGTCGAAATTATTGTTAGTAAAAATATTTTTACAGCGGATTTTCACTAAAGATGCCTTCAGATATAAGTACATCGACTTTGGTTGTACGGCCGTATATCCTCTTTAGATTCTTACCTGTAGAAAAAATCTTCTAAAGGATCAGGACGGATCAATTATCGCCGGATCAAATGTCCGCCGGATCAAGTGTCGGCCGGATCAAATGTCGGCCGGATCAAATGTCGCCGGACCAAATGTCGGGTCACCATATTTTCTACATATTTCTGATCTCCCTAGATTTAGTATCCAGCTTTTTATTTGAAATTTAAATGTTATATTGTTGAGGTTTTTGAGTGAGAGTGGTATTTTATTGTAGAGTTTAATGCCATAATATAAGAAGCTTTTTTGAGATCTAGTGTTTGTAATGTACGTATTAGTTGTTATTTCTTGGGTTTTGTACTTATGAATGTAAATGAGTATAGTTTTAGAATATAGTTGTTTAATTGACATGATGTTAAGATTGTTGAAGATTTCGTCAGTGCTAGTTCTTACAGGAACTTTCAGTATAATTTTTATTATAGCTTTTTGAGTTTTAATTAGTGGATTTAGTATGTTTTTATTTGCACTGCCCCATCCGATAATACCGTATTCTAACAGTGATTGGCAGAGAGCCATGTAAATCTTGATTAAGTCTTTTTTAATGAGGACATTCCTGATAGATTTGAAAAAATAACTTAGTTTTTAAATTTTATTATTTAATTACGTAATGTGTTCGGTCCATTTTAAGTTTTGGTCAATTTTTATACCCAGATACGTTATATGGTCAACGTTTTCTAATGAGGGACAATCACAATTCTCATTTAAGTGATGCGGGCTATGGATTTTCAAGTTCAGGTTTTCTTCAGAGTTTTTCTTATTTTTTTATTTTAAAAGTGATGAATTTGGTTTTATTAGCATTAAGTGTAAGTGAATGGTAGTCAAGCCATTTTTTAATCCTATTAAGTGTGTCTTCTGCTTTCTTAAATGTTTCTGTCCAATTATTCCCATTTATTAGGAGAACAGTATCATCCGCAAAACTGATGATTTCTCCTTCACATTCTATGTGGCATAGGTCATTAATGTAAATAAGGAACAGAATCGGACCCAGAATACTTCCTTGGGGCACCCCGAATTCGACATCAATACACTCACTGGTTATATTGTTAAGTTTCACAGTTTGCTTTCTATTTCCCATATAACTTTTAAAAAATATCAGTTCATTATCAGTAATCCCTATGTTCTCTAGTTTTTCAAAAAGATGTGAGTGATTTATTGTGTCGAAGGCTTTAGAAAGGTCGAGAAATATGCCAATGCATTTTTTATGTGAGTCTAGAGAATTTTTAATATATTCAATTACTAAGGCTATGGCGTTTGATGTTCCTAGATATTTTCTAAAACCAAATTGTTTTGCTGATAATAGTTTATTTGATTCTAGGTAATCGACGAGTTGAGTTTTAACTGTTATTTCTAAGATTTTAGATAATGTGTTTAGAATTGTGATTGGTCTGTAGTTATTGATATCTTTACGATTTCCTGATTTAAAAATTGGTGTAATAGTCCCTATTTTGAGTTGAGATGGAAATCTGCTTTCCGTGATAGATTTGTTTATTAGAAAGAGTATCGGTTCGGTAATTTCGTCTTGTAAGAATTTTATTGTGTTCATTGTGATTTCATCACTACCAGATGAAGATGATGGTTTGAATTTAGATAACATTAGTGATAGGTCTTGTTTAGTGATTTGTTTTAGAGCAAATTTAATCCTTTGTGGATTTACGTGTTTGTTTATGTTCGGGTTAAAGTGTTGAGGTTTGGTTATTTTGTTGGCTAAATTCGAGCATATGTCTTATGTTATATGTTTGCAAAAAAGTTGTAAGTGTAGTTAATTAGTTTATGTACGTTTTTGTTGAGCGAGAGTGTACCGTTATCTGCGTTGATTTCTTCCAATGGGTTTGTTTTGTTTTGATCTGTGTAGGTGATTTCTTTTATTATTTGCCAGATAAGTTTTGGATTATTATTGGATTGATCTATTTTTGATCTGTAGTAATTTTGTTTAGCCGATTTAATAAGATTGGAGCAGATGTTTCCATAGTTTTTGTAAAATAGTGATCCCATATTAGCAGTTGATTACGGAAAATTTATAAAAGAATATGAAAGCTTAAGACATATGAAACGGGTGCCTCGGAACTTAGGTGCATTTTATTTACCTCATCATTGTGTTTTGAATCCTGACAGTAAAACAACGAAATTGCGGGTGGTATTTGATGGGTCGTCCAAAAACCCAACCTCAAAATTTATCTCTTAATGACCTCTTATTGAACGGTCCTAAATTGCAAACTGAAATTCCACGTATGATTTTAAATTTTCGTTTTCATAAATATGTATTTACAGCCGATATTTGTAAGATGTAAAGGCAAATATTAATTATTCCCTCTCAGCGTAAATTTCAAAATATTCTGTGGAGAGAGTCTCAGAATGAACCGGTTATTGATTTCGAATTACAAACGATAACATATGGGCTCTCTAGCTCACCCTTCCTCGCTATAAGAACCCTTCGTCAGCTAGCACAAGATGAAGGATCAAAATATCCTGACGTCGCCAGGGTTCTATGCGATGATTTTTATGTACACGATTTGGTAACAGGGACTGACACGATTAGCACGGCCCCCAAACTCAAAAAAGAAATCATTGCATTATTGAATCTTGGGAAACTAGAAATCAGTAAATGGCAATCTAATTCACCTTTACTTTTGGATCAGGTTTCGCAAGAATACCAGCAAGATGGTCATTCCTTCGATAACGCCGGAACTGATCAAACTGTGAAAATATTATGCATTCAGTGGAGTCCGATGACTGATAATTTTACCTACAATGTAAATATACCTAGAAACGAATTATGCACAAAAAAAAACTATTTTGTCAACGGTAGCTCGTTTATTCGATCCACTTGGGATCATCACCCCAGTGACATTTTTTGCAAAATGTCTATTACAGGAATTATGGAAGTTAAGGGTTGATTGGGACGATCGTGAATTTCCACCACATATTCGTAATACGTGGAGTAAATTTGTAACTCAGCTTTCATTACTTCGAACAGTAAATATCCCAAGATATTATAACACGGTGAGCACAAGCCGTCTGGTCCTTATAGGATTCTGTGATGCCTCAGAGTTAGGTTATGCTGCAGTGGTGTATTTATTAGAGCGTAGTAACAATACCACTCACATTTTAATGGGGAAATCGAAGGTCGCTCCTTTGAAAACCTTGTCAATTCCACGATTAGAATTGTGCGGAGCTGTACTCCTCACAAAACTTATACAGTATATTATGTCATCTGTGAAATTTACCGAACAGATAGAAAACGTTTTTCTGTTTACAGATTCGACTATTGTACTAGCTTGGCTAAAAACGCCGCCCTATTTGTTGAAAACATTTGTCGGAAATTACGTTGTAATTAAATACTGGAAAATACACCAAATGCTATTTGTAAACATGTTGTCTCAGAGGAAAATTGCGCCGATTCTGGTTCAAGGGGTCTTTTCCCAGCAGACATTATCTCACACCCGTTGTGGTTTAAAGGACCACCGTGGCTCTGTAAACCAGTGGCACACTGGCCGTGTTCAGGTGTGTCCAATCAATTTTTTTATTTTTTTTTTTTTATTTAGCATATAAAATATAATGTACATTTCTTTTATAATTTTCGTGCATGTTCATGTTCAAAAATCTTAATACCACTCTTCCATGGAAGCATTAGCTTGTGTCTGGAAGAGTAGTGTACATTTTTTTAATGCTATATTATATAAGTTCATAAATTACAATGTAAATGTAAAAAACAATAAGTTGTAAGTTTCGTGTTTTGTAATTATAAGTATTTATCTACTTTCAAACAATTTAACTCTTTGGATAATTGGATAAATTATCTAGAATAATTATTGTAATTAGTTGTAAAAACAGAACAAAATTTAACTTTATTTGACGAATGGAGTATCACTTGGAAACTGAGTTATAAGTTATTCTTGAGATATTTTTTTTGAGATCTATCAATCTATCGAAGAAGTACCAGAAATCAAAACTGGCAACCTTAAAACCTTTGTATCATCTCAAATCGTACCTAATTCAATTATTAGTAAATATTCTTCATTCAATAAATTGCAACGCGTCGTCGCTTGGATAATGCGTTTCGTTAATAATTGTCGTAAACTTCCTGGTACGAGAATAAAAACGCTACTTATCTTAGCTCTCGCGAATTAAATGACTCGCTTTTGAAAATTGTACTTCTCGAACAGGAAACGTATTTTTCTGACGATATACATAACATGCGAAATAACGTTCCATGTTCAACGCAAATTCTAAATTTGAAACCGTTTCTTAATAGCCACGGTTTTATCAGGGTGGGCGGTAAATACAAGTACTCCGATCTGTCTTACGAAAATAAATTTCCGATATTATTACCGAAAAACTGTCACTTAGCTTATTTAATTATAGATTATTATCATAAACTATATTTTCATGTTGGCTTCATTCACAATTCAGCGTAACATTCAAACTTCGCACAATTCTTCGGTGAATTCGTACAAAATTAGTATTCATATTTACTCGAAAGTGTCGATGGTAATTCATTGTTGAAACCAAAATTATAAAGTGCAGTTCTGCGTTGCCATTTATTAGAATTTAGGACTACCTACAAAGTATATCCGCGCCGGGAAGTGCCCTTACAGTGCCGTGCTCCGTTGCCTAACAGACATTATACATATACCTACTTATATACCGTGCGCCTGACAAGCCAGAGGCGACCAACCTTTTAACATGTTGTGTTTTAAGTGCCAACTAACTATGACCGATGGCATCACTTGTAACTCCTGCAGTAAGCAGTTTCACTACGAATGCGGAGGGACATCTGAAACTACATTTCGAAAGGCTAACAATGAGAAAAGAAGAACCTGGCGTTGCACTACCTGCAAAATTTCACCCCAATCAACAGCTTCGTCAACCAACCCTATAGATGATGTGATGGTTGAAATAAAAAAAATATTCTCGGAACTTGCCTCCCTCAAAACCCTTAATAACCAAGTAAAGGAAGACATGTCTGAACTCAAAAAATCCGTCGACTTCAATAACTCAAAATTAGATTTTTTTTTTTTTTTTTTTTTTTTTACATTAACTCCACACAGGAGGCCCTGAGGAAAATAATTTCCCTCAGGGCCTATGTCATCTGGGATGCTGTGTGGAGAGTCTTTTTGAGGAGAGGAAGGAATGAACATTGGTCTTGAAGAGACCCATGTTGTAGGAAGGAGGAAACACAGAGGCCGGCAAATCATTCCACAGCCGAGCTGTTGAACACAAGAACGAGTCGAAGAAACGACCCGTTCTCATGTGACAAATGTCAACCGTGTACAAATGTTGGGCACGCGTTTGGCGTGTTTCCCGACTATGCACCGGTGCCGAAGGGATCAATGATGCTAGTTCTTCAGAGCATCTTCCATTGTAATACCGGTAGAACAAGGATAGCATTCCCACCCGACGCCTGTGCTCTAAAGATTGCAATCCGTCTGTTAAGATGGGAGAATCTATCAAACGGACCGCCCGTTTCTGCACAGAGTCGAGGGTATTTTTCAGGTATTTTGGAGCTCCAGACCAGAGATGGCTGCCAAATTCAACCGTGGGGCGTACTTGTGATTTGTACAAGGTTAGCAGTTGTGTACTATTAAAGTATCTGCGGGCCCTGTACAGTACGCCCAGTTTTTGGGAGGCTAACTTTACTCTGGCTTCGATGGAGCCCCCATACCTGAGCTGGTCACTTAGGGTTACACCAAGCATATCAATGGAGGGCCTGTTCGGAAGATTGCTTCCGTTGAAAGAGACTAGATTTTCATTTCGATCCCTTTTAGACGTAATCAGACAAGATTGGGTCTTTGAAACATTAAATTCAACGAGGTTATTTTTACCCCAAGAGAAAACACTCTCGAGGTAACCGTCCATTCTTTGCTTCAAAGCCCTACGAGCTGTTGGAGTTTGTGAGCCCTTTGGGGGCTTGTCAAACAAAAAGCTATCATGAACTGTACTGTCATCCGCGTAACAGTGAATTGGTGCACATGACAAAAGGTCGTTGATGTGCAACAAAAACAAAGTCGGAGACAGAACCGATCCCTGCGGGACGCCAGCATTTATCGAGTGTGAGGAAGAAGCGAAACCATCGACTACCGTCTGAATCGACCTCTCCCTCAAGAAGTCGGCAATCCACATACACAAGGATGCGGGAAGTCCGTAAGAATGCAGTTTGTTGACAAGTCCTCGGTGCCAAACCCGGTCAAAGGCCTTGGAGATGTCCAGTGCAACCGTTTGGGTCTCACCGAAACGTTCCAGGCATCGCCCCCAAACATGCGTCACATACGCGAGAAGATCACCGCACGAGCGGTTCCGCCGGAATCCGTATTGACGGTCGTTAATAATTTTGTTCTTCTCGAGGTATGTGAGCAGTTTGTCGTTGATCACACGTTCCATCACCTTAGACAGAACTGATGTGATCGCTATGGGGCGGTAGTTGGCCGGGTTGGAGCGGTCACCCTTCTTTGGAATAGGATGGATAACCGCTTTTTTCCAACCAGAGGGCACAGAGCCAGTCTTCAGGGACAATTTAAAAAGCTTCGTCAAAATTGGAGCTATTTCTGCAGCGCACCTCTGCAGTACCAGGGCAGGTATTCCGTCAGGCCCACTAGCTTTATTAACATCAAGCCCTCGTAAAACATGGAGTACTTCCCGATGCCGAATCCTCAGCTTTTTCATACGAAAACTGCAGTGAGGAACCGACGTCGGGACAGCACCTTGGTCATCGAGGGTTGAGTTATCCGCAAACATTTTACCTAATAAGTTTGCCTTTTCGGTGGCGGTGTTTGCTAGTGAGCCGTCAGGTCTGGTGAGAGGTGGCAAACTGGATTTGCAGAAATTGCGACCTATTGAGCTCGCAAGCGACCAGAATTGCCTGCTGCCATGCGGGCATGCAGCCAGCTTTCTGCTGATCTGCAGGTCGTGCTCCAATTTCGACCTATTTATGATTCTCTTGGTTTCCTTTGCCATTTTGTTGTAAGCTGTTCTGTCTTCGGATGTTCTAGATGTGTTGTAGGCTCGGTAAGCCGCGTTTTTTCGTCGCACTGCTTCAGCGCATTGTCGACTGAACCACGGCTTTGAGCCCACACCAGTTTCCTTAACAGTAGAATGGATGAAGCCATCCATCGCGGATGTGATGACTTCACCAATTTCCTGGGCACATCTTGAGGGATCCGAAGTCCGAAAACTGACAGCTGACCACGGAAAAGCATTAAAATGTGCCCGCAGACCGAACCAATCTGCTGACCTATAGTGCCACACTTTTCTCTCCAGCCTCTCGTTTGGTGGTCTGAAGTTTACAGGGATTGATGTCGTCACCAGGCAGTGGTCGGACGATCCTAAAGGCGCTGTGACTTCAATCCTGTAACCGTGTGGCACAGTAGTTAAAAATAGATCTAACAGATTGGAACGGTGAGTCTGGACATCAGGAACCCTTGTAGGCTCCTGAACCATTTGTTCCAATCCGTAGCAAAGGGCAAAGGATTCCGCTTGGCGTCCAGCCGAGTCTGTTGATCCTGAGAACTTCAACCAAGGTTCGTTATGAACATTGAAGTCCCCCAGGACCACAAACTCTGCCGTAGGGTAGCGGGGCAAGAGGTCATCAATAGTATCGCTTAAGTGTTTGAAGAGCTCGGACGTGTCTGATTCGCTAAGGTTCGGTGAGCGGTATAAACACGCGTAGAATCTTACCGTACTGGCAAGATTGACGCGTACCCACATTACGTCGAATCTGGAGTTTTCCAGATTCAACAGTCGCACACAGTTGACGTCAGCTCGACTATAGAGACAGACACCTCCTTTAGGTCTGAACTTGCCTGCGAGGGTGAAGCCCGGGCAGTTCAGATAGGAGGTGTCTACAGGCTCAGCTATCTGGGTTTCAGACAGGAAAAGTAGGTTTGGGCGTTGGGAAAAAAGGTGGTGGTGGACAGAATTTAAATTGGTGTGCAGGCCGCGAATGTTGGTGTAATTCACCAACAGTTTTGGCCCGCACCGGGGACGCCTACTCCTCGCCGCTGTAATGACGTTAATTGTTGATGGTTGTATATTCATGATTTTATTTGTAGGGTTATTTAAGTGTGATATGAGGGGAAGGAAGGTCAGGGAGGGAAAAGGTAAAGGGGTGGGTAGGATGCTGGGATTCAGAGTTTCCAGGAGTGACGGACGTATGTATCCAACCCACCCACTGCGGTGCAAGGCGATGGGCAGGGAGAGTCCGGCTGGAGAGGTCGCCCAATGCGCCCCAAACGCTACTGCTGGGTCCCCTCCGGTCACGAACCGGCACAACAGCAGCGGCGGGGTTTTTACACTCGTTGATGGGGCAGCCCACCCTCAGTCGTGAGCCTGAGGGTCGGGCCCCTGTACTACCGAGCGACCCGGACAGCGGTAACCGGTTGTAAAGGGTCTCCCTCAACCAGCATCTCCCGATCCGGCCCGCCACGCAGAAGGTGGGCCGACGCACCCGCCATCAAGGCCTAGACAAACATTACCCCAAGAACCCGGGCACCACTGCTAAGTCACCAAACGTAGCGAACCACTTGGGGTGACCTGTGGCAGAGGTGTTGGTCATCCAATAAATGGTTCCCAGGGCGGCGGTTCCCATACCCGCCTACCAAATTGTGAAAATAGATGATTTTACTAAACGATTCCAAGCATTTGAACAATCGATGAGCAAAGTAGACAGCCTGGAACGAGACGTTTCCTCTCTTCAATTGACAATCAAATCTATGCAAGAAGATTCAAACAAAAGGGAACAATGGATGAGGCTTCAGAATATTGAAATAAAAGGAATACCTCAAGATAAAAACGAAAACATTCCAAACATCCTATCAGAAATAGCAAACCAAATTGGTATTCACAACTTTAAAACCAGTGAAATCGAGTTCGCCACCAGAGTCTCGGCGAAAGACCCACTTCATTCTAAATTCATTAAACCAATAATTGTAAAATTCACCTCCCGCTCACGTAACAATGAATTCATATCGGCAATTCGACGAAGAAAAGGAATAAGCACGAAGGACCTTAATTACCCCGGTGACGAAAAAAAAATCTATGTCAACGACCATCTAACCAGCTTCAACAAAAACCTCCTTTTTCGAGCCAAGGGGTTTGCGAAGGAGAAGGGGTACCAATTCACGTGGCTGAAAAACAGCATGATATTTGTGAGGAAAAATTCTACTTCGCCCCCCATACTAATTACCAAGGAAGAGGACCTCAAGAAAATTTTCTAAGTCGTTCTGCATCCTCTTCGCGTCGTAAAATAGATTTTTTATTCTGTCATGTATCTCCCCACACATTCCCCTCCCCTCATCATCCACTCCTATTACACCTATCCTCCCTCTCCTATTTTCCCCTCTCCCTTAAAATTTTTAATTCACTTCTAACCCAATCAAGTAAACTTTTCAAGAACCAATTTGAAAACCATGTAACCGCCTGTTGGCGACCACTACCTGCTACACGCTTTACACCCAGACCTACTCGACGAACTATCACGGTCTCGTTTACACTAATTGCCTTTTCTGCTGTTGTGGTAAGCAAATTATTATATACTCATTTGTCCACAATAATCTCACTGAAATACCTACTAAATAATATTATGAATAGTTCTTACCTTAAATATGGGTACCTACCTATATCTAATTATATCAACATCAGAACAATAGTATCAATAACCGGATCTGAGATGCGTATTACAAGACATATACGTTATTATTATTTTATACTCTGTGATGCACCCACATGCATTGTGTTAGATGTACTTACTCCGTTAAATTGTGTGCCCTATAACCGAATTTACTTATCTTACGTAAATACTCTTACATTAATGCACGTTCGTAGGTACTTAATTTACGTAGGTACATCTAACACATGCATTGTGTTAGATGTATTTACTCTTTTAAATTGCGTTGTGAAAACAAGCCTGCTGTTCGAGTTTTATAATCTTCATGAATGCGTTGTCCAGTTCTTGAAGAGTGAGTGCCGCATGATTGATGCTCTGTTTCGCCATTTTGGAAACATTAGAAAGACAATTTGTTTTGAACCTAAGGATCCATGCAATGACTTTCTTTAATTTTGATAATGAAGAATACTTCGCTATGATGGAAGATGATTTTAATTCGACATTAAAAACTGTAGGTTTAGGGGGTTGAATTTCTGGCAATTTGCTTGCTGGAATAAACGGTAGCCTCGCCGAAGGCCAATCCTCAACTGGATTACGGAGCCACGATGGACCCGAAAGCCATGATAGATGTTCTACAAAATGAGCAGGAAGGGTACCTCGGGACCCATAGTCAGCACTGTTATCCTCTGAAATAACATGCTTCCAAATTGCTTTTGGCGTGTTATCAAGGATCTGAACAACACGGTTTGCGACGAAAGATTTTAATAAATGTGGCGGCGTTTGAAGCCAAGATAAGACAATTGTCGAGTCAGTGAAGAGGATAACCTTTTCAATTTGCGCGGCAAAATGTACTGACGACAATATATATTTTATAAGTTTTGAAAGCAGCACGGCTGCACACAACTCTAATCTAGGGATTGTTAATGACTTTAAGGGCAATAGCGCACTAGCGGCCAGGCCGCTGCGGCCAGGTCGCGGCGGCCATCGAGATAGATACATTAATATGAAATCGCCATAGAGCACGCGCATCTGGCCGCACGCGGCCAGCGGCCACACCAAGCCGCGGCGGCCAGCGAGATCGAAGCGACGCATTTGCGGCCCGTGTTCAGTCGCTGGCCGCTGCGGCCACTGAGATCTATTGCATTGTAGTTAAATCACCAGTGTGCGCGCACTAGCCGCGGCGGCCGCACGTATTGTGGAACTACAGGGTGATTTGTGATCATCGCGATGTCTTTCGACACGGAAAGATTTATAACCAAGATTGAGACAAGGAGGGTGTTGTGGGACATGTCCTGTGAAGACTACGCCAACCGAGACTTAAAAAGGATGATGTGGGAAGAGATCATAGAAATATTTGGTAATGAAAAATTAACAATAACAGAAAAAAAACGAACTCGGTAAGGGTAGCAAGGGATGAAACCAATATTTTTTCTTTTCTTTTTCGGCTTCTTACTTATAAGATACAAAAGCATTGCTATTTCCTCAACGTCCATTTTGAAGCGCGCTGTATGTGCAACTGACGATCGTAGCCGCGGTTTTGGCCGCGTTGCAAATCGCAACCCCTGCGACCTGGCCGCGCGTCGTGGCCGCGCGGCCAGGTCGCTAGTGCGCTATTGCCCTTAAGGTGCAACCTTGGTTTTGGCCATCAGCAAGTAGCTAGAATTATGGTTTTGAACAACTAAATATGTCACGGCTGCATAACCCAGTTGTGATGCATCGCAAAATCCTACGAGGATACAATGACTATCTAGATTCGTATGGTAATATCGTGGAATTCGTAACTGTTGTAGCAATGGAAGTTGTTCCACGTGGACATGATGTGGAGTGGTACTTCAGTGTCCCAGTCCACGTTCAATTTCCAAAGTTCTTGGATAATCCGTTTTGCAGTGAAGATCACAGGAGACAACCACCCTAGCGGATCGTATATCCGAGCAAGGGTTGATAATATATTCCGCTTCGAACATACTGCCGAATTGGGTATCGAAATGTGATAAGAAAAATAATCCTCTTCGGGATTCCAAAAAACACCTAATATTTTAACATTCGATTGAGTTTTGTTAAAATTCAACTGTTGTTGTTGACATTCAGAATCATGCTCGAGTAATTCTGAACAATTGCTTGCCCACTTGCTGAGTTCCAGTTTGGCCGATTTTAAAACGGCTACAATTTCTTCCTTGAGGTGTCGAGCAGATTCAATGGAATCTGCCCCAGTCGCCAAGTCATCAACATAAAAATTCTCTAACAGCGCCCTTGAAGCGGCAGGATAGCTTTCCCTCTCATCCCTAGCCAATTGACGTAAAGTCGAAATGGCCAAAAATGGGGAGGACGTTAAACCGTAGGTTATGGTTTGAAGTTCGTAATCTTTCATTGGTTCACTCGGGGAGTCGCGCCAAAGGATGTGCTGATATTTACGATGATTGGGAATAATTAAAATTTGCCGGTACATTTTACAAATGTCAGCAGTAAATACAAATTTATGAAATCTAAAATTTAATATCATGTATGGTATTTCTGTTTGTAGTTTTGGACCGCTATATAGCATGTCATTTAATGACATATTGGAGGCCTTCGCAGACCCATCAAAGACAACGCGAATTTTACCTTTTCCATTGATTACCGCATGATGGGGAAGATAATTTGCCCCAGAGTTGGGTGCTACGCGTTTCATGTGACTAAGACTTTCATATTCATGAAGAAAATCCCTATAACTAGTCGCCAACGTCGCATCCCTATCAAAACGCTTTTCCAGCTTGCGCATTCGCGATTCGGCCAAGTTGTAAGTATTTTGCGGTGGAGGACTGTCCGATTTTAACAGAATCGGAACCACATATCTCCCATCCGTCTGTCTGTAATGCTCCTTCTGAAACATTTCTTCCGCCTTGGTGTTGTCGGGGTTTAAATCAGAAACGACGGGAGCCTCTTCAATTTCCCAGAAATTTTTCATTGTATCATTTAATGACATGTCGGACAGTGTCAAAAGTGACGTTGGCGATGAATCGATTGATTGACATCCAACCTTCCCAAGAATAATATATCCAAAGACTGTATTTAAAGCACTAGGGTTTCCACGAACGATATGTGATTGATCATCCAAAATGTTGGGATATAAATCGGTGCCGAGTAGAAAATCTATTTGACCCGGCTGATCAAAACTTGGATCTGCTAACGATAAATTGAAAAATCGCGATTTAACATTCAGATTCACCATAGATCATTGTGACTAGTTCATATCAATTTTACTCCGTCTTAAAGTTTATTTTAAACGTTAAATCGCAATATTCAGCAAGTAAACAATAGTGCTTCCTGTTTGTGGCATCATAGTCTAACATATTCAAATAATATCTAGGTGTTTTACTGTCGCACTTATTTTAATTCAGAATAAACACTATTCTATTATAATAACGTCGTGTGGGTAGTCATTATAAATCATTTACAATGCACTGCCGCGTATGCCCTGAAGTTATTCTATCGGATGAGTCGATATTTGTGTGTTCAGTGTGTAAAGGCACCTACCATCTAGCCTGTGGAGGAATAACGGAAAGCACTTTCCGTCGACTCACTCAAGAACGTCGAGAACAACAGAAGTGTAAGCAGTGTAAAAGGGACACACGGTCGACCGCCGTCAGCGATAACACATCTTTGGAACCGCCCAAAAAAACAACGGCCACTAAGGATCAAGCAGCTCCATCATCACCTTCGTCCCCCGCTATTCTCGAAGATATCCAGAATTTAGTCATGACCAAAACGAACAGCCTGGATAAAAAACAGAACGACATCATGGACCAAAACAACAAGATACTGGAAAGCATACAATTCATGAACGCACAATATGAAGACTTTATGGCCAGAATCCGCGACGTCGAGCACCGTAATGATGAGCTTACAGCGAAGAATACTGCACTGGAAGCTAGAATCGTAATACTGGAGAATAGTCTTGATTCCCAAGAGCGGGCCTTAAAGTCTTGTAATGTAGAAATAAGAGGCATCCCCGACATCAAGGACGAAACACTAAAAGACGTGGTCTTCAACATCTTCAAAACAACAGGATCTCCCTTAGAAACTAAGGATATCGATGCTGTTTATCGTCTTCAAAAAAATAACAATAATCAGAAGCAACCCAGGACAATTGTTCTTAAACTAAAATCGAACATGGCTAGAAATCAACTGCTAGCTGATGTGAAATCTTTCAACAAGAATAAACCCAATACCGAAGATAAACTCAACACGTTAAATATCGGTCTCGCCGGCCCACGGTTGCCGATCTATGTATCTGAGCAGTTAACATTTCGGGCGAAACAAATTTGGTATAAAACTCGCCAATTTGCTAGAGCGAGACAATTTCAATTTGCATGGATCCAACAGGGACGTATATACCTGCGGAGGGAGACAGGTTCAGGCGCAATTCTTATATCCGATGAAAGCAAGCTGGCTTCCCTATGATTATCTCAAACACAATATACCTACTGCCGACAACGTTTACAAGATGAAGATTCTATTATTACTATTACTACTTCTACTACTTAGTACTACTGCCGACAACGGTTACAAGATGAAGGTTCTATTATTATTATTGCTACGACTACTACTACTACTTATTACTACTGCTGACAATGATTACAAGATGAAGGTACTATTGTTATTATTACTACTACTACTTATTACTACTGCCGACAACAATTACAAGATAAAGGTTCCTGTAGACAACGATTACAAGATGAAGGTTACTGCCGACAAAGATTACAAGATGAAGGTTCTATTATTACTATTGCTACTACTACTACTTACTACTACTTCAGACAACGACTACAAGTTGAAGGTTCTTTTATTATTATTGCTATTATTATCCTGTGATTATCCCCATCCAATCATTCGAATCAAATATACCTACTCACGAGAAATGGATCATAATCGTATAGTAGTGAAATTTCCATTGCATCACATCTTACCTGAATAATCATGATTCAATTACCTCCTGATATTTACAATGACACAGATGTAACGTGCAACACGTATGTGATTGACGATCTCAACAAATTAAATAATTTCAGTTGGAAGTCTTATAATTTAAAGATTATCCATCAGAATATCAGAAGTATGTCAAACCTTGATGATTTTCTGATATTTCTAGATCAATTCAATCATACTTTTGATGTTTTAATTTTATCAGAGTGTTGGATCAATAAAAACTACACCTCTAAAATAATACAAACTTACACGGAATATCACTCAATTAAAAATATAAATAAATCTAGCGGGATTGTTGTCTACATCAAAGACGGTATACAAGCACAAGTCGAAGAAATTATATTATCACAAGGTAACTGCCTCAGAATTGTTCTGAATAATAATTTATGTATTTTCGCTATTTATAGATCACCTTCTTTCCAGAGCATAGATTCTTTTTTGAATTCACTCCAAACAATTATTAGCAATTCCAATAAATTTGAACGTCAAATCATTATAGGAGACCTTAATATTAGCACCTTATCTCCATTTCACAACCAATTCAACGACTACATATGCCTGCTCACAGAAAACGGATTCATTTTGACAATCAATACACCAACTCGAGAACAGGGCACGAACAAATCCTGTTTGGATCACATCAACGTAAAAAATATTAACTTCACTGACTCATTCGTTATCCACACGTCAATTTCCGACCACTATACGACAGCCTTGTGCTTTAAAGATAAACCGCCCCCCCCTGCTAAAATCAAGTACGTCCCTCGATTAAATTTTAATAATTTAATTGAGGACTTGCATTTAGAAAACTGGCAAAAAGTATTTGATCAAATTGACACTGACATTGCGATGAAAGAATTCATTTGTATTCTACATACATATATATCTAAACATACAAGTAACAAACACATCTCGAACAGCCAGTTTAAACTTACGCCCTGGATCTCTCCCGGCCTTTTAAAATCGATTCACAAAAGAAACCAACTTCACAAAAGGGCCAAAAAGTTTCCAGATAATATTTTAGTACAAACTCACTACAAGAAATATAGGAACTTATGCAAAAAGATTATTAAATATACAAAGGAAAATTATTTTAAAACGTTCATTTACGAAAATTCTTATTCTCCAAAACGTATGTGGGAAGCATTTCGAAATATTAGTAAAACAAAAATAAACAGGTCTTCCGAAATTAAATCGTTAGATATCGGTAACGTAAACTCCTCTAATCCTAAAAATATGGCGAATTTTGCTAATAAATACTTCACATCGGTGGGAACCACACTTGCCAAAAAAATTCTCGATAAATGCAATAAAACAGAAATCGAACTTGCCAAGTTGGTCACCTCTAGCCTCGTCCATAAAATAGACAATATACAAACATCGACGAATGAAGTCTTGGAAATAATTGATGACCTAAAGCCATCTAACGCTTGTGGACCAGACAAAGTCTCGACTAATCTGCTTAAAGTAACTAAGTCATTCATAGCATCTCCGATAGCGTTCATTTCCAATCTAAGTCTCAAATCAGGAATATTCCCTAACCATCTAAAACATTCAGTTGTTGTATTACTACACAAAAATGGAGATAAATCTGCGATTCAAAATTACCGGCCGATATCTTTGGTCAATTCAGTCTCAAAAATTATAGAGAAAATTGTCAAAAATCGTCTTAGCTTTTATCTTGAAGATAATAACATTCTTTCTGAGAGACAATATGGCTTCCGTCCGGGTTTAGGTACTGAAAATGCCATTGGCAATCTGACTAAAGTAATTTCTAATAACATCGATCGAGGAATCAAAAGCATCGCGATCTTCCTGGATCTGGCTAAAGCTTTTGATACCATCTCGCACAAAATCCTTTTGAAAAAATTACACCTAATCGGTATACAGGGGCAGTTACTTAAATGGTTAGGAAGCTATCTGGAAAATCGGAGCCAAAGAGTTATTATTAGTGGTACTCTAAGCGATCCAGCCAACATCGTATTTGGTGTACCACAAGGAAGTACTTTAGGACCGATATTGTTTAATATCTATATCAATGACCTTTGCAACAGCAACCTTGCCGATCATATCATCACTTTTGCTGACGATACGGTCTTAATATTTGAGGGCAAAAACTGGTATGAAGCGCACAGAAAAGCAGAAATTGGAATAAACAATGTCAAACATTGGCTAGACTATAATCTTCTTACTCTTAACACGGATAAGACAAAATTTATACGTTTTAGTGCAACACAAGCGGGTCAACCCAAGGTTATACTAAATATTACTATTCACATTTGCAATGAACCGAACTCTTGTACTTGCAATAACCTAGAATGCGTGGATAGTTTAAAATATCTAGGGATCACCATAGATAAATATCTGAGATGGGACGAACACATTAACGCAACGGCCTCAAAAGTCAGAAAACTTACACATCTTTTTATAACCATCAGAAATATTCTCTCTGTTAAAGATATGAAATCAATATACTATGCTATGTGTAATTCTTTACTCGAATATGCATCCCTAGGATGGGGTGGATGTGCCAAAACAATATTAGACTCCCTGGCTAAAGCTCAGAAATCAATACTAAGAGTCATCCTTAAAAAACCATTCAGGTACCCCAGTGATGCATTATTCACGGAATTAAAAGTACTTGATGTTAGACAATTGTATATTAGAAAGATTATATTACATGTGCAAAAACAACGTCAACACTTCCCGTCCATTGACCATCTTCACGACACTCGACTTTCAAGGAACAATCCAATAGTCCCAATAAAAATCACGACGTCCCTCGGCCAACGGCAATTTTCGTACTTAGGACCTAAATTATTTAATATCATTCCTAATGATTGGAAAACTAAAAGTGCAAATGTTTTGCGCAAATTGATCAACGACTGGCTCCTTGATTTAGGGAGGATCAAAAGCGAAGATATGTTGACCAATAGTTAGTCTCATCATATAAAATAAAACAAAATTAAAAATATATAAGAAAATAAAAAAAAAAAAAAAAAAAAAAACACTCACTCATAGTTCCATCCATTACAAAAACACGTACTTACCATTGCAGAACACAATTGTCTATTCTTTTATCAATACCCTTCCCATTTTTTTCTACATTCAATTCCTGCGGAGATCTTTCTTTTTATTATACAAAATTACGTAAATTATAATTTATACATAATACGTATAAAATTATACAAAATTACGTACTATGCGTAATATTACAAAAACACGTACTTATCATTTCAGAACATAATTGTCTACTATTTTATCAATACCCTTCCCATTGTTCTACATTCATCTCCTGCGGTGATCTTTCTTTTTATTATTACCATCTGGATTTTACTTACTTTACCTGTTTTATTTTATATTAAGTGCTCTAAGGGAAAATATCTTAGTAGGATGAAAAAATGACGCAAGGAAAGGGAAATAAATACAATTGGTTATCAACCCCTTTCTCATGTCACTATTTATACATTAACTTAAGACATATTTATATACAAATTGTTTTTATTCATTTGCTGCATCCTTTTCGAGTCACATTCTTTTTGAGTTTCTTTACCCGCTCGTAAAGTTGAGGGATACGTCACTCACGTTAATTATACTTATTTTTTGTAATCATGTTTAAACATCCACTTTAATTATAATATGGATTTTGTCATCACACTTGAAGCTGGTCTCGATTCTCAATTTTTGCTAGCGATTCACATGTCCAAACATTTATCTATTGTTAAACAAGCATTCGATACTAAATCTGTACTTTAAGACATTGTTTTTTTCTCTTCGCTTATTCTTTTTTTTATGAGTTCAAAATTGTAGTTATTAACTAAAGCTTCTACGAGGAATTTAATCGTAACACTTGTTTCATTCAATAAATAATATGTATATAATTTATCAATGTAATATGAAATTATGATATGAACGAAATTTGTCAATTTGACTGGCCTAAAACAGGATCCATTCCTAGTTGGCTAGTCAAAGTTTCCACATATGTTTCATTGTATAATTTTATGCGAAATAAATATTATTATTATTATTATTATTATTATTATTATTATAACATCTTTATCAAGTGTGACAGATGGCATCCATGAAGTAATTTCCTGAATTACTATGGGTGTCGCAGATAACATAGGTGCTCGCTGTTTGACAGGTTTGATAACACATGAGGTTATACCTGTGCATGAGTTAACAGCCGTATGTCCTAATCCATTTAACGGAGTCTTATATTTCCTTATAGATAAGCCTAGCCTCTTGGTACAGCTCTGCGTGATAATGGAGACTTGACTTCCATTATCTACGATGATACGTACAGGAACGTAGGCGCCAAATTTATTTTGCATGTGAACAATCGCTGTACCCAAGAGCACATTTGGTGCGTTGCTCACATTTTCGTTTGACCTTGTGACGGCAGTCAATGACGTGGTCACCTTTTCACCCGTAGAGGGTGTTTCAAAATGCAACATAGAATGGTGCCGCTTGTTACAAATTTTACAACTAGATTGTGATTGACAATCTCCAAATCGATGAAACTTTAAACAATTAAAACATCGATTTAAATGTTTTATGCGATTTTTCCTTTCAAGGGGAGACATTTCAAGAAATTTTTCACATTTATAAATTAAGTGAGCTTCCTTGCATATAGCGCACATTTCAGAGCTAGAATTCGCCGCCAATAAAGATTTTCGCGCAACCGCCGTCTTTGGTTTAGGTATGTTTGCAGTAAGTGGGTTAGACGCTTCGAGAATTCTAATCTGATTGTGTAAAAATTCAAATAATTGAGATGTCTCCGGTAATTGTGTTCGTGTAAGTGACGTTTCGAATTGTCGTCTGGTGTCTTGATCCAAACATCGTAAGATTATGTGGGCAACAAACTTACTAAATATATTTTCATGTTTCATTGCATTCAAAGCAGATAAATTTTCTTGAAAAGTGTTTAAGATATGTGTTAATCCGTTTATCGATTCATTAGGTAATGGTTTAAAATTCATCATTTCGTCTACATAAAAAGTAAATAATAATCTACTATCTTCATACTTTTGCAGCAGAATATTCCAAGCTATTGGGTAATTCTCAGCAATTAATGGTAACGATTTAACCAAATTCAATGCAGTTCCCTTCAGTAACGAAATTAAATGATGAAATTTCTCTATATCTGTATACATATTATTATTATGTACTAGATTTTCGAACAATGCATGGAAGGTATGCCAATTTTTTACATTGGAATCAAATGGTGTTATTTGAATCGCGGGTAATTTTAAGTTGCCAATACTATTTGCAGAAATTGGTTCTGATTTAATGTTTGAATTTTGCTGTCTTTTTGCAGATGAAATTTCAAAGACCATTACATCTAATTGTTCAGAGATTGTTGCTATCTCCTTACAATCACTTGCCTTGTCCGATTCAATTAATAAATTTTCCATTTCATTATGTAATGACTCTACCTCTCCGAGCCATTCCAAAACCTTTTCATACCGGCTTAAAAACGTTTCCCTTTTTTTTTCATCCGTGTTTATAAAAGGTATTAATTGATGCGTTATTTGTATCCTAGCTAAAAAACGATCCCTTCGAGTTTTTAATACGGCAATCTTCTTATCTGCCATCTTAAATTAATTCTTGTTTAGTGAAATATTATGTATTTAACACAGAAAACAGCCAATGTATACGGCGACAATAATTATAGAATGTAATGAATTTAATGTTTTCTAGATTAATCCAGGCTCGTAATGGACCAAATAATGGTATCGCAAAGGCGACACGTGGAGTGGACTGTATCAATATATTAAAAAAAATGTTATGTTTGTGAATACTTTGACACAACTATGGGGAAGGGTAAACAGATGAATGGAGAAGGAAACTGACTTACCCCTTATGGTTGATGTTCTGCTCAATATTATGGATCTGAGGGAGCACTAAATCACTCACTGCACAAGCTTCCATAAACTGGTCGATGTTATATAAAACTGAGAGAGTAATGATGTTCGTTGCACAGCTTATTTTAACAGACTGACTGACATATTGATTTTATTGTTGAACGGTAGGTAATATTGTCAGTAGGGACAGGTAATTGTGGTAAACAAAGGATGGGTAGATAAATGGAACAAGGTATATAGATAGGTATACATAGTTGCGTCAACATGCACTATAACCGAATTTACTTATTACACTTATCACTTATATGTATAATTTACCGCTTACTCACTAACATTTACTTAAATACTCTCCCATGTCTTTAGCAATATATTACCAGAATGTTAGAGGTCTTCGAACCAAAACAACGACGTTCCTTCAAAATACCTTTTCAAACGATTACGACATAATCGCTCTTACAGAATCATGGCTCACTAAAGGTTTCAGAGATGAAGAACTCTTCGACTCTCGATACCATGTATATCGTAGAGATTGCGACTACGCTTCCACCGGTCAACGTCTTGGCGGTGGTGTAGTATTAGCTATTAAACAGGAGCTTATCAGCATCGCCCGACCTGAAAGGACCTCTTGTGCTGAAGACATTTGGGTCACCATTCGCACTAATAGTACACCTCACCGTTTATTTTTTATTTTATTTTTATTTATTATGGAAAATCAACAGATATTTTACACTTATAATAATAACATTAATAATATACATAATATCCAATGACAGATTTTCACATAATTAAAATTATAATTAAAAAGTAAAACAAAAAAGTAAGGGTCCTGTACCCGTAAGAACTTAACAAAAATATAAAAATTATGAAAATTATATAAAAAAAGATATAAAAACACAATATAAACCATAATAATCTGCTTACTAAATTTCAAACATGAAGTATTCAGAGTCAGAATTCTATTCTCACTCCACAACAACAATAATAATAATATGTACATTGTACATACCTACAACTCAATAGTGAATACAATAGTAAGTCGAATGACAAGTATGCAACTGGAAAGGATTCACAGCAATAACATGGTAACTTGCAATAAGGTCAAAAAATTATTTAATGTTAGCTATGACATACTTTTTTAAGGTACTTAAATTACATGAGAATATGTCTATATTATTAAAATTCTTATCAAATACATTGCATGCTCTCAATATAAAAGCATTTTGTCTGAGATTAGTAGAACATTTTTGAAGATGAAAAAGTGATTTTTCTCTGGTTCTAACACGTGGGACTCTAAAATTAATCTCAGCCAAAAGGGGCGAACAATCAATAAAACCATTGATAATTTTATGAAGATATATTATATCTGCAGAGTCTCTTCTAATTTTTAATGGTTTAAGTCCATAAATGTCCAGCGAGCTGTTTATGTCACGATAACCAATATTAAACTTGAAATTTAAATGATATACAAATTTTCTTTGGATGGCTTCAATGCGTTTAATATAAATTTTATATTGAGGATTCCATATCTGAGAAGCAAATTCAAGATGACTGCGAACATATGAAAAATACAATATTTTAAGTGTTTGAATGTTCTTGAATTCTTTTCCAATACGGAATAAGAATCCTAACATTCCAAGGGCTTTCTTCACAATCATGTTAATATGTGCCTCGAATGTGAGTTTACTATCAAGTAGAACACCTAGATCACGAATTTGAGTAACCCTTTTTAGTGATTTGTTCGCTATAAGGTAGTTATGGTCAAATTTAATTTTATTTCTAGTGAAGGTAATCACATAACATTTAGAAGTGTTCATGTTGAGATGATTAATTATACAGTAGTCATTAAGTCTATAAAGATCTTCCTGTAATTTGATGCAGTCGATGATAGAGTTAATCGGAAGATATATTTTCATATCATCAGCGAAGAGTAGAACTTTTGCATAATTAAAGCATTTTATAATGTCGTTGATGAAAATTGTAAATAGTAACGGTCCCAGGTGAGACCCTTGGGGTACACCGGAAGGTATATTTACGAACTCAGAGATGAAACCATTAATTGTTACTCCTTGGGTGCGCCCGTCAAGATAAGAGGCCAACCATCGATACAAATCCCCGTGAATTCCCAAAGCCAGTAATTTGGATAAAAGAAGATTGTGATCAATTTTATCAAACGCTTTCGAGAAGTCTGTATAGATTACGTCAACTTGGATTTGATCATCCATTGATTTCGTAATATTTTCAATGAATATGGCAAGATTAGAGACAACCGATCTTTTTTTCATAGTTTAGTCCATATATGCTGCGTATACATCCCCGGAGGGATTCAACATCAATATTTACTTGAGAATTTCCTTAACGTGTTATCAGATGTGGTATCAAATAATCCCATGGATTCTTTTGTCATCTTAAGTGACCTTAATCTTGCTGAAATTTCATGGACCCAAACTACGTCATCTGCCCACTATGCAGCTAGTAATTACTCTACTCATGTTAGTAATCATTTCGTAGACTGTATGCATTTTTTAGACCTCTCGCAATACAACGGTGAACTTAATTCAAGCGGCCATATTCTAGATCTGATACTGTCAAATCTATTAATCTCTGTCAAATCTAATGACGACCCGCTAGTTCTCGAGGATGCATATCATAAAGCTTTGGCCATTAGTGTGCCATTTCAGGAAACCCCTTCATTGACAAATGCGAAAAGGAAAGTTTTTCTATATAATCGCGGAGACTACGAATCAATTAATCTCACCCTAGAACAAGCTGACTGGGCATCCATTTTCTCTACCTCCCAAATAGAACCAGCGCTTGATACTTTCTATACGTTTTTGAAATCCCTCATAAACCTTCACATTCCTCATAAATTTTCGTGGAATTTGAAATATCCTCCTTGGTACAATGCTGCCCTTATTAAGGTAATGAAGGAAAAATCGAAATATTTTAGCAAATATAAAAAATACAAAAATCAGGCTGATTATGACGCATTTTCTCTCCTTCGTAAACGGCACAAAGATTTATGTCGGGAAAACAAATCTCGTTACTTTAGTAAAATCGAAAATAATATATCCTCAAACCCGAAAAACTTCTGGAGCCACGTCAAATCCTCTAACAAATCTCAGGGTGTTCCAAAATGTATGTATCTAGGAGAGTTGAGAGCCGATAATGGAACAGCCATCGCAAATTTATTCTCAGAATATTTCAGTTCGGTTTTCAGTAAACCCTCCAATCCGCCTGCCCGTAATCCAACTGACGTTGGAAACCATACATCCAATATAAGCAATATTGAGGTGACGCGAGAAATCGTCTTAAAATACCTTAAGGAAATTGATATTTGCAAAGGTGCTGGTCCTGACGAAATACCTTCAATCCTTATTAAACGATGTGCAAACAATCTAGCCTTACCCCTTTCTTTGATTTTCAATCGTTCTCTTACCGAATGCACTGTCCCAGTTATATGGAAATCCGCGTTTGTGTCTCCCATCTTCAAGAATGGTAAAAAAACTGATGTCAAAAACTACAGGCCAATCTCCAAACTTTGCATATTCAACAAAATTTTTGAAAAAATAATCTATGATCAATTATATGCTGCTCTTAAACCTAGCCTGAATATAAACCAGCACGGTTTCATTAGTGGTAAATCAACAAGCACAAATCTTTTAACTTTCACAGAGTACCTCCAGGATAATTTGGATAACCGAATACAAGTGGACACTATCTATACCGACTTTAGTAAGGCGTTTGACAGGGTCGATCACTCAATCTTGTTAAACAAGCTCTTAGAGATTGGTATTCATGGCAATCTTTATAATAATAATAATAATAATAATAATGTTTTATTCCATTTTATTTTATTTATCTATCGTTTTTATTTTATTTATCGTTGGCTCTCTTCGTATATCTCCAACCGTAGCCAAATAGTAGTGGTTGCTGGATTTAAATCAAATTCTGTTGCTGTTACATCAGGAGTTCCTCAAGGCAGTCTGTTAGGACCATTATTATTTAACATATATATCAATGATGTTGGTAACTGTTTTCTAAACTCCCAAACTATCCTGTATGCAGATGACATGAAAATATTTTTACCTATAAATTCAATCGAGGACTCACAGAAGCTGCAAGATGATTTGCTACGTTTGAGCACGTATTGGAATGCCCATTGTCTAGAAATAAATATTTCTAAATGTTTCATCGTGCGCTTTACTAGAAATAAAAACGTATTAATCCATGAATACTCAATTAATCATGTACCGTTGTCTATCAAATTCGAAAGTAAGGACCTTGGGGTTATACTTGATAGTAAACTGAATTTCAATAAAATAAATAAAATAAAATAAAATAAAATAAAATAAAAGTAAGTTTTGGATAGTAGCGGCACGAAATAAAATTCGTTCGCAACTTTCGAATGCATTGTTTGCCATAAGATGAAATCTTCAACGTTACCACCTCCATTGATGGCTGATTTACCACCCGTGCCGTGTTTTTTCTCGAGTCAGAATTGATTTCGGAGGTCCTTTCACTTTGAAAGATCATAAACGGAGGGGAGCCAAAACGTCAAAGTGTTATTTGTGTTTATTTGTATGTATGGCAACGAAGGCAGTTCATTTGGAAGCCGTGTCTGATTTATCTTCTGAAGCCTTTATTGCAGCCCTTAGCCGGTTTACGGATCGTCGAGGGTTATGCTCATAAATTATAAGCGATAACGGGACCAACTTCATAGGTACAAATCGGTACCTACTCGGCATAAACAAATTTTTGGCATCACAGCGTGATGTTATATCTAATCACCTAACTCAAAGTGGCATTATTTGGTCGTTTAATCCTCCATCTAGTCCTCATTTTGGAGGTCTATTTGACGCTGGGATGAAGTCTGTGAAATACCATTTAAAGCGGGTAATAGGTGAGACCGTTCTAACTTATGAAGAATTTGCGACAGTTTGTTATGGTAGTAGATGAAGTAGGGTTTAATGTTGGGTTATTTAAATAGGGTATTTAATTAGGGGTATTTAAATATCAGGGTACTATGTAAAATAGGTAATGCACTGGCAGTGTTGTGTTGTGTTTTGTACCTACTATGTAATATTATCCTATCATATACACCTCTTATTGAGTGGGTGCATTAAATGTTACAGTTACAGGGTAAAACATAAACGTACACAGTTATCAGCTTTAATCCCATGAGATCTTGGACGCCAAATCTCGCAGGTACGAGATATGCTGACTGTGTCGGTAGGCATGAAAAACTCCCATCAGAGCGTGGGCACTGTTATTTTATTCAAGGTTGTGAAGCTTGGAAATGTGAAATAAAAGAGTGGATGTATAACAAGATTATTATATTGAAAGATTAGCATACCTGTGGACCATACTATATCTACATCCTAGCTAAAAACCTATGACGTCCGCGTCGAATCCGGATGCAAAGCCAGGGGACCGTTCCTCCCTTGCTATTGCATCATCGCCAGGTTTCTCGCTCTTCTCTCTCCATCTGGGGTAGTTGTGGAGTATGGGAACGCCATGCCCTTGGCGTCCTCCATCATGTGGTTGGTAGCAGTAAAAGGCCCATCAGGTTGTGGAAAGAATCGGCGGGGACTAAACGGACGGGTTGTGTCCCTTTGTATTATTAAGGATCCATCTCGTCGAATGACGGATGGTAAATATAATCGATGATTACAATAAAACTTGGTCGGTCAAGCCGCCATTAACACATCGGAATTTTACACTAAATTACCCGGAAATAAGGTTCTACAGTCGCGATCACATCGTACCGGCTGAGAATAAATAAACTTAACGTACACATATTGAATTAATAATTGAAAAACCCGCCGATTAAATATTTTACATTTTAGGTAAATTTAAATCCACATTGTCGACTGTCGGATTCACGTCCTGCCCTTAAGACGCGAATCCAAAAAGTGAAGGAAAACGATCATTATCCCCCTATTGTTCGAAAATACAACTACTCGGAGGAAAAGTGAAATTATAAGTGGCCAGTAAAATAATTGAATTTATTACTATAGACAAATATTAATAACCCTGGGGTAATTTAGAACATTAACTCCCTCATTAAATTATTTTCATAACAAGTTCTCACCAGAATTGAGGCCATCCTCAACTCCCGCCCTTTGTGTTCAATGAGTTCAGACCCTGAGGAATTAAATGGACTCACAGGCCATTTTTTAATCGGTGGATTCTTATTGGGGTTGCCTGAATATGACTTTCTTGACACCACGTCTAATCGATTAAGTAGGTGGCAACATCTCCAAAAAATGTCGCAACATTTCTGGAAACGTTGGCATTTAGAATACTTAAATACGCTTCAAGAAATATCAAAGTGGTGCAAAATTAATCCTAACATTAAGATAGGGCAATTAGTGTTAATAAAGGACGATCGTCTTCCACCTATGAAGTGGGTGTTAGGACGAATTAATATTCATCCCGGTAAGGATGGGAAAGTTAGAGTAGCTACGGTTAAGACTCAAACTGGTTCGTTGGTTCGACCAGTGATAAAACTGTGTCCGTTACCGGTAGAATAAAGCTAGTATTAGTAATTATTCAGATATATGTATAAAAGGGAAATACCTATTCCATTTCAATTTTTATTATTTTTATTTTATTTTATATTTTGGATGCCTATACTCGAATTCTCGTTAGTATCCTACTCACATCATAGACCCGAGGAGTCTTTATAAATTTTCATTCTTTTTCAAAATATTCTTTTTTGTTTTCTGCGGGAACCGTACTCCCGACACATTCATTATTATTTTATTTGATTTATAGTTTTTTTGGTTAAGTATCTTCGAAGCAGTACAGATACAGCTTGCATGAACAATTTATCTTGCTTTATATTTTTTTGTTATACCCTCCATGGGGATTCTTTGTAATTTAATTTGATTTGGTTGATTCGATCAAATTAGGTGGGCGGAAATGTTGGTGCCTAGCATTGTTCCTTTACCTTTATTTATTCCAACTTTTAATTTCTACCTACCAATCCTTCTAATTCCTACCCAACAAACATAATTATTCCTACCCAAAAAATCCTATTTTTTCCTACCCACCATGCCGACAAGATATAATCAAGCATCACATTGTGCAGTTGAAAGTTACAAACCATCCTGTCAACACTTATGTTGAATACGGAGCCTTTAGTCGACCGTGTCGAAATATATGTGTCCATCGTGAGCTCGCGAGTTCAATGGTGAAAAAAAGAACCAGCGGATCTGAAGTAGACAAGCGAAGGAAGAAAATCTGCAGGTAAGTCGGCATTCCTCACTTTTCCTTTCTTCCGCTTTGCGGGTACCTGGTAAAACCCCAACACCCCTGCTTTACGTCACCACAAGTGGTTTACTACGTTGGTGACATGGGGGAAGGTTTTTCCAGGTCTTGGCGGCGGATGCGTCTGTCCACTAACTGCGTGGCAGGCCGGAGCGGGAGAAACTGGTTGAGGGAGACATTTTGACCTCTCTGTGATATCTGTGAATACCGCACAAGAGTCCCAACTGCTCCCGTCTGGAGCCAGTGGCACTATGGCATCCCCAATTGGGTACGTTGTGAGGCTGAAGGCAGTGGGGAGGGGAAGGAGATAGGGAAGAGGAAGGTGGGGAAGTACCTGGCTATTCAGATCTGGTCACCAAACACGGCACAAGCCATTTCAAGCAACGATAGACGAGATGTTGTGGGTTCGAGTCACAGTTGCGACTATTATCTTTTTTCTGTTTTTCTGTGTCTTGTTCTCTTTCATATTTTGGTTTAGATTTTTATTGTTATCTTCTTCTTCAATGATATATTACGTTTTTGACATATTATAAAAAGAGAGCCTTTCTCATAAAAAAATTGAATATTTTTTTATGATGTGTGCTTATTTTTATATACATACTATTACAGGCTCTATTGCAATAGCAGCTGTATTATGGGTCCGGAATGTGCAGAGCCGGGCAGAGACCTTTGTCAATGTTGTCAAGCCAAGTGTGATGTGGAGATGTGTAACAAATTAATAATATATTGACTAATATATGTTAAATCATTATTGAAGAAGAAGATAATACTGATGAATCTAAACGAAAATATGAAAACGAACAAGACACAGATAAATAAAAAAGATAACGGTCGTAAATGGGACCTAGAATCTCTAACCTTACCTGGTCAAGCGCCTCAACCAACTCGGCCATTGATACCACATAGTTTTAAGTCATTTTAATCAATCTCATATTAAAATTCACAATTGACAATATTATATTTGACTAATAAATGTTTCCCATAATTTTTGCAGCTACCTTCTTTACATTACAAAATATAAAAAAGAAATTGAATATTCATTTAGACTTTTAGAAAAAGATTCAAACATGTCCATATAAATAAAATCGGATTTTTTTTCCTAGTCATTATTTGGGATAGAAATATTATTAATTAATTAAATAACCATCACGCCGTTTCATCGCAAAGGTAGGCAGAGAAGATGAACAACCAAACAACTCGGTCTTGGCACACATTTCTGGCTTAATTTCACATATACTTTCAAACGTACTCTTCTGTTATTCTGACTGTTGTAGTATGAAATTATATGGCACTTGATTGTGTTTTGTCTCCCTCGGGCGTCCCCAATTTCTTTTACCATTCAAGTTTGCCTCATACTTCTTACACTCTTCGTTTATTTGCTCTACTGGCCCATACCATACAGGTCTAACCCCTTTCTTAATCTGACTTATTAGGTATGCATACATCAGCCCCGAATTATACCCATGGCGTCCAGATAGGCTAATCAAAGTGATTACACCTTCTGTGAAGAAATTCTTTATCAGAAGTAGGAGTAAATTGGGATAACTTCTGGCACAAGGACACTTAAGGATTACAAACAAACAATGGAGACATCCACAATACTGAATGTTTTTTTACAAAAAATAGAAAATAGGAATGCAATGCTTTTCTACTTTCTCAAAACCACACAAGTGAACATTGTCATTGACCTGTTACCTCTAGAGTCCCTAGTCCCTGAATATTCATTTTTCATCGACACGATAAAGGCATCATTGACAATGTCAGTAACAGAGAATACACTAACAAAACGTTTCAGAATGTTTAAAAAAAGGCACACACGTTTTTTATTAAATTTATTAACATCAAACATGGAACAAAACCATATAACACATTTTATTCAGATATTTTACACTATTAAAATAATCTTCATTAACCTATAACTATAACAATTAATAATTCAAAGAAAAACATATTTGACAAACTAAAACATGTGAACACCTCAGCGTAGAAGGTTCTCCTAGCGAGGTGTTCACGAAAAACTATAAAATTAATATTGCTAAAACATGTACATAGGTAGGAGTGAATTCTTTTTTTTCACTGGACGGTAATGTAAGAGTAAAAATTTGGTGCCTTTTAGGTTTAATTTAAGCCATGTAAAATATTATTCAATTTTTTTTAGGGTAACTGCCTCCGCAATGGCATTGAATTTACGAAAATAGTCGGCTTTTCACTCTAATTGGAAGTCATGTTTATGTATGATATTTTTTGAATAAACTTACTAATTTTTATCAAGAAAGTTTACTTGGTATAAATATAGATTCATCACAAAATAAAAAGAAGTTCGAATTTGTGTTTTATAATTTAAATAAAGGGGAGAGAGGAAGCGCGGGAGGTGATACTTAGCTTGCTAGCTCTATTTGTTCGAGGCTCGGATCAGTCGCACGCTCGTTTGTCGTTAAAATTACGTTCGATATTCTTACATGGCAACTATGCAAAGAACTCGGAGTGTATTCAAATGTCCTCTATTTGGTGATGTTTGTGAGATGAAAGAGAACTTTCTACCTACCTACAAAGATGCAGTAAAATACTATTATGAGTGGACGAGACATCAACTGAAATTGCAATCAAAAACTGCAAAAGAACCAATTTTTGGTGAGATATAGTTATGTCGAAATTGAAAATATATGGCACACTGCATCTATTCCTACATTGACACGAACAAGGATCGTTCAAATGTTGAAAGCATATCATTTAAAGTGCAAAAATCTACTCAAGTCTATCAAGAGGCTCTCTCTGGACAAGTTAAATAGTTTTCAGAAAAAACAGTAAGATACTATTTGATATTTCAGTATGCAAGTACAAAGCATTCGCTCAGTGTATATATCCTAAGGATAAAAAGGTTCCCAAACAAGAGCAAACTTTTTTGACCGATAAAAGAACGTCTCGGGTAATGGTAATCAGCAGAAAAAAGGAACCTATCTCACTGATTCAAGAGCCGGGATCCATTTACATGGGATACGTGGTACCTGATGTTGGTACAGCAAAAGGAATAGATACCGTGATAACAGGGTTTCTGTTACATAAAGAAGTTTCCCAAGATAGATTTTATGGCTATTGATTGTGATGGTACGAATGTTAATACTGGAAAGTATGCTGGAATTATAAGACTGCTTGAGAAAAGGCTTCAAAAACCACTTCAGTGGATAATTTTTTTACTCCACATTAACGAACTGCCTTTGAGACATCTGTTTTTTTTTATCTCGATAGGTGACCTTCTTCGGAACCTAAATCTTATATTGGTCCACTGGGAAAATCACTGGAAACCTGTAAAAAGCTGCCTGTTAAAAATTTTGAACGCATCGAAGGTCAAATGCTACCAGAAATGGCCAAAGATCTGAGTCCAGACCAACAGTACTTGTATAAAATTGTCTCGGCTGTAGTTTCAGATGAATTTCCAGAAGACCTAGGCAATAAATCTCCAGAAAAACTATCACATGCCCGTTGGATCATCGAAGACTACGTTTGTATGTATCTACTGAAGAACCATCTGATAATTTGAAAACTCTGGCTACTTTTGTGGTCAAAATTTACGCACCGTTTTGGTTCTTAATTAAAAGTAAACCATCATGCAAAGATGGCACGTGTTACCTGCTCAATATTATTAAGGCCTCCAGTTACCTGCCAGAAACTCTAAAAAAATTATAGATCCTTTTATCCAAAGAAACGGCTACTTTGCCATCCTGAAGCGATTCTTCTTGTCATGATAACAGATGATAAAAAAACATGCTAGAGAGCTGGCAGCCCTACTAAAGCACGCAATACTACTCAACCTCCAACACCTAGACTGTTTCAAGTGCCATCAATAGATTTTAATGCTTCTACATATAGTGATTTAATAAATTTGCAGGAAAACTTATCCGAACCACCCATTTTGAAAAACTTATTGGACTAGGAAATTCAGAATGTCGTGGAATCTGGAGGTGAAAACGAACTATTGTTTATAAGGCTTCCCTGCCATACCCAAGCTTTTGAAAGAGCTTTAAAGAATACAATGGATGTTTCCATTTCTCAGTGGATAAGAAATTCGCGATTAGATGCAATAAATGCCAAGCTGGAATCGCGAAATCAAATGCCTAAATTTGAAACTAAAAAGGATTTTAAACCTAAATCATAAATGTATAATTTTTCGAGTTTGTTTCAAATTTAATTTTTTTTACAGCAATGCCTTAATAAATATCTTAATTATATATTGTTTATCATTTAACACCTACTTACCACTAAATTAATCACAATGTATCGCCTTATAAACTTTAAACTTTTTTACCCTAATTTTCAATTTTTGAAGTCACTGCGGAGACAGAAGATCTTAATCAAATGAAATGAAAAATCCCACGTATTTTTACTTTAACATAAGGCACAAATCCCCCCTCTTAGAACTCTGAATTTAAAAAAAAAAATTTTCATACATCCGTGCTCCACCCTAATGTACAAACACACTAACTAACCTTTATTCCAACCTTACTTAATGTCTAGAAAGAAAGGGTTTTAGAATTGACTATAGACCTTCCTAAATAAGCCTGTCTGTGAGTTTATAAAATGATGGAGTTATAGAATTAGTAATAAATATAATTAGTAAGAAACATAATGAGTAAAAATAATTAGTAAGTATTGAGAAGGAAACAAGTAGCAAGAACTGAGGTGCAGAATGCCTTTTATATATATAATTCATTTTACAAGAGAGAGGAACAAGTTTTTCTTGTTCTTGGGTTGGCGGATTAGCCGCTAAATATCAATTAAGTGCTTCATTTAAATATCACCCAATGGTGTATTCATTTTACTAACACTTTGACAATTCGGTGACTACGATTTCTCCATAACCAATTCGACGATTGAGTTTAGATTTGTTCTATACCAATTCAGTAAATTGTTTTTTTGGTAGAAGAATTTGATTGAAAACATTTTGTTTTTTTATTTTTTATAGATCGGATAAGAGAAAAAGAATTAGATGAAATCTATGAAAATGCCTAAATGCCGCCATTTCTTGAAAAAAATAATGTGTGCTCAAAAAGGCTCCCAATGAGCGCCTTTATTATTACCGTGACGATCCCCGATTACGGTACTAAGACGTCATAGAACGTACGTTCCTTATTCCATATTTCCAAAATTATCGTCACGGCTAGTAGTATTGTAGGGGTCTACGCAGATGTCACAGTTCGGTGTGTGAGAGAGATGCAAGAAAATAATTACTTTTTTTTTCCTTTGGAGGAAACAGACCGACGTACATTGTGTATTTCATCTTTTGAAAGAGCTACAGATTATTAGAATAAAAAAAGAACATTTTATGACGTCACGGTAATAATAAAAGTGCTCAATCGATATAAAACTCAAACAGATTGAAAATATTAACATTTTTTTATAACTTTCGGAAGACTGAGATTGAGCGACGTTTACTGCGTATCATTGTTGTATTCAAGTTAAATGTACGAAACAATATTGTGAAAATATTTCTTTCCTTCCATTAAACACGCAGAAACATGATTTTATTTTATTTTATTTTAAACAGAATCGATAATAAATTATTCATATAAACATCATCTGTGTATGTATCCACATTTTATAACTCTATTTGAACTAGCTTCTAATTCCAAATACGGCGACTAATGGGTCTTGCCAACGTGGAATTTTTGTTTTACACATTGTCTGGAAACTCGTAGTATAAACCGAAAACTAGTGTATCTATCACATTAGCTGTCGATTTTGAAAATAAATTTTAGTTATTCGAGCTTGCATTTTCGATTCTGAAGTTGGAACGTAAAAAAATGGTTGTTATAAGCTGTTTATTGTATTTAAAAATGTGCCGAAGCGTGCGCCGAGCCTCAGAAGTTTTTAAACATTTAGTTTCTGAAAAAATGGAAAAAATTATAATTAATATATTGAAATGGTCTGATTGAAAAAAAAACTGTTTTTTTTTGTTCGTTTGTGAAGTAGATTTGCCAGTTTCCCGCTTGTACTACGAGTTTCCGGACACCGAGTTTTGACTTTATACCTAAATTTCTTTTTTGTTATTCTTATTTATTTTTTAATTGTTCTTTTCTCTCTATTGTGTTATTTTATTTATGAATACCAAAATACGTGCAACTAAAAACTTGTATTAAAAAAAAAAGAAATTCTTTAAAACAGCGTCCTAAACACTAACACCGCTTTCAGGCCACACGATCCCCTCTATCCAGGGGATGAATTCAGATATGCGGATGTTGATGAAAGTGCAGGGTGAAGAAGTATGCCAGGCTGCCAACCCCACCAGTAGGTAGGTGCAGTCCACCTTGGCGCTGTTGGGTAGAGTCAATGGGGAGCCGTAATTATAACCCTGAGAAATAAAGTAATAAGATGAGCACACTTCAAATGGCATATTATAAATAAGTTTCATTTTTTATTCGGATTCTGAATACACTTCCGGTGGGAGGGGTATTTCTACCTGTTACGCCTGGTCACACTCTAATAATAATAATAAAATAATCTTCTTAATAAATAACCTTTTCATCAAACGAAACAATGATAAAAGGAAAAATGTGTATTGAAAAACAAAATTATACCTATATATATAGCATCAATATTTAAAAAAAAAATATTTATATATTGATGATATATATAAATTTTTTTTTCAAAACACATTTTTCCTTTTATCATTGTTTCTATTGATAAAAAGGTAGCTGCTCAGCTATAATTCAGGATTTCTCCTTGAAAGCAGTGGTTTTCAGTAGTGCCTCCTGAATGACGAAAAAAACATTTACTTTTACGATCACCTTACTTGCTAACCTAATATTAGTAGTTCTGTCAACAGTGAGTAGATCTCACATTAAGAAAATTAAGTATGTTTCCATTTTTCTTTTAGCCAAAATTTCATTTTTTTCTTCATTTTTATCTTTCTTTCACCTTTCAGGAGTGTTCTGTTCTATTCATCATTTCAAATTGGAGAGTGGAAAGGAAAGATGAATTTAGATATAAATTTTATTGAAATGAGCAAATTTCAAAATTATTTGGAAGATTGGAGACGTGTTCAGACTTGATGATGGGAAGACCATTTAAGTGTCCTGTCAAATCCAAAAACTTCAGAGCTGATGGGGATTGAAAAGTTTTAAAATAATATTTGAAAGGGATGGGGAGGTGAGGAGGGGTAGGGGGGGGGGGGGGTTAAGAAAGTGAACCTCATGAGATTCTAGTAGACGATCCGTCATTCAAAAAGAAAGGTTGGTTTCATCTAGGAATTTCATCGCAGAGAAAAGAAGCCTTAGTTAACGGTCGGAGTTGAAACCGAGATTGGTTATTGAAGTGAGTTGTTGGGGTAGACGGACTGAAATAAAGGAAGTGTCCTTTAATTTAACTGTTACAAATTGGAAGATAGCATTGGGGCGGTTTGATATTATTTATTGGGAAAAACGTTAGGGATTGTTTTAACAAAAAGGGCAGCACAGCCGTCTGTACCTTCCGGGCGATCATCGCGGAGACAGTAGTACACTCCCATATTACAGTGGGTTTATGGAGTAAACCGTGACTCTAAGATAGCAGCCACAGAAAGAATATTTGAATTTTATTTTTTAGAAAGGTTAGATTTGTTAGAAATAGCACTTTGGCTATATCTTGAAGAGTCATTTGGAATAAATAATTTTAATTTGGAAATAAAAGCAGCAGCGTTGGACGGTATTAAGAAGAAAGGATTGAAATAGATGAACCATTGGGATTTAAGAGTAGTGAGCTGTGTTGTTGCTGATCGTTTCCAGAAACAGGTTTAGAAATAGGGTTTTTGTTCGTGACTTTAGGGGAGAGGGTTGGATGAAAAGTTATTAGATAAAGCTTTGACAAATATTTTTTTTGATATGCGGGAATAGTTTAGAAGCCTGCAGAAAAGATAAGTTCTGAAAGGTCATAGGTTTTTCAATATTTTTTGACGAAATTGTTCTGGGCAAGATCAGTTGATGGTGAAATGAGAGCCTGAGTAGTTGACGCATTTAGAAAGAGAGAAAGGATTGCCAGCTGGATGGTTTTCACTACATTTAAAACATCGGTGGGAATCATTGAATGGTGGGATAAGTATAAATTTCAACCGGAAATGTGTTTGAATAAATATATACGAGATGGAAGCGATTTTCCTTGAAAAGTGATGACGACAGATTGTGAGGGAATGGCAAAGGAGGAAATCATTATCTCACATCAAATATTGCCATTCCATTTGAATTTCATTATTATACGGGATATGTATAATAATATTTTAAGGAAAGAATATTCATACTTTTGGATGATGAATCTTCAATTTGGGAGGCAGGTATGGGTGCCGCCTCCCAGGAAACAATTAATTGGATAACCACACCTCTGGCATAGGTCACCCCAAATGGTTCACTGTGTTTTATGAGCAGGGTAGGGATAGGGAACAGGGGTACCCGGGTCCATGGGGGGTTGTTTGTCCAGGTCTTGGCAATGGATGCGTCTGCCCACCTACTTTGTGCCAGGCTGGATCGAGAGAACTCATTGAGGGAGACCGTTTGAGCTATCCAGCCGGACTCTTTCGATCTATCGCCTTGCACCGCAGTTGGAGGGATGGATTCATACGCCCGTCACTCCTGGACACACTGACCATCTGTTTGTTAACCACCCCTCATACCTTTTTCCTTCGCAGAACTTTCGGTTCTTTCCTTCCCTAAAAAGACCCTCCACACAACATCGCCTAAGATGACATAGGCCCAGTGGGAAAATATTTTCCATTTCCAGAATTCTTTTTTATTCCATGGTGCACGCCTATAATTAATGTCACGTGTCGGCTATCTTCGCCAGATTTGCGTGACTACTTTTTTTGTTAATATTAAATGTCTTTTAAAATCAATGTTTATAGTAAAAATAATGAATAATAAAAATGAGTTAAAAATAATTATTTTGAAAAGCTTGGTTTATAATGCATCTCTGCGTTACATACCGGACAGTCCCTAGTTGTGTTGACTGGGCGGCTGCATATCTCCTGGTCCTGTTTTACGCCGGCAGGGTGTTGAGAGGCGCCAATGGGAAATACTTGAGAGCACTCCTCCTGAGACACTATCTGCATGCTCGTCTGAAATATTGAAAAACGTACCAACTGATTGTTTTATCCAGTGAGAACAAATGCACTATTCCTTTTTGCAACAAATTTACGTAGAGTTTGCCTTATTATTAGCACCCTTAGACATATTTAATTAATATATTTAACATTACATAGTGGAGTGATACTTTCTTCTTAGCAACTCTGAATAATTGTTGTACTTAGGTAGTAGGAATAACAAAGTAAAATCAACAAAAACTTTTTTACCGCGCTATCGAATTATCTGTAGTCATAGACATATGAATATTAATAGACCTGCCCTAAGCGATAAAAGCGTATTATTTCCCCCTCCCCATACCGGTTCCATTGGAACCGGCTGGGATCGAGTATGGCTTCGCGTGAATCTAATTTTTTTTTTTATTTATTTATTTCATTATTTTCATATTACATATGGTTATTATAATGGCGTATTGCCCATCTCACTAGGTGTGAAACGCCTGTGTTGAGATGGCAATTTACAGAGTGGTTATCTATGATTTTGTTTAAGTAGTATTTTGAAAAATATTATGAAAGTGATAGTGTTGATATCAATTTTTTTTTCTTTAAATATACAATTCAAGTATGTTACATATATATAGAAGATTGCAGTAGGTACATGGTTACATATATACACACAGTAGTTATAAAGGTAACTATGATATTAAATACTCGTGATGGAAATGTTTATTTGAGGTGATCAATGATTTTACTTTTAAATGCATTTTTGGATTGCGTGTTTCTAATTTTAGGAGGTAGAGAATTGAACAACTTTGTTGCATTATATTTAAAACTTCTTTGCCCATAAGAGGTTTGACAAACTGGGATGGTAAAAGATTTTACATTTGACTCTCTCAATACTCTAGTGCTTATTCGTTCTTCAAACATGTGTGCATTTTTAAATTGATGAAGCAGGATATTTTTTGAATACAATTTTTGCAGGCTAAGAACATTTAGTGTCTTAAAAATAAAATCAGTGACTTTAAGAATAACCTTCAAAATTAGTTTTTGAATCTTTATTAAAGGCTCCAGGCAAGTATTTGTGGCACTTCCCCAGCTGATAATACCATATTCAAGGGATGATTGTATAAGAGCACAGTAAACTTGTTTAAGTTGTTTTCTATTTAATATATCTCTAACATTTTTAAAGAAATAGACGAGTTTACTCAGTTTTGTCGTTAGGTTTGTAACATGTGCATTCCATTTAAGAAGATCATCTATTTGAATACCAAGATATTTAATACTGTCAACTCTACTTATAGAAGGACAGGTACATGGAGTTAATAAGGGGTTACAGCTATGAAATTTAAGGCTTTGTTGAGAAGGCAAGAGCTTATTTGATATTCGAAATGTTAGGAATTTGGTTTTGTCTGTATTCAGGGTTAGTATGTGAGCATTAAGCCAATCTTTAACAATACGAAAGCCATTTTCTGCCGTTTTGACGACTTCATCCCAAGATTTGGCGTAAAATAACAAAACCGTATCGTCGGCAAAAGTTGTGATTTGTCCACAAATTTGTACGTTACATAGACCATTAATATATATTAAGAATAATAAGGGTCCTAGGATGCTACCTTGTAGAACGCCACAAACTGTTTTTTGGGAACTACTATAGGTACTGTTTATTTTAACACATTGCGTTCGATCAGTTAGATAACTATGAAATAATTGAAAAACGTAACATAATCTTTTGTATTATTATTTAAGTTTTTCTTTTATATTTTGAATTTTTATTTAAGTTTTTCTTTTGTACTCTGCATTTGTATTTATTATCTTTTGTATTTTTACTTAATTTAATCTTTATGAATATATGTAATGATATATACTGCTACCCAGCTCAGAACAGACATTGTCTAGTGAGTCGGGTAGCGCACATTTCTGTAAATAACTATTGATGTTAATAAACGCCCGGGTTACCGGCAACTTAAAAAAAAAAAAATCTTCTGCGAGCCAGCGTCGAGCACTCATCGGTGCATTATACGAAATAACACGGCTAAAATAGTGGCTTGTGTTTTGAAAACGTGTAAAAATAGAAGTGAAAAAGAGAATAAACCCAATTGTCGTATTACATTCCATAGGCAAGCATTATTTTACTTTATTATAAGCTTATTCAGATCACATAATATGGTCGTTTTTGTAACACACACTATCACTCGAGACACATGGCGTGTGCTCGTCGCTGTTTTGTGGGGTAAGTAAATTATGAAACATTTGTAAAAGTGTCTTAACTAAATACGTCAACAAAATATTGGACTATGAAAATAGGCGAACTTTACTTTGCTGTATTTGGAATTTGTAAATTTGTTCATTTCGCGGCGAGCAATTTGCGCTCCCATGTAAAAAGGTCTATTCATTAAATCGTTTACTTTTAAGAACTAAATGGTGATATTATAATGCGAGATGCCCATATACTCTCAGATTGAGTTATTGACGAATCACATATCACCGAAATCATTTTCCCGCTCTGCGCCCCGCTGTAGTTGGTTTCTTTCCCTCACCTTTATGTTCAGGTCTATTAATATTCATATGTCTATGCCTGTAGTATTATAACCTTAAGTGCAGTATTAAAAATTTGTTTTTATTGTGAATACAGCATATGTATCTCAACTGCTCCTAAACGTCTAGAGCCAACGGAACTATAGCATCCCCAATGCAGGTATGTTGTGAAGCTGAAGAATGTGGGAAGGGGAAGGAGATGGAGAAGGTGAAGATACTTCCCCAAGTACCTTACTCATTAGAACTGGTCACCAAACACGACTAGAGCCATTCTTTCTTCAGTCTTTCACTGAAACTAGGGTGATACTGACAATACCTTCCACTCTGGAACGTGCTACAGACATAGCATGTTATTTTGGTGACCGGATAACTCAGAATTAAACTAGTAGACCAGGAGCTGGGGTTAGCAAACCCTACATCATCGAGTACATGAATGAAACTACTTTGTATTGATAATGGACATTTAGTAAGTCTGAAAAGACCTGGTCTGCCGGTGCGCCTCTTGGCAGGTTCCGCGCAGTTATGGAGATTTTTTTCGTCAAAATTACGACATCGAGTACATGAACGGGAATGTTTTCATATGATAAAGGTCGATTAGTAGGTGAGAAAAAAGTAGGTCCGCCAACCGGCAGCCCGGCACGTTCGCAGGCAGCCGGTGTTAAAGTGGGATACAAATTTGTAATTTTTACGGTCATCGAGTACAAGATTGAAACCAACGAATAACTATAGTCTAAATCTAGATCATCATTATTTTTTAGATTTAGCGTTTTAAGTTTTTAAAACCATATCGAAATAAAAATAATATTTTTTTTTAACAATTAAATTTTTTTTTTTTTAAATTAATAAAAACTTTCAAAATCGTAAACAAAACATTGCCAGGCTGCTGGTTGGCAGACCAAAGTTATGACTGGGATTATCTAGAATACAGTTTTTCGATGGTTTTGATCTTGTGTTCGATGTAATCGATGCAGCAGGGCACGCGAAACCGATATGAAACGGACGGGGTTCGGAAATTTCCATCGTTTTCCGTACGAACGCAGCTCTTGCGGCAACGGTGCGGTGGTTGTTCGAACTTCCAACCATTATGACTATTAGGCAATCTTAAAAAGACTATTATTATCATAAATTTGTATAATAATATGGGCACGCGATGGCGGTGAGGGTCACCGCGGCAGGCATCATAAGTGGTTTCGCATCAAAAGGCTCACCCGACCAATGGGTACACTCGGAATTCTCAAATTATTTTTTTTTATCGCTTATTTTTTTTAAATATGGCATTCTAAGTTTTGAAAACCAAATTGAAATGAAAATAATAATAATAATAAAGATAAGAAACCATTATAATTTGGAATCTGATTAAAAATTTAAGCATATTAGATTTGTCAAAGAATTTGTATATAAAAATGCAAAAATCAGTAATGTTAAGTACATGTAGGATTACAAAAGATTTTTTAAATATTTATATTGAGGGATCAGTAGGATTTATAGGTTCAATTAGGAATGCCACAGAGCCGAACCCTCTGATATGAAAATATCTGGAGTCTGTGAATTATATTCCCATTTGGTCTCTAGTAGGTTGACATGTTGTTCTTGTATTGTTTTGTATTTATAATACTTATGTAGTGCAATTGCATAGCGTGGGTTGACTAGATGATCATTTGGGGAAGTGTGTGAAAGGGTTTAGTTTTTCCTGTGGGGAAAATTTAACCCGGACATTTAAATTTGGTGCATATAATTCAAATATTTAAAAAAAATCGTGCACAAAAACCTGCTAGGCTGCTGGTCGGTAGACCAAGAAATTCTTCAATGGGATGATCTAGACTACAGTTGGTTTCATTCGTGTACTCGATTACGCAAAACTTACAAATTTTTATCCCACTTTAACAACGGCTGCCTGCGAACGTGCCAGGCTGCCGGTTGGCAGACCTGCTTTTTTTCTCACCTACTAATCGACCTTTATCATACTCGTATAAAACCATTCCCGTTCGTGCACTCGATGACGTAATTTTTACGAAAAAGGTCGCTTACTATTTCCATGACTGCGCGGAACCTGCCAAAAGGTGCACCAGCTGACCAGCATTTTTAAGGCTTACTAAATTGTCCATTATCACAACAAAGTTGTTTCATTCGTGTACTCAATGACGTAGGGTTTGCGGATCCAGGCTCCCGGACTATAACTTTGAACTTCCTTTAAAAAGTCATTTAAAGTGATGAAAAAAATGAATTTAAAAATGGTTAGACTGTGTTCTTACACAGCTATAATATGCGTGGGATGGCGTATTTCAGCATATCGCTCGCCATATATTCCAATTTGGAATGTACGGCGAGCTTCATGCCGAAATACACCATCCCACGCATATTATAGGTGTGTCTGAACACGCTATTAAACAGGTTATGTTAGATAAGGGTTATTAGTCCAGTCAGTGGGGTATAAAAAAGGCCTTTAGCTTGCAAAAGGTCATGTAGTAGAGATTTTGATATGAGTTGTTTAGATACCTTGGGGGGGGGGGGGTTGCGCTCAAGCCGGCATCTTGGATTGAAAGTGCCAAAGTTTGGCTTTTTCAAAATAATTCATCAACGGTTGATTTTACAAAAAAACGAATATGATAAATTTGAAGGAAACTAAATTATGTACATTTTTTGTTTGAAGTTTTTTTTGTATAAATCTAATATATAATAGACTTACATCGGTAGAAAGAAGAAAATTTTGACAAAAAATCGTAATAAAAATTTTGGAAGAACATATTACACAATATCATTTTAATGTATTTCCAAAACACAATAAAATAATATAGCAAAATCTATTTCAAATTACAATGACTTTTCGTGTTACATAGAGGAGAGAAAGAGACGTACCAGCAGTCCTGACTGCAGAGTTGCCAGCCCAGCGCCTGTATTGCTTCAGGGTAGGACCCCACTATGACAAATCAATGGACAAACCCGATGTCATCGCGTGCATGGATGAAACTACTTTGTAGTGAGAATGAACTTTTAGTAAGCCTTAAAAGTAAAAAGATAATGAACTTTTAGTAAGCCGTAAAAGCTGGTCACGAATATTAAAAGTGAGTACACGAATGAAAACAACTTGATGCAAAACCAGAAGATATTTTGACAAAACGTTTCGCAAAGTTGACAACAAATAGCAAATTCAATCTTGCGCCTTTGCCACCAACGAATGGCGCTGCATGGTACAATGGTATACATATTTGTACATGGTGCAAATATGTAACATAATTACGAATAGGTACTGTAATAATCTCCTTTTTACTCTTTAATATTATTCTTAATAATATTAACTCTCCTGGTCATCGGCAAGACAGTTGTGATATTTGTCTTTTTATGCTACTAATTTATTTTTCTCTTGGCTCTGATCGATATTTAAATTTTTAAGGCTTTGCATATGTGTAGTAGGGATGGAAAATTCCTCCCCTACGTCAAACAAGCCTTCATGAAAATTGGACCCTTATTTCCTCTGATAACTACAGAAAGCTACTTAAAGCTCCCTTGTACTACATATCTTTAGAGATATATGTACTTAACTAATTAATACGTTATTTACGACATTGAACGTAAATATTTTCGTTTTTATGTTGTAATTAAACTCCATCAAACGTTGTGTATTTTTTTTTGATTTATGATATAGGACTTTAATTACTTTCATCTTTGTGGTAACCTTTTGATTCTAAACAGGGCGTTGAGTTTCAAACTGTATTGGTCTCTCTCTTGCAAATCTAACTTCAAATAATTTCTCTAAATGAGCTAACTTTCCTTTGTCGCTTATTATGATTCCCTACATCCTAATGAATTCGTAAATAAACTGTACTAATCGAATTTACACATGTTTAATTGAATGGATAATTAAATATAAAAAAATGGTTAAATGTTAGTAAATTTGATTATGATTGTTTTTTGTATCTGCTTGGCGTCCCTCCATTATGATTCAGCTGTTATAAAGTACATATAAAGATGGATTTAGTAGGTTAATGTAATTAGGTAATTGCATATTTGACGAACTCAGAAAACCCTTTTCTGGCAAAATTTGGCTCCTACCTCCGGCAAGTAAGCAAGGTGATCAGGTTCCAACTAGAAATTCGCACAATCTGCTGGCACGGGTCGACTGATTGATACCTCAGTTAACGCGTCCCAGTGACCCTTCCTTTCGCCATCATGCACTGCCTTCAGGTCTTCACCCGAGCCTAGATACCTCCAAATTCCTGCTCCTCCAAGGTCTACTATTTACTTAGGGCGAACCGGTTTCGTCCTATATGCAATCATATACTCACGGTGTTGTGTGGAGTTACGGGTCGTGAATCCTCCCTCCACGTTCAAGAAATGAGCTGAGAGCGACCCGACAGGTCTAAAGCACTAGCTGTCAGTGAGTTCGCTTCATTCAATGAACAGTACATAAAAAGATATATATGTAAACATTCATTTGAGAAGGTTTTATAACTTGCAATACGAGGCTATTTGCATCGCATCCCAAGCTCGGATCTCTCCCAAAGAATTCTGCATAATTCTAAGCTTGGTAACCGAATAAATACGTAAGAAGAGTGGATAATATTAATAAATACTAGTAGAATAAGATCTTATTTCGGTTTGTTTTGGAGAGCCGACAACTCCAAGCTTTTTTTTTGGTTTTTGACGATTTTATTTGAGAGACTTGTCATCTCTATTTGTTTGGTTAGCGGTCTTGATTATTAGGAGTGATCACTGTCTCCTAATGGTTGAACTGTATTTTTGATTTTCCCCAAGGAACTTTTGATAATTTCTTACTATCCCGTGATTTTCAACTGCTTCATGTAAATTTTCAACACATTTTATTAGGCTATCCCGTGATTTTTCAACTGCTTCATGTAAATCTTCAGTACACCTTATTAGACTATCCCGTGATGTTTCAACTGTTTCATGTAAATGATTGATACCTATGAGAGTAATTATTCCATAAATTTTTACTCGAATCTTCCATGTAATTCTTCAATACCCTCTTATTTGATTATCCCGTGATCTTCCACTGCTACATGTAAATCTTGAAGTTTTATCATTATTATCGAATGATGTTCCTTAAGCCCTACTGCGGTTGCATCATCGCTTGCTGTCTCGTGTTTTAATACTTATAAGATCCGGATTCAGTTAGTGTCTGTTAGCTGGCCCTAACTTCCTTTGTCCTGCTGTTCATACAAAATTTTGTCTGAATATCATGATTTTGTGTTCTTTTTTTTTCTCAATTCGTAAAACGTCCATCTTCGATAGCTATATGTACGTCTCAATTTTTTCGCATCTCTCGCAAATCATGATTAAATCTATGTCGAAATCTTTACTATGCAGTTTCGAATTGCAATTTTAATAAATTCCACTTCATTTCACTGCCACTTGTATGAATTTTTCCATTCAAACCCGTATTTTCTCTATTTACGTCGTAGATTTGAATTTTCCCTTTTTCCTCATTTTTTTTTATTCACGTACAAAATTCATACAAAATTGTATAGTCGTGTGTTGAATCTGTCGCTCTAATTTTACTGTTTTAAATAGTTCGGAGTGAATTTAGAAATAAAAACAAGATGCCAGTGTGATTATGGACCCTCACCCTTCATCCGTGCCCAATAAAAACGCAAGGAAGAAGTCAAGGAATCCAGAAAAATGGAAAGCAAAAGTAGTCAAAATTCTAAGATGAGCTGTCATAAAATACCGTTTATTTCAGAGGCGTGGAGTGGCAAAAGATTTTTTTAGTTATTAATTAAAATTCATAAATTAAATTAATTTGCATAGAAATGTTTTACTTTTATAATTAAATCTAGGATTCATAGCCTTGCACATAAACATTCCGAATTACATGTTTAGTGTTGAAAATTTTGCGAGTTTCAAGCCAATTTTGATCAAAATAATTAACCTTCATTATTTTTCTTCTTTTTTTTTAAATTTTCTCTGTTAATATTTTTATTTTTTGAAGTGAAAGCTTCTTTATCACCGTTGTGATTTGAAACTCGATGAAACAAAAAAGCGACACTAAAAATAGACAAACGCATACATCTATAGGATTAAGGCTGCGAAAGAATAAGATAATAATTGATCTCCTCTTCGTGCAGTGCTTGTCCCCACTCTTGTCTACTTTAGTTTTCTGCAGGTTTCATTTGTACCGCGTCTGAACTGCACACTTGTATTTTTTTACATTAGCTCCACACAGGAAGCCCTGAGGAAAATAATTCCACTCAGGGCCTTTGTCATCTTTGGGGATACTGTGTGAAGGATCTTTTTAGGAAAAGAAGGCGAGAAGGTTCTGGGAAGGAAAAGGGTATTACGGGTGGGTAGGAATCTGGGGGTCAGTGTGTCCAGAAGTGACGGATGTATAAATCTATCCCTCCCACTGCGATGTTTCGAGAGATCACAGCTGGAGATGTCAAAGGGACTCCAACAACTATTCTCTCCCGATCCGGCCTGCAATCCAGCAGGTGGGCAGACGCATCCACCGCCAAGACCCGGACAAACCTCACTCCATAAACCCGGGCATCCCAGCTAAGTCACTAAACGTAGCGAACCACTTGGACAGAGGTTTTCGTTATTTGTTTTTGGGGTGTTATGCCGTGTTGCGCTACCTCCTTCTTTAGCCAATGTTTGGGACAGCGTTGCAGTGTCCGAAACTTTGGCTAAAGAAGGAGGTAGCACTACACGGCATAACACCCCAATAACAAATAACGAAAATACTTTTGGCTGTGAAAATCTAAAGTCATATCTATGGCAGAGGTAGATATTGTTTATCCAGTAAATGGTTCCCGGGGTGGCGGTACCCATACACACCTCCCAAATTCAATACTGTATGAGTACATTTCAAAACCTATTTTTATTTTAATATTACTAAAATTAAAATCATAATAATAATCACGAACTTCCCTGTGATTTGGTCGGTCCATTATTGTGACGTCATATTTATTTGTCAGTATCAAAGTTAGCTTTCTCCACACGTGTGAGAAACAAAAGCAGCATTCTCCTTAGGTGAGTGTCAAATGCAGCAATCTCCATAATTAAATCCGTTATAACTAATCAATCAATACAATAAACAAATTCTACTTTGGAAATTATAATAGAAAAGCAGTTTCCCCTTTTGAATAAAATTATAAACTTATATATACGTGAGAATTGTTGAAATTAAACGTTTTTTTTTAGTTTTCTCAAAATAATGCTTTTTGGAGAATGCTGCCTTTGATTCTATACCCCTCATAAGACGCGTAAGTGAATGGTAGATTAAGTGTGGGATGCCCGAGAAAGACATATCATTACCAAGTGAATCAAGTACCTACCTGAGTTGGGACATCTCAAGATTCAGAATAGCAGAAGAGTAACCATGAATAGGACGATGTACGAATGTGAATGAATGTTAAGACAGTGGTGTGTGGCGGTTCATCCTCTCTGCCTACCCCTGTGATTGAAATGGCGTGATTGTTGACTTCTTTTTTTTAATGGCGACAGCTTTATCACATCATTGGTCATGGTTCATCATGAACGCAGAGAAAAGTGTTCTTACCTTGTAGTCAGTTGAGTATTTTGGCGCAGTGAAGATGAAGCCACTGTTGGGAAGAGGGGTGCCCGTATGGAGACAGGCTGGTAGAATTATGCTAGTAAATTTTACCCTGAAATCAAAAAATGGTTAATAATTATTTTTTTCTACACTGGAGAGCTTTTTTCCATAATGTAGCACAATTAAAAATACCGTGATTGCTTTGACGCCAATTTGGCAAATATTTCCTAGATTCTTTAAATAATTTTTTGATTTTTTTTTTAATATTCCCGTGGTATATATGTAACTTGACGTTTTAACAAAGTTAGAAGAGCCTACTTCTACTTGTACTCACTATCCTCTAGATTTTTACGGAATATTAGGATTTATAAAAACGGAATATATACAAAAGTATGATGCCATCGCTGTCAAAATGCTTAAGTGTAAAATACCGTTATTCATCGTGTTTTAGTGGATTTTTCTAACATATTTGTATACGGTGTAATATGATTGAGTTAATGATGCATTCAACGTATTCAACGTGTTTCAAACTTTAAAATACAGTGAATACTTGCAATACAACATTTTTCATTGTTATGTTAGTAGTTACCGCGTTGTTGACTTGCCCGTTACTGTGTTTGACAATGGAATATCTATAATATAAAAATGAATCGCAAAATTTTTTGGTAAGCGTAAATTTCGAGAGCGGCTGAACCGATTTCGCTAATTCTTTTTTCAAAATATTCCTTCAAGTTCGAGGATGGTTCTTAAGGAGAGAAAAATTAAGAAAATTGCCCAGAAAATTAGATAATAACAGAAAACATCGCACGTTTGACAGTTCGCGTGTAAGAGAATGACATTTTGCAAAACAATGAATGATTGTTCAATCAGGATTCTATTTTTGAAAAGTTGAAAAATTTATTTAAATTAGGTACTCCCCTAATAATTTTAATCGAATCAAGAATTTTAGATATTTTAAATAGGTACCTATGTTAGGTACCAAATTTAATACACATGAAAAATGGTAATTTGAATAAAAATTGTAAAAGGTGGCATGCGGGCTGTTTAAAAACTGAATGTACTGGGATTGAATATATGGAATGCGGAAGGAGGGTTGGCGGGACGAGGGAGCGGGAAAGGGAAAAGGGAAGGCGGGGAAGATGGAAGGGGAACACGGTAAGGGGGAGAGGAATGCGGGAGGAGGGAGGGGAACTCGGGAGGGGGGTTCGCGGGACGGGGGAAGAGAGGGGGGGAGTGGAGTGGGGAGAGGGAAGGTGGAGGTTACGGAGTGGGAACGCGAGAGGGGAAGAGGGCGCAGGAAAAGAAGGGGAGGCGGAATGGGAACGGGACGAATAGGAAAGGAAACTCAGGGAGAAACAATTTCTTTAATAAATGGCAGAGCAACGCATGCCGGGACCAGCTAGTTTTCAATAAATATAGCAATAATCGAGTTAATTGAAATGCATTTGTCTGACTTGTTGCAGTTTTTTTTGGTGAGTACTTGGAATTTGTAATTTGTGTCAAAAGTTTTGATAAACGAAAAACAGATCACTTGACAACGTATCAAAATTCAGTTTTCCTTCTTTTTTTTGTATAAGTGATCATAAATTTAACCATTTAAAAGATTATTTAAAGAAAATATTTAATGTGCTAGAGATATATCCCAGTTTATAGCTATAGAATCCTGGGAATATTTCCGTTTAAAATATTAATGTTTTTTTAATAATTCTATTTTAAATCCTAAAAATAAGAGATGATTTCTTAAATATAGTGAATTTTTCAGCTATATAAAACTTTATTCGGTTTATGTGTCTCCGTATTAAAATTCGGAGGTATAATTTTTTTAATATGGGCGGAAAATATTCAAAAAGAGCTGGATACGCGCCATAAATATATTTAAATTCATTTCGGCATTAATTTCTTTTAAATTAATAATTTATGCTATGAGACCATGAGGGCGCCATCTATGGTTTTTGTATTATATTGAATTTACCTATGTGACATTGAAATTCAGTATATTCATGCATTTTCTTACCTCTGTGAAGCAGGCAATTACTTCCGACGTGAGTGTTAGTGAAAGCCAAGAGATGTCACTCCTAGTCAGTCATTATCAAATAATTCACCCAATAATTGAATTATTGTTGTACCTTAGATTTGGCACGTATTATTAATATGCAAATTTATATTCATTGTTGAAACTTCCTTGCTGTGCTAAACATCTGTTGAGATTATGCAATACCGCCTTGGCAGAAATCGATATTTTGAATGAAAACTAGTGTCGTTTTGTGCTGGACATCACACAAAAGCTGCATTCTCTGAGTGAGTATTGTTTTGTTTTCACTTAGGATTTCGGAATTGCTGTGTTTTGTGTCACATAGGGAAGATTTCAACTTTCCTTAATTTACATAGGGTAGTATTCCCTCGTGTCTGGGGCTATTTACACGCCCCTACATATTAAATGGTCCTTTCGTAGCCTGGATTATTCATTCATACATACATTCAATTCGAGATTATAGCTGATATCACATGGACGTTTGAATTTACGTATTTTTTTTTGGTAAATTTGAAGTACCTTTCATTTTTTGAGAACTATATAGCTGGTCTTGTTTTTTCTTTTGGATGACATATTTGGATATTCGCAGAATTGTCGTAATTTTGGATAATTATTCGCAACATTATTATTAATTAATTATTAACATTGTAACATTTTTGTAAAATTTTGTGGTAATCTTTTCGCATATATAAAAAATGCCAAGAATTACGGAGGAGGGTTTTGATGAGGCGCAAGACAGATCGCTTATTCTTTTAACCGCAAAAAAGGAAAATCTTTTTTTTCGTATGAACGATCTGTATAATGCAACAAAGAATATATCTAATTTTGAGTCAAGAAATAACCAAGCATTTATGGCTCAGTCAGAGATGATTGATCAAATGCGAAGTCAATTTGAAAATATTATAGATAGCATCAATGATCAGTCAGTTAACTTTAAATCCAGAATTAAAACCAGATTTTCAAGCTTTAAATGCATTTGATGATCTTTTTTTGAATGTCAAACGAACTAGATCGAATATGAAAACTTCTGTAAGAGAATCACTGATGTCACAAAATAATTCAAGGGAGCCGTGTATGATTAATCTTCCTGCAATAGATCTTCCAACCTTCGATGGTAAGAATGAAAGCTGGCCGAAATTTTTTGAGTCATTTAAAGCCAATATCCATAATAATAGACAGCTAACTGACTCGCCGCGTGTGCAGTACTTAGTCGGAAAACTCACACACGGGGCGTTGAACGTAACCGCAGGCATTGTGCCTTAGGGTGATACATATCAGATCATTTGGGAGAGTTTAGTTAAAAAATATCAAGATAAACGTGCACTAGGAACACATTTAAATAATATTCTCAATACATCTGTCTCAATTCTTTCATTGAAAGATATTCTTCGTCAGTGTCGGCATTAAAGCAGTTAGGTATTGAAGATTTAACTGATTTTATTTTGTTTCACTGCGCGGTAAAAAAAAATGATTCACAGACGGCTCAGAACTTTGAGCTGACAGTTCGTAATAAAGAAATTCCTTCTTATAATGAGTTAGTTTCGTTTGTACAAGATCAAGTAAAGATTTAGATTTTAGTAACTCGCATAGTGTCGTAAATAAAACGCATCCCATTTCGTCCTCCCGATCAAATAATACTAAATCGTTCGTCGCGAGTAATGCTAATATTCCGCGCTTCCCAGCTCCGCCGAAAAGATGTATTCTGTGTAACAAAACTGATCATTTATGTCAACGTTTGCTGAAAGTTTAAATGTATTAGTTCCCCACAGCCTCGATTTGAATTTATAAAATCGAAAAATGCCTGTGTAAATTGCCTTAGTGGTTCACATACAATAAAGTCATGCAAATCGGGGTTACGGTCGATTGTTGAAAGACGCTGAATTTACCAATAATTCCTTTGAGTAATTCATTTGTCAAAGGAATTGGATCAACGTCTCGACCAATTTTCGGTTACGTGTATTTGGACATTGAGTCCCGCGTATACCCAGAGAATAAATATAATATACATGCGCTTGTCGTTCACAGTATCACCGACCAATTACCTAATCACTATATAGCCAAGGGGGACATGAGGTATTTAGAGGGCATACCTCTCGCGGACTTAACGTGGAATATTCCTAGATGCGTGGATGTCGTTATAGGTGCACAACTGTTCCCTTATATTTATTTAGGGAACAGGGTTGAATCGGGTACTAGTGCACCCCCGCGTTATCGACCGCTTTCGGTTTCGTGTTGATGGGTAATTACCCCAATAATGTGCTCAACACAAACACATCATTTTCGGCACTCGCTCTGAATGATTTAGTGCAAAAATTTTGGCTGTTAGAAGAGATACCTAATATAAAATTTCTATGTCCGGAGGAGACGGAATGTGAGAATCTCTTTACTTCATCGATTTCTCGCACTGATGATGGTAGATATTCTGTTGCTTTACCTTTCTGTAAAGATCCAAGACAATTGGGTAATTCTCGTACTGCTGCCCAACGCCGATTTTTGGCATTGGAGCGAAAATTTAAACATTCCCCTGCTTTGCAGGAGAATTATAACAAGGTTATCAGTGAATATATTGAAAATAATTACCTATCAGAAGTCTCAGAGTCTGATATCACAGAAGATGGATATTACATCCCACATCATGCGGTCACTCGTCCAGACAAACCAATGCCTCGTATTGTGCTCGATGCTAGTGCTAAAACATACACAGGGCTGTCACTGAATGACATTATTCATACTGGTCCCAATTTGCAAGCCGATTTGTTTCTGTTTTTGCTTGACTTTCGTCTTTTTCCCATCGCTATGACTGCGGATATAAAGCAAATGTATTTACAGATTGAAGTTTCTAGCAAGCATCGTAGATACCTGAGGATCTTATTTCGATTCTCGAATAATGGTCTCATACGAACTTTTCATTTCAATCGAGTTCCTTTCGGCTTGACGGCAAGTCTATACTTAGCAATGCGGACGGTTCACCAGTTGGCCCAGGATATGAGACCACATTACCCGGACGCTGCCAAAGTGGCAGAGTCCAAGCTTTATATGGACGACCTGGTCTATTCTATTGCAGATGAGCCCAGCGCCATACGTCTTTCTCGAGAATTAATCTCGTTGTTTATGTCCGGTGCCTTTGATTTAGTAAAATGGACTAGTAATTCTCAAGTTGTACTTGAGAACCTCCCGGATTCTCACCGCAGCCCAGTGGACTTCACTGTTGGTTCTAACAATACCTCTAAGGTGTTGAGCCTTTCGTGGGAACCAGCTGATGACAGCTTCTTCTTTACGACATCTTATGTTCAGGAGAAGTGCACAAAGCGGAGCATACTCTCCATAGTCGCCCGCTTATTTGATGTCCTCGGCTTGGTCGCCCCTGTCATTCTGTTAGCTAAATTACTTATCAAAGAGCTATGGCTGTGCAACATTGGTTGGGATGATACACCCCCTTATAGCGTTTTTCATCGGTTTTCGGCGCTTAGACAGGAATTTCCTCTGATTTCAATGATGAAAATCCCTCGCCATGTTGGTGTCCTGAAAGACAGTACGGTGTTCGTTGTTGCTTTCTGCGATGCAAGCATGAATGGTTACGGCTGTGTGATTTATTTGCACACCACTGATCTATTTGGGAAAATTACAGTGAGATTGTTGTGCGCAAAATCAAAGGTTTCTCCCACCAAAGTGACGACCCTCGCTCGTTTGTAGCTCTGTGCCGCAGTATTGATGTCCAAATTAATACGGACGGTTCAAGATAATTATTCTGAGCGTCTTCTCTCACTTTCATGTCGTGAACTGTCATACAGGCCCAGGACTTCTTATGTCTATCTTACGTCAACGCTATTGGATATTAGATGCTAGGACTGTTATTAGGGCGATGGTGCGGAAATGCAATTGTTGCTTCCGCTTAAATCCATCGCATCCTACACCGAAGATGGCAGATTTACCGTCATATCGTGTTGCAGAAGCAAAGGCGTTCGTACATACCGGTGTAGATTACGCAGGTCCCCTCCGTATTACGCTGACTCGTCGGAGAGGACAACATTCTCAAAAGACGTATATTTGTCTATTCGTATGCCTTGTGACCAAGGCTATTCATATTGAGTTGGTCTCTGACTTATCTTCAAATGCTTTCCTGGCTGCTTTCAGCCGTTTTATTTCTCGGCGTGGCCCGGTAACATGCTTGTATTCAGATAATGGTACTAATTTTGTGTGTGCGAAGGCACAATTAGATGACCTCTACAAGTTTTTGGTTGAATCTGAATATGAGCCCTAATTAAAGCGCGAACTCGCTAAGCGTCGTATATAGTGGAAAATGATTCCACCACGCGCGCCTCATTTTGGGGGTATGTGGGAGTCGAACATAAAGAGCATGAAGACACACTTGTACCGTGTGATTGGAACTCAGCTTTTTACCTATGAGGAGTTACAGACTGTGCTAGTTCAAATTGAGTGCATAATGAATTCGAGTCCACTTACAGTTATGTCTTCTGACCCTTATCCAGAAGTCCTTACGCCTGCGCATTTTTTAATGTCGACACCATTGCAGTACTTGCCTGCTTCTGTCCTGGCAGACGGTAAAATCAGTTTGACTCAGCGTAAGCAATTATTAGACAGCATGGTTCAGTCCTTCTGGAAGAAGTGGCGTTCAGAGTATCTGCACACCTTGCAAGTCAGGCAGAAGTGGATTACTTCTGATCATCCGATTGATATCGGAACTGTCGTACTAGTGGGACAGGAAGATTCCCCTCCGTTAAATTGGCCTTTAGGCGTGATAACTGAAATCCATCCCGGAATGGATAAAATTGTTCGCGTTGCGACGGTAAAGACATCATTTGGTTCTTTTAAAAGTCCGGTTGTCAAATTATATCCCATTCCAACGTAATAATTTTATCTATTTTTGTTTATTTTTTTTTTATTTTTTTTTTTTAGTCATTGTTTCAATGATCTCTGACCCAGACATGGCATTACTAAATATCCGTTATCTTGGTCAATTGAACTTTATTACATTGTATTTTTTAGTTATTTTTCTTTATTTTGTGAGATTCTGCAAATTTCCAATGCGTGTCATTCCTGAATATTACCGGTGAATACAGTCACTTTATTTCTATTTCATTTCTTGTTTCATTTGTATTTTTATACTCTTTTTTTTTGTAAGTTCTACGAACTTCCAAGGCGGGGAATATGGATACGCGCCATAAATATATTTAAATTCATTTAGGCATTAATTTCTTTTAAATTAATAATTTATGCTATGAGACCATGAGGGCGCCATCTATGGTTTTTGTATTATATTGAATTTACCGATGTGACATTGAAATTCAGTATATTCATGCATTTTCTTACCTCTGTGAAGCAGGCAATTAATTCCGACGTGAGTGTTAGTGAAAGCCAAGAGATGTCACACCTATTCAGTCATTATCAAATAATTCACCCAATAATTGAATTATAGTTGTACCTAAGATTTGGCACGTACTATTTATATGCAAATTTGTATTCATTGTTTGAACTTCCTTCCTCTGCTAAACACATTTTGAAATTGTGCACTTACCACCTTGGCGAAAATCAATATTTTGAATGAAAACTAGTGTCGTTTTGTACTTGACATCGTGCAAGAGCTGCATTCTCTGAGTGAGTATTGTTTTGTTTTCACTTAGGACTTTGGAATTGCTGTGTAGACTGTTTTGTGTCACATAGGGAAGAGTTCAACTTTCCTTAATTTACATAGAGTAGTATTCCCTCGTGTCTGGGGCTATTTACACGCCCCTACAAGAGCTTTATAAAATCACGAGCAAAAGGTATTTATTTGTTCTGTCGCTCGACTGGTTAAGTGAAAACTTCTTTAGCATCGTTGTAATTTGAAACTCGATGAAACGAAAAAGCGATAACGAAAACGAAACATATACATCTGTAGGATTTAGCCTGCGGGAGAATGAGATAGAATAATCGGTCTCCTCTTTGTAAGGTGCTTTGTAGCTTCTTTACTCCTTCTATTTTTGTTTTCACAAGGTTTCACTTCTTCCACGTGTGAACTGCACACAAATATTTCATTGTTTGCATATATTAAAAACTAGCTGACCCGGTGAACTTCGTACCCCCTCAGAAGCAATAACAGTTGTGTTAATTTATTAGCTGAATTAAATTCAGTTTTTTTATTAAGTCAAAAATTAAACAATGAAGGATTAACGATCCGCAACTGTCCGTGTTTTGTTTTTGCCAGTATCATAGAGGGGCCTTGTGTACGTATTTATATTTTTGTGATTTTCTTACTTTCCACTTACGTAAGATTTTTAACCCCCCCCCCCCCCCCCATCCCTGTCAAACATCGTCACAATTATGAGACCCCTCCCCCCTATTGGGACATCTAAAAATAATGAAAACAGTAGTTTAATATTTTTTTACATGTGACGTCACTGAGCTGATGACCACCCCATACCCCTAGTCACACGTCCCTTCCCCCCCCCCCCCTTAGTGCTTGACGTAATTTATGGATGGCTCCTTTAAGGGAATTGCGTTTCATTTTCTTTATACGTGTGAGGGAAACTTATTATAATTATTGTATTTTTCCTCTGGAAGTGTGAAGACACACGTTAAGCGTTTGTCTCATTTTCGACTGTTGACATTTAGTATGTAAGAAAGAGAGGCAGCATTATATGTTTGTTACATTGTCTATTGTATACTGTCTATGCCGTTATTCCGGTCGGAAGAACTCTCTCTTACCGACAGCTGGCAAGACAACAGGTCAAATGTTCAATCTTGTATCGCCATATTAAGAATACATCATAATCTTATTAATCTGGACTTGTTATTTAATAAAACCCGAGTCACAGAAAAACATGGTGTCAGAAGTGTTGTGATATAACTATTTGTCGAAATTACCTACATAATAGTGTCAAAAAATAGTGATTGCCAACGGAGACGAAAATACGTTCGAATAATGGCGGAAACACGTGAAAACTCCGGTACGAAATTAATGAATACCTTCATACCTACAGAATGGACGTCGTGGATTCAAAGTTTTGAAATATATTTAATGGCTACAGGAGCAGATCAATAATAAAACCCGAGTCACAGAAAAACAATGTTAAAGAACAAAAGCGAAACAATCAGCGCATTGACATTTGACGTTTTCGAAATTTTGGAATTCACGCACACTTCAACTAACACAACATTGTTACAGCTCTTTCAAAAGATGAAAATTCGTTCCATACAAAATATATGAGGAAATGAATTTTATTCATAACTTTCTTTTTCGTAAATTTTTGCAATGTTTTAATAGTTATTCTGTTATCCGGGGCGGAGACAAATCCAACAAATCAAACATCATCAAAATCGATTCAGCCGTTCTCGAGTTATAAATAGTGTAACTAACCCGACTTTGTTTTATATATTAAAAAGATAATAATTTGTTTTAGAAAAAAGTGTGGGTTTAGGTAGAGACTTACGATGCAATAATATTTCTTAACTCCTTACGTGCGGTATGCCAATATTCCGGCATGAGACATGACACACGTGAACTTTCCATACGTGTCATTGTTACCATTTTTTTTTTTAAATTTAAATGAGATTTGAAAATATTATTGTTACAGCTATTTCGGGACCATTTTAAAACTGTTAGAAAATGGTATTGTAAACCGAAACAGCTGTAACAAAAATACATACTAAAATATTTGAATACTTAATAAAATTATCAAATTTGCCCGTCTATATCCCTAAATATCTTGGGATTGAAATTGATGAAAAACTACAGTGGAATTCACACATTGATCTTACCTCAAAAAAGCTAACAAAACTCATCAACTTCTTCAAAAAATTAAGAAACATCTTGTCAATGAGGGATCTAAAGAGAGTATATTATGCTTTATGCCACTCTCGATTGGAATATGGAGTAAAAGGATGGGGCTCAGCAGCATCTAATCACTTAAAATAACTTAAGATAACTCAGAATTGCAACATAAAGACCATTCTTAAGGTCCCCATAAAGACGTCAACAACAGAAATTTTTAAACAGTTTGATGTTCCAACCATACAGAAAATCTATGCCAAAAACATTCTAGTACATCACAACAAAAACGACTCAGAGGCAGACACCTCACATGCTCATAAAACCAGAGCCAAACAAACAGACACACTTAATATACCAAAGTGTAACTCTCTTCATTTGGTCAAAAAAGTTCTGAATTTTTAGCAGTAAAGTTATATAACAAACTCCCACTTAGTATCAAACAAATTAAAACAAAAAATAGCTACATTAAGGACATTAAATGTTGGCTGAAGAAACTATCGGAAAATGACCCTACTATTATACTTAAAACATCATAGAAGTTTCTGGAAAACCTTATCCAAACAAGTTAAACCATAGAACTCGCTGAAAAACTTATCCAAAACATAGTCCCCCTCAGCACACGATCTCCTAGTGAGGAGGACTACGAATACCCTCCCAAACATTAAAATGTGGGCTTCTACTAAAGCGATTATATCTCATAAACCAAAACATGTATCATAAAAAAATTTCATCACCTAACTTCTTACAAAATTGCCTAAAAATTATGTCATACAATTTTTTTATTATCTGTGTTAGTTTGGCTAATAATAATGAGATTGTTGTTTAAAAATAAAAATTTTTGGCAAAATATTTTTTTGAAGTTGAATTTTTTTTTGTCCGAGAGAATATGAAAAAATATTTAAAATAAATCATTTGCCAAATTTAATAAGCTTTAAAAGCGTTTATAACAGTATTTTCTTACATACTTAATTTCTATCGAAAATATGTGGATAAGCGCTTAATTTAGTACGCGCGCTGGTCGTAACAAGGAGCGGCGTGTTATGTTTGACGATCTTGTGACGTCGCTACTTGTTATTTTATTAAGTTGAAACAAATGAAAAAATAAATAAAAATAATCAGTTTCATCTCCTTTGTCTTGAGATTAGGGTGTGTGGGTTTTGTGCGTTATATTTTGATGTTGTTGTGCCAAGCTTTCAAGTTTTTTGTGCGTTTTACCACCTTCATCGGGTAAAAATATTGAGAAACAATTAATTAACAAGAAATTAACAAACTACAGAGAACCTATTGTGTATTTTATGTAAACTGACCTTACAGGAAATGCTATAGTAACGAAATGGTTACAAATGCAAATTAACGCTAGTATTGAAAACGATGACATTAATCAAGTTAAATTAACTATTTTGGATAGCGTAACCGTGCACGTAGATTGTAGAAAAAGTATTCAGGGGTAGCAGTATTAAGGCTTTTACAAAAATTAATTGTAGCTCATTGACCATTACACCTCAACAATTCTTAAGGCATTTAGAAAATATATTTATTTTGATGGAGAACTGTATTATTTGTGACAAAAAAAAGTTTTTATTCACTACCTCATAAATATCGCGAGCAAATGCGGTTGGTGTTAACAATGGAAATAAGAGAAACATTGATGAATGGGGTGCAAAAGTAAAATCTAAACTTTTAAGTGTGTTTAATTTGGTTGCCGCAGAAGCTCGCTATCATCACAGTTGTTTCAAGAAGTTCTGTAAAAGTAAACTAACTCAAAAAGTAAGTTTATAAGAAGATCTAAAGTCGATAATTCAGCCAAAAAAATTTTAAACTCTGTAATTTCTTAGAAAATACTGTTGAATTTCAGTTTACTTTAGAGAAATTAAGGAAAATTGTAAAAGATATTTGTGGCACTGATCTTCCGTACTCAGATACATTTCTGAAAAAAAAATATAATGTAACATATCCTGATGAAGACAACATTGTTGTCGAAACATGTTGATATTGTTTTAAATATAGTGGTTTTATACAAAGTAATAAGTTATTCATTATATAAAAAAAAACAAATAATCGACTATTTTCAAGATCGGATGTATACATATATTTTTGGCAGAAAAACTGCCACATGGATGTCTCCCTCAAGTTTTAAGATACTAGATAACTGGTGCAGAAACAAAGAAATGAAAGCAAATGAGAGATCTCTAATAAGCTGGGCTTCCTAAAATCGAAGATGACATATAGTTCGACAATTCCGACGTTAATATAAAAACATTAGATGGCCTAAATACATTTCATGCCATGGGAGGAAACAAGTGCATCACTCTAGCCTCTAATGTGACAACAACTCTACATGTATCTCGTCTTCAGTGTGGAAATTTTGGGAAAAAAGAAAACATCCCTCAACATTGCTACGCGAAGAGAAAAAAAGAGCAGCTTGAAATATTATGTAACCATAAAAAATATCAGTGAATGTATATCTTCTAGAAAAAAGCATGCCGATTCATTATATTTTGTATCTCTAACCAATTAATAATATTTAGCTGATTTATAAAGCACCATTTTCGTGAAAAATCACCTCAAGGGTGCTGAAGGGCGCACAAGGGTGGTTAAGTGGCACGCATTCAAAAGTTGACTGGAACGGGTTTATAAATGTCGCTATGAACGATTGTGTGGATTATGAAACCAATTAAGTAATGGCTGTTCCATTTATTGATATTGATTCCAATAATCCATCCTCAGTGTACACTGCACTATGTCTCCCAACAGAACAGTGTAAAAAGAACAATCAAACATGCATTGTAACTTTCGACCAACCTGCTTTTTCTCAGAGCTATTGAAATGGTAGCGGGGGCTGACGGATCATCGGAAATTTAAAAAATTATTTTACGACTAGGTTTTCATTTATTAATGTAATATTAAGGATTTAATGGCCGCATCATGGAAGAAAGTGGGCTAGAGGATTTATGGAAAACTGTATAACTGTAAAGAACGCGGCCCGCCAGAATCTCCTGAGGACATACCTCCTAGTTCAAACATGGCCAGGAAATGAACTACCATCTAATGAATGGGGATGGCAAAGAAGAGAATATACCTAAGTAAACACATACAAATGACATGTCCCGCGAATCCAAATGAACTCCTAATTGATTCTTGTAACTGTAATACCTCGTGCGGAAAGTTGTGCAGCTGTCGGAGGGCAGGACTAGAGTGTTCTGATATGTGTGGCCACTGCAATAGACTTCAGTAACACATCTCAAAATACTGGTGAAATATTTGAAGACAATTGTTGACAACTGTTGACCCAGTTATTAATAATATTCTGTAATCCCTTAATACCTACGAAAAGTTATATAATTTTGTATTGGAATTCTTTTCGTACTTTTATTGCAAGTACTATTAAGTGTTAAAAGTATTTTTATATGTTAAATAAATTAAAAATTACTCGATGTTTCAATTTAAAACTATAAATAGTGCTATCTAAGCACAAATCGGTCACCTGCAATCACAGCTGACTAGGTTGCCCGCACGCCGCGGCGCCGTGCCGCCCTTCAATTGAGTCGGATTTTGACCAGTATTAAGGATAAAAGTAAGCAATGTTATATATCGCTTTAAAGCTTATTAAATTTGGCAAATAGTTTGCTTGAAACATTTTTGCGTGTTCCCTCAGACAAAAAAAATATTCACCTTTGCCAAACCGCAGTAGATAACAGAAATATATATTCCATCTTTTTTGTAGACAGTTTTTTAGGAAGTACAAAGGTGTTATTTTTTTTTTCAGATATATTGTATAGTTTAGGAGATATAATGGATTTTGTGGTACTCTACAATTTCAAAGTTTGGAGGGGGGCAGGGCGGAAAGCAAGCCGTGGAGGGGTGGGGACTTTTGTGAAAATACTCCCTGTAAGAAGTACTATCCACCTGCAAAAATTCAGCTTTCCCTTAATTTGTTCCAGTTCAATGCGTTTATTGACTGGGCTATAATGTTGATAAAATAAGTACTTGAGTAAGTCAACGTTTATAAAATGAAATGGAGAAAAATAGCAGGTCTCAAGGTTCGGGAGATAGCTCAGTTGCTATAGTAAACGCCCGAACAGCACATGGTTTGAAATTCTAATCCGGTTGCACGAACGGGCATTTAATTTTTTTGTTTCTATGTTATTTTTATTTAAAATTATTTAAATATTTTATAAAAAAGAAAAACTTACTCTCTGTCTAGCCGAAGAAGGACGATGTTGTTGTATACTCTAGAGTAACTATTTTTGTATAGCGGGTGGACGACTTGTTTCGTGACGCCATATACTTCATCTGGATTGTACCGGGGTGCTAAGGTCCCGCCCAATCCAACAAAATTAACATTACTGGAGCTGAAATAAAAGACAATTCTTTAAAGCTAATAGTATTATTATCTGAAGGACTGTATATTTTTTAAGTGTTGTAAACGGAAGCGACTTTTTCTTTAATTTTTAAAAAGCTGAAGTTTCAAACACCATCCCAGACAAGAAAATGTCAAAAATGTAATAAACTTTTCAGGCAACAGGCCTACTTTGTCGGAAATATTTCCGTTTAGCAAAAAAATTTATGTAAATGTAATATTTCTGAGCGAATCCGAAAACTAAAAACTGTTTTTGAATGGTTACGTATTTCGCTTTGAAATTCGCAAAATAATTTTTTGAAATATAATTATTATTTTTTTTATTTAATGATAATATAAAAATACAATGTAAAGCAATTAGTTCACAGTCCTCCTCACTAGATATTCCTGTTCCGAGCCGGACTGTATGTTGTTGTAAGGGTGCTTATTATAATTGCCTTGTCTTTTGTTGATTTTCACAAAATAAACAAAAAATAAAATAAAAAGTATTTATGTTTGTTGTCTGTTGGTTGCGTTGAGGTTACTGCATAATTTTAATTATTTCCTCATCTTCATAGTAAGTAAACACTTAACCATAATTTGATGTCTTTTTTAATCTTTTGTGTCTCCATGGTGTTTGTACAAGACCCGTAGGCCTGCACAAAAACTGTAAACAATAGGCGCCAGCACACAGAGACGCCTGAGAATTGCAATGTCTTGATAGAGATGTTTTCTCGCTTCGACAGATGTTGAAGTTCCACAGTAGAGTATCTGAAGCATCCATGATGGGTATCTTCCACCACACATCGTGAGATGGAATGCTCTTGCATCGGAGTATGTAGGCTGCGCTGGACGCTGGTTGTGTATTATGTGAGATGGGCTACGCTAAAGATGATGTATATTCTTGAGTTTGTTATGTATCCAAGGGAATAAAATCCTAGGTGGGGGCGGTCTCAGCAACTCTTAAGTAGGCCGGCTTGTCATTGCATGACATCCTAGGCTAGGGCGGTCGCAGCCACTCACATCTTGATTGGCTCCAGGGTATCGGTCTGCATTCTATTGGGCGTGCTGCACGTGGCGTCATCATCAGGTAAGGTCTGCATTCAAAGGAGTCCAAGGATGGCCGTGGGGCTTAGGCGTTATCATCAGGACAGAGAGATGCAAGGCTCGAGGCAAGGGGGCCCCGGGCTAGCAGCCCGGAGCCAGATGGTCAAGGGTAGCGCAGCGACTTCAAGGGTTTGGTAAGAATCAGCAAGTTCAAAGGAGCCCAAGGATTGCCGGGGCTTTGGCGTTATCATCAGGGCAGAGAGATGCAAGGCTCGATGCAAGGGGGCCCCGGGCTAGCAGCCCGGAGCCAGATGGTCAAGGGTAGCGCAGCGACTTCAAGGGTTTGGTAAGAATCAGCAGTTTAAAGGAGCCCAAAGATGGCCGGGGCTTCGGCGTTATCATCAAGGCAGAGAGATGCAAGGGGGCCCTGGGCTAGCAGCCCAGAGCAAGATGGTCAGAGGTAGCGCAGCGACTTCAAGGGCTTGGTAAGAATCAGCAAGTTCAAAGGAGTCCAAGGATGGCCGGGGCTTCGGCGTTGTCTTCAGGGCAGAGAGATGCAAGGCTCGATGCAAAGGGGGCCCCAGGCAAGCAGCGTAGCGCAGTGACTTCAAGGGCTTGGTAAGAATCAGCAAGTTCAAAGGAGCCCAAGGATGGCCGGGGCTTCGGCATTGTCTTTAGGGCAGAGAGTTGCAAGGCTCGATGCAAGGGGGCCCTGGGCTAGCAGCCCGGAGCAAGATGGTCAGGGCTCAGGCGTCAGCATTTTGTAGGTATTATCCCATCGGGTGCTTGAGGTGAAAGAGTTGCGTCTTGGAGCTTCGAAAGGGTGACGGCGAGAATGACGTCTTGAAGTTCCAACCGGTGACGGTGATACTGGCGTCTTGAATCGAGTGGACGATCTGAAGAGGTGTTGATACAATCGATTGATGGTGAAGACTGAATACCAACTGCTTTCTTCTCAGCCGTTTTATAGGGCCAGTTCCGTTGGTTTCACAATATTTTAAATTCTTGTAATAATTTCTACTTCCGCGTGAATCATCCCAGGTTGCAATTTCACGTTGTGTTACAAAATAATTTCTATTTTCGGGAGCATGAATCACCTCACATTGAAAGTGTTGCGAAATCAATATTCCGGTGATGCGCCGTTCAAATGAAGAATATTTCCTCTTCGATAAAAATGCATGATATTAAGAGTTTGCCATGGTTTCATATAACATGTTCGATAAAGTGTTCTTAATTTCCATTGGAAAGGCAGTATATTGTTTTGTACCATGGAAATTTAGTTTCTCTGCAGTGGCATAGAAAGTATTGCTCGGTAGGGGATTTCCCTGAAATATTCCTTGGGTCATTCTAATTTCGTTCGTATATTATGATTGTCGTAAACTCGTGAAGTGAATTGTTATCTATTGATTGACATGAATTTGTGAAAAAGTGGTTATTCTGTTAGCGTTTTTTTACTACTAAAAGATCATTTAAAAAAACAAGGTTAATGTATTTCGTAGTTCACTTTTCTAATAGACACAAAACTTGAAAACAATTTTACCAGAATCGATCGATAACTGATGAAGAAAAATGATCGATCATCTGTATGTTTTTTTCCGTGTTATACTGTTAATAAGTAATTTGGTGCTCGAAATATGCGTTTTGAATTCGTTGACGAAGTGCTATTTACACCGATTACTAAGTCAACTGCCGACAGTATTTACACCAAACGATTAGCTGCTTACACTGGGGTAGTTTTGCAAGCTAAGGTAATTCGTCTACCAAATGTCAGAGTGCCCTGAGATTTCGATCAGTTGTCGATACTAGCGCTGTAAATCATAATACCTAAATTATTTTATCCAATATTAGTTAGGGTATTATCCAAAATCTAGTTTGAGGATTACTAAAAATAAATTTACTGTATATTTTTAATAATTTAACTATGTGTACAAGCATAATAATTGATAAACCAGTAATCCTTAAATCAGATATTTGCCTTAGTCCTAATTTTGAAAAATAAAAAGTATTTTGATTGGCAACGTTACGTGAGTATGGCGTCTTGACGGTGTATTTATTCATTGACCCGGCCTATAATAATCTCACATTTTTCCAGATTTAAGTACGGAGTGAGTAAGGAGAATCCAAAATCTTGACTAAAAGTTACACTCGGAACAAGCAAATGGTTTTCCCCCGAATTTTGGAGCGTACGGTGTGCAACTCAAATTTAAAGCTCACCTCAAAACTGGTTTCAATTTAGGATTGAATCTGTATCCGGTAACTCGTTATAATTACAACTACATTCATAACATGAAAGTGGTTTTCCTCCGATATTTGCAGCACATAGTCTGAAACTTTCATATCTTGCAACTCGGGGAATATCTTGCAATAGTGGAACTCGGGAATGGTTTCCTTCGACATAGGTGCGGAGATGAACAGAGTTTCAAATGCAATTTCGAAGGAAACCATTTTCGAGAACCACATACAAGATTTGAACGTGGCAGAATATGTGCTACAACAATTGGAGTAAAATCATTTTCGTGTATTGCGTGCATTAATAATTAAAGCTGCGGACTCACACCTTTACTACGAGTATCTCACAATTGAAATTTTATCCTTACACTCTGAACACAAAACTGGTTTTAACTTAAGAATGGATTGTTGAAATTATATTTTCACTCTAAAAAATGATTTTCTTCAGAATTTTAATTAATGACTCCACTGGGAATTTAAGAACGGTTTCGAAATTTATCCTGCATTTTGATCAAAACTGATTTTAACTCAGGTTCAAAACTGTATCCAGAACTTAAAAATAGTTTTCTTCAGAATTTTCCACTCGTAACTCTCTTATTTGTAGCTCTATGGCTCGGTCGGTCGGGATTTCCCAAATATTTTGTTGATTTATTTATGTTCCTATCTCTTACTTACTATTGCTTTTTAGGGGATTCCCCTGAAATATTCCTCCCATATTTTCTGTGTCATTCTCACTTATTTCGTTCATTGTGATTGACAGGAACTCGTGAAGGGAATTATTACCTATTGATTGTTGAAAATGTTGTTATTCTGTTAGTGTTTTTCAAAGTGCTTTAATTTTGAGGATTGCGAAATTTTTGTTTACCCATTTGACTAGCTAGCAATGTTTTTGTTGTTAAGGAGGTCCAAATTTGCATTTTGAATCTCTCAAAGTAAACTTTTAATGGGGGGGGGGGGGGTGGAGTGACACCACGTTTTCATGGGTGCCACCCATGCTAGCTACGCCACTGTTTCTCTGGTCAAAAGATGTATTTAATTTCGGGATGTTCAGTAGTTTTGAGGATTTCATCCTTGTATTGTAGTTGTGTTGGTCAGCAAGGTACTCATATTTTTCTTTAAATTTGAGAAGTGCATTTTTTAGTATAGGTAGTTTAGTAATGCTGAACACAATAAAGTTTTTAAAAATGTCTTTTCATGGAGTGCTTATGGGTACTTTCAGGATTATTTTTATTATTCCTTTTGTGTTTTAACTAGATGCTTCATTTGGGTGTTTGTGTTAGAGGCAGATCCCCAACCTATAATTCCATATGCTATGCGTGATTGGCAAAGAGCATCATATACTTTATATATATCATTTTTATTAAGCATATTGCGTATGTTTTGAAAGTAGTGCATGAGCTTTGTAAGTTTTTCTTTAAAATGCTATTTATGTATGTGGGAGTCTCATCGACGATTTTCATCTATTTATTAGCTAGTTTTTTTCTTGAAAATCGTGCAATTTAAGAGCATAATCCTCAGATGGTTGTCCTCTGGCCGTTATAGAAAAAAGTTAAAAATTTAGTTTTATTAACATTCAGGGTAAGTGAGTTTGGCTTAAGCAATTTTTGCAGGATAACAAGCCCGTATTTAGCTTAACTGCTTCCGTCTGGAGCCAGTGGGAGTATGGCTTCCCCAATTGGGGTATGTTGTGAGGCTGAAGGTAGTGGGGAGGGGAAGGAGATAGGGAAGAGGAAGGTGGGGAAGTACCTGGCTATTCAGATCTGGTCAGCAAACACGGCTAAAACCATTTCAAACAATGTTTCAATTCTGAATGGTGGTCTTACACCAGGGCGATACTGAGAGTATCTTCCACTCTGGAACGTGCCGCAAATATACTATATATTATTTTAAATGAATAAATTGTGAAATAAAACAAATTGTTAAAATAAAATTTATTTGCCACGCCGGGATTCGATCCCGTGACCTTCGGAGTGCTAGTCAAGAGTCTTACTGCTGGACTACGCCGGCCGTCAAATCCTTTATAAAATCGTTATATTTTCAATAAGATTATATTTCAGTTTCTTATCTCTAAAGAATCGTCAAAATATGAAGAAAAAATACATTTAATAAAATAATAGCTCAGATATTTCTTTTGGATTTTCATGATTTCACAAGTATGTAACAATAGACCTCCAGTCTAAAAAGGCATGTTTCTAATTTTCTTGTATTTAATAAATAAAAGACTTTTAAGTAGGTATTTAAATATCTACCTACTTCTTTATCAACCGAAACATTCTTAAATTTTAATTATAGAACAATTAAACATTTTTCTCAAGAAAACGTTTTTAGGCAGTTAGATACCATAATACTTAATTAAAAACCGAAACATTCTTAAACTTTTAATAAAGAACAATTAAACATTTTGTCTAAGAAAACGTAATATTAAACGAATTCGAGTAACAAGCCCAAAAAAGCATGATTATTTCACCTTTGAAAATATAACCTTTCAAACACCATTAATACAGCCACCATCCTGAACTGGAAACGGAACATACAAACAAACGTACCGTACGTCCAGACGACATACAAAACGGAGGAGTTAAAACAGGACTTATGTTCAAGTATTTTCACCAGTTGCCCGCTTATACCACGAGTTTCCAGACACCGTGTATAGCGCGAGTTTTGTGAAACAACGCCTCAAGGGCGCTTAAATTTTTAAGACTTGGTCGTTCAAATATCAAACCAATACGCTTGTCTATGTTTATCGTTGCGGTCATTGTTTGAAGGACGAGTTGAATTTAAAAATAAAGGGACAATAAACTCACCCAATATATTCGATGGTTAATGCAGAACACAACACCCACTGGTCACTCACTAGACTTACAGGAAAATTCTTCCAGGTAATGTTCCCTCTCTGACCTGATCCAATCTGTCCCTGGGAACACAACACGACATCCATTATTATTATCCAATATTATTATCTAAACAAGTGTTGTTTTAATTATTGCTCTAAAAATATTATTTTTTTTTATTCCAACTTCTTTTTTTAAATGAATACCGCACAAGGGTCCAAACTGCACCCAACCATCTGGAGACAATGAGACTATGGCATCGCAAATAAGGGGAAATTTTTGACTGAAGGTAGTGGGGAGGGGAAGGAGAAGAGTTAGAGTAAGGTGGAAAAGTACATGACTCTTCAGATCTAGTCGCCAAACGCGGCCAAACCCATTTCAAGCGAAGCGTGACGTACCAATTCTGAGTAGTGGTCTTACATCAGGACGATACTGAGAGTATCTTTTACTTTGGAAAAACTTACTTTTACGTTACAAAGTATTATAAAATATATTTAAAAAAAAAAAAATTCTAATTATCTAAACACAGGAGGAAATAAATAATCCCTCTGGGCCTATGCCCCTTGAGGATGTGTGGAGTATTTTTTTAGGGAAAAGAAGGAGAGGAAGTTCTGAGAAGGAAAATGTACGAGGAGTGGTTCAGAATCTGGGAGTTAATGTGTTCATGAGTAACGAACGTGACAATCCATCCCTCTCATTGCGGTAGGGCTGGAGAGGTCAAAAGATCGCCCTCTACAAGTCTTTCACAATCCGGCCCGCCATACAGTAGGTGGGCAAAAGCATCCGCTGCCAAGACCTAGATAAACCTCACCCCATGAACCCTGGCATCACTGCTAAGTCGCCAAAAGTAACATTTATATTTGAATAGCTTAAAATCGTAAAGTGTTCAAGGGACGTATTTTATTTCTCTTAAGATTAAGAAAGGGATGCTTAGATGGTTTGGGCATGTAGAGCAGATGAACGAAGAAAGTAATGAATGCCGCGGAAGTTAATGGAAGTTACTTGAGTCGGATCAGTTCAAGAGTCAGAATTACTCCGGAAAAGTATACATACATACATATGTACATGAGCAGAAGCATAGCTAGGTAACCAAAGGCCCTGGTGCAAAAAAAACTGGGGCCCTTACCAAACGGTTTAGGTTTTATCAAGTCAAACGATAAATAAATAAATAAAATAAAAATAAAAAAGCCTTTTATTTCTTGCAAATAAGTAAGTTGCCGAGTTATAAGAAGTATAATTTATGTTATTTACAATCTTTTTGAAAAATATTATAATCGTATCTTTAATTAATTCATATAAACCCCTCTTTCAGGCGAAGGTGAAGGCCTCCTCCAAAGAATTCCATTTTTCTCTCTCTTGAGCTATTTGCGGCCAGCAGGGGCCAGCAATTTTTATTATTTCATCTGCCCATCTCGTGTGAGGTCTGCCTTTGAGACGCTTACCGTATGGGCCATTCCACTTTGTTGCCCTGCTAGTCCACCTGTCGTCCTCTAGCCTCGCTACGTGTCCTGCCCACTTCCATTTTAGTTTTTTAGCGTAGCTCAGAGCATCTTTGGCTTTGGTGATTTTTCTGATTTTTGTGTGACGAATTTTTTGTATTTTTTTAATATCAAGCATGCTTCTTTCCATTCCACGTTGACAGGTTATAATTTTGTTTTTTATTTTGGATGTGTATTTCCAAGTTTGACATGCGTAGGTTAGGCATGGTAGGAGGCTTGATGTCATAACTTTTGTTTTAATATTTATTGGCATGTTGCTTTTAAATATTTCTCTTAAGGACCAGTACTTATTCCAAGTAATTTGTGCTCGTCTTTCTACTTCTAGCTCATTTAGTTTTCTGTCGAAGCCTATTTGTTTTCCAAGGTAGATGTATTTTTCTGTATATTTCAAAGTTTCATTGTCTACTGATATTCTTCTGTTTATGCTGTTTGTCATAACCATTGTTTTGGAAAGATTCATTTCCAGTCCTACCTGTTTGCTGGCTGCGTTTAGTGAATCAATCATGATTTGTAGTTGTGTGCTAGATTCTGATAAGAGTACTAAATCATCTGCGAAGCGCAGGTGGCTTAAATATTTTCCGTTAATGTTGAGCCCTGTTTTTTCCCAATTTAATCTATTTATTATTGACTCTAGAATAGATATAAATAATTTTGGGGACAACGGGTCTCCTTGTTTCACTCCTCTTTCAACGGGAAATGTAGGACCAGTAGATTCTAGTTTTATTTTAGCTGTGCTACTCTTGTAAATATTTCTGATTATTTCGATGTACTCTTGTTCAACTCCCTGAGCCTGCAGAGCAGTCCATATACTTGAGTGTGACACGGTATCAAAAGCTTTTTTATAATCGATGTATGCGATGTAGAGCACTCTTTGCTTTTCCTGGTATTTTTCCATTATAAGTTCTAGCGTAGGTATATGATCAATTGTCGAAAAACTCTTTCGAAAACCTGTTTGTTCTATTGGTTGTTTTGCTTCTAGGGTAACACTTATTCTTTTGTTTATGATGAAAGAAAACAGTTTGTAGATACACGAGAGTAAGCTTATAGGCCTATAGTTCGCAATGTCTTTTGGATCTCCTTTTTTGTAGATCAAGATTATTTCTGACTCCAACCATTGCGATGGTATCTCAGCTGTTTCTAATATATGGTTAAATAAATATGTTAGGGGTGGGGTCAGTAATTCGTAGGCAACCTTTATGGCTTCATTCGTAATGTCGTCTGGTCCTGGACTTTTATCAATCTTTAACCTTTTTATTTCTTGGATGACTTCATTTTCAGATATTGGTGTTATATTTCCGCTCTTGTTTATGTTTGTAGGATAGGAATAACTATGGTTGGTACGCTCTTTTCCCTGGGCACTGTAAAGAGCTTTGTAGAAATCAGTTGCTACTTCTATGATTTCTTTACGATTAATTACGGTTCTGTCTTCACTGTTTAAACCCTCTATCCAGTATTTATGTGTTCTTAATTCTTTAAGAGCTTTTTTTGAGCTTCCCGCTAGTTTCAAATGTTTTTCGATAGTTTTTGATCTGTAAGTTTTATAGTCATGTTTTATGTATTTACTTATTAGTTTGTATAGTGCTGATAATTCATTTTTTGTGGCCCGAGTTTTGGTCTTAGCATGATGTAGCTCTTGTCTTCTTTTGATAAGTGCCAGTGTACGTTCTTTTAAAACTTTATGGGTATCTTTTGATATTTCGTTAGGTGTTCGAGCATCTTGTAAGCTCTGAGATATAGCCTTGGTTAATGTATTGTAATAAGCCTGTACTGATGTTTTTCCTTGACAGTTTTTAATATCTTGTAAGTGAGATGAAATGTTTTGTTTATAATTTATTATTTCTTGCTCAGTTTTCAGTGATGAATATCTATTGTTTTTATATCCTGTGCGTTTCTTCTTTTGTTTTGTGATGGACAGGGTTGCTCTAATTGGTCTGTGATCCGACGGAAAGTTAAGGTTTAAAACTTCTATATTTTGGAAGAGATTAGGTTGATTTGACAATATGTAGTCTATTTCGTTTCTGTGTTTACCGTTCGGTGATCGCCAGGTCCATCTTTGGTTGGGTTTTTTGTGGAAGAACGTATTTAAAATTGCAAGTTTGTGTTCAAGGGCGAAGTCTATTAGCCTCTGGCCTCTCTGGTTTCTTTCGCCATAACCATTTGGTTTCATTATTAAACGTTCGTCTTTTCTGGGTTGTCCTATTTTGGCATTTAAATCACCCATTTAAGTCAAACGATAAATATCTATAAATACTTTAAAGATACGTACAAACCTACCAATTTATCAGCTTTTTATCGTGCTCTAAATGGCACAGCAAAACTATTTAGGGGGCATTCATAAATTAGATGAGTTGTTTTTTTTTTCAATTTTGACTACTGCCCCCCCTAGGTGAGATTTTCGCAGGACCCCCCTCCCCCTCACGTTATGATTACACAACAGTCGTTAATGACTATTTTCATAAAAAAAAATAATGCAACTTTCATATACTTTAGCACTATTAACTTCAATATTCAACTAGTATCATCAGTGGATAGATTGATTTTATATTCCATAGATAAAATCTAAAAGACAAAAAATCAAAATCCATTTAAAAGTGCTTAAGAGTCCAGTACACGTTGGGCCAACGCGTTGGCCAGATTTTTGTGAAACCGTTCACACGTTGGCGTGTTTCATTCTGTGTTGGTCGCTAGATGAGGATGGACGTTAGCGGAGCCGCTGCAATATACTTGTGCAGCGCGATGTGATGTATTATGTATGTAGCCATTAATGACTCTTTTTTTAAAATTCAGTTAGTGGAATATTCATATTATCTGCTATTCTACTCCAAGCATCATTAACCTGAAATAATATTTTTTCTGGAAGGTAAACTTACAGACTACTATAGAACAGTCCAATAATATTTCACAATTTTATCATTATTTAGTGTCCGACCGAAATAGGACTTTCCACCGAAACCGAAACCGAATCTTCGGTTTTTAGACATGTTAAAAATCGATTGTTTACTGTTATTTGGCTTATTTTTTATACTTATTCGGACAGTTAACACGTGTCAAATAAATAAATAAAAAAAGTGTGTGTGTCGCCACAAATCGAAGTATGTGAAAAAATATTATTTATTTATATTACTTCTACAAAACAAACAAAATTTATAAAAATAACAAAACACGTTAAATCACTTTGGGAGGCGGGAATGGGTACCTTTATTGGATAACCAACACACCTGGCGTAGATCACCCTAGGTTTGATGACCAGGACACACTGAACCCCAGATTCCTACCCACCCCTTAAACCCTTTTCCCAGAACTCTCCTCTCCTTCCTTTCCTTAAAAAACCCTCCACACAGCATCCCCAAAGATGACATAGGCCCTGCGGTAAATTATTTTCCTCAGGGCCTCCTGTGTGGAGCTCATGTAAAAAAAGAACCGTCCAATAATATTTCAAGAGGTTTAAATAACCCATCAATATTAATATGAATTATTATTATGACTATTGATATTTTCGAGTTTATTCGTTACAAACTACAAAAATACAAATCATTTCTCATTATTATATTTCAATTCAATTCAGTGCCAGCAACCCGGGCGTTTATTTATTATTAGTTATGTACAACATGATTTTTTTTTTCCTTACCCTCCTCACTAGACAAAGTCTGTTCTGAGGCTGGTAACTAACAATTTCTAATTACATAAAAACAAATAAGTGGTAAAAAACAAAAAAAAGAAACATATATATTATAGTAAAAATAATAATAATAAAATAAGAGTAAAATCAGAATTTAAAAACAGAGTAGAAAATAGAAAATATATAATATTAGATATTAAGAATATTACTTATCTCTCTTCTTTCCTTGACATTCAACCAGTTTAAAAATCTTTTGAAAACCCAATTCAAATTATTAGATGCGACGTAGGTCTTTGTTTGGGCTACAAACTTATTGAATATATATGGTGCCAAGTAAGATTCATGTTTTTTTGCAAAATTTGATTTGATATATGGTACTTGTAATTGATTGTGTGTGTTTTCTCTTGTGTATTGCGAGTGAGTTATGAAGTGTGGTGATATTTTTATGCAGTTTTTGTAGATGATCTTCTTTATGAATAGTTTATTTATGTCTAATAGGTTATTGTTGATCATTATCTGTTCTGTCGGATGTTGATAAGGCTTTCTAAACATAATTCTGATTATTGTTTTATGATTAATTTTAAGTGATTTGAGGTGAGTCTCTGCTGCTGCTCCCCATACTGAAATACCATACATTAGAATACTTTGACAGAGTGCATAATATATATTTTTTAGCTGAGGTAGTGACATAATGTTTCGAATTGTTTTGAAGATGTAAGAGAGTTTCCGTATTTTTTTGTAATTAGGTTAATTTGGAGATCCCATTTTAAGTTATTGTCAACAGTTAAACCGAGATATTTAATATTTTGCGCATAATCAATTTTGTCACAAACACAGCGTGAGTTAGTTAATGAGGTAACTGTGCAGGGGTGAAGATGTAGTTGTGGGCGACTATCTGGCTGACCAGCTAATGTTTTACTGAAAGTTAAGTATTTTGTTTTAGAAATATTTAGTGTCAGTAGATTTTTATTAACCATTAGCCATGATTTTATTTAGCCATTTATTTACTTCAGTCATCCCTGCTTCCGTGTTTTTGAAGACGTTTTCCTATGATTGGGCTTTGAATAAAATTACAGTGTCATCTGCATAACTGATAACTTTGTACTCTATGTTCCCTAGGCTTATCTCAGTTAGACTGTTAATGTAGATGAGAAACAGTATGGGACCTAAGACGCTGCCTTGGGGTACTCCATACCTGTTGCCTACTTTGTCACTTTCTTGATTATTGATTTTTACAATTTGTTGTCTATTTTCAATGTAGCTGATGAACCATTTTAGTGGTGGACCTGTTATGCCAATGTTTTTGAGTTTTTGTTGTAGTAATTTGTGTGAGATTGTGTCGAAAGCATTTGCTAGGTCTAAGAACACTCCTAACACCTTTGAACCGCCATCTAGGTTTTTCACTATGTAGGTGGTTAGTTCCGATAAGGCGTCTTCTGTTCCCATTTTCGCTCGAAACCCGAATTGACGGGTGAAGATCAGTTTGTGTTTGTCAAGGTATGCGAGCAGTCTTTTTTTCATAGTTTTTTCTAGTAGTTTCGATAGCGAATTTAGGAGAGTGATTGGTCTGTAATTTAAGATCAGCGTTTTGTCTCCCGATTTATGTATTGGAGTAATACAACCTATTTTTAGATGATCGGGGACAAAGCCGAGGCTGAAACTTTGGTTGAAAATATGTTGAAGTGGTATAAGTATATATTATGTTCTCGGAGACTAAGCAGTATATGATTGGAGAGGTTATCTGGGCCCACAACGCAATTTGGTTTAAGAGAAATAATTAAATATTAGTGTGATTATTATTACTCTGAAATCGCAACTAAACATTTATTATTTAAAATATATTAAATGTGATAATAATCAATTAGCCTAAACATTTCCTCATTACTCCATGACGCCATGTTCGTGAAACAATCGTTGGAACAATTAAGCGCGATAGCGTCCGCTCCGGCCGACGCGTATTTATGAACTGAGCGCTCGGCCAACGTGTGAACGCTGTTTGTCGCTTGCGACAAATTCCTTTGATTTGTGCACGAAAAACCGACACCCATCGGCTCGTCGGCGAGCGTTAGCCGCAAACGCCAAATACACACAAAATGGCCCTGTACACGTTGGGCCAACGCGTTGGCCCAACACGCTGGCCCAACATGTACTGGACTCATTAGATGAAAAACGATCTACTATAAATAAAAATCCATAGATAAAGTGCTTAGATAAATTCCGATCGACCTTCTCAGGCATACCATCCACTCTCGTGACGGTTCCACCCTTACATGGATTCCGAATCTGAAAATAAGCATATTCTATGGTATTCTGAACTCATACATGAGAATCTGCGACTTAAGCATGCTATCGAACAGGAATAGAAAGCTAGAGCAATGGATAGATCTACGATTAGCAGAGAATCTACTCTCCCTCCTGGCTCACACCTAAAATCAGAATCTCCATTCAGTAGCATTCATGAGACCCTGTTAATGGAGACCTCAACTTCTACAAGCCAATCCAGAGATGTGGCTGCCAACAAGACAAAAACATAATCTGATAATGTGACTGCTACTGATGCCGGAAACCATTCCAATGTTGGGAATGATACTATAAACGAAAGTCACCCCGACGCTGTTTCCTCAATGACCCAAATCCAAACCATTGTACCTATTTTTAACGTCAACCAATCCAATGGTGGGACTGTACCAATAACCTCAAAACACCCCAACGTTAGGGCTGCTAAGCCTTCGGTAAAAAAACCAACCGATCGTTGCTATGAGTTAATGTTGCAACATATTTTATTTACATTCCAAAGGTGGGAGAATTTGTAGCTAGTTATATTTGAGGTTTGCTGGTCAGGGTCTGAGGGCCCCTGAGTTTGAGGGTCCCGGTGCACAGCGCCGTCTAGCACCTTGGTATCTACGCCACTGTACATGAGATGAAATAAAAAAAGTGAATGAAGCAAGGAGTGTGTACCGGGGCAGAGTTTTATAGCGGTCTATCGTCTCTGCCTACCCCTGCCGAGAAATGGCATAACGGCTAGTTAGTGGGGAGGCGGATATGTGTACCGCCCCTCCGGGAACCATTTATTGGAAAACCAACACCTCCACCATAGGTGACTTAGCAGGTTTACCCGGATTTAACAGGTGAAATGTGTTCAGGTCTTGATGGTGGATGCGCCAACAGCGGCGTGATGGGCCGGATCGGGAGAGGGTGATTTGAGGAGATTCTCTGTCATCTCCAGTTAGTCTTTCTCGATCCATCGTCATGTATGGTAGCGATGAATTAATACGTCGGTCGTTCCTAGATACACTGATCAGTACTATCCCACAAACACTTCATTTTTTTTTTTCACAGAACTTTCTCTCCTTTCTTTCTTTAAAAAGACCGTTCAAACAGCATCCCCAAATATGACATGGGCCCTGACAAAAATCATTTTTCTCGTGGACGTAATAATTTAATATAAAACATTAATAGTTATTTCAATAAATCAATTAATCGTTTAGGTGTTAAATAAAGCAACCTAATGTATGTAACTTACATAGTACGGGGCCTCTGCCGTAGTTGTCATAAGAGTCTTGTGGTATACTGTATTGGAGTTTGGTGTGAGTAGAGGACACATATCCCCCCGAGTCCAACCGAAGCGTGTTTCTTGACACGGGCGAATCTTCTCTGCCAGCTCTATGCAGTCTGTAGAGGAGACAAAACATGACAGTGCCTATAGTTATTCGTGGAACTAAGTAACACATGATATTTTATAGTATTTATAGCAGATGTGTATAGCTAGGTAGTTCATCTTTGCTTCGTTATATCTATAAGCCTCACACATTTACACAGCACGAAAGTCCAGTGAAAGTAATTGAATATGATTTTCCTATTTATATTTTTAAAACTAAAATATTGTTGATTTAAGTATTTTTTCCTTGATAATTTACTTATATCACAGAAAATATCACTTATTATTTTTTTTTAATTCAAAAAGATTATTTTTGACCCTTACAATAAAGGAAATTTATTTTAAATGATGTGTGGATTAGTCTGAAGTCTCAAGAGAATAAATCGATATACCCAATGTAAAGTACTCTACCTGAAAATCTGTTAGAGTAATCTTACAGATTTTCATATACCCTTAATCGTGATACTACATAGTTTGAAATTTGTGAAAATGCATAAATTAATTTTAATATATATTTTAGGTTTATTTATAACAAATCAGTGACAATTTTTTTAACCCTCTATTCCAAAGCGTTATATGTTCAAAAGAGCACTTTATATAGAGTATATCGAAATGTATCGTAACAATTTAAGAACATTTTAGCTCAGGTTTTGTGAAACTCACAGTCCGCAGCCTTGGAGCCAATTGGTAGTTGATTCACAAGTCCCTTCGGCAGCGACGGACAATCTTTCTCCGCGCAGCACACCAACTCCGACTCGTTATCAGTCAAGTCACATTTCTATAAGAAAGCAAGGTCGTGTTAGGGGCACGTAAGTCAAACACCTTGTTATTGATAGAACCACAAAAAGGAAAGAACAGTACTTGTGGTACAACGCCTCTACCGGCGGCCTTCTTTGCTCTCCGGCAGTTGGCGAATAGTGTGCACACTCCCTCCATCCCTGTGTCCATAAGCGTGCAGTTAGTTCCTGCAAAAAATACAGACACACTTGAGTTACACATCATGGTTTGAGGTATCTCCAAGAATTTCTAGTGATAAAGTTTTAACCACTCCGCAGCCGTTGGTATTCCACCTCAACGACTCGACTTTTTCAATGGCGGTATTGTGGTAATGAGGAAGCCTAGAGAATCAACGAACTATCGCAATGCTAATTGGATTTGTACTGAATTATGATACATTTCTGGGTACAGTACCTTCAATAACCAAAGGACAGCAGACAATCTGAACGTTGTCTTCTAAAGCGTCAATCTGAAAAATAAATTAATTCTTAATCTTCATTGTGATTATAATTAATGCAACTAGTGAAAGAGAAAAATATTACATTTGAATGCATCAACTGCCGGTGAATCAACTATTGATAAACTATTTGCCGTCTTTCATCTATTTGATATTGCTATGAAATTATACAATGCTCTACCAGATCAAATCAAAAATATAAAGGAAATGAATATATTTAAAACACAAGTAAAAACATGGCTGAGAGATCAAAGTGATAATAAAATTACAAAAATCATGAAGACGATATAAAGACAATCCATAACTAAATACAAATATTTTAAAAAACTACAGGCCACCTCAGAACAGGAAATCCTAGTGAGGAGGTCTGTGAAAGAAAAAATGAATCTATACTTATACTATACAGTATACATACATGTACAAACCTTGCTTTCGAAACTAATAATAAATAAATAAATAATACAACAAATATGTCGGTTTATATTAGACTCTGTTCTAAAATCAACTGTTGCTCGTTCTCTTTTGGTATTTTTTAATGAATAAGTTTTGTTTCTTCAGTGCAAATGTAGTTTAAAAAAACGTAACCATTTTTAAGAAAAAAATATGAATGAAGTGGCGTAAAAACCCAGGGGAAAGCCAAATTTATAATAAAGAAATGATGAATAACTGTCTGATCTAGAATTCGTGCAAAAGATGATGTTATGATCTGTAAAGTATTTTAACGATTTTGGTTTTTCCACAGTGCATAATATACGTGTCAAGATGCATTTATAGCTGTGTTCATTTGTATGTTCCTGATGGTTATCTTCTTCTTCTTGTCTATTTTATCTTGCAATGTGTCGGACTAACTTGCCAATGTTTATTGTACTCAGATTCGTAGTAAAGGTAGGAGGGCAATCTTGTTGTTGTACATAGGACAATACCATGTTGCATGCTTTAATCCTCTTACAGCAGGTATAATAATAAGTGAAATTTATGTGCTTTCCTGCATTAATTTTTGGTAAGTTTACAATGAAGCTGGAAAACAAACAATTATAATATACTGCACTTTCGTAACTATGGAAAGAGGTGATGCGAAAAGAAGATAATAGTCTGCGGCACAATTTGAATAGAAAAGCAACCCAAGTGACTTGGTATTTTTACACTGAATCTACCGAATAATCATTTAAGGTCCCCGAGCGACAAGAATAATAGAAGAACCAAACATGGAATCGTAGCTTACAACGCTAACTAATTAATATTTTCAATAACAGTTTATTTTTCTTTTTAACGAAATATTTTCAATAACAGTTTGTTTTTTCATTAATATGTAGAAAGTAAAATTGCTGTGATTGATCAAACCTGTTAATTTCAAAGTTAAAGGGAATAACTTTACCTGCGGTAAAGTACCTTCACTGGCGGCCTTCATCGCTGTCTGGCAGTTGGAAAATGGTTTGTATGTCCCCGCAATTTTTGTGTCTTTTATCAAGCAAATGCTTCCTGCAACAAACAGACATACCAGATTTACACAACACAACATGACGATGAAGATTCTACCCACAATTCAGAATTAATGTGGGTCGGTTGAATATTTATGGGTTGATTTTTTCCGGTCTAGAGGTATCTTCAAGAATTACTAGTGATAATGTTGCAAACACTCAGAGCTGTTGGTATTTCACATCGACGACTCAACGCCTTTTGCAATGACGGTTTTATGGTGATAAGAGAACCTAGGAAATCCTCGAACTTTGAATACCCTACTGGATTTAAAATGAATATTGATTAAGTTCTGGGTAACGTACCTTCAATAACTGTCGACAGTGGGCAGCAGACGATCCGAACGGCGCCCTCCACATCGCATGTCTGAAAACAAAAACAGTTTTGCTCTTATTTATATCACTGAACTAAAAGAAAATTCCAATAAAGATTATTAAAACCCATTACCTCCATGACGATGTCTATAGGCATCAAAAAAATTGATGAAAAGTATGATTTTTTTTCACTATGAATAAAGCAAAATCCCACCAAGTTGTTATGCAGCATTTACAGAATGGTATGTTAGCTTTCAATAATTAACATAATTTGATAAATTTTATTAATCATCCTATTTTTAATTATTTTTTTACTAAAGCCCTGAAAATAGACCCATTTTGAAAAAAAGAAAAAAAATTTAAATCGGAAAAAAATAAAACATGTGTGAATCACATATTGTTATCAAAAGATTAAATGGTCGGAAACAATGTTTCAACATAGTATTATATGCATAAGATGACAGCTAGATGTCACTGAAATCAGGTGATGCCTGCGCGCAACCTTTGGAGGTTAGCTGTGACAGTGTTTACATACGTTTTTGGTTAGCTTGCCTTCAAATAATATGGTTTTGTATAGTTTTTATGAGTGATTTTTATTGAAATCAATAGTTTGTCTACGGTTTTCGTATATTTTTTATCATGTTGAAAATACCTACTTCTCCTATACCTACATAATTCGTCGTTATAAAACGAAATCGTTGAATCAAGATGAAATGGTGGCAGAATTGGAGCGCTCTTTTAGCGTATGTGAAAGTGATGACAATAATGTTGTTAATAACGCGCTATAAACAGAAGAACGAAAAGCATATTGACGATAATTTTATGAAAAATAACGAAGATGCGGAGGTGGATAACTGTCGAGATATTGCCGGCACATTTGTAATCGAGCGCAACATCGAAATTCGAAAATTGATGAGTCATGCCTTGACGAGCATGAACCAGATGAATTCGCTAATGACCTTCACTGGAGTCAGCCTTCAACATCGTCCTGTGTGAGTCGTAATACCTTGAGAATATCTATTTCAAATGCACCACCAGCCAAAAAATCAAAACTACAGTACAAAAAGAAGCCTCACTATAAACAAAAGTGGTCTAAGGATACCTGTTCCAAACAATGCCGTATTCCGGAGCATCTGATACATATGACCCCTAATGAGATCAGGGATTATCCGCCCTACTTCTACGATAGAATATATAGAGTTCCCCATACGCCATGAGCTATTTATGAACAATTTCTTCACATCTCACCATTTGATGAGTGTCCTGAAGGATAAGAGAATGCGCGCTACTGGCACATGTAGCTTCTTAACCTTGAAGCTTCAGGCAAGTTAAAGACAGGAAAGCAAATTGCCTAAAGGTATAATTTTCTTTTATATTTCCCTTGCGCATAGCGTTCATTTACCTAGCTAAAGTTTAACTCTCATCGCTTTTATAATTATAGATAAATTTGATGCGGTGGTAGACGTAGAAAACCAAATCCTCGTATGCCGTTGGTAGGACAGCCGTGTAGTAACAGTGGCCACGAACTATGATCGAATGGAGCCAGTACGTCAAGTGCAGCGTTGGCAGATATCGAAGAAAGACAAAAAAGGCAACAATTTGGAGAAAGCATGCAAAAAAATCGATTGCCCGGCGTTAATACAAAATTACAATTTGGGAATGGGTGGACCTCCATGATAATGGTATACAAAATTATCGGATCAACGTTCGGTCCAAGAAGTGGTACTGGCCTTTATTTGTATCTTGCCTCAGCAGCGCTCTTGTCTCTTGTAAATGGATGGAAGTTGCAATGCTTCTTGAGGAAGTACGAGCATGATATGGGAAACCAGAAGATGACTAGGCAACAGAGAAACCTTTCCCAGAAGGCATTCCATGTGGAATTTACCCGTACTCTTTTATTGTCTTTTCCAAATCAGATCAATATCGAATTCGGAGAACCTCCTGTGAAGGAAGGCCATGACGCAGAAGATGGGAATTGTGTGCCTCGAATGCAAAAATTTCATTTGCAATGTCGTGGCAAATCTCATATTCGTTATGCTCTGTGTAAAAAAAATCTAACAGGCTACCGGTGCCGGGCCTGCAACCGAGCCCTTCATTTTGACTACTTCGAACAGTATCACTTAAAGAATAATTTGCTTAGATTTGGTTATTTTCCTCATTCTTGAATGTTTTTTTTTATATTGAATTTTTTATTATTTTGCGTATTTTCCATTAATATTTTTTTTTTCATTGAATTATAAACAAAGGCAATCATTTATATTATATTATCAATATAAATCTCACAGTTGACTGCACTTAACCCATAGTTGACATAAATTTTGCTTAGAGGGGTTACCTCCAAGAGTTGCGTTTAGGCATCAATTTTCTAGACGCTCTGGTGAGAGGGTGGGCGGGCGGAAAATTCTAAAACTGATTTTGGGCTCTTCTTTAAGTCTAAACTATCGGGTTATAATGATGATTCAAGTTTATAAAAATAAAAAATAATTCATGGAGGTAATGGGTTAAAAATGAAATGTTCTTTTATTTGTGTTGTGGCTTACTAGCCCACAATTTAATGATTCCAACGTAAGTTCTTTTTACTAGTTTATTGCAAATTATATTAGGAACAAATATTGTTAGTAGCGTTTGTTTAGAGACGATCTATAACTAGGTCTGACTACGGTTCGCCGAACGGCCAACTGCTCTAATTGTATGCACGTTTGGAAACACTCGCCGCAGCCTGACCATCTCCGAACGAACGCGGTCTTTTCATGTGGCATTCTACACCACTACACTCACATACTACACCTTCCCTCCTGTAAGCAAGCGCTACCAGTACATTGACAACTTATTCTTATGTATTTTTTTCATGAAGTTAAGTATTTCATGTACAAAGTTAATATTTTTCCTAAATTTCTACAAAAAATTACATTTGTTTCTTAATTATTTCATTATCCACACATTTACATATTTTTCCTAATTATTACATTATTCACACATTTATTTCATTATACACATATTTATGTTCTCGATAGATTTGTTTCTATTCTGGGGAGGATTATCTTGGTCGGAGTCTCCCTGACTAGGGACCTGGTTGAAACGAAGTACTGGGTATTGCCGCGTCTGTTCCGGCTCCTTCCAGTGTCGTCTCCTCTCTCCCCGTCAGCCTGAAAACAGGAGATAAAACCGTTAGCTCACTACACAGGTTGGACAACTCCCTTTCAGAATGCTCAGCCCTCATATCATCAGACGTGGAATCTGGCAAATCTGAGACATTATCGCTCCAGCTACAGACATCTCCCTCATCTGATCAATATGTCGCTTCGATGCCAATTGTGAATCACAAGTTTTAATCAAATACAATTTTTTTCAATTTTATGTGTAATTATTCCCTTTACCCATGTAAATTTATTATTTTGCCTGAAATCCTTAATTAGACATTTTTTCCCACAATAAAATTTCTAGTTTTGACACCATCATAATTTTTAGCCTGTTTACGTTGACTGGTCTCAATATTTTTATTCGCCAAATCGTGTTGTTAAGACACCAATTGCTCGTTCTCTCTCGGAATGAGACTGTCAAAGGTAGATCTTAGTTTTCCATCTAAATGTAAAACTGTTGGCTCGACTCCAGTTGTATAATGTGGTGTATTTCTATAATCGGACAAAAATTGTAACAATTTATCCCTGTAATCAAAGTAAAATTTATTTCCTTAGACTATTACTCTTTGGGTGCATAACTGGCGATGCCATGAATTTGATACTGTTTTCCCGTAGGAATTGTTTGAAAATCTCGCTCATAAAAGATGTTCCGCCATCCGAAACTATGAGTTCAGGGTTGCCAAAATTTGCGAATAATTTTCTCAATTCAAATATAGTATAAGCTAAATTTACCCTTTGAACTTCAATACATCCTACCCACTTAGAGAATGAATTCCAGACGACCAAAAACATTTTTTCTGCCAGTGTCCTAATGTTGTCTAGGTGTAACCTACTCCAGACCTTCCCTGAATTTGGTCATACAGATAACTGATTCTTTGGAGATGATTGTTTCGTCAAAGCGCAGTGTGGACATTCCTGAACAATTTTCTCTAAATCCTTGCTCAGCGACGTCCACCAAAAATAACCCCTGGCTAACCCTTTTGTCTTAATGATTCCTAAGTGTGAACGGTGCACAAGCTCTAAAACGCAACGAACTTGGAACAATAATTCTATGTTGCCAAAATAAACAATCCTTAACAATCTAAATCTTATTTTTTTTTATCCAATATTTCCATAAATTTTCTTCGCGACTAATCCGTTTGGGCCACCCCTGCCTTAAACAAGTTATAACGCCTTGAATTTCCACGTCTGTTTTATAAGTTTCCGTGATTGTATTGACGTCCAGGGTGTTCGCATTTACAAAATCTGACCCGTAATCTTCTTTGAAATCTTCGACTGAACTTCTAAAGGTAGTCGAGACAGAAAATCTGCCGGATTTTTGCAAGTCTTAAAAGAAAAATCTGCTAGAATTATTCCTTTTTTTAAAGTCTATTTGCCACCAGGATTGGAATATTCTTATGTTTACCAAGAATTCTCATCAGAGGCAAATTATCTACGCACAGTGTTAGCTGCTAATCCCGTCCCAAATTGATAATGAGTACTTAAACCCCTGAGTCTTGCTGCAAACTCTTTAATCGACTCGTTTTGATCCTGTTTAGCTAGAAAAAACAATTCGCCCTGTTGAAAAAGTGATCTCCATTTAACACAATGTTTTTCGAGCAACTCAATTAATTTTTCAAACGTAACATCTGTGATTTTAATTTGAAAACATAATTTAGTCAGAAGGGTCAAGGTTTCTGCTTCAAGCGAGTTTGTCAGATAAGCCTTTTTCTTAATCTCGTCGACATCATCACGCAATACGAGGAACTGCTCTAATCTGAGATGAAATACATCCCAAACTCCGCTTATGTGAGAAAACGGTGGAATTCTGCCAGATTCCATTCTCACGAGAAGGAAAAAAAAGATGACACACCGAAGCTACAACAAACGACAACAATACTTCCCAAAAAAATTACAAAAATCCGACATTTTTTCCACAAGAAAAAAACAAAATCTTATCTTTGAAGCTGCGCGGCTGCAACGTCTCAAGATCGTCCTTCCTTATTTTTGATTGCCCTTTCCTCGGCACTCTGGAACTCTGACTACCGTGAATAGGCTCTGCTGTTCGTTCTGCAAAGCCCCAAAACGACCACTGCCTCCTTGTTTTTGAGTGCCCTTTCCTCGGCACTATGGAACTCTGACTGTGGCTCAGGGATAATTTCTTTGTTCTGCACCAGTCCTTTCACCAGAAGGGAACCAAAAAAAACTCCGATGTTCCGTCCTCGGCTGTAGGTAGCCTTAAAAAGAGACAAGGTGACTTAGCCCTCCTTGTTCTCGTCGGTATAATTTTTTTCTTTGTCGATCTCAACAATCCAATTCACAATACTTTGTATCCTACCGGCTACCGGCTGCGCGAGTTGTTGTTCTTTGATTTGTGTTGTAGCCCACAATGTAATGATTACAAAGTAAGTTCTTTTTACTGGTTTATTGCGAATTATATTAGGAACAAATATTGTTAATAGCATCTGTTTATAGGCGATCTCTAATTAGGTCTGACCAGGGTTCGCCGAACGGCCGACTGCTCTGCTTGTACGCATGTTCGGAAACACTCGGCGCCGCCCGACCATCTCTGAACGAACGCGGTCATTAACTGTGGCATTCTACACCACTACACTAATTTACTACCAAAAATAACATTATTCCATTTAAACCTCAATTTTATTGGAATTAAAAAAAAACCTTTATTGAAAACTAGCTGCTTCCCGTCATGAGTAGCTTTGCCATATAATAAATAATTTGCTTCTCTCTGCGTCTCCTTTCCCATTCCTCCCCCTCTTCTCCCGCTTCCCCTTCCCCTTTCACGTAGATAGAGAATATAAAAATAGATTATAAAATTATTTTTATATTCTCTATCTACGTGAGAGGGGAAGGTAGATTATAAAAAGACAGATAGATTAATATTAAAATTTGATGAATTAAGTTCAGATTCTTTGAAAAAACTTAATGTCATTGATGAAAATCTGTGTGATTTAACATGAGCGCTTACAATTATGCGATCTGAACTATATCCTTCTAACCTTAATGCATTTTTAATTTTAGACGACTGATAAACATCCATTAATGCACGGTAAATTATAATGACCTAACTTAAATCTAAACCGAATGGGGTTAAATCTAATCTTAGGGAGCGATATATGAATTGACAAAAAAGATATACTCATCTATCGATAAAAAAAAGAAATGTCTTGCCATATTCCTAGATTTAAGAAAAGCTTTCGACACCGTAAATCATAATTTACTCATTACAAAAATAAATCAACTAGGCTTCATAAAAGACACACTAAAACTACTCTCTAACTATCTTAAAGACAGAACACAAAAAACAAAAAAATGGGAATAATTATAGTTCAGAGTCAAAGATAAAAAATGGAATTCCACAGGGAACTGTGCTTGGCCCGATTTTATTCTTAATTTATATTAATGAATTATGTAACTTTGTAATCCCTGGTAAAATTGTTTCTTACGCAGACGACACGGCAATAATAGTGGATGTTAATCATTGGAAAGAAACTTTTTCGAAAGCAACTGATTGTATTTCACTGGTTTCAACATGGCTAAAATACAACAAACTGGTTTTAAACTATAGCAAAACATTTTACTTACCGTTTTATAAAACCATTAAAAATAAACCTAAAGACAACCTTATAATTAGAATCCATAATACTAGTTGCAATCAAGAAATGTGCTTCATGTGCAACGAACTTACAAATGTCGATAATATAAAATATTTAGGAGTATCAATAGATATAAATCTTAATTGGAAATCACATATTAATCAAATCACTTCTAAATTAAGATATCTGACCTACATATTTTATGGACTTAAGGAAGTACTAAACATTGAAAAATTGAAAATGATCTACTTTTCCCTGGTGCAATCTTCAATCATTTATGGCATTATAGGATGGGGTGGTGCACTTGATACATTTATTAAGCCTCTACAAATAGTTCAAAAACACATAATTAAAGTCATATATAACAAAAATAAAATATTCTCGACCAACTTATTATACAAAGAAACTAAAATATTTAATATACATAAATTATTTATATTACAAACTTTGAAATATGTATTTAAAAACAAAAATAATTTCGAAATAAATGAAAACAGAATGAGCAAAAGAATAAATAATATATTTTACACCCCACAAACCAATACTAAATTATTGCAGACACATAGCAGTTTCATTGGTCCTCGAACATTTAACCTTCTACCACTACAAACTCAAATAAAATGATAAAATTTGTAAAAGAGGTAAAATTATGGTTGAATAATGTAGATATCGAAACGCTTTTTCTATAAATTTATCCATCCTTCTACAACTCACTTTCTGTAACTCTCTAAACTGCAGTACAATATGTTTTCTGTTTATTTTTTTATAATAACTTTAAAAAAAAAAAACATTTAAATCAGTATGTTTTTCTCCATATTTTTATTTTATTTTTATAATAGCCGAAACAAAACCTTCTTCATTTATTCTACCTATGTAATACTAACTTTTTATGCTAACTTTATATTTTATATGTTTTTTAAGTCTTTTTTATACTTTGGGTACTTGGAAATATAGTATTTTGTTTTAATACGAGTATTACCCGCACTCAGGCAGTGCCTTAGTGGGTTTTCATTTCTTATTCATACTATTTGTTATTATATATTGTGTTATTTTATACTATTTGCTATTATACATTGTATGTACAAAGAAATGGAAATTAATAAAGTTAAAAAAAAAAAAAACAGTATCCAAGCTGTTTTAGTGTAGTAGCTAATAAAATTGTGATTGCCAAGTTGCATTAATTGTCGCATTAATTTCTGTGTTCTTGATGGTTGTCTTTTTCATACACTGTTTTATCTTTTGTCCCGCGTGACTAACTTGCCGATGGTCACAATATTCATAGCCTCATAGTCAAAGTGGGAGGGTAATCTTGTTGTTGAATCAAATCGCTTCGGATGACCATATCAATTGCCAAGCATTGTTTCTATGTGTATAAGTAATCAACCTTTGTTTAATATATTAATATTTATAAAATGAATAAATGAATACTATAAAGGTCAGAAAATTTCCATTTTCCAAATTAATCAAAGTAAGTGGAAACTTTCTGAATATATCCTATGTACAAAAATTGTCTATAAATGGTGATAAAATATGCTTTCAAATGCTTGGATTTTAATTTTTAGAAATAAATATAATTATTAAAATGTATAACACAAACAAAATAGGGCTTTAAAAACAAACTTTAAAAAAATCAAACCTTTCACGAATTTTAACTGTTTTTTAAAATATTATATACTCTAATAAGCCATGTTCCTCAAGTTTCCGGCAGTTGTTTGGTTTCGATAACTTCCTTACTATACTTTTATGTGCACTCCGAATTTGAATTATTTCTAAACGTAAACTGCCTCCTGTTCTATATAATATTTTAGTATTAATGATTCTTATTTAATGGCACCGTTATTGTTTATCATATCCTGTGCCAAAACAGCACTGCTCTTGTTAATATTATTCTTTTGGAGTTGCTTTGTATTTACTGTATTTTATTTGTTTCACATAATTTAATCTTTTTTTGTAAGGACTCGTAAGAAACACTATATGATAACTTTAAGTTTATTATAATTAAGCGCACTTAAAGTGAAACATCACAAATCTGCGCTATATAAATACTACGTTATTTTTATTAAACATAAAAAGTTTTAAAAATGCCTCACTTTACATTTTATCAATCTAAAATTATTGATAATGAAAATAAAAGAAAATCACATTAATCATTTAATATGTAAATGTATTATAAACGTTATTACAACCTCACGTTTTGGTCGATTCATAAAAAATTCTAGAATTTTATAAATTTTTCTCAAATGCTGGTTTTAAAGAGGTGCATATTTTAATTTGCATATAAAGCGTGGAGTTTTCTCTTTCTAAAACTGTATAGATCATATTTCTCACAAAGGCAGTAAAGGAGATACAACGATTTGTATGAGACCTTCGCGAGTTGGACCAAATTTTTTCTCCTGTTATACGAGTAAAAATTATTTTTTATTGTTGTCTGGGATTTTTGAAAGAAACGACCGGAAAGTAGATTGATTTCATATAATTATAGCATTAATAGTGTATTTATTTATAATAGTTAATTGAATTGCCGTGAGTGTAAGTACATGATTGTTATTTTACATGAAGTAAAGAACAGTACCTGTGGCAAAATGCCTTTACTGGCGGCCGTCTTTGCTGTCTGGCAGGTAGCGAATGGTTTGCACATCCCCGCTGTTCCTGTTTCCACCTCAGTGCAGTTTTCACCTGCAAACAAACAGACACATCAGAGTTATACAAAACAACTTAACATGACGATGAAGATTCTACCTACAATCCATTTATAAGGTATATATATCAGTGGAATACTTGAATGTTGATGTTTTCCGGTATACGGAATGAGATATCTTCAAGAATTACTAGTGTTGAACCTTTGGCATTCCACTTCAATGACTCGCTGCCTTTTGCAATGATGGTATGGTGGTGATGAGGGATCCTAGAAAATCAACGAACCATCGCCTAATGCAGGGGTCTGCAAAGTGCGGCTCCGGAGCCGCATGCGGCTCTTTGGCACGTTAAGTGCGGCTCTGGCACAAATGTCTAAGAAGAGGTGCAATTTTTGGTCAATATTTTGAAAGGGAAACATTATTTTACTTTCCGAGTCTGCAGAAACATCGCCAAGAAAATAATTCCTCTATTTACAAACTCTATGACTTACAACGTTTTAAATACGAGGAAAGTATTTCTCAGCATGTTTCTGGTATTTTAAAACAGCAGAGCGACCTTAGCATTCTTCAAACAGCTTCTTAATGCTTCAATAACAGATTTGAAATTTTCTCCTTTTGGCTTTGGCATTGGTAACTTTGTAATACAATTGCTGGATAAAAAAAAATAGAAATCAGTAGCTCTGAATTTGAATGTTTTTGTGTTGATTTTGAAATATTGGAGAAGAAAAAATGTGAGCTTAGTTCATAACACAAGTAGTATGCTTTGAAAGACCTGGAGAATGAAGTATCCCTGACTTAGGATCAGCTGAAAAAAAATCGCGTTTGCTGTTCTTTTCCTTTTCGGTTCTGCAGATGCGAACAATTATGAATTTTCAAGCATGAACTTTATCAAGAGTAAGCTGAGAAGTCGTCCTATTGATGAGAATCTGGAAATTAAGAATAATAACACACAAAACCTTACTTACTCAAACTTTCTAGGGAGATGCGAGGACGTTGTTCGCATTAAGTATTTGTCAGTCATTATCATGATTTAAATTTATGGATTCCTTAATTAAATATAATTTTAAATAAATGAATAAATTTTTTATTAAATACTAGCAGGTACCCGGCATGCGTTGCTATGCCTTTCAAAGAAATAAATTTATTCTCCCAGCATGTCCTTTCCCGTGCATCCCCGTTCCCTTCCACCTTCCCCACCTTCCCCTCCCTAGTGTCTTCCCTCTTCGCAAACCCGACTTTCCCCCTTCCTTTACTCCCTGCCGCTAAAATATACGAAATATACACATTTTTATTTTTACAAATTTCATAACGCCAGAGCTTACCATTATATACAGCCTATGTTACTCGATGATAATGTAGCTTTCTAGTGGTAAAAGAATTTTTCAAATTGGTTCAGTAGTTTCGGAGCCTATTCAATGCAAACAAACAATCAAATTTTTCCTCTTTATAGTATTAGAAAGATAAAATCAAGTTTTATTCAGTGTACTTATAATTTAATGAAGGGATGTTTACAAAGTAAGTGTAGTAGATTTTTATATATTTTTAGAAAAAGTGTATTTGAAAAAAAAGTATTGTTGTACACGATTTTTCCATATACTCGCCATCCCGTTCAATGCATGTGGGGAGCTGTGGCACAAGTTTCTTTATAGCCTCCTCGAAGAACTCTACCGCCAGCTCCTTCCTCCACTTCACAGCCTCTTTCTGTACCTGCTTGGTTGAAAATTTATTTTTATCCATATATGCCTTCAAAAGGTGAAAAATGATAATTTGAAGACGCCAAGTCAGAGGAAATGGGAGGTGGTTCAAAACATTCCAACCAAATGAGTCCAAGAGCGTATTGGTGGTAAAGGCTGTGTGAGGACGAACGATTTCGTGAAACAAGCACACTTCTCTGGTCAGCATTCCCCTCCTTTTGTTTTGAATGCTCCTTTTGAGTTTTTTAAAGGTATTGCAATATTGTTGTGCATTGATGGTCTCCACCTGAGGCAGAAATTTGACCAAAATGATGCTTATTTGGTCCCAACACATTGAAGCCATGATTTTTTGGGCCGACATTTTGGTTTATAATTTTTTGGCAGATAGGGAATTGATGTGACGCCACTTTGATGACTGTTTTTTTCCCAAGCGTTTAATGAGTAACCCACTATCATCTCCATTCAAAATAGAACTCAGAAATCCTCACCTTTTTGATTGTAGATGTTCCTCCTTCCGTGAATAAAAAACAGATCACATCACTTGGCGGGATTTTTTGCTGACATCTTTCACGCAACTGGACACTATAACGTGAGTTTGCTTACTACAATGTTCCTGCGATGTTCGCTCTAGTCGGGAGACCCCCTCTACCACCCAGTGCTGCCAACCCCCAAAAAACAAAAAGAAACCACAGCCCGTTATGTTCACAGTACTTAGTTTCTAAACATCCCTCGTATTTCTAAACCAATAAACAAATTTGGCTCCCAAATTTTTTTTGAATCGTTGTAATGTGTATATTTGGCTCTTTGGCTAATAAGTTTGCTGACCCCTGGCCTAATGGATCTGCACAGAATGATGATTAACTTCTACGTAACATACCTTCAACAACTGTCGACAGAGGACAGCAGACTGTCCGATCAGTGCTCTCTACATCGCATGTCTGAAAATAAAAACAATTTTATTTTCATAAAAATCATTGACGTAAAAAAACTAATGAAGGTTATTTAAAAATTTATTCCATTTAAAATTAAGTTTCATTATTTTTTAATAATTTACTTAAAAAATTGTATTAACTGTCTAACGAAAAGACATTTTACGAAAACTTTTTGTTATTACCGCTTCACAATTAAAGCTCTATAAATGAAATATTTCTGAACGTAGCCGAATAGTAAAAACTGTTTTTGAAAGCTTACAAAATATACTTTCAAATTATTATATGACGTATAAATATTAGCATTTGTCAATATTAAAATTTCGAACGCAAACATTAAAAGTAGGTTAAAAATGACTCACGTGATGTTTTTATGTGAAAACGGTACTAAAATCACAGATTATGTAAAAAACAATACTTAGTCTATTGTATATATGTGTAATAAACACTTTTCTCACCTCACTATTTTATCATTTCATATAAAAATATTTAATAAAAATTAAAAATGTCGAGCGCGGACAGGCCGCCGGTACTAAATTTGGGCGGGTAAATATGTTTGTCAACTACGCGACTGACAGCTGATTCCTGTTATGTATTTCTATAAACAACTTGATAGTGATGTAGAGCTTGATCTACCATCGACCTTTTACTTTTTGGTTTAGGGATGTAACTAAATTAATAACGGAGTTAGAACGATTTCTATGGAAACACGCGCGCTGACGTATAAACACGCTTATTATACTTGACTGCTGTCCCATTTCTAACGCTTATATCTGCTTACGTTTCGGACCGGTTAAAAATAATTTGGTTATTAAAATAATTCTTCATTTGGATTTTGTAATTCGAGATAGAAAGAGAAAAATACAAATAAAGGAACGGTACCTGTGGAAAAATGCCTTTACTGGCGGCCTTCTTTGCTGTATGACAGGTAGCGAATGGTCTGCACACCCCCGCCCTTCCTGTGTCCACCATAGTGCAGTTATCACCTGCAAACAAACAGACATACCAGAGTTATACAACACAACATGGCGATGAAGATCCTATCCGCAAAACAAAACTAATGTACGTCAGTGGATCATTTGAGGGTTCATGTTTGCCGTTCTACTGTATGAGGAACGAGTATTTTCAAGAATTCCTCGTAATAAAGTTGCAAACTCTCAGAATGTGAATGAATGTTGAGTCGGTAAATGAGTGAGTAGAATACAGATAATTTGTATGAAATATAGTCTCTAGATATGTTGTGTATGATTTTATCTTTATAAGTTTGTTTTTGTAGACTATTTTTTTTTGTCAACGATTTCGATACCTAGTTAAGAAAATTAATCTTATTTTCCCCCATTTACATCGTTAACTTAATAGATTTGTTAATTTTAATAATTTATTTTAGATAAAATATGTATTTGTCTGTGCGTTCCTGTCCAGATAAGTAGAATGTAATACGTATCTATGGTAGAAGGCAACTTTTTTCAATATTTTTTTATTTTTTAATAGATACTTATCGAAGAAAAATTCAGCTGACACCTTGGAGATCGGATGACCCATAGTTAAGCCACTAGATTGAATGTAGTGGTTATTATTGAGTTTAAAGAAATTAAGATCTACACAAGAAATTAGTAGTAAGGTTATTTCTTTCCCTTTGATATAAATGCCAAACCCATATAGATTGAATAAAGTCCTTGTAGACAACCCCCCTCCCTCTCTCTTATATTTTATGAATGCAAATTGTAGATTAAAAAACAATTGTCTGAGGATGACCTTAACAGGCTAAAACCGGTGACGGTAATAAATTGTTTAAGTGAAAATAAATATCTGTTTTATTATATAATAACAGTGGAAGTTTACTAGGAATTGTCGGTATCAAAAGTAGAAAGATAAAATACTGGGTACCGTACCTTCAATAAACGTCATCGGAGGGCAGCACACAATCTGAATGGAGCCCTCTACATCGCACGTCTGAAAACAAAAACAGTTTTGTTATTATTTTCAATGAACATTTTAATCTCTTCCCACATGACGGCATCACCCGTTGCCGGGAAATTATATATTTTATTTTGTCTCCGGCATATTGTTTTTCGCCGAACAAAGATCGTAACATTCTCAAGTTATCCTTAACAAATCCTCACAAATCTTCACGAATGAACACAAGGATTTCAGAAGATTTTGACGGATGCTATTTTGCTAAACAAATAAATTAAAATATTGATTGAAAGACATTGTTATCTTGAAAAAGATATTTTTCAAATATTAAAGAGATACGTTTTACTTTATTTTAGGTATTTTTTCATTAAATAAACATTTATAATACTTAAACATAATGTTCGATACATGTGGCATCACATGATGCCGTCATCCATCTGAGAGGGGACACTGACCACTCTCATGGGACTCGTCAAATGAGTTCATTAAAATTAAAATAGCTTTCCATTGATATAAAAATAGCTAATATATTCCTACCTCTAAGTACAATTCAATAACCAAGCAAACTTACCCAAAAAAATACAGGGAGATTAATATTTTCTTTTCCCAAGCGATATTTGACAGTGAAAAATATTTTTTTACATTTAGGAGGAAAAAATTTCCCTCAGAGCCAATAGGTACTCAACTACCAATACACGTGCAAGAAATGAAGGGAACCTGTGTGTCCTGATTTCGTAGAGTGATTCCATACCAATAACATTTACTTCTAATTTTTAAATGAAACATGGTTATATAAATTTTTTAAATTAATAAATTCATGTTTGTTTAAGTTCTTACTAATATTTATAATCTGCGACAATTACAAAAATATTGGTTCATCAATGCATGATGTACACATATGATGAATCCAAGTAAGAGATATCTTTTTTTGTAAAATTTTGAAATATTTTGTAACAAAAAAGGAAAATACAGATTTATTTATTTATTTAATTTCAACGGTATACATATACCATAAGAACTGATTACATGTCACAAAATGAAAAATAATAATACAGAAATTGTTCGCGCATTTTTATGTGGGATTGATTGGGTATTGCGTTCGCGGACTTGGTGGGTAGATATGTCAAAATCCTGAATTTATCCCACCTACCTAATCTTTCCTTCCTAAATGTCACCATAAAAATTGTTGCAAGAAAGTACTGGAGAGGTGACAGTGTGCTTTTCTGCTCAGTACAAAATAACATCTCAGACAGGGCGCATGTATTGTAACCTCTTGGTATAAGAGGATTGCGAATTTTAAACAGTGAAGTGTACACCAAAACTGGAGAACAGCGAAACCCCATCTGCAACGGTGAGTCCTGTTTTCCTTATTCCAATCTGGGCTTATCTAATTTTCCAAAAGCCCAGATCTGAATTATCGACTGACTATCCATCGGGTTTTGCGAGTGTATGCTATCTAATCGTCCCATATAACTTAGCGATTTCACGTAGTTTCGGGACTGGTCCTTCGAGGGCTGCGTAGGCTTTGCTCTGCAGCATTTACTGCCGATTAACAGTGGAGTCGCAGTTTCGCGACACCATTTTTGGTTCTTTCGAGTCGGATTACCAACGGGGTATTTAAAATTAATTAAAAATATATTTAACCTGCAAATAATTATTATTTGCTTTTCATACTTTGTTAAGTCATTTGTACTGACATACTTTTGTAATTATTGTTGCATTAAAATTCCTACATAGAATTAATCATGTCAACGAGTGATGGTACTCAGGCTCAGGATCTAGTTAAAATCAAATTACTAGAATCTAAGATTAATTTGATGTATAATCGTCTCAATGAGTTATACGAGAAAGCGAAAATTATTGCAGATAGGGAGACAAGGAGTTCAGATGAGTTCGTTAAAGAAACGGTTAATATAGCTACATATTATTCACAATTTAACACGTATTGTGATGAATTTCTTTCACTTCAATTAAAAAAGGATCCAAACTATAATATAAATTTCGATTTCGAAATTCGAAATATAAATTCCATAAATACGAAAATAAGTACTGCTTTGTAGTTAGTATACGCGAAAGCATTGTGGCGAAGCAAGATTTAGGTGGTACGCAGAAATTAAATAAGTCCCAATTTATTAAGCTTCCAGCGATTGATATGCCATCGTTCGATGGAAATCAAGAGAATTGGTCGGTATTTTATGAAGCATTTAAATTAAACATCCACTCTAATGAAAATTTGAATACGTCGCAAAAGATGCAATATTTGATAGGAAAACTCCAAGGAAAGGCATTATCGGTGTTTGCCGGAGTACTGCCAAATGAAAAAAATTATTTTGTAATCTGGAATGCTCTCGAAAAGAAATATCAAGACAAGCGCGTGCTAGGCACCTTTTACCTGAACAATATTTTGAATTTAAAATTATTGGCACCTTCTAACTCAAATGAGTTAAATAATTTTATTGAACGGTTTGCGTCTTCCATGTCAGCGCTCAAAGAATTAGGTATTGATGACCTAACCGACTTTATAATTTTACATATTGCACTGAAAAAATTAGATATGCAATTGGTGCAAAATTTCGAAATGTCCATACGGGAGAAAGATATACCTACATATACCGATTTAATAGAATATATTCGTTCGCATGTTAAAATTCTTGAACGAACCGGATCAGAAAGTAAAGTTAATAATAATAAAAATAAGGTTTCGCATTCTTTCGCTGTGGTTGAACCGAAGTGTTTGATAATAATCGTACTACAAGTAATAATAATAAGTGCCGGAAATGCAATCGAAGCGATCATGTTGAATTGTTTAAATGTGAACAATTTAATGAGTTGAGGCCAAAGGCTCGCTTTCAGTTTGTAAAACTAAATAACTTATGTGTAAACTGTTTAAGCGATAAACACAAGACGGTAAAATGTTCATCTAAATCGGATTGTAGAATTTGTAAAAAACGTCACCATACTGCTTTGCATTTTGAGGGTACGGTGAACAACGAAAGTCATTCGAAAAACGAAGCTGTCACATTAATAACAAGGAATAAACATCATAATGATTTTACTGCGGGTAATTTAGCTACGAATGTACTATTGTCAACCGCGCAGTTATTCGCTTACGACATTAAAAATAATCAAGTAACCGTCAGGTGTTTAATTGATTGCGCCTCGCAACAAAATTTGATTAGTTTAAATACTTGTAATGAATTGAATCTTAAAATAATTCCTTTAAATAATTCAGTTATTAAAAGTGTAGGTTCAGTGGAGACACCAATTTTGGGGCATGTTGCATTAACAATTAAATCTCGTGTTTCAGAAGATAAATATAAAATAAGCCTATTAGTGGTCGAGAAAATTACGGACAAGCTCCCTACACAATATGTTGACACAAAGTCATGTGAGCATTTACTTGGTTTAAATCTAGCGGATGAAAATTGGAACGTTCCTTCCGATGTTGATATTTTATTAGGTGCTCAGTTATTTAAATATATATTGTGCTAGGAAATAAGGTTTTATCTAAACATAATACGAATGCACCACCCGCTATACAAACGGTATTCGGATATATTGTAATGGGTGAAATACCTAAGTGTACGCCGGACGTTTCGTGGACATTCGGCCCCACAACCAACGTCGATTTATACAATCCGTTAACCAAATTTTGGACAATAGAAGACATGCCTATTAAGTCATTGATGAGTGCTGAAGACGCGGAATGTGAGAAAATATATGTCGAGTCCGTCCAACGGGATGACTCGGGAAGGTATATTGTTTCTTTACCTTTTAAGATAGATCCTAATAATTTAGGAAATTCGCTCAGTGTCGCGCAACGCAGATATAAATATTTAGAACGGAAATTTAATGCGTCGCCAGAATTGCATCGGAGTTATAATGAAGTAATTTTTGAATATCTGGACAAGGGGTATATAAGTTATGAAGTTCCGTCTTCATCTAATGTTGATGAGGGATATTTCATTCCTCATCATGCAGTAATTCGTAAAGATAAAGCAACAACCAAAACTCGTGTTGTATTAGATGCCAGTACAAAGACCAGTTCAGGGTTGTCACTTAATGATATTTTGTATACTGGTCCAAATTTGCAATCTAATTTATTTACACTTTTAATTAAATTTCGCTTATTCGCTATAGCATTGACCGCAGATGTTAAGCAAATGTATTTACGTATATTGGTAACGGAAAGCCATCGTAAATATCAAAAAATTCTTTATATATTTCACGAAGATGAAGAAATTGGAGTTTATCAATTTAATTCGCTAGCTTTTGGATTAAATTGTTCACCGTTCCTTGCGATGCGAACTTTAAGAAAGCTAGCGAGCGATGAAAGAAATCGTCACCCGAAAGCCGCAGAAGTTGCACTTAATGATTTATATATGAACGATTTTGTATATTCTGTAAGATGCGATTTAATGGATTTAATATTTGATTCCCATAATCCTCCAAAGTGAGGAGCGCGAGGTGGAATCGTCTTCCACTCAATTCTCCGAATGTTAAATTCATTGCGAAGGACTTCATTAGTTGAATTTGCCTCCAAAAATTTATATAAGTCATCAAGACAATTCTTCGCGCCTATGAAGTTTGTCGCATTGTCACTGTACATACACGAAACGGGTCCGCGTCTGGATAGAAAACGTTTAAATGCGTTTAAAAAATTGTCCGTGCTTAGATCTGATACCAATTCTATATGTATAGCCTTCGTCGTTAAACAAATAAATAGACATATATATGCCTTTTGACTTTTTACTCCACGACGCCTAGAAAGGGTTATATTTATCGGTCCGGCAAAATCTACACCAGTATGTGTAAATGCTTTTGCTTCTTGAACTCTAGCTGTAGGTAAATCAGCCATTGGCGGTATAATATTAGAAGGTGCGGTTTTAAAACAGAAATTGCACGCATGTACTCGTTTGCGTATTAGGTTTCTTCCCGATAAGATCCAATAACGCTGTCTAATTATAGACATAAGGAGATGAGCACCAGTGTGACAATTCACACGATGGTAAAAATCTATAATTATATCGACAATATGATCCTGTCTTGGCAGAAGTACTGGATGTTTGTTTTCATAAGGTATATTCGCATTTGTTAATCTACCACCTATACGTAACAATCCATTATGATCGACGAATGGGTTTAATTTTCGAATCGAAGATAAACATAATTTTTTCTTCTGTATTAATTGTATATCGGCATAAAAATACTTTTTCTGTAGAGCTTTTAATACATTTATTTCAGCAATATTTAATTCTGTGGAATTTATAACTGTTGAACACGATAACTTCCGCGTAAATCGTAAAATATATACGACAATTCTTAGCAGTTTTGGCCATGAAGAAATTTTTAAAGCAAGATTATATATTGGAGAATTATTCTCTATTGACGTTATCGTGAACGTATGCGACTTTTTCAATTCCAAAGTATTCTCCTCCTGCGCTGAGGGGGAAAAGCTTTTGACAGGCCACTTGGACACTGGGTTCGCAGCCCAGGGTGGACCGTGCCACCAAAGAGGATGATCAATTAGCTGAGCGGGCAATAGTCCACGTGATAAACAATCACTAGGATTGGTAACTCCATCTATATGATAAAAATGTTTCGCAGGTAAATTTTCCTGAATTTCACTAACTCGATTAGCTACAAAAGTTTGCCATCTATGCGGGGATGAGTGAATCCAAGAAAGGGCTATTTTTGAATCTGAAAAAGCAAATATATCGTTTATCAAAACGCGATTCTTATATGTATCTATAATAGATCTAACAAGTCTAGATAAAATAAGCGCAGCACATAATTCCAATCGAGCGAGCGAAACTATTTTTAAAGGGGCTACCTTGGATTTCGAACATATCATATCAACGCTACTATGCCGATATACAATTAATACAGAAGAAAAAATTATGTTCATCTTCGATTCGAAAATTAAACCCATTCGTCGATCATAATGGATTGTTACGTATAGGTGGTAGATTAACAAATGCGAATATACCTTATGAAAACAAACATCCAGTACTTCTGCCAAGACAGGATCATATTGTCGATATAATTATAGATTTTTACCATCGTGTGAATTGTCACACTGGTGCTCATCTCCTTATGTCTATAATTAGACAGCGTTATTGGATCTTATCGGGAAGAAACCTAATACGCAAACGAGTACATGCGTGCAATTTCTGTTTTAAAACCGCACCTTCTAATATTATACCGCCAATGGCTGATTTACCTACAGCTAGAGTTCAAGAAGCAAAAGCATTTACACATACTGGTGTAGATTTTGCCGGACCGATAAATATAACCCTTTCTAGGCGTCGTGGAGTAAAAAGTCAAAAGGCATATATATGTCTATTTATTTGTTTAACGACGAAGGCTATACATATAGAATTGGTATCAGATCTAAGCACGGACAATTTTTTAAACGCATTTAAACGTTTTCTATCCAGACGCGGACCCGTTTCGTGTATGTACAGTGACAATGCGACAAACTTCATAGGCGCGAAGAATTGTCTTGATGACTTATATAAATTTTTGGAGGCAAATTCAACTAATGAAGTCCTTCGCAATGAATTTAACATTCGGAGAATTGAGTGGAAGACGATTCCACCTCGCGCTCCTCACTTTGGAGGATTATGGGAATCAAATATTAAATCCATTAAATCGCATCTGTATAGGGTTGTGGGTACTCAACTTTTATGTTATGAAGAGCTTCTCACAGTTTTGACACAAATAGAGGCTTTACTTAATTCACGGCCTTTATGTTTATTAAGCGGTTGTCATTATCCAGAAGCTCTTACTCCGGCTCATTTTCTAATGTCTACTCCGATTCAGCATTTGCCCGCTTATGATATGACTAAGGAACGCATTAGTCTGCTGAAAAGGAAAGAGCTTTTGGACCACCTCGTTCAATCTTATTGGAAGAAGTGGCATATAGAGTATCTTCACTCTCTGCAGATGAGACAAAAATGGAATAGTCCCGTGAATAACATTCTTGTAGGTACTATAGTATTGGTGCATCAAGAATTTAATGAAATTAATGAAATTATTTTTCACTATTATCCCGCTAAAATGGCCGGAAGTTTTGAAAAAAAAAATTTTGTGATTTGGAAATAGAATAAATTAAAGGGTTCATGTTTTATATTTTGTACCGAACTTATTTTTCATTCCATAACTGTAGTACAAAGAACCAAAAATATTTTTTTTCATGATCCTTGTGGTTGTCTTCTTGTTATACTGTTGCACAAGACCCGTAGGCCTGCACAAAAACTGTAAACAATAAGCGCCGGTACACATAGACGCCCGACAATTCCAATGTCTTGATAGAGATGTATTCTCGCTTTGACAGCCGTTGAAGTTCCGCAGTAGAGTATCTGGTTACCGAAGCATCCATGCTGGGTATCTTCCGCCACGCATCGTGAGATGGAATGCTCTTGCGTCGGAGTATGTAGGCTGCGCTGGACGCTGGTTGTGTATTATGTGAGATGGGCTGCGCTCCAGATGATGTATATTCTCGAGTTTGTTATGTATCCAAGGGAATAAAATCCTAGGCGGGGGCGGTCACAGCAACTCTTAAGTAGGCCGGCTTGTCATTGCATGGCAGTGGGTCACTTGCATCCTAGGCTAGGGCGGTCGCAGCCACTCACATCTTGATTGGCTCCAGGGTATCGGTCTGCATTCTATTGGGCGTGCTGCACGTGGCGTCATCATCAGGTAAGGTCTGCATTCAAAGGAGTCCAAGGATGGCCGTGGGGCTTAGGCGTTATCATCAGGGCAGAGAGATGCAAGGCTCGATGCAAGGGGGCCCCGGGCTAGCAGCCCGGAGCCAGATGGTCAAGGGTAGCGCAGCGACATCAAGGGTTTGGTAAGACTCAGCAAGTTCAAAGGAGCCCAAGGATGGACGGGGCTTTGGCGTTATCATCAGGGCAGAGAGATGCAAGGCTCGATGCAAGGGGGCCCCGGGCTAGCAGCCCGGAGCCAGATGGTCAAGGGTAGCGCAGCGACTTCAAGGGTTTGGTAAGAATCAGCAGTTCAAAGGAGCCCAAAGATGGCCGGGGCTTCGGCGTTATCATCAAGGCAGAGAGATGCAAGGGGGCCCTGGGCTAGCAGCCCAGAGCAAGATGGTCAGAGGTAGCGCAGCGACTTCAAGGGCTTGGTAAGAATCAGCAAGTTCAAAGGAGTCCAAGGATGGCCGGGGCTTCGGCGTTGTCTTCAGGGCAGAGAGATGCAAGGCTCGATGCAAAGGGGGCCCCAGGCAAGCAGCGTAGCGCAGTGACTTCAAGGGCTTGGTAAGAATCAGCAAGTTCAAAGGAGCCCAAGGATGGCCGGGGCTTCGGTATTGTCTTCAGGGCAGAGAGATGCAAGGCTCGATGCAAGGGGGCCCTGGGCTAGCAGCCCGGAGCAAGATGGTCAGGGCTCAGGCGTCAGCGTTTTGTAGGTATTATCCCATCGGGTGCTTGAGGTGAAAGAGTTGGGTCTTGGAGCTTCGAAAGCGTGACGGCAAGACTGACGTCTTGAAGTTCCAACCGGTGACGGTGATACTGGCGTCTTGAATCGAGTGGACGATCTGAAGAGGTGTTGCTACAACCGCTTGATGGTGAAGACTGAATACCAACTGCTTTCTTCGCAGCCGTTTTATAGGGCCAGTTCCGTTGGTTTCACAATATTTTAAATTCTTGTAATAATTTTTACTTCCGCGTGAATCATCCCAGGTTGCAATTTCACGTTGTGTAATAAAATAATTTCTATTTTCGGGAGCATGAATCACCTGACATTGAAAGTGTTGCGAAATCAATATTTCGGTAATGCGCCGTTCAAAGGAAGAATATTTCCTCTTCGATAAAAATGAATGATATTAAGAGTTTGCCATGGTTTCATATAACACGTTCGATATAACTGTTATCTTTTGGCCTGCGGAATCAATTTTCCAATGGTCACAATACTCATAGCCTCATTGCCAGGTGAGAGGGCTATCTTGCTGTTGAATCGAATCGCTTCGGATGACGATAAATATGTATAAAATATTAAAATGTATAACACAAACATAATTTTTATTTTAATGGTTCACCTTATATTTTATCTATCCAAAATTATGTTTATGAAAATTAATTAATTTTTAATTAATTCATTTTGTTTATGAAAATAAACAAAATAAAAAACATAAATTATTAATAAGGCAAATGTATTGTAAACGTTGTTGCAACCTCGAGTTTTGGAAACCTCATGAAAAAAATTAATATAAATTCTTGAATTTAATACATTTTTCTCAAATGCTGGATAAATTCTAGATTTATATTTAAGGCGTTGAGTTTTTTCTTTGTAATACCGTTAAGATCAGATTTATCACCATGGCAGTATGGGAGATCCAACGGTTTATATAAGACCTTCTTGAGCTGGGCCAAATTTTGTCTCCTGTTATTTATTACACGGGTTTTAATATCTTTTTCTTGTTGTCTGCTAACACTCCCTATTTATACAAAAGGGATTTGAGCGATTTTTAAAAAAAGGTCGGAAAGAAGATTGATTTGACACAAATAAAGTATTGCTAGGGTATTTATTTTTAGCAGTTAGTTTGATTGCTGTAAGTGTAAACACATATTATTGGACATGAAAAAAGAAACGGTACCTGTGGAAAAATGCCTTTACTGGCGGCCTCCTTTGCTGTATGGCAGGTAGCGAATGGTCGGCACACCCCCGCCCTTCTTGTGTCCACCACAGTACAGTTATCACCTGCAAATAAACAAAAATACCAGAGTTACACAGCACAACATGGTGATGAAGATCCTATCCACAATACAAAAGTAATGTTCGTCAGTGGATTATTTGAGGGTTCATGTTTGCCGTTCTACTGTATAAGGTATGAGAATCTTCAAGAATTCTTCGTAATAAAGTTGCAAACTCTCAGTATGTGAATGAATGTTGAGTCAGTGAATGAGTGACTAGAAGACAGAAAATTTTTGTGAAATATGGTCTATAGATATGTTGTGTATGATTTTATCTCTATATATTGGTTTTTTTAGATTGAAAATTCTATTTTTTGTTAACGATTTCGATCCCCAGTCAAGAAAATTAATCTTATTTACCCCCATTTCCATCGTTAACTGGACAGATTGGTTAATTCAAATAATTTCTTTTAGATAAAATATTTAATTTTCTGTGCGTTCCTGTCCAGATAAGTAGAATCTCGTAAGCATCGACGGTAGATGGCAACGTTTTTCAATATTTTTATTTTTCAGTCGATTCCTTCATGTAATCGAAAAAGAATTTAGCTGACACCGGAGGAATCGGACGACCCATGGTTAAGCCACTAGATTTTATGTAATAGTCATCATTGAATTTAAAAAAAAATTGTTTTACACATGTATTAAGTAATCTAGCTATTTTTTCCGTTTGATCAAATTAATGCCAAACTTACGAAACCCATATAGATAGTCCTTGTAGACTACCCGCCTCCCTCTCTTCCATATTTTATGAATGTAAACTGTTGATTAAGAAACAATTGTCTGAATATGAACTTTACAGACTGAAACCGGTTACCTTAACAAATTGCTTAAGTGGAAATAAGTTTTATGTTTAATTTATTATATAATTATAATGAAAGTGCACTGGGAATTGTCGGTATCAAAAGTAGAAAGATAAAGTTCTGGGTACAATACCTTCAATAACTGTCACCGGAGGGCAGCACACCATATCAACGGAGCTCTCTACATCGCACGTCTGAAAACAAAAACCGTTTTGTTATTATTTTATATGAACATCTTTAAATCTTCCCGCATGATGGCATCACCCGTTGAGAAGAAATTCGAAATTTTATTTTGTCTCCCGTGTATTATTTTGTCAAATAGAGATTGTAAAAGCATTTAACAATAATAATTTGAACAATAAATTTCAAATAAATAAAAAGAAAACACTTTGTTTACGTCACTTTATTGATATTTCTTCCGTCTACCGGTTTCGGTACCTCCGTACCATCATCAGGACTGAATATAAAATACTATTTAAATAGTATTTTATATTCAGTCCTGATGATGGTACGGAGGTACCGAAACCGGTAGACGGAAGAAATATCAATAAAGTGACGTAAACAAAGTGTTTTCTTTTTATTTATTTAAAATGTCAAGTCACAATGTGTTTGCTTCTTTTGAAAAATCAATAAATTTCATTTAAAAATTAATTTTAATAAACAAATAAAGTTCACTGAAAAACACTGTTATCATGGGAAAGAATTTTTTCAAACGTTCAAGAGACTTTTTACTTTATTTTAAGTGTTTTTCTATAAAAAAAACATTTGTAACACATAACACAAGATTCGATACATGTGGCATCATGTGATGCCGTCATGATCATCCACCAGACAAAGGTCTATAACTACTTTCATGGGATTCATAAAAATTGGTTCATTAAAATTAAAACACCTTTCCATCGATATAAAAATAACTAATAAGATACTATAAACTATTTAAATTTGCATCAACATAATTTTGTACCCAATATATGTGGTCGCCTTTTAGACCTTGCCCTTTCAACCTGCTCTAAACTGTGTGTTGAAATGTCAGACGATCAGCTCGTTCCGGTGGATAATTATCATCCCCCCCTACACATTATAGTAAATATGTACACAAACAATCCACCACTGAAACAAACAACACTCAACTTCAAAAACGTTGATAATGATTCTATTAACTACCAACTCACTAATACAGATTGGACTTTCTTGACCACTAGCAGTGATATCGAACAAATATTAGAAAAACTCTATGAAACATTTTCTGAAAATATAAAATCTCATGTCCCCTCGTATACACCAAAATACAGAACATATCCAACTTGGTTCTCCACGGACTTTATACTCTTACTGAAACAAAAAAAAAAGCTACACAAATTTTTTTTGGGGTTAAACATTTTTTTAAGTTGAAATGATTTATGAAAATTATAAGTTAATTAAACTATAAATATAACAGTATTTTACAAAATTTAATATTTAGAATGCGAACATGACTTTTACAAAGTCAAACTTTCAAATTGATTTTTCTTAAAATCGTCAGTCATGCACTTAGTGGGTTTTATCAGTATACCGACGATATATCCTACCTCTAAGTACAATACTGGGCCAACTTACCAAAAAAAATGTTACACTTACAAAATTACACTTTGTCAGAATTTTTTTTACCTAAACAATATTTCACAGTAAAAAATATTTCTTTACATGTAGTAGGAAAGTATTTCCCTCAGAGCCAATAGGTACTCTAGTAGTACCAATACACTTACAAGAAATGAAGGGAACCTGTCTGTCCTGATTTCATAGAGCATTTCCACACCAATCACATTTACGTCTAACTTTTAAATCAAACATGGTTGTATAATTTTTTTAAATAAATAAATTCATGTTTCTAAATGACGTTTTTTTAATCATTTTTAATATTTTGTTTAGGTTCTGAATGATATTTCGGCATTGTAGTCAGCAACTCTTACAAAAATATTAGTCCATTAAAGCATGATCACAAATGATGCCACATCCCCAAACTCTAAATAAGAAATTAAAAATATATTTTTTATATTTTGATATCCTTGATTATTTATTTCTACTTTGAAGATGTTAAAATAATTCTTAAATGCGATTTTGTTATCAAGATATTATGAAAAATAAAAAGACAGATAATAAAAGATCTGCTTCAATCGAAATCGAACTCGGGACCTTTCTTCGCTCCAAGAGGGATGCATCGAAGAACAGCTGCGCCACCTCTTTCTGACAAAACTTAAATTTAGGTTCGAGGCTGACATACCCAACCATACACAATTTTTTTTTCAAATATTGCAAATATTCTATATACATTTTGGTAATTACAAAATAATGCCATTTTAGAATTGAATTTTACTTTGACTAGGCAATTATTTTGAAATATTAATAATTATTAAAAAAAATTATTTTGCTCTATTTACATAAAAATTTTATGATAAATAAATTTCAAAAATATATTAAGAAACACTTTTATGGGCGAAAATATAAATAATTGATTTATGTTTGAAACAAAAAAAAATCTTTTATGAATAAAAATTTCCACCAAAAAACGCATTTTCACAATTTTAAAATTATTATTCATTATATTACACAAAGTAGGTAGGGTAAGAGTATTCTTTTTATAAAATACAAGTGTTAAGGCACGTACTTGACTAAGTTTAACCAGCTATTCCTGACATTATTTGGAGTAAAAAAAGTCAACAAAATTTTGGTCTCCGGTAACTTTGTCGACGACTTTTTTTAATTCAAAATCCAACAAAATTAAAAATTCTTCTGCGTGTCGTCTTTGGTCACTCAGTTGAGTAATCGACCAACCACTAACCTGGCCTCCAACTGTCCAACATTTACTATTTGTTTTATGTTTTTGTAAAAAAAAATTTACAAAAAATTAAAAATTTCACGGGAGAATAAATTTTACTTACATTTTTTACTCCAAATAATGTAAGGAAACACTGGTTAAATTCAGCCAATTACGTCCCTTAACACCTTGTATAATTAACCCACAAACAAATCAAATTAGCCTTTAAAATCACGCATAATTGAATTGAACAGTCCATATAATATAATTTGAATCACAAATAAATAAAATTAATCCGTACTAGACCTTTTCTATGCCTTTTGACCAAAAAAAAACATTCAGTTTGTTTGGTTGTTTTGGCCTAAAATCCGGTTTGTAATTTCGAACGAAAATGGTAGCGCGTATCTAGCCGCTCCTATTTCTAATCATCAATGCCATTTATTCTCTGATATTTCTACTATTTCTATATTTTCACTTTTTCTCAGTTTGGGAGGCGGGTATGGGTACTGCCACCCTGGTACTATTTATTGGATAACCATTACCAATTCATTAAATAATAAACCACCCCGTTTATTGGATTACCAACAGTCCTGCCATAAGTCACCCCAACTAGTTCACTACGTTTGTTGACTTAGCAGAGTAACCGGATTAATGGGGTGAGACGTAGTCTTGCTATTGGTGAATGCCCACCAATTGCGTGGAGGGCCGGATCGTGAGATATAAATCTAGATCGCTCTAGATCAGCGGTCGTCACACTTTTCCGGTCAAGGGCCACATAGGATAATGTGAGGTATCGGTAAGGTTTTCGGGGGGGGGGGAGGGGGGTTACCTTCTTGTTTAGCAAGTTAAAAAGCAATTCTTTTGTATTTAAGTACCAGGTAGCTCCTCCTTCCTTCTTCTATTCTTTATGTATTGTCAATTCTTAATCATAATACACGTAAGATCATAATATTATAAAAAAAAAATTAGGTTGCCAGGATTCATGGGGTGAGGTTAGTCTTGGTTTTGATTGCGTGGTGGGCCGTATCGTGAGAAAATGGTTGAGAAATATAGATCGCTCCAGCAGGACTCTCTTGACCCATCGCCTCGCGTCACAGAGGCAGGATGGATTAATACGTCTGTCACTCCTAAAAACAATGACTCCCAGTTACTATCCATCAGTCATACCCTTTTTCTTCCCAGAACTTCATCTTCTTCCTTTCCCTAAAAAATCCTTCACACAACTGATGATCACATTGTCCCTTGTGGATTTTTTTCCCCTCAAGGTCTCCTAGGAGAAAAAACCCTCAATCACGCGATAACGTGATCGACACTTATTTAAAGTGTACAGATCCAGAATCTTAACAGCAGATATTTTGGTTTTCCTGCAATGGCTAGTTACATAATTGTTGCGTTCATTTCTATAATACTGATGGACATCTTCTTCATAGACCATTTGATCTTTAAGTCTACAAGACTAACTTGCCAATGATCATAGTACTCATTGATTCATAGTCAAGGTCGGAGGGCAATCTTGTTATTGAATCAAATTACTTTGGATGTTAATATTAATTGTCAAGTATTGTTTCTTTATGTAAAGACAATTTACTTGTGTTTATTATGTATACACCATTTTTCTGAAATTATTCGTTTAAAATAGTTTTAAATTGTTGTATCATTGCTAGTCTATTATTATGAAAAGGTAGTTAAATTGCCGTAAGTTTAAAATCATGTTATTTTACATAAAGTTAGGAATATAACCTGTGGGAAAATGCCTTTATATGAGGCCTCCTTTGCTGTCTGGCAGTTGGCGAATGGTCTGCATACTCCTGCCTTTCCCGTATCCACCAGAGAACAGTTATCATCTTCAAACATACAAGACACACCAGGGTTACATAAAACAACATAACTGACGATGAAGATTCTACCTACAATCCATAAATAAGTAATGAATGTCAGTGGAATATTTGAGGGTTGATATTTAACGGTCTACAGTAGGAGACTTCATGGAGAACTCCTCGGGATGAAGTTGAAAGCTTTCAGTAAGTGAATGAATGCAGAGTAGTTATAAATGAGAGAGTAGAATACAAATATTTACTGCGAAATATGGTGTCTAAATACGTTGTTTATGATTTTATCACCATATGTTGGTTTTTTTGTAGATTGAAAATTCTGTTTTTTGTTAACGATCACAATACCAATGTCAAGAAAATTAATTACCTTTTCCCTCATTTCCATCGTAAACAGGATAGATTTGTTAATTTTAATAATTTCTTTTAGAAAAACATCAAATTGTCTCTGCGTTCCTGTGCAGATAACTAGAATGTCATCCATATTTTTAGTAATTAACCGTTCAAGTCGACATAGCAACAAACTTGGGAATCCCATATAGATTGAATAAAATCCTTGTAGACTATCCCCTCCCTCTCCCCCATAGGCTATGTATACAACCAAAGATTAACCATTGTACCTGTCGAAAGATGGCCTTATCAAGTTGAAACTGGTTAAAGTAACAAATCAATTAAGTGGAAATAAGTTTAATACTTGTTTTATTATATTTTAAATATAATATAATTCCTCCAGGAATTTTCTGTATTAAGAGTAGAAAGATTAAGTTACGGGTATCGTACCTTCAAAAACTGTCACCGGAGGGCAGCACACAATCTGAACTCTGTCCTCTAATGCGCAAATCTGAAAAAAGTAGGCTATTAGCCTTCATTGTTATTTTTATAAAAAAAGTAACAATATTAATAAGATTTAAAGAACACAAAAGAGAAAAGACACAACATAAAGACCAAATCTCCACCGAGAATTGAACCTGGAATGAATGTCAGTTGGCTATATAGTCATACCTGGCTCAGAGAAAAATGCTTCATCCTCTGTGCTATCGGAATAACTTTTTTTAACCGTAAAAAGTTTTTACCACTTGATTGTTTACCTAAATGCTTTTATTAATATCTATATTGATGTATACAGCATTTAAGCGATTTCGGTTTTACTACAGTTCTTACAATAAAAAAATATAATAATTAAAGATATAATTTCAAATTTTCACAGCCAAAAACATGGTAGTGATTTATTACTGGAGTATTTTGCCGTGTTACTCTAACACTTCCTTTAACCAATATTTCGGACAACGTTACAGATTCCCAAATATAAGCTACTAAAGGAGGTAGCACACCACTGCACAATACCCCAAAAATAAATCATTGAAATAATACATTTTTTTATTCCAAAAGGGGTAGTGCAATGCAATACTCCATATTAAGAGAACACAAAAAATAAATCAGACAAACAATAAGAAAAAAGTAATAAAATAACAAAACGTACATAAAATAAAAATGGAAAAGCATTGAAAAAATTAAAATAAAAAATATTAAAATTTAATACAAAAATGTATGCAGGCAGCCGTTTATGGGGGATATTTGACCGTCTCTCATCTCCAGAGGACCATCAGGGGGGACTCCATCCTGGCAATTATGGCAATGCTAATTGTATTCTTTGATTGCGCCATAAGCTTCCTATGCGATGGCTAAAAAGTGTTCTGAAAGTGTGCTCTGAAAGTGTTCTGGTCCCTCCAGGATTATTTTCGTTGCGTTGCAGTATCTCAGTAGGCAGCATAGTGGGCAAAAAGCATTATTGCCAGTGTATTTCAGCTTATTCCAATGGGATGCAGTGTGATCTATCCATGGTTGTGACGTATCCAGCGGGGTACAGAATGCATTGAATAGTGACACTTACCAGCTCTAATTTTTCTTTGTCTTTCTATATCCTCGATGACTTTCAGGTTGTCTATGATAAATATGCGGCATGTACTTTACGTTTCGAGAATCGTCCATTTTCTTTCCCTCTAGCCATACTAAGGGTGTTTACACGATTCCGTTTTTACGTTTGAAAATCATAAAAATTGATTTGGATGTTTTTTTTTCAATTTTAATTTATTTATTTATCTATATTATAAAGTATATGTTTTTATTTTATTTTTTATTGTAATTTAAAATATGAGTTATATATGTGCAAGTATATTTTACAAAATATTATAATAAAGGCCATTTTTGTCATGTATACCTTATCAGAAGAGAGGAGCTCTTTTGCCTGATAAGGGAACCATGATTCTTACTTAGGTTGTAAGTTATGATACGTTTTGTATAAAATATTTACTTTCTACTGTAATTTTTTTTATTGTTTAATTTTAATTATTTGTTCTAATTGGTTGATGATACAGCAATATTCAGAAGGGAGGTTATTACAATATTTTATGGCTTGGAGAATATAATGATTTTGCATTTGATTATTTTAAAATTAGGTGTAATAAATTGGTTTCCATTTCTCATTTGTTACTGAAATTATTGATATTCTTTGTTATTTTTACCTGTACATATTTTTATTATGAAAGCATGCTTAAATATATCATCGACATTTGGTACCTAAAACAATTTAAAATTTATATTGGTTTTTTTATGCCTGCCTCCCTAGGATAGTGACGGGACCCACATAAATTACAAAGAAGGGAATGATTTTTTGCAAAACCTTTACGTGTGAAGATTTTGCAAAAAATACAAGGATATAACAGTACCTGTGGGGAAATGCCTTTGTTGGCAGCCTCCTTTGCTGTCTGGCAGTTGGCAAATGGTTTGCATACTCCCGCTTTTCCTGTGTCCACCATAGTACAGTTATCACCTTTAAACAAACAGACACACCAGCGTTACACAACACAACAGGACGATGAAAATTCTACTCACAATCCAGAAGTAATGTGCGTTAGTGAAATATTTGAGGGTTGATGTTTGCGGGTATGAGGTTTTATTCAAGAAATCCGAGTGTTAAAGTTGCAAACAATCAGAGCCTTTGGTATTCCACATCAAAGACTCGCTACCATTTTTTTTAAATATACAACTGTTTTGTTTTGATCAGGAAGCCTACAGAACAAACTTACCATCGCCTACTTGATTTGTAATGATTAATGAAAGGTCGAAATACCTTCAATAACCCCCTCACAGCAGACAACCGGAACAGAGCCATCTAAAGCGCAAATCTGAAAACAAAAACCAAAATAGTTAAAGATAAAGTTATATTTAAATTGCAATGAAGAAATCATAAGTGTTATTTGTTTGTTTAAAGTTTATTAAAATAATATTGTAGACAAAGACATTAAAATAAATATATTATATAAATAAATATTCAATTATTAAAGCTGTTTGCTTCATTGTGATTATTAGAATGGCGCAATGTTAGTGTGATATAAATAATTCAAAAAAAGAAGAGAGACATGCAGTGGTTACTATAAAAGTAAAAATACGGCTTCACCTGAGGAGTTATTCCCTTCAGGGCCGCTTCCACGGCGACGGGGCATTTTGATATCCGAAGGCACTTTCCGGCCCGCCCCGTTTCAGCTAGCTTGCATTGATCACCTGCAAAAGCAACATGACCGTTATACAAGAAGAGAGAAATATTATTTAGAGAATGATGATTTTTTTTGGGTACTATACCTTCAGCTACTGTCACCCGAGGGCAGCAAACAATCTGAATACTGCCTTCTAAAGCGCAAATCTGAAAACATAATGGACCGTCTTCATTGTGGTTTTAATAATTAATAAAATAATGCCATTAAGATTTAAAGAAATAAAAAGAGAAAAGACACGATTAGATCACGCGGCTTGAAACAAGCCCCTGATTTTTTGCTTGAGCCAAGCATTTGTGCTTGCCCCAAGCTTGATGAGATTTCATATTATAGTGGTTTGACTGTGTTTGTGACCGGCATGATCATGCATGAGAAAAATGATATTTTAACTTGTACCATTCCTGGCACAAAATTTGTTTATTTTTATTCTAACTCAAAGCTAGAGTTAAGAAAGCTTTTTCTCTGTTGGATTATATTTCATACGCAGTCACACAAAATCTACTTTGTTTGATCAACTGCACCGACGAATGAATACTAAATAATTGTCTTTTGAACAAAAGGCATTACGTATTCATCAAGCTGCTTAAGGATGAAGAATAAAATTACACGCTTGACCGTATCGGAACCCTTTGATTCGGGATGAAAAAATATCTTCTATTTTGTACCGATTTCTGTATAGCTTACGATGATAGACATTAATTTGACATATGTCATCTCTCATTGGTTTATGCTGGTAAAAAACTACATTCCGTGAAAATTTTGCAGGCTTTATAATTAAAATATTTAAAAAAAAAATTACAACATGTGTTTATCCACTGATTGTGAAAATATCATACCTTTTTTATTACGCATGGAATTAATTATTTCGCAACGTTGTCTTCTGAAACTCACATTGTAAGAAGATTGATTTCAAACACTTTTATCATGGTATTGTAAATATTATTAATAGTAGGTACGTCAAATTGTTGTAAATGTGTAAATATATTGTTATTATACGTAAATGGATAAAAAGTACCTGTGGGGATTTGCCTTTACTGGCGGCCTCTACCGCTGTATGACAGTTGCCGAATCGACTGCACACTCCCGAAGTTCCTGTGTCCAGCATAGTACAGTTATCACCTTCAAACAAACAGAAACATCAGAATTATACAACACAATAAGTGAAGGTGAATAAACTATATGAAGTGAAAGTGAGATACCTTCTCTAGGGGTAGTTGCATTTGCCTGGTATCTAGCTTGCAGTCTTGTCTCTTGCCCTGGTACCCAGGGGCAGCATACAATGAGCCTGTTCTCCGGGGAGGCGCACTCCTGAAAACATCACCACGTTGTATTACTTATTCTTTTATACTACTGTCTTCTCTTTCCCTAAAAACATGCTGATCAGAATTTTAACGTCAAATATCGATGCTCTATTCCGTTTCACAGAAATAATACATCCTGATTTCCATACAATTGAAAACTAATTGCCATAATTAGAACATAACCGTTTAGAGTAGTGGACAAAAAAAATTAATTGGTGTAAGACATGTTATAAGTCGTAAGACCTGCCATGTTAAATAATTTATTTTATTAAATGACATCACTTTGTACACACCATTTATTTAATCAACGTGCTTCAAAACGAATGGTAAAAAACTATTTCGATAAAATTTAAATATATTATAGTATAACTAATTTTATGTTTATACCGTACGACACGAGTATTCCTCGTCAATATTGTATTTCGTTGTGAATTGAAAAATGTTATACGTTAACCCCTCCGAATTTTCGAGAATATTCGCTTTTGGTGTCTCTAACAAAATGACATTTTACGAAAATTTTTTGTTATTACTGCTTCACAATTAAAGCTTTATAAATGAAACATTTCTGAACGTAGCGGAATAGTAAAAACTGTTTTAGAAAGGTTACAAAATAGGCTTTCAAATTATTATATTACAAATAAATATTAGCATTTGTAAATATTAAAATTTAGAACGCAAACATTAAAAATACATAAAAATGACCCACGTGATGTTTTTATGTGAAATCGGTACTAAAATCACAGAAATTACAGATTATGTAAACAAAAATACTTATTCTATTGTATATATGTGTAATAAACACTTTTGTCACCTCACTTTTTTATCATTTCATATAAAAATATATAATAAAAATTTAAAATGTGGAGCGCGGTGGAGCAAATTTGCACGGGTAAATATTTTTGTCAACTACACGACTGACAGCTGATTCCTGTTATGTATTTCCATAAACAACTTGATAGGGATGTGCAGCTTGATCTACTATCTACCTATTACTTTTTGTTTTAGGGATGTAACTAAAGCAATAACGGAATTAGAACGATTTCTATGGAAACACACGTGCTGACGTATAAACACGCTTATTGTACTTGACTGCTGTTCTATTTTTAATGCTTATATCTACTTACGTTGCGGAGAGGTTAAGATACTTAACCATGGGGCCGCTCAGGCCCAGAAATAATAATAATATCTAATTATTCCCCTCCCACGCGCGTGATCCATACGCCGCTTCCAGTAGCTTCGAGTAGCTTCCAGTAGCCTTAAGTGACGCCAGAGCCGTAAATTTTAAATTTTAAAGTTAAATTTCTGTAAGTAAATTCATTTAATTTTCTTTGCAGGCCTCTCTGACCCATCGTCAGTACTTACGTGACTTTTTAAAATTGGTTTTAACTAAATAAAAATAAAACATACACAACTTTACTAAAGTTTTTTACATTATATAGTTTATTCAAGACACTATTGAAATATTATAATAATGGAGAGTTGATTGTTTTTATTTAACTTAATAGATAACACAGATAGATTTCTGACCTCAAGTGATATTCGCCAAAATTATTACATATTGTCCAAATTGTCAAATATAAGTTACTTGACAATATTTTTTTTAATTTTCATTAATCTCTAATGTATTAAACATTTAAAGTAACAGGCTACGTGACTTTTTTCATGTTGATTTTTACTATTTAAAATCAAACATTAACAATTTTACTAAAGTTTTATTTATACAGTTTATTCGAGACACTGTTGAAATATTATTAGAAAAGTGGGTTCATTGTTTTAATTTAGTTTAATAGATAATACAGACTGATCTCAAAGTGATTTTTGCCAAAATTGATTACATAATATCCAAATTGTCAAATATAAGTTACTAAACAATAAAAAAGGAATTTTATTTTATTTTAAATATTTAAAAATTAATTATTTGGACCAAATTTTTTTCATGGATCTCTAATATATAAACATTTAAAGTAACGGGCCACGTCAGAGAAAACGTAAAAAAAGCGTCAGCAATTAAAGGATAAAAAACTAACCAACTACGAAGAGCAAATAAATACCACGTTTTTTCTTTGAAACATTCAATATTTTCAATTTAATATTAGTAAATAAAAAAATAAGCTATTAGCAAAAAACGAGTGAAGCAATATATAAATCACATAGGTTAACACATTATGTAGATAAATACTAGCATAGGTCCACAATAGAAATCATAATATAACTAGTTTTCCAGAAAATATTTAAAGTAAAAGAAGCAATATCTAACTTCATTTTTGATCCTTGGAAATTATAAACGAATGTTTGCATTGGTAACGAAAAATATTTTTTTATATACAGTGAGAACAACAGGAATGCTTTGAAATAAAATAACTGGTTTGGTTTATAATATGATGAGTTTTTTAATTTGCATCTTGTACTGCAGTGTTTTTAATTGTAAAATATCCATAGAAAATACATAACTACGTCAATTTTATTGGTAAAATAAATTACGAATCAACTTGATATGTAGAAAGATTATATCTATGTGACTTCACCTGATATGGCAATCCGTGGAATACCGCTTCCAAGACGACGGAGCACCTCGTTATGTGTCTGCAGACACCCGGCTGGATGGTTCCGGCTACTACACACAGATCTCCTGTAACATAATATCAGAACTTTGTGAGAGAAAGGAGAGGAACCCGCGACCTTTGAATTCGCTGTTGAGAATTATACACCTCGACTCCAAAGGCCGTTAGTTTAAGTAATTAATTCACGATTACAGTTGGGCCATCTCAATGCGAACTCTTAGTTCTCGAGATTTTTCTCTTACATTAACTCCACATGAGATAATTTCTCATAAATGCTACGAATACATTTGCGGAACCAAGGGGAGAGCCGAGCCACCAATTATGATGGGAAAGAAACGAAGCAACCGCAAGCGTCGTTTCGTTGCATTTTTGGTTGCTTCGTTTCTTTCCCATGAGTGGTTCGGGCCGCGTATGTTTGCGCAGACTTAGCCTATTCGTACATGGAGCTACTTCATGCGCATAGCGTTCGCGTTCGTATATTAAGCTAAGCGTATCATAATATATGGTAAATAGTAATAGCGGCGCGTGTGCTAGCTGCGCGTCGTGTTCTGTATCGTGTGTGTAGTGTTCACTAAGATACAGCAAGGCTGCTTTAACTTCAGAACATAAATCAAGATCATTATAATTTCTACAATCAGCAAAATATAACCAAATCCCAAAAATGAAGAATATATCTGATGAAAATCTTCAATTATTATTGTAGCACAGGTAAAGTGGATCAAGTAGTTGCCTTGAGAGTATTTGTATTCAAATCATTGATTTTTTTATTGATAAATCAATATATTCCCCGTGTTTTGTGTTTTATTTAGTTATTTAGTTTTATTTTTAGTTATTGGTCGCCAGAAAAATAAATGCAGAATATTTATTTAACATTTTAAACAAAATTAAATAAAAAATAGTTCAGATGGATTAACTATTAGTATAATAAAAGATGCTTATCCAGTAATAGGATCTACTCTATTAAATATTATTAATGAGACGATTGAAGAAGGAAAATTTCCAGTCATGGAAACTATCTACTATTATACCGATTCCAAAGGTTAAAAATACCAGAAAATGTGAAGAATTTCGACCAATCAACACCTTACCAAAATATGAGTAGATTCTTGAAGTTATAATAAAAGAACAAATTTTCCAATATCTAGATAAACACGATATTTTATACCAAGAGCAATCAGGGTTCAGATCTAATAACTCATGTGAAACAGCATTAAACGTAATTGTCGAAGAATGGAAGGAAGGAATGAATAATAATAAATTATTTATCTTAGCAATATTTTTGAATTTTCAAAGGGCATTCGAAACTATAGATCGAGACATACTAATAAGAAAGCTTAAAGAAATTGGTTCCTCATCTGTAGCCATTAAATTAATACAAGAGTATTTGAGAGACAGAAAACAGGTAACAAAAATAAAAAATCACTTTTCAAAACCAATGGAAAATAAGTTAGGAGTACCACAGAGATCGGTTCTTGGACCTCTATTGTTCATACTCTATATTAATGACATGGTGAAAATATTTTCTAAATGCAGAGTACGACTATTTGCCGAAGATAATTAGTATACTTAATTGGAAATAACTATGAAGAACTAATACACATTTTAAATAATGAACTAAATGATGTATCAAGATGGCTAAAAATAAATAAGCTTAAATTAAATACATAAAAAAAAACAAAATGTATGGTGATTGGATACAAGAAGACATCCAGTGAAAGCAAAATTAAAATTGATGGTGAAATTATTGAAAATGTTACTGAAATGAAATACTTAGGAGTTATATTAGATTCCAAACTAAACTTCAATAGACATGCTGAATACACCCAAAAGAAAATTGGCAAGAAGATATCATTTTTTGGAAGAATTCGGCCAAAAATTTCTAGAAAAACTGCAATCACCTTAAACAATTCAATTATTGCTCCACACTTCAACTACTGCTCAAGTATACTTTTCCTATGTAACGAAAGAGAACAAAATAAGTTACAAATTCTCCAAAACAGGGCAATGAGAATAATTCTTCGACGAAACAGATTTTCAAAAACAATTAAAATGTTAAAGGAACTAAATTGGTTAACCGTGAAACAGATGCTGACCTTGAACACGATGGTATTTATCCACAAAATATTGAACAACACGTTACTAAAATACTTCTCAAATAAAATTGTATATAACAAGGACACTCACAGATATAACACAAGGACGTGCAAGGAAATTAGGCTACAAAAAAAGGACAAAGCGAATACGCAGAACAGTCTACTGTACAAGGGAATGAAGTTATATAACACACTACCAGAAACTTTAAAGTCCACACCAATTGGAAAGTTCAAGATGTATTATAGGAGCTACATAAAACTTGAAAAAATATAGTGAATATGAAATATTATTATTAATTTGAAATTTGTAAACTTAAATGTACAATTTTACACCATTACTAAAATAAAAATTATTATTTAAAAAATAGTATTTACATTTCGATTGGCTTATCAAACTCCTTTTTAAGATTTAACATGGATGGATTTTTTTAAGATATAACGAGGTTAGGTTTTTTAAGATATAACAAGGGAAAGTTTTTTCAAGATATAACGAGGGTGGTTTTTTAGATTTAACAAGGGTAACTTTTGAAGATATAACAAGTGTAGGTTTTTTAAAGATATAACGAGGTTGTTTTTTTTAAGATATAACAAGGATAGGTTTTAAGATATAACGAGGGTGGTTTTTTAAAGATTTAACAAGGGTAGATTTTTAAGATTTAACTAGAGCGGATTTTTTTAAGATTTAACAAGGGTAAGATTTTGATGATTTAATGAGGGTGGGTTTTTAAAGATAAAACAAGGGTAGGTTTTATAAGATATAACAAGAGTGGGTTTTTTAATATATAACAAGGGTACGTTTTTTAAGATTTAACGTAGGTGGATTTTTTAAGATATAATAAGTGTGGGTTTATTAAGATTTCACAAGGGTGGGTTTTTTTAAGATATAAAAAGGGCTGGTTTTTTATGGTATAACAAAGATGGGTTTTCAAGATTTAACAAGGGTGAGTTTTTCTTCATCGCGTGAAATATCAACATGAATCTGGAGTTAAAAGATGATATTAAAATATTATAAGAAAATTGCCAGATTTTATGTCTCCATTTAACACGCGGTTATTACTATTACACAGATCAATTCAAAAAAATCAGTCGTGAGTCGTAACACACCCTATTATACGTTTATACGTAGATAGGTACCTGCCTACTTTATGGCATGTCCAATTTCTTGATTTAAGTAAGTTTAAATTTTGAAAATGGCACTTAAATATTAAAAAAATTGAGTTAATTGAACCATTTTTCTCGCAGGACTAATGCACAGAGCGTACAACCGAAATTCATAAGTTTTACGTATCGCTATTCCAAATTCATCACATAATCTTTAAAATCACACCAACATTGAAAGCAAAATTCATTTCGTTGAATGAGGGCTACGCAGGACGCACAGATAACCGAAATCAATGTATTTAACGATGTAAGTTCATATACCTTTTGTTTGAAATTTGTGTTTGAAATATATTGAAGTTGTAAAAAAAATTGTTTGTTTTTTGATTAATGAACTAGGCAAAAGCTTAAAAAATGTTTTTTTTATTATGAAAATAAGGATTGACACTATCTGCACCCGAGCCCTCCATATTATATTCTGAAGTGTAGAAATTCGTTGTAAGGAACTAAATTTGTTATTAACACAAGATTACGGTAACCGTCAAAAACTCGGGTTCTAAAAAAAATGCATAAAATTAATGTTTTTGTATTGTTATAATAGTACCTATGTAGTTTTATAAGGTTATAATGATAATTACAAATGTACGCGGTATACGAAACCTCGTGTTACAAGCGGGAAACTGGTAAATCTATATTAATAAATCAAATGTAAATTTTTAGATCAAATAAAAAAACAAAAAAAAATTGTTGGGGGGCAGGGGCGTGCAATCCATATAGGCACATTAGCACTGCCTACCCTACCGTATTTGTAAAACCTAAGCCTGTAAATTAATAATATTATAATTTATTAAATTATTGCTAAAAATAAATACAAACTTTCAAAAATAAGCGCGAAAATGCTAAGCAACAGAAACTACGCGCGCTACATAAAACGGCATCCTACAAACGTGGCATAAACTGTATCTAGAAAAGCGCCCCCTCCGACTGCCTCACTAAAATGCGACCTAAGCAGGAATTATTTCTGCTTGAATGTTTACGAAATGCTTTTAGCATAGAGTAGAACTGTCGTTTTGAATTTGCTTCTATGAGGTATTTTGTTAGTATTAGGCAGTGCTTTCTGGAACAAAATTAGCAAATGGCAATCAGTGAAGACAATTGACAGATGTTGTTATCTATTTAGTAGTTGTCTTACCAGCAGCAAGCACACTTAGCGAAAACTTGTACAAAGGGAGTGATTTGTTGTAAGTTTTTTTTAAATATATTGGAATCAATTCGGCGGTTTTCCTACTGCCTACTAAACACTCTGTGCACGCCACTGCTAGGGGGTTATTCTCAGCGGTTTGATTTCAGTAAAAATTCATTGAACCATAGATCCGCCTCAAAAGATTTATGTACGGTTGAGTTGCCGTTAAAAGTGGAAATTAAAAAGAAAACTAATCGAAATTAATTTTTAAGGTTCATCAGTTTCCCGCTTGTACCGCGAGTTTACAAACCCCGTGTATAGTATCAAACTCAGTTTTCTTTGTCGACCTACAAGTTTTATTCTGAGATTAACGAGAAAAATAAAAGGATAGTAACTTCACTGAAGAAGAAGAGAATACTAAAAATCTAAACGAAAAATGAAAAAGAACAAGACAGAAAAATTAACAGATAATGGTCACAACTGGGACTTGAACTCCGGATCTCTTGTTTAACTGAGACAAACGCTTTAAACAATACGGCTACCGAGACCTCTTATTTTTACGTCATTTTCGTCAAACTCATATTTCAATTTTCAATTAAAACAATATTATCTTCAACTTTATTTTCCCGTATTATTGGATACCATCTTTCTGAATTGTAAGCAATTTAAAAATCTTCAAAGGTTATTTTAAAAAGAAAGTTGTTAAAAAAATTTAAATTACTTGCCCACATCTGATTTTGAAAAAAAACGTTTAGCCTGAGCAATGCCGGGGACTTCAGCAAGTATGTCTCGTATCCAAAAAGGTGTGTTTCTAAATTTATCGTCTTTAATAAAACAAAACAAAAATTTCTTCCTTAAACATAAGATTTGTAAGCGAGTACGTAAATACCTACCTACTTAAAAATTAGGTCCTTACATAAGAAATTGGCGTTTTGCCGTACTGGCAACTTTGATCTCAAATATCTTCTCTTTGGTTAGGAATTCCAAATTCAATTTTATACAGCTATTTACTCATGTGTTTGTGTTTTGAAAATTATAATTCATTTGTTTTTTTCTTAATTGTTTTTTTTTTCTTTGCGTCACTTAGTTTGCAAAATGGAAAACTTGAAATATCGCGTTATTTACGAGTACGAGTTCCACCGTGGCACCAGTGCTGCAGAAACGGCTCGAAGGATTAAAGATGTGTATGGCGACGGTGCCGCAAAAGAAAACACAGTGCGTTTTTGGTTCCAACTTTTTCGTTCTGGAAATTTCGACTTGCAGAACAACCCCGTGGACGGCCGGAGACCAAAATTGATAATGAAGAATTGAAGGCTATTGTGGAAGCGGATCCATCGCAAACCACGTCCGAGTTAGCTGCAGGCTGCGGTGTTATTGATAAAACTGTTTTAATCCACTTGAAGCAAATTGGGAAGGTGAAAAAGCTTGAAAGGTGGATACCTCACGAATTGAGTGAAGCAAATAACAAACGCGCGTTGACCGCTAGACCACACACTGCACAACAGACGGCTACCAAATTAGAGGAACTTCAATTGGAATGTCTAAGACATCCACCGTACTCTCCGGACCTTGCCCCAACAGATTACCATTTTTTTCGAAATTTGGATAACTTTTTGCAACGGAAAAAAATCAACTCCGATGGGGCAGTCCACACCGCCTTCAAAGATTTTATTGATTCCCGTCCGAATGTTTTTTTATTAAAGGGATCGATGAACTACCTATGAGATGGCAAAAGTGCATAGATAGCAATGGTACATACTTTGATTAAATAAATATATTATATAAAAAAAACAACTTTATGTTCCTCCCATACAAAACGCCAATTTCATATGTAAGGAAACTATTTTTAATTGTATCTTTTTTAAATAACTTTAAGTATTTAATTATATTATTTATCAAAAGAAACATCACTTTATTTGTGATAATCCATCTTTCACACTCTCTTCATACAGATTATCACCTCTAACCCAAAACGGAAAGTAGGTACAAAAAAAACAGAGGGATCAAAAGCACAACGGCCGAGTTAAAACACGACTTGGTTAAGCTCAGTTAAAAATAGCGTGATTTAAAAAATAACAAAAAAATATTATGTTAATATTGTACAAGAGTCCCAACTGCTCCCATCTGGAGAAGTGAGACCTGGAGATCTGGAGGTGCGGAAGAGGTAGGTGGGGAAGTACCTGGGAATTCAGATCTGGTCACCAAACACAGCTAAAGTCATTTCAAGCAAATTTTCTATTTCAAATGGTGGTCTTTCACCAGGGCGATACTGAGAGTATTTTCCACTCTGGGACGTATTGCGTATTATTTTTTATTTTATTAATTGTGAAATAAGATTAATTAATGAATAAAAAATTATTTGCGATCGCCATTATTTTTACTGGAAACTTTTGGTTTGCTGGTCGAGAACTTTACCATTCATAAAATGATGACATAAACACTACATATTATCACTCATTAGATTGCTCCCCACGGAGGAAAAAAAAAAAAAAAACTGCGCCCTACAACCGTTAAAAATATAGTAAGCATAACGTTTTTTACGAATTTAGCCGTTGGGACTCATGTGCAGAATTATAAAAAAATCCAAATATTCAGGACTTAAATAATGAATCGAAACTATTTTTAATTGACCTTTTCTAACGTTCCTACGAAAATAGAAAATAAAAATAATTATTTTGCCCATCATATTACAATAATTATAGTCCAGTAAAATAAGGATTTCACTCCTAAGTGAAACCGAATAAGCTGAAACTTTGCCTTTATTTTAGTATTCTACATGTTGCGTCAAAAGTCTCATAAGGTAGCAAGTGAGCATCTTTGGATATTCAAGGTCAAAGGTCACGAAAATCAGTTTTTTGGAAATATCTCGCTTCCTTTGCCTCGAATCGTGTTTGCATTTAAATAAAAGTTAAAGAATATAAAATTCTCTATAAATTTGTTCGACAATATTTTTTTATACGGTTAACGGTTAGTTAAAGGTAGGATAAAGCCCGAAGAGCGTGGAGCGCTCAGCCGTATATGCCGTAGCGCAAGGTCAATGGCGAATCCCAGTTCATAGTACGGTTTTTTAACTTAAATTCGTTAAATATTAGTCATTAACTATTGAATATATTTTATTTATAAATATTTCTCATAAATCAAATAGTCATTTAATATTACTTGCCCTTTGCAAATAAATAATAAAGTAATTACATAAGTGAATTATTTTTAATGTATTGTAATTATAATCTCATTAAGAATAATTGTATTTTAAATAGGAAAGAAACTAGGTATTTTGGTTTTTAGACTCGGGTCTATGTACGCATTAAGAGTATTCCTGGAAAAACATACTCTACTTAATGACCCTGTCCATAATTGCAAGATGCGTCAACAAATTTTCCGTTGTTTGTATAAGTTTTTTATAAGACCGTTTTCTTTATGATGGAACCACTTTCTACCAAGTTTATTCGTTAGTTTTAAAGTGCATCTTGGCAAAGACGGACGTAAGATTATAAGAGTTATCATGGCTGATTTGTGTTTTATATGTAACAAGTCATTTTCTGAAGGTAATGCTGTAAATGTTGTGCGCGGCATACATACCATAAAAGCAGCAAGTCTTGAAAGAAATGATGGACAGTATGGACACATTAACTATTTAAACACTTTAACTTCTGTAAATGTTCATACCGAGTGTCAAAAAGTGTACATTAGTAAAAATTCAATCAGAGCACGAAAAAACGCCTAGAAGACAGTGAACCTTCTACATCATCAAGTGTACCTCGCAAGAAAAGAAGTGAAGTGTTTGATTTTAAAGAATTGTGTTTATTTTGTGGTGAAGCAGCTGATGAAGCAGCAGACGTGAAAAAAACCGTGAAGTACAGACGCACTATTAGTAAAGTAAGCACTCTCGAATTCAAAGACAATGTTATTAAAAGAGCAGAAGAACGAAGCGATTGTTTAGGAGAGTTAGTAAAATATAGTGTTTCTTATGAGCATGACTTGATAGCTGCTGAAGCAAAATACCACGCCGTTTGCTATAGTAATTTCTTAAAGTCATTTCTCATAAGAAAGCCTCGCCAAGATAGTCAAGTCACACAATCAATGAAAAAGATTTTTAACTATATAGAAAATCATGAAGATTCCCAATTTACATTGTCAGAGCTGAAAGATGTCCCTACGGAGTATGTACCAAGTGATCAGACAATAATTTTGAAACTACAACAGAAGTATTTAACTGATATAATAATTACGAAAAAGGAAGGATCATTCACTATTATATCTTTTCGTGATGCACAGGCTAATTTATTATCAAAAGAATGGTACGAGAATAAAAAAAGAACTCCCGAAGAAGAACGGTTACGGATAGTAGAAGCTGCTGAGGCTATTATTAGGGAAGATATTCGATCATCTATAGTTGAAACCAAATCTTATCCACCTCCGAGTAGAATGCTAGATGATGTAAATGCAGAAATACCAAAAAGTTTATTACATTTCTTACAAGAAGTAATAATGAAACACAGAAAAGGATAAACAGATGATTTAAAAACGAAATTCACATCTATAAGTCACGCAATAATGGCTTCGTTACGAGAACGGTCATTTTCATCACAGTTACTGTTGGGCCTGTCTGTATTTCTACATAGAAAATATGGATCTAAAAGATTGTTAGATGTTTTATCTAGCTTGGGGTTCGCAACTTCGTGTAGTAATACTGTACAGTATGAAATTTCAGCAGTTTACCACCCGCAGCCTCATATTTTACCATCAGAATCAGGTGCGCTAGTACAATATGTCGGAGACAATGCGGATATAAATATTAATACTCTTGACGGTAATAATACTCTTCATGTTATGGGGTTGATTAAAATAATCACTCCAAAAGAAGCTGTTCTTTACAATGAGAACATACAAAAATGTACAACTAAACCAAGTGCGAAAGAGTTAGCAGCAATATCACACGTATCTCTCCAAGCATATGAAAAGCCAGTAGTACCTGGATACACCAAGATTCAAGTAAAAAATCTACATGGCGATCAAGTACTCCATGAAAACCAATTAAATGCAGTTGATTTTTTGTGGTTATACGGAAAATGGAAAAATATTTCACCGTTGCCTGGGTGGAATGGCTATTTTGAACAGCTTACTAAAAGTAATAAGGATTTTTCTACTTCTCAGGTTATGTTTCTACCTTTTATTGACCATCCTGCCAGTAATTTAGACACAATTTACACCACATTGCATTGCACTATTAATATTGCCAAGTCACATAGACAAAAAACGTGTGTAATAACGTTTGATCAACCTCTTTATTCTAAAGCTCGTGAAATGGTTGCTGCCTCAGATGCTAACTCAGACATATCTAAAGTAGTTGTTAAACTTGGAGGATTTCATATGCTTATGTCCTTTCTTGGATGCATAGGACATATAATGGACGGAAGTGGACTCAAGGAAGTTCTAGGTAAAATATATGCTACAAATTCAGTCGACAAAATGTTAAATGGTCATGCTTACGCAAGAAGTATTCGAGGTCATACACTATTGCGACTTGCATTATCAAATACGATTTTTGAAGACATGAAAATTGAAAATTGTGTGTTGGATGAGTTAATTGAACAGATAACTTGCCGCGATGTTAACTATGTAAAGGTAGAAGGGTGTGTAAATAACTCGAACTCATTAATTGATCAATTTCAAGATAAATTGAATGAATTAAAAACTCAAGGTCCCACAGCGCAGTTATGGGTACAATACTTCGAAATGGTATCAATAGCACTAGACTTTATTCGGCCTGAAAGACTGGGACTTTTTCAAGAACATCTTGATGCAGTGTGAAAAATGCTGCCGTATTTTCATGCCAGTGGTCACTTTTTATATGCAAAGTTGGCACATTTATATCTTCAAGATATGATCCAATTAGGAGATATAATGGATGAACAGACTTTTGAAAACTTTAAAAATGGATTCTTCACTGTAAAACGGACAGAAAAATTCAATTCTGGTACATGGACTGACATGGTAATAGAACAAAGTCTTATGAAATCTATGAAGATAAAAGGGGGATTATCTCGAGGTCGAAGTACGCAAGAAAGTGTTTTATGTAAATGGGTGTGTGCTATGTATGCCACGAATACGATTTGTGAGGAAATTGAAAAATTTTGTAACACATCTTTAGATTCTGCAGAACAACACGTCGATGCTATAGATTCACAGGTAAAAAGAGATAATACTGATGTAAGTAAACTAGTCGATTGGTTTACGCTTCATAACCCCTTTCCGAATACGAAACAGTTGGTATCCTTAGCTTCTGGAATTGTCGGGAATGATCAAATAAATTGTTACAGAGCCTATGAAGTCGGACTTGAATCTATGGTAAAGATAACTGGTTTGAACTTTAATGATGTAGAAGACGTGTTGTTGTCCCTACAAGACTGTAAGAGGGCACCGGCGTCTCGTGCACGATGGTCCCGATGTCTTCCAAATTATGAGGGTGGTAACCCTGAATTGTTGAGGGTGGCAACCCTTGATCTGCCTCCCTGCACCCAGAGCTTGGTGATGGCGGCTCTGGATGTCCTGGTCGCTGCCTGAACCTGGCGCCTTGCGGTATCCTAAGTAGGGCCGGCTTGTCTGGAGAAGGTAGGCACCAGGCTTGGTAATCAGGCAGAGCTTCAGCAGGAGGCAGTCGGAGAGAGGTCTTCCAGAGGAAGTATTTAATAAAACACTTTGTTGAGTAGAAAGTTGAACTGATTTTTTGATTTTTGAATGACGGGCTTATGGAGCACCGGGCCAATTTAGGCCCCTTTCTCCTTCAACTGAGTTATTTATGGTTGTAGAAAGTGAGATTTGTTTTTGTTTTTGTTAATTTTTAGTTGCAAAGGATATGGCTGCAATATGGGGGGTGATTATTTCGGAGGAGGTGGTTGGTGTTTGATTTCTTTTTCACTGCGGGGCGAGGGAAGAACTGGGTGGATACCACTATTTGAGGGACGGGGGGAAGGGTAAGGGGACTTTGGGAGATGGGGGATTTTAGTGGGGTAGTGGCAGATCGGGGGGAGGCACGTTGTGGCGTGGGGATTGCGTAGTCCTTGGCGAGGGTGGTGGGAAGAGATAGTGGGGAGAGTAGTTTGGGTAATAGAGAAGAGATTTGGATTAAGCGGTTGGTTTGGGGGGTGGTTGGCGGGTGAGAGGTAAGGGGGTATATCGTTTGGGAAGGTATGGGGGGGCGGACGGTTTGAGGAGCGATGGGGGCGCGTTCGGTTTGGATGGCGATGGGGGCGCTGTCGGAATGGGGGACGATGGGGGCTCTGACGATTTGGGGGGCGAAGATGTGGTGGGCGGTGTTGGGAGGGTGGTCAGTATTGGGGTCGGTGAGGGCCAGGTCGGATTGGGCGGCAGGGAGAGGGCGGTCGGTTTGGGGGGCGGCTAGGGGGGTGATAAGGGGGTTGCTGGTTGGGGTGATGATACTTGAATCGGGTTGGGGTGAGTTGCTGGGGGAGTTGGGAGGGGAACCATGAACTCTGCGGTAGGCCAGGGAGCAGACATGATCAATCTCTTCAGGGGACAAGTTGTTGGGGTCGGGGTGGTTTTCGAAGAAGGACTGGATCTCGAGGGTAAGGCGTTGGTATTCATCGGAGGTTTGGAGAAGGGGGGAGGACATGATGGTATAGAATGGGGGAAACACAAGGATAACTGAGGGCACGAATGTTTAATGCACTGATAACTGAGGGCACGATTGTTTAAGCACTGATGTTCAAGCACTGGGTTGGTATGATGTGGCGCGAACAAGCACGGTAGAAAGGCACTTTTAATTCACTGGGGTGTGGTTTTCACGACTGGAGCGGTACAAGCGACTGCATCCGCGGTGGAGTATGGCATATTAGCCAAGCCAGGGAGGTGCGACCGTCGCGGACGGCGGTCAGACTAACTATTTTCAAAAAGGTCGCAGTATTTATTCAATTCGGCGAACCCGATTTGGGGCCGGAAGAAACCACAGAAAAGTGGTGGGGGGAGTCATTCCGCGCCACCACTAGTATATAATGGGCAGAGAAATGCTCATTATCTATTTTGCCTGTTTCAGTCAAAAAAGCGCTCGCTTAAATTTAGAACTTTACAGGATTTTGTAGCCTAAACTACTGCAAAAAACATAAATTTATAATTGAAAACAAATAAAGAAAAGTACAATGTATAAGAAGAATTTTTGTTTGGTGAAATTTGATGCATTTTGAGAGTTTTTGATTTTAAATTTAGTTAGATGATTTTGATTAATTGATTTCACAATGAAATGCAATTATATTATTTTTCCCCGGTTCCCCGTGAGATAATCTATCGAAATCTGTTTATTTCAATATCCCACGAGGTCCCGGGATTTTTAAAATGGAAAAAATGTGAAAATTTCATCTGCGAAATTTTCTAAGTCTTTTGACAAGAACAAAATGTGTCTCTATTTCCTGTAGGTTTTTACCTAGAGGCAAAGTTTTATGTTTTCCTGGAGGCCTTGCAGGTCCTACAATGAAAACTGATTATTTCAATGTCCTGCAAGGCTCACAGACTTTTTAAATTGAAAGTAAAAAATTAATAGTACAACATAAAAATTAAAAAGGTAAAAATAATGAGTTTACAATCTCTCCAGTGGCAACCTGAAAGTAATCGTTTATTTGTTGCACTGGGGAAATGTACATTGTTAATGGTTGGCCTCTTGTGAGTCGCAATGTTTGCCTTCGTGGGCTTTGTGGTCTTCATATTTGCCTTCGTGGGCCTCGTGTGGGCTTTGTGGGCTAAATAATAACAATTTTAATGCAAATGAGGCAAAGCAGCAGTCTTCTTGCCAAAGTGGCAAAGCTATCTGCTTGCTTAGCGGAAAGGGAGGCAAAGGAGTTTTTGCCTATCTTTAGAACCAGAAATATTGGCCCTTGTTGGGGCCGCCAATAATAATAAAATTTGTAGATAATAGTTTAGAATGTCTCCCGGTGGCAACCTGGCACACAAGCATTTATTTGGTTGCACCGGGGCATTGTACATAGTAATGAAAGCCTTAAAATATTTTATTTAATTAAGTTATAGCATAAAATATACAAGAATGAAAATTTGACATGAAAATGAACAAGAGAAATCCTTTTCATCAACATTAACGCTGGCGGCACGGTATTTTTGCATTTTGTGGCCAGGTCATTTTTTACTAATTTCCAAGAAATGACCACAAAACTGCAGAGGACCGGGCCAACGATGAACATTGATGAAAAAGATTTCGAGGGTATGAACACGTCGGTTACAAATGAGATAAAGCTAAAACGCGCCGATAAAGTTTTGCCGCTTTCCGTTGTTAAGAAATCTGTCAAGATTAACGATTGTAAAGTTTCCGTAGATCCTTTGCTAATCTTCCGAAGAATAACTGTAAGTAAACAATTTGAAAGTAATCTGCAAGAATATCTTCAATATGAACTAAGTCCGTATCCAACATCTTTATTTGATAACAATGGCATGAGAAAAACCATGAAATCGTCATTATATGACAATATGGCACCTGTTGATTTCGAACTGGATAAAAATAATGTTACATACATTGTTGATGGTGGATTTCTTCTGCACCGCGTCGTATGGAGTAAAGATGACACTTTTTCTGTTGTTTTAGATAAAAACATTAAATATTTGCAAACTCATTATGGTTCAAATATTGTTGTTGTATTTGACGGGTACTCGGACAATAGTAAAAATATTAAATCTATGGAACAACGAAGAAGAACAGCTGCTCTTTCAAAATCATACGAAGTTTGTTTTGATGAAACAATGATGGTGCCAATCAGTCAAGAAATTTTTTTATCAAATCGACTTAATAAAAAAAATCTTATCAACATGCTCGTTGAGAGCTTAACAACTATCAATATCGCTACAAAAGTAGCCAGAGATGATGCTGATGTTCTTATTGTCGAAACAGCTATTGCGGAATCAGAACATCAAAGGACTGCCGTCATCATAGGACAAGATATCGATTTGTTAATTATTTTAATTGGACGGACTAAATCACATGAATCGAAAATATTCTTTAAAAAAATTGGCAAAGGCAACGTTAAAACAAAAGTATACTCCAATAAAAGTTTTGACAAATATCCCCGTTGCAAGGAACATATTTTATTCTTACACGCGTTTAGTGGCTGTGACACGACTTCTGCTCTTTTTAGGAAAGGAAAAAAATCTGTCATAAAAACGTTGGAGAAACTACCTGATTTGGATCGACTGGCTCAAGTATTTCAACGAGAAAACTGTCCTGTGCAAATTTTATTCGAAAATGGAACACGCATTTTTTTGGCACTATATAATGCTCCAAAATCTGAGGACAGTATCGACCATCTTCGCTACATACAGTTCATTAAGTCAACTAAATTAAATAAGCCTGTGCAGTTTTCAACTCTTCCACCAACGAGTGCAGCAGTTCACCAACATATAAATCGTGTCTATTACCAAATTCAAACTTGGTTAGGCAATGATTTAGAACCCCAGGGATGGGGTTGGGTGCTGCAAAATGAAGTTCTGGAACCGATAAAAACATTATTAACACCTGCACCAGATGAACTGCTTAGTACAATATTCTGCAACTGCAAGAATGGTTGCGGTTCTCGTTGTGGATGCCGGAAATCAGGGTTGCAATGTTCGTTAGGTGGTGGCCAAGTAATGGACATGCATGTCTCAACGCTTCATCGTATCAACATGATCTCGATGAAGGAATCGCATTTGACCCTGAAGTTTTTGAAGGTTTGGAGATGGATGTCATTGATAACGAGGAGGATGATGATAATGACGTTGAGCGACCGGAAGAAGACGACGATGAAGAAGAAGAAAACTAACTCCCATACTGGCTAACTAATAACTAAGGTAAAAATTCTTCCCAATTCTTCTTCACAAAGTTTTTGCTTCACCTATTAATATACCCATATGATTGCTAAATATTATTAAAAATGTATTCTTAATTTCTTTCCTACTTGTTATAATGTGATTATAATTCCAACGTAATATAAAAAAAATTCGCTTAATTACTATATTATTTATTTGCAAAGGGCAAGTAATATTAAATGACTATTTGATTAATAAGAAATATTTATAAATAAAATATATTCAATAGTTAATGACTAATATTTAACGAATAATTAAGTTAAAAAACCGTACAATGAACTGGGATTCGCCATTGACCTTGCGCAACGGCTTATACGTCTGAGCGCTCCGCACTTTTCGGGCTTTATCTTAAAAACCGTTAACCGTATAAAAAAATATTGTAGACCAAATTTATAGAGAATTTTATATTCTTCAACTTTCATTTAAATGCAAACACAATTCGAGGCAAAGGAAGCGAGATATTTCCAAAAAACTGATTTTCGTGACCTTTGACCTTGAATATCCAAAGACGCTCACTTGCTACCTTATGAGACTTTTGACACAACATGTAGAATACTAAAATAAAGGTTAATGCAAAGTTTCAGCTTATTCGGTTTCACTTAGGGACTATCCCCTTATTTTAGCTTACGTGACTGGACTATTATACAATTTTGAATTTGCATATTTATTTAAAATAGGAAAAAAAATAACATTAAAAAAGTGAATCTATCTTCCAATACTTACATAATATTATAAGTCCTTACAAATTATATTAATGTAATAATATTATTTTTGTACAGTGTTATAAGCTTTCTTAAAAATATAAATAATGATTTTAAAAAATACTGCTGCTTCTAATTTAATAAACTTTATTACTTCATAAGAAAGGGACCCTCAGATGGTTTGGGCACGTAGAGCGAATGAACGAAGAAAGTAGTGTTAAAAGAATATATGATGCAAATGTGAATGGTAGAAGAAGTCGGGGACGCCCGAGGAAGACATGGCACGATCAAGTAAATCAGATACTTGAGACGGGCCATGTCAAAAGTCAGAATAATAGAAGAGTATGTATGAGACGATGTATGAATGTGAGTGAGGCAAAGAGTGTGTGCCAAGACCGAGTTGTTTGGCGGTCCGTCCTCTCTGCCTACCCCTGCGGGAAAACGGCGTGATGGTTAGTTAGTTAGTTTATTACTTCATTGAAGAAGACGAGAAAACTGAGAAAAATCTGAACGAAATATGAAACGGCACAAGACACAGAAATATAATAAGATAATGGTGGCAACTGGGACTCGAACCCAGGATCTCTCGTCTAACTGAGACAAATGTTTCAACCAACTCAGCTACTGAGACCTCTCATTTTGAAGTCATTTTTGTCAATCTCATATTTCATATTTCAGAATAAACAATATTATCTTCAACTATTTTTTCCCATACTATCGAAAGTTCTCTTTTGAAACTAGAAGCAATTAAAAAAGGTATTAATAAACTAACAAATTTTTTTTTGGAAATAACCTTCAAAAGTTATTATGTATAAAAAAGTTGTTCAAATAAAAAATGGAAAATTGCTGAAACACCTGCTGCGTGGCGGGCCGGATCAAGAGAGACTGTTTGAGAAGGTCTTTTGACCTCTCCAGCCAGAATCCCTCAACCCATCGCCTTCCACCACTGTTAAAGCGATGGATTCATACGTCCGCCACTTCTGGACACACTGACCCCCAGATTCCTACGCACCCCTCTTACCTATTTCCTTCCCAGAACATCCTCTTCTTCGTTTCCTTAAAAAAACTTCCACACAGCATTTCCTAAGATGACATAGGAGAAGAAAATTATTTTCCTCAGGGCTTCCTGGGTGGAGCTATTTTTTTTTGCTTTAACTCCACACAGGAGGCCCTGAGGAAAATATTTCCCTCAGGGCCTATGTCATCTGGGATGCTGTGTGGAGGGTCTTTTTGGGGGGGAAGGAATGAACATTGGTCTTGAAGAGACCCACGTTATAGGAAGGAGGAAACACAGAGGCCGGAAAATCATTCCACAGCCGAGCTGTTGAACACAAGAACGAGTCTAAGAAACGACCCGTTCTCATGTGACAAATGTCAACCGTATACAAATGTTGGGAACGCGTTTGGCGTGTTTCCTGACCATGTACTGGTTCCGAAAGGATCAATGACGCTGGTTCCTCGGAGCATCTTCCATTGTATTACCGGTAGAACAAGGATGAAAAAAAATAAGTACAACCGAAATTATCTACCTTGCGCAGACCAAGGAAAAATAACAGGATACTATAATTCCAATTTTAAATATTATATCATAGGTACTACCTAACCTCATGTTTGTATTTTTCGCACACTCGGTTCCAATTTTGAAAATGATACTTAAATTCAAAGCAAAATTCCTAAAGTTCATTGAAACGTAGTTACAGATAGAGGTACAATCGAATTTACTGCTTTTTACTAAGCGCAGACCTGTGGAAAACCCCGGGATAATATAATTCCAATTTTAAATATTATATCATAGGTAGGTTGCAACTTAATCACATGTTTGAATTTTTCTATAATCATTTTCAATTTTGAAAATGATACTTAAATTTAAAGCAAACGTTCTAGAGTTCATTAAACCGTAGTTATAGACAGATACGCGTTCGAAAGCAATATTTTTAAAACCTAAGACAGACTCGTAAAAATCACGGGCTATTATCTTTCCAATTTTTGATATTATATAACAGGTTTAATCACAGGAGACCATATATTTGTCTTAGCTTATATATGTAGGTCTCACCTAAATCGTTGTGAATCCCTTACTACGAGTATCCCTTACTAAATATTCAAATTAGAAGCGCAATTTAAAAAAAAATGAAATTCGAGAATTTTTAATTGTGAACGACAAAAAGAAAGGCGACTAAAACATTATTTAGATTAAATTTATCTATTTAAAAAAAAAAAATTCTGTAATTTTGACCCATTTTTAAAACTTTGTTTGAGTGCAAAATATTTATATTTCAAAAATTATGTGTTTATTTGAAACAAAAAAAATTACAGAGAAATGTATTACAGAAGTTTTGTTTAAGGAATAGGCCACTTGCATTGAATTCATAACGACTTGGAAAAAATCGTGTGGATAGATCTTTTTATTAAGATTGGGAAAATGTTAGTAACTTTTTTTAGAAATGTACAGTTTTTTTTATTTTTAAATAAATAAATCTATTATTTGGGCTCATGACATCACTCAATGAAAATGTTCCGTCTCGGAAAATGTTCCTATTAATTTTGTAAAATTCCACACTGATTTTTTTTTTTTTATATGGTATCACTTTGATTTCAGGCGAATTTTCATGAATGTTCACTAGATTTATTGTTTGTTCTCTGCGAACTTATCATTTGGTTTGACTTTTTGACAGATGTTCTGAAGAGAACCCCGTATATTTTAGAAGTCGGTACGTGTTTTTGAGGTATAATGGTTATGGTGCTGATTTTAACAAAATCAAATTTTATAATATTCTTATTATTTTTTTTTCATTAACTCCACACAGGAGGCCCTGAGGAAAATAATTTCCCTCAGGGTCTATGTCATCTGGGATGCTGTGTGGAGGGTCTTTTTGAGGAGAGGAAGGAATTTGTCTTGAAGAGACTCATGTTGTAGGAAGGAGGAAACACAGAGGCCGGCAAATCATTCGACAGCCGAGCTGTTGAACACAAGAAAGAGTCGAAGAAACGACCCGTTCTCATGTGACAAATTTCAACTGTGTACAAATGTTAGGCACGCGTTTGGCGTGTTTCCCGACTATGCACCGGTGCCGAAGGGATCAATGATGATAGAACAAAGATAGCATTCCTACCCGACGCCTGTGCTCTAAAGATTGCAATCCATCTTTTAAGATGGGAGAATCTATCAAACGGACCGCCCGTTTCTTCACAGAGTCGAGGGCATTTTTGTAAATTATTATTATAATTTACAAGTAGGTACAAGTATATTACATTGGATTTGGTAATATATAAGTTGTACATTATAATGATTTATGATCAATAAGATGGATCAAGGAAAAAAATATTTATGAGATGTAATCTCGACACAGGTATACCCTAGTGAGACAGGCATACAAATAAAACCATTGTAAATATATTTTATTATAGATAAATAAATAAATAAAAAAAAAAAATATATATATATATATATATTTTTCGTATGCCTCGTTATTCTCCTGTCCCATTCGTGTCGAAAACTTTATTTTTTTTCAAAAATGATTTTTGGCTATGTAATCATCAGTTTTTCACATCTATAAAAGTATGTCCCGTCTTTCCGGTTTATAAAAAATGGTCTGATTTTTCGGATTGAAATTTTCAAAAAATCCCCAGGGTTTCAAAAATCCAATAAAAAAAAAATACAGAATTTTTTGGAATATTTGTCGAAACCAGATTTTTTTTTTTAAATGTGATGCAAGTGGACTATTCGTTATTAACAGAACATTTTACAGAATTAAACGATTGTTCTTGAATTTGTTGCCATATTATGTAGCGTACCTATTGGTTATAATTGCTATAATGATATTTTTGAATATACAAGGTGTCCGGAAACTAGTAGAAGAAGCTGGAAACTGGTAAATCTGTATTACATATTGTAATGTAGAGTAATTAAGTATTTCATATGGAAAGAATACGATAGATGGCGGTAAGCATTTAGCTTGCGCCATAGCTCGCCAGATGGCATTGGCGTACAAGAAGCAGTATCAGACATAGACTTTACGAGCTCCCCAGGCAAGAGCCCGGAGATTTACCTATCACCGAATAGTAAACAGTCGTAGCTATCCAGCTAGGTTATTCAAGTAATAAACACATTTTATATAAAAGAACCTTTATTAATAATTAATACCTGCCGAGGAAAGGGCAGACATAACACATATGGAGTAAATGTCATTGTTTAATAACAATTTTTTGACAATTACTATAAGTTATTATAAGCAATTATTGTCAGCCTGAAACACTCATTAACATTGAAAAATCTTCCGAAAAAAGATACTTGCCGCCAACGGGACTTGAACCCGTGTCCTTCTGATTGCCGGTCGGATGCTCTGACCACTGAGCTATGGCGGTTTACCTAATACCCCCCAAATAATTCAATATATACTGGTGTTTCATTCAACAATTACTGATTATTACATTTTTTCATCTGAAAACAACCAACTTTATTTTTGTGAGGGACGTATTGTTAGTACTAAATCTCTCCTGTTATTCCCTTCTCCTTCTCCTATTTTTACCCTTTGTGCTATGCATAAAAATCTTGTCTTAAAACGTTATTTTATAAATTAAAAATAATAATTATCAATTTTTTGTTTTGAGATTGCGTTTTCGAGAAAATCGAGTCTAATTTTAGGGGGTTGTTATTTAAATAAAAAGCGTATTTCCGACTCAAAAGATTTATATGCGTTCAGTCTAGCTGATAAAGATGAAAATAAAAACAAAACAGTTTTACAAGCCTGCCGTTTGTTTTGCGAGTTTCCGGACACCGTGTATATTTATCTAAATCTTATAGTAAATGCTTTAAGTCCATTTGACGACTTTACAGGAGAAATAAAATTCTGTTTATATATATATAGTTAAACATTATATAAAGGAGAGTGTCTTTGGCGGGAGGGCGGCCTATCTTTTTTATTTATAAAAATCTAGCGTTTTATGCCGATATTAATGAAATTTTGCACACCCTGGTTCAAAATACAACACTAAAAATCTAATCGAAAAACGGAAAACGAAAAAGAACAAAACACAAGAACATTAAAAGATAATGGTCACAACGGGGGCTCGAACCCAGGATATTTTGTCTAACTGAGACAACGCTTTAAACAATACGGCTATCGAGACCTCTAATTTAGAAGTCATTTTTTTCAATCCTATATTTCAAGTTTCAATTATAACAATAATTTCTTAACAATTTTTTTCCCACGTTCCTACAGAAAATAAATAAATTAAAAATTAAAATTTTACACCTAACATATTTATACATTTTTTTTAATTTGCCTATTTATTTAAAATGGGAAAAAATTAGTATAAATAAGTGTACCTATCTTCCAATACTTACCAAGTCCTGACAGATTGGATATATGTACGTACGTATAAAAAATGAATGTAATTTTATTATTTTTGTGAAGTACAGTAATAAAGGTTCTTTGACAAATATACTTACATGCATTGTTTATTAAATATTGATTTTATACATATAATACTACTGCCTCTAATTTAATAAATTTTATTACTTCATTGTAGAAAAAGAAAATACTAAAAATCATAATGAAATATGAAAAAGTCCAAGAAACAGAGAAATTAATGGATAATGGTGGCAACTGGGACTCGAACCCAGAACCCAGGATCTCTCGTCTAACTGAGACGAATGCTTTAATCAATTCGGCTATGGAAACCTCTGTCTTATTTTGAAAGAATTTCTGTCAATCTCACGTTTAAAATTTCAGAATGAACACTATTATCTTCAATTATTTTTTTCCCATATTATTGGATTTTTCAAATGAAAACAATTAAAAAGGTAGAAAATATTCTTCAAAAGCTATTATTAAAAGAAAATTGTTTAAATTAATATAAAATGGAAAATTGTTGAAACACCTGCTGCGTGGTGGGCCGGATCGAGAGAGACTGGTTGAGGAGGTATTTTGAACTCTCCATCCAGAATCCCTCAACCAATCGCCTTGCACCGCAAGTGAAGGGATGGATATACGTCCGTTACTCCTGGACACACTGACCTCCACATTCATACCCATTTCCTTCTCAGACCATACTCTTCTTCCTCCCATTAATAAATCATTCCACACAGCATTCCCAAAGATGAAACAGGCTCTGAAGGAAATTATTTTCCTCTGTGCGTTCAGTGTGGAGCTACTGTAAAAAAACAAGCCGAACCGAAATTAGTACTTGAATACTACCGTAGACCTATGGAAAATCACGGGATAAGTAGGTATCTACTTAATCACTTGTTTGGATTTTTCCCACTTTTTGTTTAAAATGATTTTTAAATTCGTAGCAAAAGTCTTAGAGTTCATTGAACCGCAATTACAGATAGAGTACAATTGAAATTAGTTTCCACTATTTCAATACCTAGTACTACTCAAATTCCATTTTTATATATAACTAGCTGACCCGGCCACGCGTTGCTGTGGCTAATAAAACACTTTGTAAAATCCAACCATTGTAACCACCGCCGTCTTTGAGTTCATCGCGAAGAGATCACCAGTGCGGTTTGCACGTGAGGTAGCTCGTCATCCATTTGATTGACTTCGACGATCTATGTCAGTTCTTCTTTTCCTTGGTATATTTAAACAGTAAATAAAGTTCTCACGCACTGACAAACTGTTGATAAAAGATTTTAAATGGTAACAGAATAACAGGTAACGTTTGGCAGCGACTGAAATATGACAATCAGAATTATTTTTTTTTTCATTCCAATTCTAGATTACTTTGTGTTTCTGAAAGTAGGTAGAACGGTAGAACTGTTTACATGAGAAAATGAAATTTTTGTTTTTACTATCTTCCTCACAATTTTTTCATATTATCTCACCGTTTAAACCTTTCCTGGACTACGACAAACATTTCAAAACCAAAATCACCTAAATCGGCCCAGCCGCTCTCAAGTTTTAGAGAGACAAACGAACAGCAAATGATAAGAATAATAAGATAAGAAGATATAATGGGTATAGTAAGCTATCCGTAAAAGATAGATATATGCCTTCGCGGACTTTTTTGTAGATCTATAAAAGAGGAATTTCCCACCATTAATTGTTTTGTTATATCCCAAAAGGATTAGGCAGCGTTTTCGATGAATGCTACCAGGGGGCTGGACTTTTTTCCGACACTTCTCACAATTATCGTTATGTTTCAACGAATTTACGCAAATCCTTGACAAATTACATACCTAAACCTTCCTCATGAAACACTCTATCTATTGGTGAAAACTGCATGAAAATCCGTTCAGTAGTTTTCGAGTTTATCGCAAACAGACAGACAGAAAGACAGACAGACGGCGCGGGGGACTTTACTTTATAATACGTAGAGAGAGAGATGTAAAGAAGATAGAGGTAGAGATATCATTGGTTGGGACCTATTTAATCACGTGTTTGAATTTGTCCTCAATCTGTTCCTATTTTTAAAATAAAACTTAAATTAAAAGCAAACGTTCGAAAGTTCATTAAATCGCAGTTACAGACAGACACATTCAAAAGAGTTATTTTTAATGCCTAACAGAGTCCCGTGAAAAATCACGGGGTATTATAATCAGAATTTTTAATACTACATATATTATAGGTAGGTATCTACTTAATCCCATCTTTTTTTAGTTAGCAAGGAGTAACAAAATACTGTATCTATATAGGTATATATATTATATAAAGGAGAGTGTCTGTGGTGGGCGGGCGGCCTGGCTTAATTTTTTAAACCAATCTAGTGATTTATTATGAGATTAATGAAATTTTGCACACCGTGGTTCAAAATAAGAGGAAAATTACTTCATTGAAGAAGAAGATTTCAATTCAATTTGGGAGGCGGGTCTGGGTACCGCCGCCCCGGTAACCATTTATTAGATAACCTACACTTCTGCCATAGATCATCCTAAGTGGTTCGCTTCGTGTGGTGACTTAGCAGGGTGCCCGGATACGTGTGGTGAGGTTTGTCCGGGTCTTGGTGGCGGATGCGTCTGCCCACCAGCTTCATGGCAGACCGGATCGGGAGAGAATGGTTGAGATAGTCCCTTTTCATATACGTCTCCCTCTCTTGAACACATTTCCCAGAACTTCCTCTTATTCCTTTACTAAAAAGACCCTCCACACAGCTTCCCCAAAAATGACATAGGGGCTCAGGGGAATTATTTTTCTCAGGGCCTCCTTCGTGGAGCTTATGTAAAAAAAGAGAATACTAAAAATCTAAACGAAAAATGAAAAAGAACAAGACACAGAAAAATTAAAAGATATTGGTCACAACTGGGATTCGAACCCAGGATATCTTGTCTACCTGAGGCAAACCCTTTAAACAATACGACTACCCTCTTATTTTGAAGTAATTTTGTCAATCCCATATTACAAATTTCAATAATAATAATAACCTTCTACAGTTATTTTAAAAAAAGAGTTGTTCAAATAAAAATAAAAAGGAAAATTACTTGCCTACATCTGAATTCGAAAAAAAATGCGTAAAACCCGGGCAATGCCGGGACTTCAGCAAGTAATTCTCGATTCAAAAAAGAGTTTTTCAAAATTTCTCATATTTAATAAATCAAAACCAAAACTTCCTCCTTAAACATAAGATTTGTAATTGGGTACTTAAATACCTACCTACTTAACTATAAATCAGATATTTATTGTAACTTTTTAAAATCACTTTAAATGTGTATGTGTAATTATATTATTCATCCAAAGAATCATCACTATCTCAGTGACAATTCTTCTTCCACATTTTCTTCATTCAGATCACCTCTAACCGAAAACGGAATATACAAAAAAATACAGACAAATCAAAAGCACAACGGCCGAGTTAAAATACGACTTGGTTACGCTTTGTCAAAAATAGCGCGATTTAAAAATATGTTTATATTAACTAAATAATTACCTGTTTTTCTCTTTCTTTCTATTTATTTTTAATTCATCTCTATTTTATTTAGATTTTTCGAATTTCTCCTAAGTGCACAATATCTTAGTATGTAACCGTATCCTATGAATGTTCACCTACACATATAGATGATCCAGAAGCCTCAATTTATTCTATTATATACTTACTTATTGCATAATGTTATTCTATTTCAGTTATAATTAGTGTAATTAGTGTAATTTAGCTCATCAAGCACAAGAACTAGCTTCTTCTTTGGTGAGATTGCAATTTTTAAATAATTTCTGTACCGATATGTAATTTCTATAACTCCACTGTACAATTTTATATCTATATTAAATAAAAAAAAATAAAAAAAATATCGCACAAGAGTTCTACCCGCTCCCCTCTGAAGCAAGTGAGACTATGACACCCCCAATTGGGAAATGTTGTGAGACTAAAGGTGATGTGGAGGGGAAGGGGAGGATGGGGAAGGGGTAGGTGGGGAAGTACCTGGGAATTCAGATCTGGTCACCAATCACGGCTTAATCCATTTCAAGCAAATTTTCTATTTTAAATGGTGTCTGAAATGTTAAAATGGTCCTTCACCAGGGCGATACTGAGAGCATTTTCCACTCTGGAACATATCACAAATATACAGCATATTATTTTTAATTAATTTATTTTGAAATAACTAACCAAAGATATTGAAATATAAGTAGATGTGCTATCTGCTGTTTTTACTATGTGGGTCTTCGCTTCCGGGTGTCGCCGATATTGTTTACCAATTAAAAAATAAACTAAAAGAACAAATAATTAACGAATAAACCAAACGAACGTTAAACTAAATGAACGAATTCTGTCCTTATTCAAAATATATTGTTAACCAATATTAATGCACATTTTCAAAAAATCAACGAAATGAACAAATTCTTTTTGTATGAAAACTACGCTAATTAGCGCGTAGTCCGGCGACAGTTGCGCGGACACCATAGCATATCTCTTCTGTATTTGAATATCTTTGTAACTAACTAACTAACTAACTAACCATCACGCCGTTTCCCCGCAGGGGTAGGCAAACAACTCGGTCTTGGCACACACTATTTGCCTCTATCACATTCATACATCGTCTCATACATTCTCTTCTATTATTCTGACTTTTGACATGGCCCGACTCAAGTATCTGATTCACTTGATGGTGCCATGTCTTCATTAATAAAATTAAATTTATTAGCGCACGCTGGGTTTTGAACCCGCAACTTTTGGTTTGCTAGTCGAGAGCCACCCTTGACGACAGAGGCCTCCGTAAAATGTTGACATAAACTTAACATGTTATTACTCATTAGATTGCACCTCACGGAGGAAAAAAAATAGGAAAAAGACTGCGCCTTACAAGCATTAAAAAATACACTAAAAAAAACGTGGTAATTTTGTGAAAATATTTTTCACGAAATTACACTTTAGGGAATTGTGTAGAATTTAAAAAAAAATCGAAATATTTAATACTTAAATTATGCATTGAAACTATTTTAAATTAACCTTCTCTAACATTCCTACGAAATAGAAATTAAAAATAATAAATTTGCCCTTCATGTTACAATTATGTATACAATTTTTGAATATATCTATATATATAAAACAGGAAAAAAAATACCATAAAAAGTTATCTATCTTTCAATACTTACATATATAATATTGTAAGTCCTGATAGATTGGATTTATAAATGACTATAATAATATTATTTTTGATAAGGTTCCTTGATAAATAAACTTACACATTTTATTATTTTTAAATATTGATTTAAAAAAGTACTGCTGCTTCTTATTTAATTTACTTGGTTACTTCATTGAAGAAGAAGAGAATACTGAAAATCTAAACGAAATATGAAAAAGAACAAAAAACAGAAAATTTATAATTAATTTTTTAAACTTTATGAGTAAAATCTCAAATTATAATATTTAATTAAATGAAGACAATATTAGCGAAACTCAATCGAAATCTGGAGACAGAAAAATCAGAAAAGATATTGGCTCCGCTGGGACTCGTACCCAGAACCCTTTTCTTACATGGAAACAGCTCTACCGATTAAGCTACGGAACCCATATTAATTCCAATAATATGTGAATATTAATTTATTCCATATTAATTAATAACCATATTAATTCCAATAATATTCCAATAATATGTGCGTTAAGTAAATGAAGATAATGTTGGTAGTTCTTAGTCGAAGTATGATACAGTTAAAAGTGACCGAATTAATATGGGTCCGTAGCTTGATCGGTAGAGCTGTTTCCATGTAAGAAAAGGGTTCTGGGTTCGAGTCCCAGCGGAGCCAATATCTTTTCTGATTTTTCTGTCTCCAGATTTCGATTGAGTTTCGCTAATATTGTCTTCATTTAATTAAATATTATAATTTGAGATTTTACTCATAAAGTTTAAAAAATTAATAATAAATATTCATCCTAGACTTGCAGAAAAAGTCAATAGATGTCGCGTATTACAAATAAAATGGATAAAATTTATCCAGACACTATCTAGATTGCATTTAGTTCGAGTTGAATCTTGTAATCATATATAAAGATAGCAGCCAATAATATGTGCGTTAAGTAAATGAAGATAATGTTGGTAGTTCTTAGTCGAAGTATGATACAGTTAAAAGTGACCGAATTAATATGGGTTCCGTAGCTTAATTAGCGTAGCCTTTGGTAGCGGATAGCGTGGATGTAGGGCTATCAGATCATAGGTTAATTCGCGCTGAAATCGATTTTAATCCTCCGAAAATCCCGTACGTAACTATCACGTCAAGAGCATGGCGAAGTTTTAACTTTGATGAGTTTCTGTCTGAACTAAAGGCTTCTCCGCTTTGTACACAAAGCGTTTGGGAAACAGAGTCACCAACCAAACTGACAGAATATTACAACACTTTTCTTTCAACCCTTCTAAATAAATATGCTCCAACTTCAACAAAAACTCGTCGACTGCGAAGTTCTGATGACTGGTTTGACGAAGAATGTCGGAGCCAGAAGAGATCAATGCGTAAATTGGAGAGGTCCTACAGACACTCAGGCGTTACTTCACGGGACGATTGGATACGGGCTCAAAAAGAGTACGCACTATTAATTCGCTCGAAAAGATCTGAATATTGGACAAGTAGGATCGATTCAGAGCGTCAAAATCCACGAAGTCTGTGGAACTCTATTAAGACGGTCGTTGCCGATGTACGTGCGCAAAATACAACCGAAATAGCTCCGGAAACCTTCTCCAAATTTTTTCTTGACAAAATTAAGTCAATACGTGACCTAACAGCCTCCGCCCCACCACCATATTTTACTAAAAGCAATAGCGGAAACTTTTCTGCCTTCAAACCTACAACCATCGAGGAAGTAAGGAAATTAATACTTACTTCACCGAACAAGCAGTGTTCACTTGATCCTATTCCAACGTGGTTACTGAAGAAGTGTTGCAAGGAAATATCTCCCTTTCTAGTTCATCTTTTCAATAAGTCACTCAGCATGGGTGATTTCCCAAAACCCCTTAAATCAGCTGTTGTAACTCCACTTATAAAAAAACCGCAATTGGACGCTGAAGATCTCTCAAACTACCGACCCGTTTCAAATCTTCCATTAATTTCCAAAATCCTAGAAAAAATTACTGCTTCCCAGATAATATATCACTTAAACTCAAATGAATTGCTGACTAAATACCAATCTGCATATAGAAGGTTTCACTCAACGGAAACTGGATTACTACGTGTTTTGTCAGACATAACTCTTGCTATCGAGTCGGGAAAACTGGCACTCCTTTCAGTCTTGGACATGAGTGCCGCTTTTGATACAATCGACCACGATTTTCTTATTAAACGATTAGAATAATCCTTTGGTTTAAATGGCGGCGTTAAAAGCTGGCTGACATCGTACTTGGGTAACCGTATACAAGCCGTAAAGGTAGGGAAAACCCAATCAAAATATGCAACCCTTTCATCTGGAGTACCCCAGGGGTCTGTTCTGGGCCCACTTCTTTTCATCCTCTTCACAAATGATGTCGCTAAAATAATCGAATCATTTGGCCTTCTATCTCACTGCTACGCTGATGACCAACAAGTTTACTTTTACTGCTTACCAGAGGAAGTAGACAGTCTAAAAACTCGCATAATTGAGTGTCTAGAAGCAATTACCCGCTGGATGACCTCAAATAGATTAAAACTAAATCCGTCAAAGACTGAGTTTCTTTGGACCGCCACAAGCAGACGTCAGCATAACATTGATAACTCCCCAATAACCATTTCAGGAAGCGACATCACTCCAAAGACTTGTATAAAACTACTGGGTGTCAATCTGGACGCTGATTTTTCCCTTAAAACCCAAGTGAACAGAACCGTAAGCACGGGATTTTTTCAATTAAGGCAAATTAAAGCAGTAAGGAGAAACCTGCCAACAGAGGCGACTAAATTACTAGTCAATTCGTATGTGGTTTCACGTTTAGATTATTGCAACGGAATATATGCAAGTCTTCCAAAATATCAAATTAACAAATTACAATCCGTTTTCAACGCTGCGGCAAGACTTATCACCGGCGTATCAAAATATTCCCATATTTCAGAGCATCTCAAAAATCTACACTGGCTTAAATGTCCTGAAAGGATCCAGTTTAAGCTCTGCTGGATGGTATTTAAGTCTCTTAACGGAATGGCTCCGGCTTACTTATCGGAATTGTGTATTCCAGAAATTTCCAATCATCGACAGTCAACCCTGAGGTCAGCAGCGTCATCAGCTATCGGAAGGTTAAAGGAACCAAAGCGCACACCAGATACTAAGTTCGGTGAGCGCGCTTTCGGAGTGTCAGGACCTAAAGCCTGGAACGGACTGCCACATGACTTAAGAATGATCACAGACGCGGCGGAATTTAGAGCTAGACTTAAAACTCACCTTTTCAGACAGTCGTATCCATAAACTCAAAATCTTTCACCTTCACTTTCAATGCCCGCGACACCGTAAATAACTAACCTGTAAAAACGTAGAAAAAAAAAATAAAATAAATAAAATAAAATAAAAAAATGTAAGCGTTTGTGAAGGTCATTTCATGAACATTCTCCAGCCCTAAAGATTCCGAAATTCTCCAGTATTTTAAAATAAATATCAACTATACTTTTGCCACTAATCTCCAATAGTCCTAAATTCTCCAGTATTTTAAAATAAATACCTCTACTTTTGCCTTTTGCCACTAATCTATTCACAAATGTAATAGGTACTAACAGCGATGAAGGTAGCAAATAATGTAAAATCACGCAATGTCCAGTGTGTTAACTGTAATGTCCTCCGCGTGCAAAGCCGTATCTTCTCCAAGCATAAACTTATAATTAAAGTGTGTTTATCGGAAGTGACCTGCCAGGTAAGTATGTTTCTGTATCCATTTGTAAATAGTAAAATCAGTTAGAACCTAAGCATTCCTAATAAATTGTACAGCGCCCTTGAGGTGATTTTTCACAAAAACGGCGCTTTATAAATTATCCAATTATTATTATTATTAATCGGTAGAGCTGTTTCCATGTAAGAAAAGGGTTCTGGGTTCGAGTCGCAGCGGAGCCAATATCTTTTCTGATTTTTCTGTCTCCAGATTTCGATTGAGTTTCGCTAATATTGTCTTCATTTAATTAAAAAAAAAAACAGAAAAATTTACAGATAATGGTGGCAACTGGGAATCGAACCCAGGATCTCTCGTCTAACTGAGACGAAATTTTGTCCAAAAATTACAATTATTTGTACTTTTGTTGATGGATGAGGTAAACCTTAAAATAAGATTTTTCTCGAAACTGAGAAAATGAGGGTTTACACTATCTGCGCAGGAGCCCGTCATATTATATTCAGAAATGTATTACATAAATTTCTTTGTAAGGAGCTAAATTATTAATAAACATTTGATATAGTGTAATGGTTTTAATGCTATTTACAAATAAACACGGTGTTCGGAAACTCGTGGTACAAGCGGGAAACTGTGTATATAATATTGTCTAAATCAGTTTTCTTTAAGGCCGACTAATTTTGCAATCCGTAAAATGGTTGACTATTTTGGAGTCGTTATTTACGGCCCGCGCACACAGAGAGCGGTCAGGAGTTCCGAGTTCCGAGTTCCGCGTTCGGCGTTCATTAGAATGTACCGAGTCGACAACAACAAGGCACACAGCGAGCAGTCAGACCGCGGTGGTCAAAGCGGAACGTCGCGCGTCGCGTTCTAATGGCCGTTATACACGACATCTTTTTTCAGCCCGATTCCAATAAAACATAAAAGTCAACATTTTTCGCTCTACGCGATCGCAATTATCTCTATTTTCATATATACGATTTCAGTAAGGCATCACAGCACATGTGTTGTTTGCAGTAATAACATTTGAAATCAATCATGAGATGAAAATAGCGATTGCGTAGAGTGAAAAATGTTGATTTTTGTTTCTAATTGGAAACGGGCTGAAAAAAAAAGTCGTGTATAACAGCCATAAGAGTTATTTTCCCGCTGAGACAGGGAACGCCTGAACGCCGCGATGTCTGAGGTTGCAAACACGGCAGTTGACTGGAAACCTAACAGAATATTACGAAAACATATCGTATTCGTTACATAATTCGATTAACAAATGAACCTTTCGTATTTTTTGTTATTATTTCTAAATTCTCTAATGCCTTTTCTTAGCCTTAATAAATAAATACATACCTTAGAAATACAGCCAGCCTTTCTTTTGATGAAACACAGTTCCTCCAGTTAGTATTTTGTTTTTCAATATCAGGTTTTATGATGTTATACAATTCATTATAGTATATTAAAACTATTAATCAAAATTCGAAAATAAATATAGAATCATTGTTCATGTTTAAGTAAATCCTGAAAAATACTACTAAATTCGCCTTGTTCTTCTCGCATTGTGTTGATTGGGTGCACCCAATACTTCCTTTTCTTTTTAGAAGCTGCTAAGCTCCACAATAGCAATAATTCTTCATCGGATGATGAACTTTCAAGTGACATGTTGCATGTGCAAAGACCCAAACGAAACTAGAATGCGAGAATTTGAACGCCGCTTGTGTGCGTTGGAACTCTTGAGCGGTCAATGGTCACTAGAACGCAGAACTCTGACCACTCTCTGTGTGCGCGGGCCTTTAGAGCTTGAGCACACAGAGAGCGGTCAGAGTTCTGCGTTCTAGTGACCGTTGACCGCTCAAGAGTTCCAACGCACACAAGCGGCGTTCAAATTCTCGCGTTCTAGTTTCGTTTGGGTCTTTGCACATGCAACATGTCACTAGAAAGTTCATCATCCGATGAAAAATTATTGTTCCAGTGGAGCTTAGCAGCTTCTAAAAATAAAAGGAGGTATTGGGTGCACCCAATCAACACAGCGTGAAAAGAACAAGGCAAATTTAGTAGTACTTTTCAGGATTTACTTAAAGATGAACAACGATTCTATATTTATTTTCGGATGTCGATTAATAGTTGTTCATCGAATTTATTTGTTAATCGAATTATGTAACGAATACGATATGTTTTCGTAATATTCTGTAAGGTTTCCAGTCAACTGCCGGGTTTGCAACCTCAGAAATCGTGGCGTTCTGGCGTTCTCTGCCTCGGCGGGAAAAGAACTCTTAGAACGCGACGTTCCGTTTTGACCGCCGCGGTCTGACTGCCCGCTGTGTGCGTTGTTGTTATAGTATCAGTACATTCTAATGAACGCCGAACGCGGAACTCGGAACTCGGAACTCCTGACCGCTCTCTGTGTGCTCCCGCTCTTAGTGTAAAAAATAACTACAAGTAGTGAATGAATAATGTCCATTTGGTGACTTTATAGAAAAAACAAAATACTGTCAATATATAGTTATACATTATATAAAGGAGCGTGTCTGTGGGGGGCGGGCGGTGTGATTAAGCCACACCGAGATTAATGAAATTTTGCCCGCCGTGGTTCAAAATAAGAGGATAATTAAATCATTGAAGAAGAACAGAATACTTAAAAAATTAACCAAAACGTGAAAAAGAACAAAACACGGAAAAATAAAAAAAGTTAATGGTCACACCTGGGACTCGAACCCAGGAAATCTCGTCTAACGAGATGAATGCTTTAACAAATTCGACAATTGAGACCGCGTATTTTGAAGTCATTCTTGTCATATTTAAAATATTAGAATAAACAGTATTATCTTCATTTTTTTAAATCATCGGAAGCTATTTTTTTTAATTGGAAACATTTAAAAAAAAGGTAGGATAAACCAAAAAAAAAATTGTTTTGGGAATAACTTTAAAAGTTATTGCAAAAATAAAGGTGTTCAAATAAAAAAAAGAAAATTACTGGTCCACATCTGATTTCGAAAAAATGCGTAAAGCCCGGGGAATGCCGGGGACTTCAGTAAGTAATTCAGTAAGTCCAAAAAAGTGTGTTTCTAAATTTTTCTTTTTTAATAAATGAAAACCAAAGCTTCCTCCTTAAACATAAGATGTGTAAGTAACTAATAATTACATTACCACAAACCATATATTTATTTTAATTTTTTAAAATTATTTTAAATAAGTAATTACAATTCATCCCAAGAAAGTGTCAAATCTTTTTTCAGACTTTTTTCATTCAGATATTTATTTAGGTAGGTACTATAATATTGAAAAAAAAAACAAATAAGAAAATCCAAATAAACACGACGATTTCACGTTCAAAAGGGTATCGTTACTGAAACATTAAAACGGCAATCACCTTGAACCGGAAACGGAACGTGCAAAAAAAATACAGACTGACGAAATGCACAACGGCCGAGATAAAATAGGATTCTGTTACGCTCAGTAATGAAAAGTGATTCCAAACTACTCCCGCCTGGAGTCAGTGAGAGTATTGTATATACAAATGGGGGATGTTGTGACGCTGAAGGTAGTGGTGAGGGAAAGGAGATGGGGAGAGGAAGGTGGGGAAATACCTGGCTAGATCTGGTCACCAAACACAGCTAATAACATTTCAAACAAATTTGGGAGGCGGGAATGGGTACCGCCGCCCCGGGAACCTTTATTGGATAACCAACACCTCTGCCACAGATCACCCCAAGTGGTTCGCTACGTTTGGTGATTTAGCAGGGGTGCCCGGGTTCATGGGGTGAGGTTTGTCTAGGTCTTGGAGGCGGATGACCAGGACATACTGAACCCCAGATTCCTACCCACCCCTTAAACCCTTTTCCTTCCCAGAATTCTCCTCTCCTTCCTTTCCTTAAAAAAACCCTACACACAGCATCCCCAAAGATGACATAGGCCCTGAGGAAAATTATTTTCCTCAGGGCCTCCTGTGTGGAGCTCATGTAAAAAAAAAAAAAAAAAACAAAGTTTCAATTCTAAATGGTGGTCGAACACCAGGGCGATACTAAGAGTATTTTCTTCTGTGGAAGGTACCGCAAATGAACTAAATATTCTTTTCAATTATTCAGTTGTATAAACATAAATTAATTAAAAAAAAATCATTTGCACACGTCGGGATTCGAACCCGCGACTTTTGGTTTGCTAGTCGAGAGTCTTACCACTCGACCACAGAGGCCATCATAAAATGAGAAAATTTTTACATAATAAATGTATGCAATACCATTTGGCATTTCTTATTTTGGACAGTGTTTGAGAATTTATTCTAATCTTCAAATTATGAATCGCTAGTATGAGAAAATTCGTCTCCGCAGCCGGAACATCAATATTTTTCAAACCATTAAAAAGTGTATTATTGTTATTTGTTTTTAGGGTGTTACGCCGTGTTGCGCAACCTCCTTCTTTAGCCAACGTTTCGCACAGAGTTACAGTGTCCATCATCAGGGCAGAACCGGATCTGCCCTGATGATGGACACTGGAACGCTGTCCGAAACGTTAGCTAAAAAAGGAGGTAACGCAACACGGCAAACCAACAAATAACGAAATTACTTTTGATCGCGAAAATCTAAAAACGTAACCAAAATATGAACAGTTTAATTTAATGAATTTATCATCAAGTTCTACTATTAATTTTATTATTATTTCCCGTGGCAGCTATTTCGCCTTCAAAAGCATAATCAAACAGTATAATATATATTAGAAAAACAAATATTATGATTTTAAATACCAATTTAAATTTTATATTATCAAGTGGGAATGTTGATAAAGTATGGAAAAATATTCTTACCTTGCCTCTGTGCTCCCACGAATTTTGCCACCACTAAAACCGTTAACACAATTTTAAGGAATTTCATTATGAAAATAATTTAACAACACCGAATTTATTTTTAAAAATTCTCTTGTTAGTATTACTCCAAGAGTTGAACTCCAACTGTGATTCGATGAGCTTTTCTTTCATATTTAAATCAGTATATTTGCACTCGGAGTCAGTCACACAACACAAACAATGTTTCTCTTTCGCGAGTAAATTATTCGTGAAAAACAACTCCTAACCCTCTGGATGCCAGGTATTTTCTGCAAGCTTTTGTGTAAATAATTTCCCTGAAAGCCTGCCATTTTTGGAGTAGCTGTATGAAGGGTATTTTTTATCGATTTATAATTGTCAGTGGGATACGCGAGACCTGTGAACGATTATAGTCGGAAAATATAAACCGAAGGCAAAGTAATGATATGCCGAACCAAATTTTCAAAAAAACCGCAGGACAACATGCAACATTTTGTAAACAGCATAGAAGAATTATGAATAACTAGCTGGTTTCGGCATGCGTTGCTATGCCATTTAATAAAGAAATTGTTTCTCCCTGAGTGTCCTTTCCCATTCGTCCCGTTCCCCTTCCGCCTCCCCTTCTTCTCCTGCGTCCTCTTCCACTCTCGCGTTCCCACTCCGTCACCTCCACCTTCCCTCTCCTCACTCCACTCCCCCCTCCCCTTTCCCCGTCCCGCAAACCCTTCTCCCGAGTTCTCCTCCCCCTCCCAGGTTCCCCTCCCCCTCCCAGGTTCCCCTCCCCCTCCCAGGTTCCCCTCACCACTCTGGCCTTACTCACTCCCTTTACCGCTCCAACCCTCCTCCCGCGTTCCATATATTCAATCCCAGTACATTCAGTATTTAAACAGCCCGCGTGCCACCTTTTACAATTTTTATTCAAATTTCCATTCTTCATATATATTAAATTTGGTACCTTACAAAGTTACCTATTTCAAATTCTTGATTCGATTCAAACTATTAGGGGAGTACCTACTTTAAATAAATTTATCAACTTAAAGATTTTGAAAAATAGAATTTTATTTAACAATCATTGTTTTGCAAAATGTCATTCTCAAACACGCGTACTGTCAAACGTGCGATAGTCGTTTAGGTTAGTAATAGGTTTTCTGAAATTATCCAATTTTCTGCCCAATTTTCTTTATTTTTTTCTCCGTAAGAACCATCCTCGTACTTCAAGGAATATTCTAAAAAATGAATTAGCGAAATCGGTTCAGCTGATCTCGAGATTTGCGCTTAGCAACACATTTAGCGATTCATTTTTATATATAAGAAGATAGTAGTATTAAAAAACTGACGGAACAAATTTTTAACTTAATCAAGAAGAACTTGTATCTGGAAGCCGAATAAACTTTATTCAAGCAAACATTATGAAGATTTTCCAAATGAAAAGAAATTCCAGATGGAAACACGTTTAGAGTTTTGATGACTCAATTCCACAATCTTATCTCTTGAATAGGTTAACATAATGGAGCGCAAAAATACATGGAAAATGTCGATGGTATTCCCCATTTATTTACTATTAATGTTAATTGTGATTAATACGAAAAACGCTTGAATCTTCAACCTATTATTGTGATATCACATAACGATCATTACCGGCAATAATAACTGCTGAAATAGAATTTAGGAAAAGTAAAAAAATATTCTGATTGAATTTTCAGATTTTACGGAATAATAACTTTTGAGAAAACGCCCTAAACATAGTTGTGATTCTTGCGAAAGTAAATATTCGAAAAACTGTCCACTATTTCACCACTCTCGGCCCATTGAAACCATTTGTCTTTCAGAAGGCGTCGCCCTTAATTTATTACTTGAGGATACCTCCAAGGAAGAAAACGTGTAAACACTTGTGAATTCATTATCAGAACCAATGGAAAACACGCAAGTGTTCTTCAAGGATCGGTATTGGATTCCTTTTCATTTTAATTTAAGTTTAATTTCATAATAACACATTTTCATGTGCTTGTGTACACATACGCAGTAGCGAAATTATAAAAAGACTTGCAAAACGTGGCGTCATGACTAAAACAAAATCAATACAAAAATATATGAAAATGCAATACAGTACACATTAAGGGTGTAAATTAAAATAAATGTATTAGAAAAGCTTGGAAGTGTGGAAAGAGAAAAATGCATAATATTTTTATCTAGAGGCGGGAGGTGGGAATTTATTTCAACCACGCAACTGTTTTACACATAAAATAATAGATAAATAACCATGCACATTTGCACATATTGCACATAAGTTAATATACGATCTTCAATAAATTATCCCGATAAATAAATAAAAAAACAAGAAAATTAAATCTATCCTGTACTTCTTTCCGGTCGAAATCTTATGTAGGAATCGATAATATTTTATGATACAGATTTAAAAAAAAAAACAGTTATTTGTGATAGAAAAAAAACCGTCCTTTAATGGAGCTAATATTTTTTGAGGCATTACAAATGATAGCTTTAAATCAATGATAGTTTATAATTAGGAATGATAAAAATAAAATAAAAAACACACTCGGCATCCAAAGGGTTGACGTTCTTTCACTACGGAGTGCAAATTTGTGGGAAAAATAAGCGGTTTTGCACGCGGCCATAGCTGCTGTTTTTCAAACCCAACCAACATATTTTCAGTCCTATTTGTTGTTATTTCCTTTGGAAAGGAGTGGAAATATACAAATGTTTTCAATGTCGTCATCGCATCGATTTCCTGTTATTGTTATTGCATGACAGAAATGTTTTGAAAAATAGCTGCTTCTTACTTGCGTAGGCCGTGTGCAAAACCGAGTACCGTGCCTCATATTTGCACTTCACAATAGTAAGAACATTAACCCTTTGGATGCCGAGTCTTTTTTTAAAATATTTATCATTCCTAAATATAAACTATTATTGGTTTTAATTTATTATTTGTAATGCCTCGAAAAAATATTAGATCCATTGATGACAGTTTTTCTCTATCACAAGTCACAAGTAATTTTTTTTTAAGTCAGTATCATAAAATATTAGTTATTCCTGTATAAGATTATGTCCGGAACTAAGTCCAGAATAGATTTAATTTGACTGTTTTTTTTATTATTATTTGTTGGGATACTTTATTGAAGATAGAACATGTATTAACTTAGGTGCATGTTTATTAATCTATTATTTTACAGAAAAGCGAAATACAGTAAGTTGCATGCTTGAAATAAATTCCCACCTCCGGCCTCTAGATTTATATGTTACGTATTTTTCTCTTTCGCACTTTCATGCTTCTGTAGTACATTTTTCTAATTTACACCGTTATTGTGTGCGGTATTGCTTTTTTTATTAATTTTTGTACGGATTTTGTTCTAGTCATTAAGCCACGTTGGCAAGTCTTTTATAATTTCTCAATTGCATATGTGAACACAGCACATGAAAATATGAAATATGTTATAATGTAATTAAAGTTTAATTAAAATGAAAAGGAACCCAATACCGATCCTTGAAAAACACTTACGTGTTTTCCATTGATTCTAATAATGAATACACAAGATTTTACACATTTTCTTCCTTGGAGGCATCCTCTTAACTAATAAATAAGGAGCGACGCCTTTTGAAAGGCCAATGGTTTCAATTGACCGAGAGTGCTGAGAGAGTGCAATCTGAATATTTTTTTAACTTTTCTGAAATTCTATATGAACAAATATTATTTTCGGTATTTGCTCGTTTTGTCATATAACAATAATATGTTGAAGATTCAAGCGTTTTTCGTATTAATCACAATAAACAATAATAGTAAAGGAATGGGGAACACCATCAACATTTTCCATGTGTTTTTGAAACTTCGCGCTGCATTATGTTTACCTATTCAATAAGATCGTTGAATCACCAAAACTCTGAAGGTTTTTCCATCTGGAATTTCTTTTTGATTTGGTAAATCTTTATAAGGTTTGCTTTAATAAAGTTTATTCGGCTTCCAGATACAAAAGTTCTTCCTGATTAGGTTTAACATTTGTTCCGTCAGTATTCGAGTACTACTATCTACGAGTATATATATAAAAATGAATCCATGTTTCCCTTGGTCACGCCATAACTTCAGAACGACTTTACCTATTTCAGTCAAACTTTTGGGATCTGATGTGTGAATGCCCGCGATGGTTTTTATGTACAAAGGTGAGTTCTGGCTTCTTGAAATTATAAATTGCTAACCGTTCAACCGATTGGGATTAAACTTTTGGGATGTGTACATCACCGTTTTTATATATACTGGTGAGCTCTGGAATTAAGAATTTTGTATGAAAAATTGCAATAGGTGGATCGCGAACTGTTTGAAAACTGAAAGTACCGAGACTGAATGTATGGAAAGCGTGAAGGGGGTGGGCTGAGAGGGGAGTGGATAGGGGAGAGGGGTACTCGGGTGAGGGAAACGCGTGGGGGGAGGGGAACTCGGAAGGGGAAAGGGGAACTCCGGAGGAGGGTTAACTGGACGCGGGAGGCAGGCGAGGGGAGTGGGGAGACGGAAGTTGGTATGGGAACACGAGAGGGAAAGGGGACGCTGGAGAGGAAGAAGAGGTGGAAGGGGGACGGGACGAATGGGAAAGGACACGCAGGGAGAAACAATTGTATAAAAAAGCATTATAATAATTAATATGTTTTTGAATTTTTTTATTTTTATTATTTATTCCAGTTAGAATTGATTATTCATAGCTAAGACAAGACAAGGTCTGTCGGGTCAGCTAGTTAATCATAATTCTTTTATGCTGTTTATATAAAGTTGCACTTTGTCCTGCGTCTGTTTTGGAAATTCGGTTTTGGCATATCATTCGGTTTGTGTATTCCGATTAATAACGATCATAGTTCACAGATCTCGCATATCCCACTAACAATGATTAGTCGATAAAATACAAACAGCTTCCTCATATTACAAGCTTTCGGAAAATTATTTCACTAAAAGCTTGCTTTTTGCGAAAAGTAACCGGCATCCAGAGGGTTAGGAGAGTTATTCACAAATAATTTACACACGACAGACAAAAAATGTTATCTTTTTTGTGACTCCGTGTGCAAATATTCTGATTTAAATATGAAAGAAAACCTCATTAAAGCACAGTTCGACTTCAACCCTCGGAGTGTTAGTAACAAGAGATTGTTTTTTAATAAATTCAGTGTTGCAAAGTTATATTCAAAATGCGGTATTTCTTAGAAATTGTGTTGATGGTTTTTACGGCAACTTTCGTGGGAGCCCAGAGGCAAGGTAAGAATATTTTCCATACTAAGGAATTAAATTACAACTGTTATCTGACATCAGAATATTTTTGGTTTTTTTAACTGTTTGATTATGTCTTAGGAAGGTGAAAAAACTGCCGCGCGTAATAATAATTACACAACAAAAATTGTTTATAATTTAATTGAATTTTACTCCTTTTAGGTAATTTATTTTGTTAAATGCTATTTTTAAATACATTAAAGAAAAATCTTCAAATTAAAATGGAGTTCCACAAATTAAACTTGACAAAAATAAATATCATAAAAATATATTTGTCTTTCTTTTTTATTGGTGGCACGTAAATTGGAAAGAATTCATATTACCTAACGGCTATCCGAATTTTCACTAAGAAAACTGGATTTACTGGCAATGATTGTGTCCCCTCTTTAAGTAAGTCCACTTTCATGGGTACCAGGTGCCTATATTAAAAGACAGTTTGATAAAAAACGGATTTATTTTATTTCAATTCAATACATTTAAAAAAATATATATATATATATATTTAAAATGCCTGATGGCATTTAATGACAATTTTTTTGTTGATCACTTTGATTTCATTCCATCAATTTGACAATTTGTTAAATTATATAATAAATGCAAAAAAAAATATTTGAAGTCTTTCATTGGAAATAACTAATTATACTTCACCAAAAAAAAAATGTAAAAACTTATAAAATTGTGCGAGTACTGGAAGATAGCTGACAGAGACTTTTTTTCAATTTCATGTAAACCGGCAAATTTAAAAATTTTGTGAAAATACGTTGGGCAAAATTATTATTTTTTATTTCCATATTCTCCGTAGGAACTTTGTAAAGGTCAATTTCAAATAGTTTCAATAGATATTCGAGACCTGAATATTTATACTTTTGTGGTACCGCACGAGAGTCCCGAATGCTAATTTATTGTAAAACAATAATACTGAGTTTTTTTAACTGTTTTTTTTTCGCCATGAAAGGCGTAGTCCGTTTCCATTTTTCCTCCGTTAGGTCCAATCTAATGACTGGAGATACACATAAGTATTAAAACAAATTCTTTGATCTGAATTTTTGTTCATGAATTACTCAATCACTCCCTCAATGCACAGTGCCTGAGCCAGTACATACCAGGAGAATTAATTAAAACCACTGCAAGCATTACGTTCACAAATAATGCGCTTCTTCTTGGAAACACTTCTATACAGGGTGTTGAGGGACGTACTTGACTTACTTTAACCAGTGATTCCTGGCATTATTTGGAGTAAAAAATGTGAACGAAATTTTGGTCTCCGGTGACATTTTTGATGTTTTTTTTTTTCTACAAAAATATTAAAAAATGGTAGTTGTTGAACAGTTGGAGGTGGGGTAAGGGGTTCGTCGGACACCTGGCTGAGTGACCAGTGACGACATGCCAAAGAATTTTTTTTTGTTTGATTTTTAAGAAAAAAACTTTGAAAAAAAAAAAGTCGTTAAAAAAAGTCACCTGAGACCAAAATTTCATTTACATTTTTTACTCCAAATAATGTCAGGAATCACTGGTTAAAAAACTAAGTCAAGTACGTCCCTTAACACCCTGTATAAGTTTTTTTAGGAGGGGCTCTCTAGGACTTCCCCTGGATGCGCCACTGCTCTGTTTAGGCAAAATCTAGGCATTGATATCTGCAAAATCCAAAATGCTAACCACGAGATTCTGCTTTCGCGATATACAATGTGTGCTCCTTTTGATATTACCTATAATATTATCAACCACTTATATTATATTGTCACCTTATTTTTTCACAAATTTTGATTCAGAACGTCATGTGTTCGCAATTTATATACTTACTGCTAAGTAAACCGTATTAAATAAAATTAAAAGTAAAGAAAAAACATAATGACAACATCATGTAATCAAATTAAATAAGAAATATAATTTTTTAATCGTTTGAAAATATATTGATGTTCCGGCGGCAGAGCTAAATTTTTTCATACTTCTATTCATAATAATTTGAAGATTATAATAAACTAGCAGACCCGGCCACACGTTGCTGTGGCTAACGAAACACAACGCCATTAGCCAACCTTTATAAAATCCACACCACCAGCTGCCCGCTGCCTGATGCCTGAATTGAATATTTGAGTTTCTCGGCTTTTCTCTACTATAATAAGCATGTATTATACATTCAAACCTTCTTCTTGAATCACTCTATCTATTGGTGAACACCGCATGAAAATCCATAGTTTAAAAGATCTATGAGCACATACATTTTGAGCTACTTCATTTTATACTGTGTAATGATAATGATTCTCAAAGACTGCCCAAAATAAGAAATGCTAAATTTTATTGCGTACATTCACTATGTAAAGTTTATCTCGACATTTTATGGAGGCCTCCGTGGTCGAGGGGTAAGACTCTCGACCAGCAAACCGAAAGTCGCGGGTTCGAATCCCGACGTGCGCAAACGATTTTTTTTATTTTTTTTGTTTATTTATGTAAAACTGATTAATTGAAAATAATATTTAGTTTTTTTGCGGCACCTTCCATAGAGGAAAATACTCTTAGTATTGCTCTGGTGTACGATCACCATTTAGAATTGAAACTTTCCTTCAAATGTTATAAGCTGCGTTTGGTGACCAGACCTAGTCAGGTACTTCCCCACCTTCCTTTCCCCCATTTCCTTTCCCCCACCACTACCTTCACCTCACATTCCCAATTTGGGGATGCAATAGTCTAACTGGCTCCAGACGGGAGAGTTTTTTTATACAGAGCGTAACAAAATCCTATTTTATGTCGGCTGTTGTGCATTTCATCAGTCTGTATTTTTTTGCATATTCCTTTTCCGGTTCAAGGTAATGGAATTTTAATGTTTCAGTAAAGATTTTTTTGAAACGTGAAATCGTCGTGTTAATTTGGATTTTATTAGTGCGTTTTTTTTTCAATATTATAGTACCTACCTACATAAATGAATGAATGAAGAAAGTCTGAAAAAAGATTCGACACTGAGATAGTGACGTTTTTTTGGATGAATTATGGACTTACTCATTTAAAATAATTTTCAAAAGTTACAATTAATCATAATAAAAAAAAAATAAAAAATCTTGCAGAACAAATTGGAGGACTTAAAGATCACATCAAGGAACTTAATAACAAAATTGGTGAACAATCGAACATCATTGACATCCAAAATACAACTGTTGCCAAACTATCGGCGAAGATAGTAGCGCTTGAAGCCGCCTACAGTACGGAGAGACGCGTAACCAGCGATCCAGTTACCTCATCCACCCCACCTGCTGACAATAACCCTACCACATTTGAAGCACCTATTTCTGTTGAAATAATACTAGACGGGGAGAATAGCCCTGGAGAACCGGAAAACGTAAAGAAAAAGAAAAAACCGAGAAAGAAGAAGGTGATACCTACTGCACAAGAGGAACAAGAGGAAAAAACCCGTTCTTCTCTCGTCCTTGGTAACCAAGAAGATTGGAAAATACAAGCCCGCAAGCATCGCCAATGCACGCCAGCAATAACGGGTACGAGGACAGATACATCTTTACACGCAATAAAAAGAAAATTCTATATTCACGCTTGGCGTTTCAACCCGAATACAGAAATCCCACAAATACACCTCTTTCTCAAGTACATAGATCCAAACATTGATTTTGACATTGTCAAACTGAATGCCAAAGGAAATTACAATTCCTTCAAAATTGGCCTTCCTGAAGAAAAGGAAAATACTTTCTTAGACGCAGCAAATTGGCCGGCAGGAATTGCAATAGCAAAATACAAATTCCTAGGAAAAAGCGTGCCTACTTGATGGCGAAATTAGAAATTAAATATCAAAATTTCCGTGGCCTTAACACAAAAATCGTCGATTTTTCAAGAAATATTATTTCTCAAAATTCAGAAGTGATTGCGTTGACGGAAACATGGTGACAAACATCTATTTTTGATAAGGAACTGTTCACTGATTAGTATACAGTACATCGACGTGATCGAGACGGGCAGCGAGGTGGAGGGATTCTTCTCGCTGTTCGTAAACCACTTGCTTCTAAGCGCCTAAAGGAATTAGAAACAAACGGAGAACATCTATGGGTAAAGGTTTTTAAAAATAACTTTTCCGTACTTATATGTGTAACTTATTTTTATTGCACAGGTGATGGTGAAAATAGACGTAACTTTTATTCGAATTTATTATTGAATAAAAATATTATTTTACTGGGTGATTTTAATCTGAATAATAAACCTGAAGACATTTTCAATGATTTTAAATATTTTTGTTGCTCAAATGGATTAACACAGCAGAGTGAAGTATTTAACAGTTATGACAATATGCTGGACCTCGTCCTAAGTAACCTTTCCGTATGTGAAGTGACGAGAAGCGAGGAGCCGTTCGTCAAAGAAGATCGTCATCATCCAACACTGGCCATCATGGCGAGTCTCGCGCGAGCCACGCGCACACTACGTAACGGTCACATCAATCCCCACGCCTGCACTCGCCCCGCCACGTCTGCACAACCTACCAACTGCTACTCGCAATATACCTTTAAGCATGCTGATATAAAATTGTGTCAAAACATTCTTACTGGACATTTCTTAAAAGCATACACTCTGTTGATGTTGCGGTAGATTATTTTTATAATGTTTTAGCAAGTGTTTTTGATTTATGTGTACCAATTAAGAAATTAATAAATTTGAGTGTAACCTGCCCGACATGGTTCACAAAATCAATTATTGACAAAATAAAAAGCAAGGAAGCGCATCGCAGAAGATATAGATTGCACAAGAAGCAGTCTGATTACTTGTTGTTTTCTGCGGTACGATCCGAGCTCAAAAAAGATATTGCCGTAACTAAACAGCAATATTTAAAAAGAATTCAGGACGGGATTAAAGACGATGTCAAATGTTTCTGGGATTTCATAAAATCATAGAAAGCAAACTCCAAGTCGCATAATGGCCTGAAGAGTAGAGACGAATTTATAACAGATTCAGAATCTTTGTCAGATGTTTGCAGACTACTTTCGGTCTGTATATGATAGTAAAACCCCGGATCTCAGTACGGAATTTACGAAAACAGAAATTACGTGGAACTTGGGTGACATATCTCTTGGATTTACTAATCCGAAAGAGATAGAAGCCTACATTCGTAAGCTGAAGACGGACAAGGCTACAGGACCGGATGGAATTCCTTCCAGTATTATCATTAGCATAGCGCCAATGATAAGTGAAGCCCTTTGTTATATATTTAACTCTAGTATTTTGACTTCTACGTTCCCCCAAATTTGGAAACTGACCCGAGTCAGTCCTATTTTCAAGGCTGGAGATAAGACAGAGGTCAAAAACTACAGACCGGTAGCCGTATTATCAGTACTACCCAAATTTTTTGAAAAATTGATTTGTGACAAATTAAGTCACCAGATTGCGCCATTCATTGGTGAAAATCAACACGGTTTCCTTCCAAAGAAATCAACAATTACAAATCTGCTTAATTTTTTGCGGTTGGTAGCCACCAGTTTAGACTCGAGGCACCAAACAGATGTAGTTTACACTGACTTTGCCAAAGCATTTGACCGTGTTAACCATGATATACTTCTGAGGAAAATGTTTAAAATAGGCTTCGATCTACCAACACTGAACTTTTTCTCATCGTATTTAAAATCCAGAAGCCAATTTTTTTCGATAAATGGACATAATTCAAAAAAATTCCAAGCGCAATCTGGGATTCCTCAAGGGTCTAACCTCGGACCTATGTTGTTTCTAATACTTACAGATGACATCCAAAACTGTGTTAGGAACGGCAAATGTCTTCTATTTGCTGATGACCTCAAAATTATGATGGAAATAAGCTCCCAATAAGATTGCTTTAAAATACAAACTGATCTGGATGCACTATCTGAATGGTCGTTGGCAAACAAATTAGATTTTAACACAAAAAAATGTGTCACAATGTCCTTCACTCGTTGTAAAAACATTATAATTTACGATTATAAAATAAAAGGCGAAACGTTATCACGTGTAAGGATCTCGGTGTCGTATTTGATCCCGAACTGACATTCTCTTGCCATATATCGCAGCTCACTCAGTCTTGCTACAAACTTCTTGGATTCATCATCAGGACTTGTAAACAATTTGATAACCAAGAAGCTATGCTAGCGTTATTCGATGGCATACTGAGAAGCAAGCTGGAGTACGCGAGCGATGTTTTGGCACCGTACCAACAGAAGTACATTGATATGTTAGAGTAAATCCAGAAGAAATTCCTCTGGTATGTTTATATGCGGAAGCATGGAACCTATCCAAGGTTCATGCACCATATTGACTTACTTGAGGAAACTGATTCTGTGAGCCTAGAAACTAGAAGGAAATCAAGTCTTGCTATTCTGTTTTTCAAAATTTGGAACAATTTCATCCATAGCCCATTTCTCGTGAGATGCTATGATTTATATGTACCAGACCACTACAGCCGAAGCCGACATCATGACTTATTTAAAGTACCGAACGGCAGAACAGACGTCTTGGCAAAGCATAGCATGACGAGGGGAGTGGTGCTGTTAAATGAAATTGCAAACCATTTGGATGTAAGTGACTGTTCTTTATATGCCTTAAAAACATTATTGCCTAAATGCTGATAGGGTAACTAAATTTTACTATAATTGGAATTATTCTGTTGTACAATAATAATTAAAAAAAAAAAAAAAACCATGTGGTTTGTAGTGAAGTAGGTAGATCTTAAAGTACCTACTTACAAATCTTGGGGGGAAATTTTGGTTTTCATTTATTAAAAAAGAGAGTTTTTGAAACACTCTTTTTTGGACTCTAGAATTACTTGCTGAAGTCTCCGGCATTGCCCGGGCATTACACATTTTTTTCGAAATCAGTTGAGGACCAGTAATTTTCCTTGTTTCCATTTGAACAACTTTCTTTTTACAATAACTTTTAAAGTTATTCCAAAAAAAAATCTGGCTTTATGTATCCTACCTTTTTTTAAATGTTTCCAATTAAAAAAAAATAGCTTCCGATAATTTTGAAAAAAATGATTGATGATATTATTGTTCATTCTAAAATTTTAAATATGAGATTAACAAGAATGACTTCAAAGTAAGATGTTTCAGTTGCCGAATTTGTAAAAGCATTCATCTCGTTAGACGAGAGTTCCTGGGTTCGAGTCCCAGGTGTGACCATTAGCTTGTTATTTTTCTGTGTTTTGTTCTTTTTCACGTTTCGGTAATTTTTTTAGTATTCTGTTCTCCTTCAATGATTTTATTATCCTCTTATTTTGAACCACGGCAAGGACTCCAAAATAGTCAACTATTTTACGGTTTTCAAATTAAGTAGGCCTTAAAAAAAACTGATTTAGGTATAGTTTGGCAAGAAAGTGTAGAAATTAAATTAATTGGAACTAAACGTTTTCATTACTATGGCAGCACCGAATTATATGTCGTTTCCTATGTCTGTCATGTTATCGCATGTTACGGTTGATATATTGTCTTAAATCTGAGTAGAAGATCGCTGATTTGATAATATTTTTATTCATTGTTTGCCTGAATTTAATTAAAATGAATAAACCATTACATAGTGATGAAAGAGGGGTTATATTCTGGGTATTCAACGCTGCCTAGCCGAGTGTCACGCGAAGAAGCTTCTGCCTGATTTAGAAGATGTTTAAATGAATAATAAACGAACTGCAGAAATGACTGCAGAACGAACTGCAGAAATGACTGGTACGTAGTATAGTTTGTTTAATAAATTTCATTAGTATTACAAGATTTATGCCAATTTTGGAGCGATAATAACCATTACAATCTGATTTGAGGTTATGTTAAAAAATTCGAATTTGACATTTCGATTTGACAGTTAATATGCGGCCACAGGAAAAAGGGAATAACTCAATAAAAAAATAATAATATGCAACTTCTTTAAACTCGTAGAAAAGTTACTTTTTTCTCGTTTTCTCCTTTTTTCTTTCTAAGTGAATATTATCTAGTGTGCGTTTTTAAAACTACCTTCTATAATAATTATTTTAATGATGTTTTTCACACACAGGTAAATCTGAAACAACGGTAAGACGAATCGTCAAGGAAGGGGAAAAGGCAGATGGAAAATTTGAAACACTGGGAAAACGGAAAATGGGCATAATAATAATAATATGTAATAGCACAAGTGCTGATGATTGGAAAAATTGTTGCAAACACATGATGAAAATTGAGGCAGAATATTATGCACGAGGCAGTACTATATATGGTGATATCGATGAACTGCGTTTAGATGAAGATATGGAAGAAGAAGAATCACACGAGGACAAAGACAATATTACATGTCGGGTGTTGAATTAATAGACTTAAAATTTTAAGTACCTACGTTTTTATATCGAAATAAACGCCCACTTAAAACTTGTTTTGTTTTGTTTTATTTTACTTCTATTAAATTACAGTTTTTTGTGCAATTTTTTTGAAAATACAAATACGCTATGAAATATGCATTTTGCCAGAAGTGTTTTTTTAAAACATACATTCTTTGACTTATGAGCCATCTTGGTGTTGCCATTTAAAACTAGAAAACGATCGCAGCGCCATCATTTATTTTCTACACTTAATTGCCAAATTGTAATATTAGCACAGTTTCCAGCTTGTATCACGAGTTTCCGAATACCGTGTTTATTTGTAAATAGCATTACAACTCTTTGATTACAACCAACATACTATATCTTATGTTAATAAATAATTTAGCTACTTTCAAATAAATCTATGTAATACATTTCTGAATATAATATGGTGGGCTCGGGCGCAGATAGTGCCAACCCTCATTTTCTCAGTTTCGAGAATAATCCTATTTTAAATTTTTCATCCACCCATCACCTAAATAATAATAAGATAATCCTCATCCATCACCAAAGTTCAAATGATTTTAATTTTGGTACAAAATTTCGTCTCAGTTAGACGAGAGATCCTGGGTTCGAGTCCCAGTTGCCACCATTATCTGTAAATTTTACTGTTTCTTGTTCTTTTTTCATATTTCGTTTAGATTTCTCTTCTTCTTCAATGAAGTAACCAAATTAAATAAATAAGAAGCAGCCGCAATTTTTTAAATCAATATTTGTGTAAATATATTTATCACGAAACCTTATTACACTTCACAAAAATAATATTATTACATTCATTTATAAATCGAATCTGTCAGGACTTATAATATTATGTAAATATTGGAAGATAGGTACACTTTTTTATGCTAATTATTCTTTCCTATTTTATATAAATAGACATACTCAAAATTGTATAATACTTGTAACATGATGGGCAAATTTATTATTTTTAATTTTTATTTTCGTGGAAACATGAGAAACTAGAACGTGAGAAACGAGGTGCATACTAATGATCAATTTAAAATAGTTCCAATGCATAATTTAGGTCCTGAATATTTCGTTTTTTTTTTATTCTGCACATGAATTCCAACCGGTAATTTCGTGAAAAATATTATCACCTTTTTTTACTGTATTTTTTCCACTTGTAAGGCGCAGTCTTTTTCTTATTCTTTCCCTCCGTGAGTTGCAAACTAATGAGCGATAATATGTAAAGTTTATGCTATCATTTTTATTTATTTATTTAAGTATTATGAATGAACGCGGATTAACGGCTTTTACATGGGAATTCCAATAATTTCAAGAATATACTTAGATAAGAAAAAAAAATTAATATAACTTAAAATTAAAGAGCACATATTGAAGTGGCAGTATAAAGCAAAAATAGTGAGCTATTATAAATACAAACATGAAGAAAAAGATAACCTCATATATATGAATGTGTACAAGATATTATGAACTAAAAAATTACTACGTAAAGTACGTAGTAATAAATTTAAAAATTCTAGAATAAACATTGATGAAGAATATAAACATAGAAAGTATATTAGATTATAACCTAACTGAGAAGCGCTGACAAAACAGCTTTAATTAAATAATTTATCATATCATCAACAACATATTTGTTACCAAGTATGTGCAGGCGATTTATTATGGCATTTAATTCAGCATTAGATCCTGTATTATTACAATGGTAAGGTAATTTGTGACGAAATGATCTACTCGGTACATGAAAACATATTAACGAAAGAAGTTCAGGAGAGTTCAACAAGTTATTAACAATTTTAAATAAATAAAATACATCAGAACAAATCCTTATTTCTTTCAATGTATCAAGTCCCAATAGATGTAACAGGGAGAAGTAATTAATGTTTTCAATTGATATTCTCAATTTAAAATTAAGGTGACTTAAGAATTTATGTTGGACACGCTTAAGGGAATATTCATGTGTACTGTAATATGGATTCCAAATGGTGGAATTAAACTCTAGTTGGCTTCTAACAAGAGAAGTGTATAGTAGTCTGACAGTTTCAAAATTTTTAAAATCCTTCGAAATTCGTAAGATAAATCCCAACATTTGCATAGCTTTACCGGATATATTATTAATATGTTTAATAAAAGTTAATTTAGTGTCAAAACCAATACCAAGGTCTCTTATTTCAACAACAGATAATAAAGTGTGATTATTGGGAAAGTAAGTGAACAACAATGGTTTTTTTTCCTGTGGAATCTCATAACTTGGCATTTTTTTACATTGATAAATTTATTTTTAAAACACCAATCGGAAAAGCAATTTAGATTAGATTTTAGGGACACACTATCCTCAATATTATCAATAATTCTGTATAACTTCATATCATCTGCAAACATTAAAATAAGAACATGAGTGAATATGTATTGTATGGTGGCCTTCGTGGTTGAGGAGTAAGGCTCTCGACCAGCAAACCAAAATTTGCGGGTTCAAATCCGGCCGTGCGCAAATAAATTTTTATTCATTAATTAATGTTATTTCACAATTAATTAATTATTAATAATATGCAGTATATTTGCGATACGTTCCAGAGTGGAAAATACTCTCAGTATCGCCCTTGTGAAAGACCATTTCAGACCCCATTTAAAATTTAAAATTTGCTTGAAATGGCTTAATCCGTGCTTGGCGACCAAATCTGAATTCCCAGGTACTTCCCCATCTCCAGAGGGGAGCGGTCGGGACTCTTGTGCGATATTAATATAAACATTTTTAAATCGCGCCATTTTTTACTAAGGGTAACCAAGTCGTATTTTAACTCGGCCGTTGGGCTTTTAATCGGTCTGTATTTTTTTTTGTATGTTCCGTTTGCGCTTAGAGGTGATCTGAATGAAGAAAGTGTGAAAAGAGAATTGTCATCGAGAGAGTGATGTTTCTTTGGATGAATAATATAATTACATATTTTAAGTGATTTTAAAGAGTTACACTTAATATCTGGTTTATAGTTAAGTAGGTAGATATTTAAGTACCCAATTACAAATCTTATGTTTAAGGAGGAAGTTTTGGTTTTGATTTATTAAATATGAGAAATTCCGAAATAATATTTTTGAATCAAGAATTACTTGCTGAAGTCCCCGGCATTGTCCGGGTTTAGCGTTTTTTTTCGAAATTAGATGTAGGAAAGTAATTTTCCTTTTTTATTTTTATTTGAACAACTTTCTTTGTAAAATAACTCTTGAAGGTTATTATTATTATTAAAATTTCAAATATGGGATTGACAAAATGACTTCAAAATAAGAGGTCTCGGTAGCCGAATCTATTAAAACGTTTGCCTCAGTTGGACAAGAAGTCCTGGGTTTGAATCCCAGTTGTAACCATTATCGATTAATTTTTCTGTATCTTGTTCTGTTTCATTTTTCGTTTAGAATTTAAGTATTTTTTTTTTTTTTACATAAGATCCACACAGGATGCCCTGAGGAAAATAATTTCCCTCAGAACCTATGTCATTTTTGAGGAAGCTGTAAGTATGGAGGGTATTTTTAGTAAAGGAATAAGAGGAAGTTCTGTTCGGAAATGTGTTCAAGAGTGGCGGACGTATGAAAAGGGACTCCTTGCTGTGGGAGTACAAAGTTAAACCGAGTCGTTGTGAACAACGGCCAAGTGCGCTTATTGGCCGCTTTAATTATTAGCTCACCAATCTAGGCTTCCATTGGCTTAGATTGTGTTGTGAAATATTGCGCAAATTATTAAAAACGATGTCGCAATCTGAGATTTCTGATGATGAAAGCGACCTCATCTTCTTGAACTCAACAGGAATTTTAAAACTCGGCGTCGATAACGCTGGGTCACAATAACCCGAGGCGATTTAAAACGGCCATATTTTTTTTCCGATCAACCGTTCGACTTGAGCGCTTGAGTAGCTGGAGATACAACCCCCTTCTACCCGCATGCCAGTGCTCAGTGCGACGCCGCTTATGGAAGGAGATACACGTGCATCAGGTTAAAACGGGTATATATGACCTATAGTTGAAATGAAATTCTATAGTTATTTTTTTCATTTTTGATTTTGCATGTGTTTCTTACTAAGATAATAAAAAGTTGATTTATAAAATTTACTGGTAATATTTATAATTTTTTTATGAGCAAATAACCCATAATAATAAATAAATTTCAAAATCACGATAATCCTTTCAGTTTTGGTACAATCCACCGATAAAATTCGGGTCACGGTGACCCAGCGTCAATGACCGCGTAATTATTTTCACGCCATTGACGCTGGGTTAAAAGAAATGCAAAATGCCTTCAAAACACTACAAGATGCCTTGTTAAACACAAAGGTTTCCAAGGAGCAACAGCTGAAGATTGCCAATATTATAGCATGCGTCCTGGAATCTGTTGAGCAACTTATTTTGGAGAGAGAAACTTGCATTAGCGAAAGCAAAATAATATTAGCGGAAAAGACAAAAAGACAATCAAACAGGATAATTCACAACTCAAATCAAAAATCATTCAGCTAGAACTTGGCCTTGGACCAGTGATGAAAAGAGTGGCAGATGTCACAGAGGCTAGTCTCTCTTTTGCAGAGGTGGCTAGTAAAAAAGTAAATCTATCTCCACCATTATCGCGCCTGGACGTCCCAATAGGAAAACCGAGACCTTCCGACTACTTCTCCCCCAAATTATCATCGGTGGAAGACAGCGAGAAAACAAAAAAAAAATCAGGGAATCACTGAAGCCATCCCAGCTAGGAGTCAGAATTACCGGAGTGAAAAATATTAGAAATAAAGGAGTCATCATTCATACGGCTAGTGCTGTGGAACAATAGTAACCGGATCTGTGACCTTGAGCGCCCGACTTCCAGCAAAAAGGCTCCCAAGGGTCATCTTCTTCAACGTTTCAAGGGAGTTGTCTGATGAAACTTTTCTCGAGTGGGCACTAAATGGACTACAAAATATCGAGGAGACAAATGAAACCATAAAACAATGCAAACTTAGTCGTCTAGCTGGTTCTCGAACTGAATCTGCATGCCATAGAGTCTACGTGGTCCCCACATACCTTGACATGCACTGGTAAAACAAAGACGCGTATTTGTTGATTAAACAGTCTGCGGTATTCGTGACTTTATTGGATTACCTGTGGGTACAAATTGTCAGATGATCGGACATTCTTACAAGTTCTGCAAGGAGACGACGAAATGTGAGTACTGTGCCCAGGAAGAACATGTGCCGTGAGACATGCCCTACTGCTTCAGCGAAGCCAGTCTGCGCGACATGTACGAGATTTCACAAGTCCGAAAACCACCCGCTAGGAGATAAAGAGTGTCCGGCTTACAAAGCAGCCCTTCAAAAGGACTTAGCAAAAATTGATTATGGCGTCTGCTATTGATTTTGAGACCTCAGATAGGTATAGATAGAATACGAAAGGATTCAAAAGTCCAAAAACTGGGCCCAATTCAAACATGAAACAGGCAATAAAACAATAACTGCAGTAAGTTTGAATATTAGATGTATTTTTAAGTACTGGAATACATTCATAATAAGTATTTTTACAGTCAACTAAATAACATTGATATTATCACACTTTATGAAACTTCGATAGGTGCAAACAATATTAAACTATACAAAATACCCGGATTTAATTCATTCCATCATTGCCGCAAACAAAGATCCGGCGGCGGGATTATAGTTTATATTAAAATAAAAAACCTCATATTTGAAAAAATGATATAATACCTACTACATTCGAGTGCGTCTACGGAACCCTTTCCGTGAACAAATTTAAACGCATACATTTGTTGGCATTATATCGACCCCCAAACACAAATAAAAATACCTTCCTACAACAGCTAGAAAACGTAATAGAAAACATTAATATTAAGGAAACCGTCTTGCTACTTGGAGACGTTAATTTATTTATTTATTTAATACAAACGGCATAAGTATGCCATAAACATTAATTACATGTCACAAATTCATATTCAAAATATTAGTAATGGTAAAACAGTGTATGTATAACAGTTAATTGTGATGATACATTGGGAAGTGACACCAGAGATACATTTACATGCAAAAATCCATAATACAAATAAAATTAATAGTGATTAAAAAAATATGATAGCATAGCCTTCTTGTACCTATGTTCCGTGCAGTTAAAAAGATCTATCACATCTGCATATCTATTAGTAACTTCATGCAACCTAGGTAAAAGTGAGTGTTTCGTATACTCAGTCCGATTATTGTTACATTTAAAAAGGATTTTAGAACGAGTGGTTCTCGTGGGAATATGAAATTCAATGAGCTTAGTTAGATCAGGACTGTCTATTCTACCATTTACAATTTTGAACATTAATATTAAGTCGGATATAATTCTTCGATCTGACAGTCTTAGTAAATTTAATTCTTTCATCAAGTAATTATAATTTATGTTTTCAATGGGAATACCGAGGTTAAAATTAATGTATCTTAAGAATTTGTGTTGAATTTTTTCGATTGAATCTGAATGTATTTTAAAATGGGGGGACCAGATCGAGGAGTTATATTCGACTTGACTACGTACTAAGGATGTATACAAAATTTTTAAAGTTGAAATATTCTTGAAACCTCTGGAATTTCTAAGAACGAAGCCAAGCATTTTGATACCTTTATTATAGATTGAGTTTATATGGGATATAAAGTTTAATTTAGAGTCGAAAGTTATGCCCAAGTCATTAATTTCTTCGACAGAGGTAAGGGTAGAGTTGTTAAGTTCATAAGGATGAATAATTGGTTGACTTATTCTGTAAAAACTTATTGAATAACACTTATTTATGTTCAGATAAAGTTTGTTAATAGAACACCAACTAATTAATTTGTTTAAATTATTTTGTAGACAGGCACAATCTTCAGCGGTTTTGATGATTTTAAATATTTTTAAATCATCTGCAAAAAGCAATACATCTACATCTTTATCAAATATGTCAACAATATCATTAATGAACAGTAGAAACAAAATTGGGCCTAAATGGGATCCTTGAGGTACACCACTGGTAGCTATAAATTGATTGGAATAGAACAAATTAATTTTTACAAGTAGAACTCTATCAGATAGCTTGCAAACCAGTCTAAAAGTTTTCCGTCAATACCGAGCTTACGTAGTTTAACCAGTAGAATTTTATGGCACACTTTGTCAAAGGCCTTGATAAAATCTGTGTATATGGAATCGACTTGAGTTTTGTTAGCTAATGCATTTGATATAAAGTTTTCATATAATGAGAGATTTGTCAGAGTTGACCTGCCTGACAAAAATCCATGTTGATTTGGAACAATGAGATGTTTAATATATGGGGAAATTTTATCAAGAAGTAATTTTTCAAAAAGTTTCGGAATTATAGATAGCTTACATATAGGTCTATAGTTAGTGACATCACTTTTATTACCCTTTTTTAGTATAGGCGTTAGATAACAACGTTTCCAAATGTCCAGGAAGCAACCCGTGTCAAGCGATTGATTAAACAATAGACATATCGGCTCAGCCAGTGAAGCAATGCAATTTATGAGAATATTGGGGTGCACGTTATCAGGTCCGGCCTTTTTGTTTTTGTCTAGAGATTTAATTTTAGATTTAACGTCGTTTATATTGATGTGTACAGCGGGGATATGCATGCTCTCAATAAGGGAAGGTGGTGGTATGTAATTATCTGGGATATCTTCGTCATACACACTTTTGAAGTAATCAGCAAAATAGTTAACCTTTACTTTCATATCAGTGCTAATCTGAATTTATTAAGGGAAAACGACTCAATAATTCTACAATACGAATATCTTATAGCAAACTACGGTTTAGTGAAATGTATACATGACATTACGAGGGAAGCAGTGGTTAATACCTACACAACTGCGACGTGTCTAGATCACATATATATTAGAGAAAAAGAGAAGTCTGAATTGTTCTCATGCGTATGTGAAACATAGATAGCTGATCATTATAAAACTGCCGTGTCTATATATCTTCCTACTAAGGACACCGATATACCGCACCATGAATACAAGACTGCACTATCTGTAAAAAAAGTTGAAGAAATGATCATGAAAACTGATTGGAACTCAATACAAATTCACAATGATCCAAATATCACATATCAAGATATAAAATCACACTTTAACACAATCTATGAAAAAAATAGTTTAAAAAAATTAGTAAAAAAACGTATCGCCATAACCAAAAAATTTGGATGAATAATATTCTAATATAAAATATGCGAACAAGGGATAAATTATGGAGAAAATGGAAAAACATGCCAACAAACAAGAATTTGAAAAAGACTACAAAACATACTGGAATAATTTAAGTAAGCAAATATTAGATACAAAAAAGTACTACAATAACAAATTCAATAATTGCTTTATGGATATAAAAAAGTGGAACGAAATAAACAAAATATTGGGGAGAAAAAACAAATCCAGCTGTGACGCAGTTATATCGAAACATTTCTTGAAGACCACACCTACTGATGTAGCTGCTGAAAATTTTGCTAATTTCTTTGACGAAGGAGTAAACAAGTTATTATACGAATGTGATATCCGTGCATCTTCATACCTGCTCGACGATTTACCGCACTCTATGTACCTACCAAGAGCTAGCGTAAAACAAATTGAATCTATTATCGGTCTATTGAAATACTCAAAAATACCGGGATTGGATCAAATACGTATGTACGATATAAAGAAAACACGTTAAAATACTGACCCAGTAATTACTCATATCATAAACACTATAATTGATACTTGCCAAATACCTGAAGGATTAAAAACTAATGTTGTAAGACCTATTTTTAAAGGCGGTGATTATTCTATTATAAATAACTATAGACCTATTTCTTTTTTACCTGCTTTGGAAAAAAAATCTCGAAAAATATATTGCAATATACTTAGATGCATATTTAAATAAATTTGCTATCATTGACGAATATCAGTACGGATTCCAGAAAAAAAAGCTGTGACGCACTACTAAAAAAATTTAGTAATTTCAAAAACACCGAACTCAACTCTCAAAAACATGTACTTGTACTCTTCATTGATTTCTCTAAAGCCTTTCACACACTACGTATAAACAAATAATAACAGCTCTACAAAACATTGGAATCCGAGGAAAACTGCTTACTCTCTTTAGCAACTACTCATTAAATCGAAAAATGAATGTAAAAATATTGAATGTGATGAGTAAATCTAAATTTATAAGGTCTGGTGTACCGCAGGGGTCAATTTTGGGTCCAAAATTATATATAATTTATGTCATAGCTATGTCGAAACTATTTCGAAAAGCGCGTAGATTCGTTTTCGCAGACGACACCGCACTTATAGTATTAAATGAAAATCCACAAATAGAGATTCAAGAATTACAAACCGACTTCGATGAACTGCTAAAATGGGCACACGATGTAGGATTACTTATAAATGTAAAAAAAAAAACAAAATGCATGTATATCAGATCACCAAGTTTGAAAATATGGAATATTCCGAATCTAACCGCACATAACCTTGAATGCATCCATAGGAAAATAACAATAAATTGCCAATGAAAAAAAATAGGCTTTGTCAAGGAGTGTACTAACCTGGGATTAAAAGCAGATAACACATGTTAATGGGATAAGCAAGTTACTAAACTGTTACTGCACACCCAAACTAGTGTATTTTTCATTGGTGGAATTTATTCTCAGACATGGAATTCGAAGTTGGGGAAATACCAGCATGACTTATGTATATTTATGTGTACCTTTTATTTTATTTTTTTCCTGATAATAACAAACTAATGTAAAAATCCTTAAATGTTTCACATTGTTAACAGCAACAAACTTAATACCCACTGCTCTGTAACTACATTCATGATAACTACATCCATAGTACCTACTTACTTATTTACATATGTAATTACTGTGTACCTTTTCTTTTTCATAATAATAACAAACAAACGTACATTTATGATAGCAAAAAAAATAATAATTAAAAATAATTAATCACAAGAAAATTACCTACTTATATATTAATCGTTAAAAATTTTTTACACCACTGCAATACCGGTATGCTTCGAGTATATTTGGAATCACATTTTGTGTGATATTGTGACAATAATTATTGAATATAACGAAGCGTGAGCTCAAATACGAATCCGCTGGTTGAACTCCTTTGTAAACGATTACTCGAATACTGATACCTACTTATGTTAAGCCTACTTATATCTCTCTAGCTCTGTTTATCATTTTATGTACTATATACTTATGATACTGCATACTTGTTACTCGTATAATGCTCCTGTACAATTTATTTTATATGTAAAAGCCATCAAGGCAGTGGCGTAGATAGCATGGGTGGCACCCGGGGCGGAAAACGCGGTGTCACCCCCCCCTCAATTAATTTTTTTTTAAGAAATTCAAAACACAAATTTTGACTTCCTAAAATATAAAAAACATTTCTAGCTAGTCAAATATGTAAAAAAAATGTTATCCTCAAAATTAAAACGCTTTTAAAAACACCAACAGAATAACAGCTTTTTCAACAATCGATAAGTGATAATTTCCCTCGCGAGTTCCCGTCAATCATAATGTACAAAAGAAATGAGAATGACACAGGAAAAATGCGAGGAATATTTCACGGGAATCCCCAATAAATCAATAGTAAGAGCTAGGATCGAAAATTTAAATAACAGAATTTTTGGGGGATGCTGACCGACCGAGCCATATGGATACAAATAACAGAGTTCCGTGTGGAGTCTTCAATTCTAATGAGCTGCAAAAATCTGAAGAAAATCATTTGCTGTCATGAAAACATAATAACCAATACTAAGGTTAAAACCAGTTGTGTTCAGAGTGTAACTATAAAATTTCAATCGTGAAATAGTAAAGGGGGCGTTCAAGTATAACGTAACGCAATTTTTGAAATTTTTTGACCCTCTCTCCCCCCACGCAACGCGCCGTAACATTTTTCTACACCTACCTCCCCCTAAACGTTACGTAACACCCAAGTGACTATTTTTACCTAAAAGTCTCAATTAAATTAAGCAAAGTACTGGAAAGTCGCTTAAATACCTTTTTCTTGTTTTAATCACGTATGCGGTAAAAATAAAACAAAAGATTTCAAACTCGCAATAGGTTCATGCATATATTGTTTACTTAATTGTTTTAAATTGTAATTCATTACAAAATTGGGAAAATATTATTATTTTTATCGGCCTTTCATTCCTTTCGGATCTCCACAATTTAATACTGTCTTACCTTTAATGCTTTAATTCACCTATATGGTTTTATAACACATATTTCGTTTTACATTAGCTACACTGAGGAGGCCCTTAAAAAAGTAATTTTACAAAGGTTTCCATATGGTGCAACACTTTACTCCACTATGATTCATAAGCTTACTCAGAGTGGAGTTAAACCTTTTTCATGATCTGAATGCAGTTACACAAGTCCTCAAAACGAAGATTTAAATGTCCGCAGTATGATTCACAGACGAGAAAAACATTTTTCATGTCCTGATTGTGACTATTCATGTTCTCAAAAAGGATACATAAGAAGTCAGTTGCTGACTCAGTGTGGAGAAAAACCTTTTTCATGTTCCAACTTCATGTCCCGACTGCAGTAATACAAGTTTTCAAAGGAAAGATTTAAAAATCCGCAGTACGTTTCACAGAAGAGAAAAACCTTTTTCATGTCCTGATTGTAACTATTCGTGTTCTCAAAAGGGATATATATGAAGTCAGTTGCTGACTCAGTGTGGAGAAAAACCTTTTTCTTGTTTCAACTGCAACTATTCATGTACTTTGAAGAGAAATCTAAAAATCGAGAGTGGAAATAAACCTATTTCATATCGTGACTGCAACTATTCTTATTCTTGAAAAAAATAACTATAACGACACTTGCTAACTCACAGTGATGAAAAACCTTTTTCTTGTCCCGACTGTAACTATTCATGTGCTACAAAATGGTATCTAAAAATTCACACCTACCTACCTCGTTTTTCAAACTGGTCTTTTAGCACTGATAAACACGCTAACACAATACTAATTTCTTCACTAATTCACGTCAGTCCATAGATAACAATTCACTTCACGAGTCTACGTTAATCACAATATACGAACGAAATTAGAATGACACAAGGAATATTTCAGGGAAATCCCCGACTGAGCTAGGAACAAGAAAAAACATTTTTCGGGAATCCCCGACCAACCAAGCCATAAAGCAAAATAACAGTCAGTGTTAAAGTGTAAAATATTTTTTACGGCAGTTTTGCACTTTCGTAAGTTTTTTCTCCACGTTCGAGTATCACCCCCTCCTTGGGTGGCACCCGGGCGGTCCGCCCCCCCCCCTGCCCCCCCCCCTCGCTACGCTACTGCATCAAGGCGTAAACAAACAAATAAATAAATAAGTATTAAGTACGTACAAAATTTGCAAACCTCTATCACAAAACAAATTGTATCACCAAATATATATAGACAAAGACACAACGTGCAACTCTTATATTATACTGAGGGCCTGCTCTCAATAAAATATATATTTTGGTTCCATACCATTAAGGATAACTGGGGAGATAATACTTATAAAAGAACACAGAAAAAAAAGGCCTGAAAATACCTAAAATGTCCAATAAGTATGGAAGCCGAACGCTGGAGTACTGTGTACCAGTGATTTTCAATAAGCTCAAAAATAATTTTGCTTTAGAGGAAAATGAGAATTTAAGCATGAAAGCTGTAAAAATGTGGCTTATCAATGAAAAATCTATGTATCTGTAAAAAACAAAACATACAAAGAAAAAAAAAAGAAAGATCGGTGAAGTTATGGCAGTTATTTTTTTTTAATATTTGTACCCTTTTCTTAAATGATACCAAATCTGTTATTTTACGAAATTTCTCAGGAAGTTTATTAAAATATTGTATCGCATTGAAAATATAATATTATTGGGTATAATGTTGTTTTGAAAACATAGAAATTTGGTTGTTGTGTTATTTTTTTTATTACATTTTCTTTAAATATTTGTAATATTAAATCTTTTTACAGAGGTCGTCAATTTCCTTTACATTTTTAGAAATTACATAAATTAAATACTATTTTTTTTACTTCTAATATTAACGAGTGTATATTGAGGTACCTGCAGACAAGCAGTCATGTGGCAGCTTCGCGGGACTACCGATAAATTGTTTAAATTATATATTTATGTAAACTTTTTATTTGTTGGAAATAAAAAAAAAAAAATAATAATAATAATGAACACGGTGTTCGGAAACTCGTTATCGGTATTTCAAAAGAAGATACTCCGAGTAACTCGGGTCTTCGATCCGTTCGTCACCGGTAGAGTCAGGAAACACACTAAAAGCGCGCTTTGAACACGTTTGACCTCTGTCACCTGAGAACGTGTCATTTGTACGTCTCATTCCTGAGTGTAAAAGCTCAACTGTGGAACGGTATTGCTGGCCCTTGTACAACCTCCTTCCTACAACATGGCTCTCCTAAAAACTCAGGTTCATTTCTACTTTTCATAAAAAGACCCTCTACTCAGCATCCCCACCTACGACGTAGGCTCTTAGGAAAAATATTTTGTGAAATCTTCTTAAGAGCCCTTGAGGTGTTTTTTTTTCACAAAAATGGCGGTATATAAATCATCCAATAATTATTATTATTATTATTACGAGGGCTGTCCGTAAAATAAGGTACCCAAGGTGCTGCGGTCGCGAGGAATTTACGCGAGATCCGGCAACACTGGCGTGTAGTCTAGTTTCCCGACGCCAAATCCCCACAACGATGCACTCTCTGTGACACTTAGCCTCGGCGTGGCAGCCGTTCGCGATAAAAATTCCGCTCGCCGCATCCGCCAGGTGTGAATTACGTTCTATAGTTAGTTTTTTTGTGCAAACAACAGCCCGGTAGAAATTCATTCTCAGCTACTTAAAGTGTACGGAAAACAGTGTATTAGTGCGAAAACGTGCGCAAATGGTACAGAGAAATTAAAAGCCTAACGAACGGCCATCGGTTTCAGGCGAAAAAATTGCCAAAGTGGAAAAAACAATGATTGCACATCGACGGGTGATGGTTCGGGAGCTCTGTGATATGATCCCTGATGACATTAAGACCGCTATTGATAAGATTTTGACAACACATTTGGGAGACCACAAGGTTCAAGACCAAGGTGGGTTCCAAAATGCTCACCAAAGATCAAAAACAATAACGGGTTGAAGCAGCCCGCGAATTCCTTCAGTGCTACGACATCGATGGCGAAGAATTCTTGGACTCAATTGTGACTGGGGACGAGACCTGGATACACTACACGACACCAGAGACAAAGGAACAATCCCAGTGGCGTCATTCAGATTCGTCGAAGCAACGTTTAAAAACGAATTACAGATCGTACCTCACACCTATTTCGTATTTTTTTGTGAGATCGTTATTGGATAACGGACGTTATCTTCTGTCAGATTTGTGTGATTTTTACGTCACATGTTTTAATTTAGATCGATTTAAACATGAATTCCTGCAAGTGCGCATGATTATTTACTCATTTAATGTACGTTATACATAGAAAACGCAAATAACTGTCATAGAAACCACACAAATCTGGCAGGAGATTACGTTCGTTATTCAATAACGATCTCACAAAAAGTACGGAATCGCTAGGATGGCTACACGCCAGTATTGCAGGATTCCGCGTAAAATCGTTCCTTGCGACCGCAGCACCTTGGAGACCTTATTTTACGGACATCCCTAGTATGTGGAGTTAATGTAAACAAAAAAAAAACGAGAAGTAAGTTAGTAAGTTAGTAAGATTTATTAAAAGATCCTCTACTTAGCATCCCCACAGATGACGGAGGTTCTAAGGGAAAATATTTTGTGAAATCATCTTCTGAGGAGTTATGAGTGGATGTCTGATCCTTCTGAGGAGGTTGGTGAAATAACAACCCTCCTGTAATCGTGAATTAACGACTAACTGGTCGAGGGGTAAAGTCCTCGAGTGTGAATCCGGAAGTCGCGGGTTCTTCTCTTTTCTCCCAATTGTTATCACTTCGCTTTGGTTTTATATTACAGGAGACTTGTGTGTGGTGGCTGAAACCATTCAGCCTGGCGTCTGCAGACATTTCCTCGACTGCCCCGGGGCCTTGGAAGCCGCTTTTCAAGGGAAACCACCTCAGGTGAGTGACAAGTTACGTACATATAACCTCTCTGCATGTCAACTTATTATTTTAGATCATGTTTTGTAGATATTTTACAACAACAAATACACTGCAGTACAAAATACAAATTAATAAACTCATCCCATGTTATTACAAATCGAGCCTGTCGTTGGTGTTCTTTTTTACGTTTACATGCTTTCCATTCCGTTATTTTGATGTATTATTTTTAAGATTCCATCAATGTATAGCAGATATTCTGGGATTACCATAATGATGTACTCCACATTTCCCTCCATACCGATGGAGGGTTATAATACGGATTATTCAGGCAACATTTCCAATTTAAAATTAAAGGTGATAGTTAAAAGAATTCACAATCCGCTCTTTAATAGGTACTCGTAGCCTTTTTTAATTGTTTTATGAAAAAAAAATATGCTTTAGAATATTAAGATGAATTAATTTTTTGTGCCAGTTGAGACTTTACATGAATATGACCAAATTGTGTTGTTTATAAACAAACCCAAATCTCTCAAGAAAGGCATACAAATACAATATTGGACTGAATCACCGATACAATTAGCAATTACCTACGATTTACGATTTACGAGCTTTTCTTGAAAGATTTGCGCTTTTTTATGGACTAAACTATATATTCATATTAATATTACGCATTCTGGGACATTTAAGTTATAAACAAAGTTTTTTTAGTTGTGCGCGTATCTGTGCGTGAGTGCCACCAAAACATAGAATGCATTGTCATCGACAACATGTTTCTCTGCCAAGTTTCAGCTCGATCGGATGTCAGGAGTGGGTTATTTTCTACTCCCAAAATTGTATTTATTCCTTTACGAGAACAGAATCGCCTTATTTTAAATCCCTAAAAAGATCGTTATAAATATTATTTTTTTTATTAGTTTTTATATACATGTAATATATCATGAGTAATTGCATTTTCAGGTTACAATCGGATTAAACTCAAATCATTAAATACTAACATGCAACATTGATTAGAAACAGTATGAACATATATATGTATATAATATATAAACTTTACAAGAGTGTAACTACTCGTGTGTAAAGGGAAGAGAAAATATATATAAAAATTTAAAAAATTAAAATTAAAAATTATAACACATACATTATATTTACGTACTTACATAAATCAAATGTGTAAAACAAAAATAAAAAATAAATAACATAAAAAAATAATAATAATAATATAAAATAAATTTTTGAATAAGTATTGTTAATTTAAGGTTAATGCGATTCTAAGTGACTAAATTATTTAAGATATTATTGTTTAATTTATTTTTGAATTTATTGTAGTCAGGTTCTAATCTCAGCTCTATTTCTAGTTGATTAAACCACACCACTCCATTGTACGTGTAGTAGTGTTGTGCAAAACTGGTATGCATTAATGGCGTACACAAGCGACCCACTGTGTTTTGCCTATTGCTCTCAACGCGGACCATGGCGTAGTGCGACTTCTTTTAATAGTCTTTGTGTATTTGAAGCAGTGTATTTTTTATATATGTATTTCTTAGAGGTGGGACTTGAAAGTCTTGAAAAAGTTGAGAGGTTGAATAATCTGATGGTTTCTTAGTAATAATTTTGATTATTAATCTTTGAGTAATTTCCAACGGTAAAATTGAGGTTTTGTAAGCTCCTCCCCATGCAACGATACCGTATTATATTATCGAATGGGCTAGTATATATTTTTAAGTTAAGTATATTTCTTAAATTAATAAATATGTATATATTACATATATGTTAGTCAACGTTTAACTTCGAACAATTAATCTGATTATTCATCGATTCTTTTGATGTTTCGATTAAAATATTACGATTATCTAAATGTTTCGATTGTGATCGTACTGATCACTACCGCTAGGTGCCGCATTCGAAAGTACAGTCCTGGAATGTCATCAGAACTGTCATATCCCATATGTTTTCAAGGTCGCTTAAGACAATTTAAAAATTTTGACACAATTACACTTTGTGTTCCGATGTGTATTATAGTCGAACATGCAATCCGTGTAAAGTGTGTTATTATCAAAAAATCTACAATGGCAAGCACCAGAGGCAAGACAACTACTCCGGAAAATGAAGACAAAATTATCCAGTTCCTTGAAAAGAAAATGGACGTAATGAAAAAAGATATCTCAAATAGCAAAACCAAAATATTGAAAACCAAAAAAACATCAATAACATGAAGAAAGAAATGTCAGAAATTATAGAAAAAAAATTCTCTACTGAATTAAAAGACGTAAAAAACATCAAGAACCAGTTAAGCGAACTCACCAAAACAATCGAATTTCTTTCACTAAAAATCGACGATTATGAAGCGGAGAGAAATGTATTCCACAAAAAAATTAAGGAAGTTGAAAAAGAAAATAAAAATTTGAAATATATTGTCAACCAATCTGTTCAAAATTCCCTTCTCAATCAAATCAATCTTCGAAATCAATGGAATTGACACAAAAAAAGATGAAAATCCTAAAATCCCAATAGAACGCATTTAAAAAAAAATTGGATGCGAAGACCTTCTTGATAATAATACCATAGTAAATACCTACACCAACGCCCTAAAAAATGTATAACCATAAAGATGGCCACAAAAGAAATAAAAGGCAGAATCATCTCCCAAAAAAAGAAGACGGGTTATTTCTCAGCTAAAGACATCAGCCATTCCAATTCAGAAAACCCAATCTACATAAACGAAAAGCTGACGCCACAAAATAAACAACTACTCTGGCTAGCGAGAGCGACGAAGGCCATGGGTTACCAATACGCGTGGACGAAGAACGGTAACGTCCTTCTCCGCAAAAATAAGGATACTCCAATTATATATGTTAGAGACGCAAGCGACATACCACTTCAATAACATGAACTCCCTTTTGTGCCTTCAAAGATGACCATCCGGACTCAATAAAAATGGCCCATTCAGAAGAAAACAGCATCCCCGAAACTCATGTATGTGACAGTGTTGAAGATGTAAACACATTATTCAACGATACATCTTTTAACATACTAAACATGAACATTAGAAGTATTAGGAAACACTTTGATGAATTCTGTATCCTTTTAAATTCGTTTTCCTTCCAAATTGATTTTATAGCACTCACTGAAACACAATTGCGCGAATGTATCCCGTTTTACTTACCTAACTAAATTTCCATTTCAATTCCGGCTAAGCATACTTCTCACGATGGTATTACCATATTTTACAATGTACACTAGTGCGGAACGAAAATTTTTTTTCTAATTTTTATTTGGAATAGTTGTATTAAGTTGCCAATTGCCATCAATTACCTCAATTAAAAATATAAAAATATCAGACAACGGTAAAAGCCCCCGCCAAGACATTGAACATTTACAAAAACGACAGTTTTGGGGCTATTTGCGCGGCCTACAAAACAGTACAGAATTTATTAAAATAGGTTTATTTTATTTAATGACGTATTTAAATATAGTTAACTAGCTGTTGCAATCAAATATTTCATTATTGGCGCTGTGATAAAGGAGTAAAGTGCGGGACGAAGCGGGGGGCGGCACATGACAATCTACGAAATGCAGTGTTTTGTTTAAAGGATAATTGTCTCAAGTGAAGGGTCGCGCGTCAATTATATCACGAGTACTTGTTGATAAACGTTTTTTAAGTGATTTAACATGACTTCTACAAGACAAACGTTAAAATGTCGGATATTTGGTGAAAGTGCAGATTTGAAAGAGAATATCCTACCTACCTATGAAACTGTAATGGAATTCTATGAATGGGTTCTACAAGACTTAGAAGTAAGGAATAACACATCAAAAGAACCTACGTTTTTGGAAATTGCCGAAATAATTGGAACAAAAATTGAAGAATTGTGGATAAAATCTTCTATTCCAATTGTCATACACAAACGAATCTTACAGTTACTAAAAAGTTATCACTCGAAAATTTTATGAATTTATAAGCTGTACTTGTTTGAGGAAAAAAGTGCCAAAAGAGGAACAAAGGTTTTTAGAAGACCAACGCACTAACAGGCTAAAACTGTTTTAAAAGGATCAAAGAGGTTTAGAGTGATTGTACAAGAGGAACATATTTCGATAATAAAAGAACCAGGTTCTATTTCTATTGGGTATGTGGTTCCAACATCGGGGAGTGCAAGAAATATTGAAAGAGCTTTCAACAGCTCTTTAACGACTGAAAAGATATCACTGGAGGGTTTAATGGTTGTTGGCTGTGATGGAACAAACACAAATACAGGGAAAGTGAGATGCGTGATTCGTCTTTTGGAAAACAGACTATCTCGACCATTGCAATGGATAATTTGTCCCTTACACGCCAATGTGTTACCATTGAGGCATTTGTTTACTTATTTGGATGGCCCTACTGCAGGACCTAAATCATTTGCAGGTCAAATTGGTAAAGCATTAGAGATATGCGGGACGCTGCCGTTGGACAACTTTGAGAAGATAGAAGGTGAACTACCTCCACAAATATCCACAGATCTCAGTACAGACCAGAAATATTTACAAGAAATTACTACTGCTGTCATAAACGGATCCTGCCCATGATTTATTACAGAGAAGCCCAAGTAATCTATCCCATGCCCGCTGGTTGACGAGAGCTAATCGTATACTACGTTTGAATATTTCTACGGAAAATCTACAACAAAATCTTGTGACTTTAGCAAATCATACGCTCCTGACTGGTTTGCTATCAAAACACATTCATCCTGCAAAGATGGTTCAAATCATTTATGAAAGCTCATTAACAGCACTCGATATTTGTCCAACTAATTTTTAGCGATAGTGGACCCTGTTATAATTCGAAACACTTACTTTGCTCATCCAGAAAACTTGTTGTTGAGTATGATTTATTTAAGCACATTAGAGAACTCGCTGCAAGACGCATTTTAAAGGCTCGTCAAGTTAATAAAAAATCTGTTTGGCGCATGTTTGAGGTGCAAAAAGTGGACTTAAATGCACGTTCTTACGTAGACATGATTGACTGGCAACAAAATATATACAAACCCCCAATACTGATGAATATTTCCGATAAGCAGTTACAAGATCTTATAGAAAATGGAGAAGATATAGTGTTGGAGTTTATGAGACTGCCTTGCCACACCCAGGCTGTGGAAATATTTGTAAAAGTTGTGACAAAAGCAGCTCTAAGTGTATACGACAAGACAAGACAAGAGAGATTCATAAAATCTAAATTAGCATCTCGAAAGCTCATACCAAGGTTTGAGACGAAAATGGATTTTTGTCATAAAAAATGATGTTACTCATACCTACATAACTTTCTGAACCTGTGTGTACTTTTGAAATAAATGATTTTATTGGTTAAATCTACTTTTATTTTATCATTTAATTCATAAAATATTATATTTACTTATTATTTTGTTTATAGGGTGGATAATACAAAACGTCTATAAAAACTTAAAAAAATACATTTCAAGCCAATGGCGGGGGCTCAGGCTGTCGAGCTAAAACTTCCAAATTGAGGAGTGTTATTTACAATTATATAAACCAACTTTTACCTGGTATTCCAATTCGTAATTTGAAAAAAAAAAAATTTCATACAAAGTGTTCCACCCTAATGTACACTCCATATCCAATATTAACATAGAAAATCCAAACTTCAAATTTTCCGATGCTATACATGCAACCTTTACCTCCAAGGGAAAAAATACTCTATTTTGACAGCTTACCGCTCTCCCTCTTTATCTACAAATCTGTTTACCAAGAAATTAAAACTTTTATCAACAATAATAGCTCTAACCATTTCGATTTTGCATTTTTTATGGGTGACATTAACATAAATATTCAAAACGCCATACTAAATCCGAACACGAATAAATATCTAAATGTTATGTATTCCACAGGATACCTACCATACATAAACAACACCACCAGAACTAATCATCCTAATGATACATGTCTTGATCATATATTTCTAAAATCAAATAAAAATTACCAACATAAATCCGCTACACTACAAATTGACATAACTGACCACAATCCCACCTTCTACGGCCATCCTATTACAACTTTACCCGTCTCTGCTGAACGAAATAACTTCAACAAAACAATTACTAAAATCAACTACTCAATTTTAAATAACTTACTAAACGAAGAATCGTGGACTGCGGTCCTATCTAATGATGACCCAAATTTAGCTTTGAATAACTTTGATGAAGTACTTCAAAAATCTATTATAAAAAGTCAAGAACCAATAGCACCACCAAAAAGTAAACATAAACATTTAAAACCATGGATTACGCGCGGACTGATAATCTCAATACAACATAGAAACAAACTTTTCAAAATCTATAAAAATCATCAAAATCTTTGCACATCTACATAAAAACGAAGCACAGAGCCACACCAAACGGAATGAATACATTTTATTTAGAAACTATCTAAACACTATCATAAAAAAACGAAAACAACAATACTACTCTACTCAACTACATAATGCTCACAACGACTCGAAAAAAACATGGCAAGTCATAAATGAAATTTCAAATAGGAACCAAAAGGTTAATAAAATTCCTCAAAAAAACATTACTGACAATAACACTACCATCGAAGATGCTAAGAGCCTTGCAAACAATTTCAATCACTTCTTTACAAACATTGCCTCAAGTCTTATAGATAATAATCCCAGTCTTAATATTCACTCGAATCAAATTCCTCCCGAACTTTCAGAGTCTAATGACACTACCTCTGAGCTATCAACATTAAAAGAAATAACAGAACTTGAAATCTCAAGACAAATTGATAACCTTAAAGAGAAGTCTGCAAATGGCCCAGATAACATAAGCAATACCACAATTAAATCAATTAAAAAACATATAATCATCCCATTACATTACATATTCAACAACTGCATCAGACACAGCATTTATCCCGATAATTTTAAACTCGCCCATATCAATCCAACACATAAATCCGGATCCCAATGTAAAACCGACAACTACAGACCAATAACCTTAACTTCTCAATTATCAAAGATCTTCGAAAAGTGTTTAAAACGACAAATTATGATTTTTCTAGAATCGAATGCGATTCTCTCAGCTAATCAATATGGCTTTAGGACTAACCTGATTACCGACGATGCCGTCTTTAGTTTAACCAAAAACATATACTCTAACCTAGACTCTAATAATAAAACTTAAATTATTTTCTTGGACTTAAAGAAAGTGTTCGATATAGTCAACCATAAAATTCTTTTAAAGAAAATCATTAACGTTGGTATTTAAAAAAAAGTCTCTTGCTACTAAAAAGCTATATATTAAATCACCAACAATGAACAAAAATAGGATCAAGCTTGTGATTTGGTAAAACATGGTATTCCTCAAGGAACAGTCTTAGGGCCACTACTCTTTCTAATCTACATCAATGACCAATGCAATATTGTAATACCAGGTGAAATTCTCTCTTTTGCCGATGACACTGCAATAACAGTACATGTTAAAACGTGGGAAGATACAACCAGTAAGGCTAACAAATGCATTGCAATAGTCAAAGATTGGCAAGATAGAAATCTTCTCAGTCTAAATCTTGATAAAACCATTTTTATTCCCTTCTATAATTCCCAAAAGTCATCCCCTAAAAACAATCTTAACTTGAAGTTCCATAACGTAAATTGTAACTTTGCGACATGCTCAAACTGCGAAAATGTGAAATTATGAAATTATACCAAATACTTAGGCGTAACTATCGAATGTCGACTCAAATGGACTTACCATATAGAAAAAACTGTTAATAAACAATAATTTTATAAAAGTGGACTACTCAATAGGGTGCCGGATGAGGTCAAAATAGTAAAGTTAGAAAATGAACGGAATACTTATATTAGATTAATATCTACTAAACTAGCCCCAGTGAGAGCTCGTACGGACGTTATCTATCATCTTTGAAAACGAAAAAGACAGAAGATAAAAAAAAAAATAACATCAATTACGATATCATGCTGGGACCAGTACAAGCCCGGATCACATGCTAAAATGCAATGTTGTCAAACAGCTGATCAAACTTCCGATATAAATGATAATGACTTCCCAAATTTCCTCTGCCCTATCTACTTCTCCCCAATGCTCTATATCTTCACAACATAGGGTAAGGTGGGGGAATGGCGGTCACTTAAGCGAAAAACGACATAATTCTTTTATTAAAGAACTTTGTGTAAAAGTAATTAAACGTTCATACAGCTAAAATAGTACACTTTATGTTTACTATGTTGTAAATAACCCAGCTTAAGTAGTTTAATTATTTTTATACATTTTTTAAACCTTTCATTGACTGGTATTGCCCGCACTTTGCGGGAAATGGCAGTCACCATTTCAAAACAAAAGAAATGTTTTCTTTAACATTCACTAAAAATCTAAATAAACCATCAAAAATCAAACCGGCATACTAAAATTGATAACAAATTTGTTATAATTGGTGATAAAAGCAAATCCAGCCGTAAATAATATACTTAAGCTTACCTTTGATTGAAAATTCCAATTTTTAACAACAAAACAATCCGAAACATGAACGACGCACTGCCATACTGACGTGCGATGCAAGATGGCCGCGGCCATGTAAATTAGTTGTCCCCAGTGAAGACTAGATGGCGGTATCGGTATCATTTTTTAAATAATTCAGGAACATTCCTAAATTACATATTCAAACGCATGAGCAACATTGTCAATATAAGAACCATGAAACTTGTCTATAACGCATTGGTGCTTTCATCCATTTCTTATGGAATAATCGTATGGGGAGGAACATACAATAACCATGTAAAACCATTAGAAATTGCACAGAAGTCCATCATTAAGGTAATGTACCAGAAGGCCAAGATGGCACGTATCCCACCAATCAGTTATTTCAGGAAACTGAAATTATGGAACTAAGGCCTACTGTATCCACTGTCTTAAATTTATATTTTCTCGTCCTAACAATTTTACTAAAAACACAACCCGTTCTAGCCAGAGACATACCACGTGTAAAACTCCTGTAAAATCGATCATGTTGATCACTAAAGACACTATATATACATTTTTAAATTCTATTTTAACCACCACTGTTTAATATCCACATAATATAATACCCACGCACAGGCTTCGCCTTTGTGGGATCTTTTTTGTTACTCTCTTATATTTTATGCTATTATGTTTGTACCTATTCCCATATATCATAAATTTTGCAAATAAAAAAATATATATAAAAAATCCCAAAATTTCATACGGAGATTAACGTACATTAAAAACTCCGAAAAACCCATGCTCGAAAGGCACCCTATCATTATATTATTAATATTCATATTTTTAATTTCTTATTATTTATTCGACCCTCAAAAATTCCGATTTTTGGAAATACGTTAAACTGCATAGAAACAATATTTCAGATGACACCTAGTAATTATACGCTGTGAAACCAAATTTAGAAATTCCAATGGCGGTTATTCCCGTGAATTAGGCGACTAAATCCTTTGGGAATTCCATTTATTTTTTATGTCATGCTACATGTTTGCGCATCTTTATATGGGATTGATTGGGTATTGAATTCGCAGACTTGGTGGGTAGATATGTCAAAATCCTGAATTTATCCCACCTACCTAATCTTTCCTTCCCAAATGTCACCATAAAAATTGTTGCAAGAAATACTCAACTTTGGAGAGGTGACAGTGTGCTTTCCTGCTCAGAACAAAATTACATCTCAGACAGGGCGCATGTATCGTAACCTCTTGTTATAAGAATATTGCGAATTTTAAACCGTGAGAAGTGTGCACCAAAACTGGAATTCAGTGAGGCCCCATCTGCAACGGTAAGTCCTTTTTTCCTTATTCCAATCTGTGCTTATCTAATTTTCCAAAAGCACAGATCTGAACTATCGACTGACTATCCATCAGATTTTGCGAGTGTATGCTATTTAATCGTCCCATATAACTTAGCGATTTCACGTAGTTTCGGGACTGGTCCTTCGAGGGCTGCGTAGGCTTTGCTCTGCAGCATTTACCGCCAATTAACAGTGGAGTCGCAGTTTCGCGACACCATTTTTGGTTCTTTCGAGTCGGATTACCAACGGGGTATTTAAAATTAATATATTTAACCTGCAAATAATTATTATTTGCTTTTCATACTTTGTTAAGTCATTTGTACTGACGTACTTTGTAATTATTGTTGCGTTAAAATTCCTACATAGAATTAATCATGTCGACGAGTGATGGTACTCAGGCTCAGGATCTAATTAAAATCAAATTACTAGAATCTAAGATTAATTTGATGTATAATCGTCTCAATGAGTTATACGAGAAAGCAAAAATTATTGCAGATAGGGAGACAAGGAGTTCGGATGAGTTCGTTAAACAAACGGTTAATATAGCTACATATTATTCACAATTTAACACGTATTGTGATGAATTTCTTTCACTTCAATTGAAAAAGGATCCAAACTATAATATAAATTTCGATTTATGGAATAAATTCGAAAATAAGTACTGCTTTGTAGTTAGTATATGCGAAAGTATTGTGGCGAAGCAAGATTTAGGTGGTACGCAGAAATTAAATAAGTCCCAATTTATTAAGCTTCCAGCGATTGATATGCCATCGTTCGATGGAAATCAAGAGAATTGGTCGGTATTTTATGAAGCATTTAAATTAAACATCCACTCTAATGAAAATTTGAATACGTCGCAAAAGATGCAATATTTGATAGGAAAACTCCAAGGAAAGGCATTATCGGTGTTTGCCGGAGTACTGCCGAATGAAAAAAACTATTTTGTAATCTGGAACGCTCTCGAAAAGAAATATCAAGACAAGCGCGTGCTAGGCACCTTTTACCTGAACAATATTTTGAATTTTAAATTATTGGCACCTTCTATCTCAAATGAGTTAAATAATTTTATTGAACGGTTTGCGTCTTCCATGTCTGCGCTCAAAGAATTAGGTATTGATGACCTAACCGACTTTATAATTTTACATATTGAACTGAAAAAATTAGATATGCAATTGGTGCAAAATTTCGAAATGTCCATACGGGAGAAAGAGATATCTACATATACCGATTTAATAGAATATATTCGTTCGCACGTTAAAATTCTTGAACGAACCGGGCCAGATAATAAAATTATAATAATAAAAATAAGGTTTCGCATTCTTTCGCTGTGGTTGAACCAAAGTAGTTTGATAATAATCGTACTAATAATAATAATAATAAGTGCCGGAAATGCAATCGAAGCGATCATGTTGAATTGTTTAAATGTGAACAATTTAATGAGTTGAGGCCAAAGGCTCGCTTTCAGTTTGTAAAATTAAATAACTTATGTGTAAACTGTTTAAGCGACAAACACAAGACGATAAAATGTTCATCTAAATCGGATTGCAGAATTTGTAAAAAACGTCACCATACCTCTTTGCTTTTTGAGGGTACGGTGAACAATGAAAGTCATTCGAAAAACAAAGCTGTCACGTTAATAACAAGGAATAAACATCATAATGATTTTACTGCGGTTAATTTAGCTACGATTGTATTATTGTCAACCGCGCAGTTATTCGCTTACGACATTAAAAATAATCAAGTAACCGTCAGGTGTTTAATTGATTGCGCCTCGCAACAACATTTAATTAGTTTAAATACTTGTAATGAATTGAATCTTAAAATAATTCAGTTATTAAAAGTGTTGGTTCAGTGGAGACACCAATTTTGGGGCATGTTGCATTAACAATTAAATCTCGTGTTTCAGAAGATAAATATAAAATAAGCCTATTAGTGGTCGAGAAAATCACCGACAAGCTCCCTACACAATATGTTGACACGAAGTCATGTGAGCATTTACTTGGTTTAAATCTAGCGGATGAAAATTGGAACGTTCCTTCCGATGTTGATATTTTATTAGGTGCTCAGTTATTTCCATATATTGTGCTAGGGAATAAGGTTTTATCTAAACATAATACGAATGCACCACCCGCTATACAAACGGTATTCGGATATATTGTAATGGGTGAAATACCTAAGTGTACGCCGGACGTTTCGTGGACATTCGGTCCCTTAACCAACGTCGATTTATACAATGCGTTAACCAAATTTTGGACAATGGAAGACATGCCTATTAAGTCACTGATGAGTGCTGAAGACGCGAAATGTGAGAAAATGTATGTCGAGTCCGTCCAACGGGATGACTCGTTAAGGTATATTGTATCTTTACCTTTTAAGATAGATCCTAATAATTTAGGAAATTCGTTCAGTGTCGCGCAACGCAGATATAAATGTTTAGAACGGAAATTTAATACGTCGCCAGAATTGCATCGGAGTTATAATGAAGTAATTTCTGAATATCTGGAAAAGGGATATATAAGGTATGACGTTCCTTCTTCATCTAATGTTGATGAGGAATATTTCATTCCCCATCATGCAATAATTCGTAAAGATAAAGCAACAACTAAAACGCGTGTTGTATTAGACGCCAGTACAAAGACCAGTTCAGGGTTGTCACTTAATGATATTTTGTATACTGGTCCAAACTTGCAATCTAATTTATTTACACTTTTAATTAAACTTCGCTTATTCGCTATAGCATTGACCGCAGATGTTAAGCAAATGTATTTACGTATAATGGTAACGGAAAGCCATCGTAAATATCAAAAAATTCTTTATAGATTTCACGAAGATGAAGAAATTGGAGTTTATCAATTTAATTCGCTAGCTTTTGGATTAAATTGTTCACCGTTCCTTGCGATGCGAACTTTAAGAAAGCTAGCGAGCGATGAAAGAAATCGTCACCCGAAAGCCGCAGAAGTTGCAATTAATGATTTATATATGGACGATTTTGTATATTCTGTAAAAACTATAATTGAAGCCGTCACTTTGTCTACAGAATTAATGGCGATGTTCAAGTCTGGAGGATATGAATTAGTTAAATGGTCGAGTAATTCTGCTCATTTGCTCGCTCAATTACCAGAGTCGCATTGCGCTACGATGGATTTCTCGGATAATTGTAGCATTTTAGGACTAAAATGGGATCCGATAGCTGATTGTTTTCGTTTTATGATATGTCCCATGGAGGAGAAAACTATATGTAAAAGATCAATTCTTTCCACAATAGCACGTTTATTTGATGTATTAGGTTTGGTTGCTCCGGTAATTTTATATGCCAAATTACTTTTACAAGAACTGTGGTTAGAGAAAGTAGGATGGGATGAAGAACTACCCCAAAGTATTGTTATTCGATATGTCAAATTTAAGGAAGAATTACCGTTGCTTTCTAATTTAAATTTACCTCGATATTTGGGTGTAAAAGAAGACTGCACGATAAATATTATCGCTTTTGCAGACGCGAGTACGAAAGCATACGGGTGCGTAGTATATCTTCATGTCACAGGTAAGAGTGGCAACGCTACTACGAATTTGATATGTTCGAAATCCAAGGTAGCCCCTTTAAAAATAGTTTCGCTCGCTCGATTGGAATTGTGTGCTGCGCTTATTTTATCTAGAGTTGTTAGATCCATTATAGATACATCTAAAAATCGCATTTTGATAAACGATATATTTGCTTTTTCAGATTCAAAAATAGCACTTTCTTGGATTCACTCATCCCCGCACAGATGGCAAACTTTTGTAGCTAATCGAGTTAATTCAGGAAAATTTACCTGCGAAACATTTTTATCATATAGATGGAGTTACCAATCCTAGTGATTGTTTATCACGTAGACTATTGCCCGCTCAGCTAATTGATCATCTTCTTTGGTGGCATGGTCCACCCTGGAGTGCGAACCCAGTGTCCGAGTGGCCTGTAAACAACTTTTCCCCCCCAGTGCAGGAGGAGAATACTTTGGAATTAAAAAAGTCGCATACGTTCACGATAACGTCAATAGAGAATAATTCTCCAATATATAATCTTGCTTTAAAAATTTCTTCATGGCCAAAATTGCTAAGAATTGTCGTATACATTTTACGATTTACGCGGAAGTTATCGTGTTCAATAGTTTTAAATTCCACAGAATTAAATATTGCTGAAATAAATCGTCGTTGCGCCTGCAAAATCCGACAAACGTTTTTTTTTGCAAAATCGGTTTTTTACGCTTTGTGATAGAACGAGACATGGCGGATAGGCCTGTAAAACACGTTTTCTAATATTATAGCTAGTTTAGAAAACTGCAAAATCTGCTATGTATTTTTGCTTAAAAAATGGCTTTCAAAATACTCTATAAAGATTCCTTCACATATCGCATTTTGAACTAAAGTAAATTACTTAATATTGCGCCAGTTAATGACACATGGCGGATTTTGCACTGGATTTTGCATATCTTGGTTCAGAACGCACATATTACAAGTCACGTGACTGGACAGTGGACAGTTGGGCAGTCTTGTTATGATATTCAGTCTTGGTGCATGTACCAGTGGATTATTTACGTTCATTAAAAAATAATATTTAAGCTTTTAAAACAGTGTGAAATTACATTACAGTGCACGTGCACTCAGCGCACAATAATTTATACATTTGGACATTTCTGAAACAGTTTTGGAGAAAGACGTGGGGAATGTATCCCCAGTTGTAATCTTGACCATGAATAATGATTCTGACAGCATACTCAACCCTGAAGCGGGACTGTTTGAACGAGTTGCACTTTTAAATTCTAACGAAAAATGTGATGAGGATCAACTGGGCACAAATAATCATAGGTTTATTTTGAATCACGAAACGGGACAATTCGAATGCTCTGATGCTAACTCTAATTCTGAAGACGATCTGTTGACTAATGTACCGAACATAAAGGACAAACGAAAATTGAATAAATTTTACGAATCCTGGGGAAAAAATATAGCGGTATTAAACGAGTAAGTGGACGTACAATTTACGTTAAAAGGGCTCAAAGAAAAATAGAAGAAACACCATGCAATCATCATGGCTTGAATGTATCCAATAGATCTTTTCTATGCGTATTGGTTAATGAACAAGCGTGTTTAACTATTTCTGGAGCTTATCAACATGGGAAGCTGAGAAAGCCTATATTTTCGGACTTGTAAATATCCGAAGAGTACTCAAGAGGCGACAACGGCGACAGCAATTAAAAGGTAGAAGTGCTTGGAAGCACAAAATTGGGGTCGACTGCTCCTTACCCAAGCTTATTGGTGAAAAAGTAAGAGTTTGCAGAGAGTTTTTCAACGCCACATTATGTATTACGAAAGATACGTTTGCTCAATGGATATCATCAACACAGATTGATAACGAAGATGAGACTCAAACAGCTGGGAAACAAAAGACCAGAGTTCCTCAGTCTTTGAGGTCAGATTACGTTAAAAACGGTTGGACCTATTGCCTAAAGTTTTGAGTCATTAATGCCGTTCTACTAGTTTAAGAACATACGTGGAAGATTCTTTTAAATCTAAAACAGAAATGCATAAAATTTACAAGTCGTGGTGTTCAGAAAACGGCATAACTTGCTTACAAAAAAAGAAAGAAATTCTGTGATATTTTAGGTAACAAAATATCTATATTTAAACCATGCAAGGATCAATGCGACACATGCGTTTCCCACAAACAGGGAAATCTAAGTGAAGAAGAATACCAAATTCACATTAATAAGAAAAATGAGGCAAGAGATGCAAAAAATCAACATTTAGTAGTAACAATGGACCTTCAGAGCACACAGCTTTGTCCGAAACTTTTAGTATCCTCTCAATATTATAAGCCAAAACTTCAGTTACACGACTTTACCATTTATAAAAACAACACGAAAGATGTTTTTCTGTACTTTTGGCATGAAGGCGATGGAGGTGTTTCAACAAATGAGTTTGTTTCTTGTATTATCGGTTTCATAGAAGGAGAAATTAGAAAGGGATTCAAAAAAATTACTTTGATATCGGACGGCTGCGCTCACCAAAAACAAAAATAAATTCCTCAGCAGTGCTCTGGCAGATATATCGAAGAATATGAATATAGAAATAGAGCAACTCATATTAGAAAAAGGACACACAATGATGAAGGTGGATAGCGTCCACTCGACATTGGAAAATACTCCTCCATTATACTCCCCAACGGATTACGTGGACCGAATGAGGAAAGCAAGACCTTCCAAAACTTACGTTATTAAGTATCTTGATTAAAGTTTTTTAAGGCTTACGATACACTCCTCAGTAATTACTGCACTACTCGTCCAGGCAAAAAGGTTGGAGATCCTACAGTTACCCAGATCAGAGGGCTGCTGTACAAACAGGGTGAGGTTATGTACAAACTCCGACACATTGATAACTGGACACTTCTGCCTCAAAGGAGGAAGCAAGATTTATACACAACACCAAAACCATTGTACACAGATCAGAAAAAAATGATATGTCTAAGTTTGAGCTATTACAATCCTTAAAGTTATATATGCATCGAGATAACCATTCATTTAACGATAATCTTAAACACTGATTTTGTTGATTATATCATACCTTCTATTCTTATAATATTTTAAAGATCTCAATAGTTATTAGACTAATATTCAGTTTACTAGCAGGCGTTATCATTGTTTATTTACATAACTGAGAAGTTATTTGTTTTGTTTAAAAGTTGTAATTATTGTGATTGAATTATTGTTCAATAGTGTTTGGTTTGTAATAAGTATAATACTAGTTACTATCTACTTGATTTTATTCTTCCAATAAATAAAATGTAATAATCTCGAACAGTGGTTTGATAGATTACATTATGTACCTTATATTTTTATAAAATTTTACAGATCTCAATAGTTATTAGTTATTAGACCAGCAGGAGTTATCATTGTTTATTTACATAACTGATATGTTATTTGTTTTGTTAAAATGTTGTAATTATTATGATTGTATTCATGTTGAATAACGTTTGGTTCGTAATAGATATAATATTAGTTACTACAATCTACTTGATTTTATTCTTTCAATAAATAAAATGTAATAATCTCGAATAGTGCTTTGGTAGATTACTTACGTAGTTTCTGCTTTTTATAAAATTTTGAAGATTTCAATGGTTATTAGACCAGCAGGCGTTATCATCGTTTATTTATATAACTGAGATGTTATTTGTTTGGTTTGTAATAAGTAGGTATAATACTAATGACTATCTACTTGTTTATCTTCTTTTGATAAATAAAATGTAATAATCTCAAATACCGATTTTATTAATAACTTAGGTACTTTTTATTTTTATAAAATTTTAACGATCTCAATAGTTATTAGACAAATGTTTAATTTGCTAGCAGGCGTTATCATTGTTTATTTATGCAACTAAAATATTAATTTGTTTTGTTAAAATGTTGAGATTAATTTAAAATGATTGTATTATTGCTCAATAATGTTTAGTTTGTAATAGGTATAATACTACTCTCTACTAGATTTTATTCTTTCAATAAATACAATTTAACGTGTAATAAACTTGTTTTTCCATTTGACTCAAAATATTTTTAGTTCACCTTCACTCGATAATTACTTATTTAAAAGTAAACTTTCAGCTGGGAAAGATAAGGATTCGTTAGAAATAGGCTATTGGTGTGTTAAAAATGCTTTACGCACACGTTAGTACATTTAAATTATACGCAATTAAAGAATCAATATCATTTCTAACTAAATGCAAAATCCGTTATGTCTAAAATATACGTACATAAAAATCCGCTATATGCTGCCTCTAACACAAAGCGGATTTAAAGACCCATACAAAATCAGCTATGTGTCATTTATTCACAAAAACAAATATTACTACTAAAGTATTAAATATTTAATTGCAAAATATCATTTACTAGCTGACCCGACGAACTTCGTACCGCCTCAGAATTAATAACTGTTAAATTAAATTCAGTTTTTTTATTAAATCAAAAATTACACAATGAAGCAAACAAAGTGTGTTTTGATTTTGCCAGTATCAGAGATGGCATTATGCATGGATTTATTATTTTGTGATTTTCTTATTTTTCCAGTTAATTACGATAATTTCTGAACCGGGAACCATTTATTGGATAACCAACACCTCTGTCATACGTCACCCATAGGTCACCCTTAGGAATCGCACCTTAAGTGGTTCGCTACGGGGTGACGTTTGTCCGGGTATTAGCGGCGGATGCGTCTGCCCACCTGCTGCGTGGCGGACCAGATCGAGAGAGACTGGTTGAGGGAGGCCTTTTGACTTTTCCTGCTGGACTCTCTCGACCCAATGCCTTGCACCGCAGTTGGAGGGATGGATTCATACGTCCGTCACTACCGGACACACTGACCCCAGATTCATACCCTCCCCTCATAACTTTTTCCTTCCCAGAACTTCTTATCCTTCCCTTCCTTAAAAAGACCCTCCACACAACATCCCCTAAGATGACACAGGCCCTGAGGAAAATAATTTTCTTCGGGGCCTCATGTGTTGTGGAACTGATGTAAAAAAAAACTCTGCTTTTCATTTTCTTTATACCTGTGAGGGTTTTTTTATTTTAATGATTGTATCTTTCCTTTGGATGGGTGGAGACATACGTTCACCGTTTGTCTCATTTTCGGCTATTGACATTAAGTGTGTAAGAAAGAGAGGCAGCATTAAATGTTTAAGAATAAAAACAAAACAATCAGCACATTGACATTTGACGTTTTTGAATTATTGGAACTCACTCACTACTCAATATTTATAGGTACTTATCATAAAATTCCTGCAGCTCTTTCAAAATATGAGAATTCGTTCCATACAAAATGTATGAAAAATGAATTTTCTTCATAACTATCTTTTTCGTGAATTTTTGCGATGTTTTAATGGTTATTCTGTTATCCGGGATGGAGTCAAATCCAACAAATCAAAGATCATCAAAATTGGTCCAGCCGATCTCGAGTTATAAATAGTGTAACTAACCCGACTTTGTTTTATATATTAAGATACAAAATCCGACGTAAAGATCGAATTTTCAGTTTATTTGGATTGTAAAAAATGCGAGCCATTGTTAAATAAATCAGTTTTTTCTTTCTCCTGAAAAGTTACGCTTTTTAACATAGCGGATTTTGCATGCACAGCGACGAAATGTATTAAAAGCTCTACAGAAAAAGTATTTTTATGCCGATATACAATTAATACAGAAGAAAAAATTATGTTCATCTTCGATTCGAAAATTAAACCCGTTCGTCGATCATAATGGATTGTTACGTATAGGTGGTAGATTAACAAACGCGAATATACCTTATGAAAACAAACATCCAGTACTTCTGCCAAGACAGGATCATATTGTCGATATAATTATAGATTTTTACCATCGTGTGAATTGTCACACTGGTGCTCATTTCCTTATGTCTATAATTAGACAGCGTTATTGGATCTTATCGGGAAGAAACCTAATACGCAAACGAGTACATGCATGTAATTTCTGTTTTAAAACCGCACCTTCTAATATTATACCGCCAATGGCTGATTTACCTACAGCTAGAGTTCAAGAAGCAAAAGCATTTACACATACTGGTGTAGATTTTGCCGGACCGATAAATATAACCCTTTCAAAAAAGTCAAAAGGCATATATATGTCTATTTATTTGTTTAACGACAAAGGCTATACATATAGAATTGGTATCAGATCTAAGCACGGACAATTTTTTAAACGCATTTAAACGTTTTCTATCCAGACGCGGACCCGTTTCGTGTATGTACAGTGACAATTCGACAAACTTCATAGGCGCGAAGAATTGTCTTGATGACTTATATACATTTTTGGAGGCAAATTCAACTAACGAAGTCCTTCGCAATGAATTTAACATTCGGAGAATTGAGTGGAAGACGATTCCACCTCGCGCTCCTCACTTTGTAGGATTATGGGAATCAAATATTAAATCCATTAAATCGCATCTGTATAGGGTTGTGGGTACTCAACTTTCATGTTATGAAGAGCTTCTCACAGTTATGACACAAATAGAGGCTTTACTTAATTCACGGCCGTTATGTTTATTAAGCAGTTGTCATTATCCAGAAGCTCTTACTCCGGCTCATTTTCTAATGTCTACTCCGATTCAGCATTTGCCCGCTTACGATATGACTAAGGAACGCATTAGTCTGCTGAAAAGGAAAGAGCTTTTGGACCACCTCGTTCAATCTTATTGGAAGAAGTGGTATATAGAGTATCTTCACTCTCTGCAGATGAGACAAAAATGGAATAGTCCCGCGAATAACATTCTTGTAGGTACTATAGTATTGGTGCATCAAGAAGATGCGTCTCCACTTTATTGGCCGGTGGGAGTTGTTGAGGAAATATTCCTGGGTAAAGACGGAGTGGTTCGTATGGCACTCGTAAGAACCCCTTCTGGGAACTTAAACGACCAGTCATCAAATTGTGTCCCCTGCCTACGCAATAATAATTATTAATTTTCTTTATCTCTATTTATTTTATTTTTTTCTTAACTTTGTAATATCAATCGCGTTTATATATAATTTTTATTTTTCATTATAATTCTTTACTTTATTTTGAAAGTACCTTCAGTTTCGGTAGGTATTCCAAGGCCGGGAGAATGTTTGCGCATCTTTATATGGGATTGATTGGGTATTGCATTCGCAGACTTGGTGGGTAGATAGTTCAAAATCCTGAATTTATCCCACCTACCTAATCTTTCCTTCCCAAATGTCACCATAAAAATTGTTGCAAGAAATTCTCAACTTTGGAGAGGTGACAGTGTGCTTTCCTGCTCAGAACAAAATTACATCTCAGACAGGGCGCATGTATCGCAACCTCTTGTTATAAGAATATTGCGAATTTTAAACAGTGAGAAGTGTGCACCAAAACTGGAGTTCAGTGAGGCCCCATCTGCAACGGTGAGTCCTATTTTCCTTATTCCAATCTGTGCTTATCTAATTTTCCAAAAGCACAGATCTGAACTATCGACTGACTATCCATCAGGTTTTGCGAGTGTATGCTATTTATTCGTCCCATATAACTTAGCGATTTGACGTAGTTTCGGGACTGGTCCTTCGAGGGCTGCGTGGGCTTTGCTCTGCAGCATTTACCGCCAATTAACAGTGGAGTCGCAGTTTCGCGACACCACTACAATAAAAGCAAACAGAGCAAACAGGAATTCCATTTATTTTTTATGTCATGCTACAATAAAAGCAAACTTCATAAAATCAAAAACTAGTCCAATACTTTATTTTTGATTTGCTTCATTAATGTCATTTTGATTCCGTTTATTTAATCGACGTGATTGAAATTTTACATATTGTGTGATCTAAGTAGATAATACATATTTAAAATGGTGGATATAAATCAACGATACGAGTTGCAGGCAGGTGAAAAAACGGGAGTTTATAATTTTATCAAGTTTTTCCAAAAAATCCATGGCAATCCCGAATACATTGAACTTCAAGCAAGTACATTTATTGACAGCAGAGGCTTGCTGCTTTAACCTGTTGAACATTCGAAGAGTGTCGTCGGAAGCTTCTCATTTTCCGTAGGTACACAGAAGACGTAAAAATGTTACTTCAGCCTCGTAAAAACTACAAAAAACCTAAAATGGTAACGGGATTAAAAGATTTTGCTTGGGAAATAAATTGCACAAGGTTGATATATGATTTACAAGAATCTCATTGTTTTTTAGTAGTCCGTAGTAAAGATATCCAGGAAAAGATCAGCCGTATCTGGCGACCCTAGTTCGAGTCCCAGTTGTGACCATTATCTTATTATTTGTTCTGTGTCTTGTTCTTTTTAGTATTTTCTTCTTCTTCAAACGCCAGACACTCTCCTTTACTAATGTATAATATGAATAATATTCTATTATTACATATATTAATGTATAATATGTATTATACTAATGTATAATATGTAGACACAGTAGTTTGTTTCTCCTGTGAAGTTGCCAAATGGACTTAAGTCATTTATTATTATTCTTTAATCGTAGCTACATTTTTTTTACTTGAAGCTTCTCATTTTCCGTACGCAGAGGAAGTAAAAATGTTTCTTCAGCCTCGTAAAAACTACAAATAACCTAAAACGGTAACGGGATTGGATGATTTTAAAAAGAATGTTGTGCGTCGCAGTATGGTGGATTTTTATGACAATGGCCATAATCCGACTCATGCAAACCTTAACAAGGTTCTGGTGAATAAAATATTTTTTCTGGATGTCTTGAGGCATTGTGATGTATTTTGCATGATATTGGTTTCCAATTCAAAATACGCAAAGATGGAAAAAAGTATTTAATGGCAAGATTAGACTTTTGCTACAGCTCGGGTAGATTTTTTGAGAAAAATTAATCAATAAGATCACCCAGCGACTGACAGCAAATAGTCTATTTGCACGAGACTTTGGTGAATCGAAATCACTCGATTACACACATGTAGCAAAATAGTGAGAGAAATGGGGGTTTAAAAGTGCCAGCTGGAAAAGGAAGCTGGCTGATCATTTTGCATTGTGGTTCAGCATAAACGGGTTTTATCACGGGGAGTAAATTAATATTCCGTACGAAAAAGGTTACGTCGAATACAGACATTCATTACATACACAATACATTCTGAAATGAATTCCAAAGTATTCAAAAATTAGTTTGAAAATCAGTTTATGACATTCCTCGAAGAACCCACTGTAGTTATATATATATATATATTAATTACAAATAAAAAATTACTGATGTATATTGTATAGTAAAAAGCATTTTGTTTTATGTTGATGTGCACATCAACATCAACATCAACAATATATATATATATAGCAATAAGCTGCACATCTCACTAGGGCATTCCTGTATCGAGATGTGCAGTTTTATAACAAAGTTTTACAATAATGTAGTTTTACAATAATGTAACTTAAAAAAAAAGATAAGAAAGAAACATACACATAAACTTAATAAAAATATTATAATAAACCTACAAAAGCAGCATGAGTACAGTTATTCAAACATTAATAAATAATTATATTCTGTCACCATGTTAGAAAATAACACCTCTTTTATTAACATATATCTCAATACTATTTGGAAAGATACTTACTGCAAATACTCATGCTCCATTCTAATTACACCTTCATACACTTCAAAAAAAAAAAAAAAAAAATTACAACTGTGTGTAAATGTGTTGGTACTGTGTCCATGGCCGTATATATACATATTAATGTATTCATGTACCTAGACGCATATATATGTGTAAGTGTGTGTGTGTATATGCCTATGTGTGTATGGATGTGTGCACCTGTATATACGTATGCGTATGCACTCACACATATAAATTTTAAAATAAGGATATGTATCTTCTCACAAACTTATCCTTACCCAATTCTTTTTCTCTTTACTAGTTTTTTATTATAACTTTACCAATTTTCAACATCATTACATTACTAATAGTTCCATATGTTAACAATAGACTTCACTTAAAGTAAATATCCTCCATTGTCACCATGAAACAGGCAACCTGCCTAGTATGGTGATTCAATGTATCCAATTCTATGTAAATGTCTAATTATGTAACATGTATTTAAATAAATAAAAAAACATTTAGGTATTTTTGTCTTAAAAAAATTTGTAAAATCCTAACCGGGGGTAAAAGTCAAATATTATTTAAATTTAAATGTCTCGTAAATTGGTTACCGCTTTAATAATTAGCATCAGGTAAACCCTGTCTAGCATGCCAGAGCTCACCAGAAGTTTTATAAAAAACTTGTAATGATAATAACGAACACACAATTTTTTTTAATCGGATTTGGTGCAGTCGTTCGAAAGTTATGCGCTTAGCGACACATTCAGCGATTCATTTTAATATTATAGACTAGCTGGTCCCGGCATGCGTTGCTGTGCCATTTTATAAAGAAATTGTTTCTCCCTGAGTGTCCCTTCCCATTCGTCCCGTTCCCCTTCCGCCTCCCTTTCTTCTCCTGCGTCCTCTTCCCCTCTCGCGTTCCCACTCCGCTCTTTTAAAGTTGGTACGTAACACAGGTATCTATTTAAAATATCTAAAATTCTTGATTCGATTCAATCTATTAGGGGAGTACCTACGTTAAATAAATTTATCAACTTAAAGATTTTCAAATATTGAATCCTAATTAAACAATCATTGTTTTGCAAAATGTCATTCTCACACACGCGAACTGTCAAACGTGCGATAGTCGTTAGGTTTTCTGAAATTATTCAATTATCTGCGCAATTTTCTTAATTTTTCTCTCCGTAAGATCCAACTTCGTACTTCAAGGAATATTCTAAAAAAAGAATTAACGAAATCGGTTCAGCTGCTCTCGAGATTTGCGCTTAGCAACACATTCAGCAATTAATTTTTTATATATAAGAAGATATATGACATATGAATTCCCAATGTGTTTATGACTATTTAATTTTAATAAAGTACTACAAGTTTTAGAATTTCTTAAGTAGTAGAAATTACACAATTCTACACCAAATATATGACAAACGAATTTTTTTAAAAGTAGTTAAATTATTTAGTTGTCTATTTATTTATTTTATTTTACGGTTTAAATAAATATTAGGTCCTTACATATGAAATTGGCGTTTTGTATGGGAGGAACATAAAGTCGATTTTTTTTAAATATAATATATTTATTTAACTAAAGTATGTAGGTATTATTGCTATCTATGCACTTTTGCCATCTCATAGGTGGTTCATCGATCCCTTTACTAAAAAAACCATTTGGACGGGAATCAATAAAATTTTTCAAGGCGGTTTGGACTGCCCCATCGGAGTTAAATTTTTTCCCTTGCAAGAAGTTATCCAAATTTCGAAAAAAATGTTAATCTGTTGGGGCAAGGTCCGGAGAGTACGGTGGATGTCTTAGACATTCCAATTAAAGCTCCTCTAATTTGGTAGCCATCTGTTGTGCAGTGTGTGGTCTAGCGGTCAACGCGCGTTTGTTGATTTGTTTCACTCAATTCGTGAGGCACCCACTTTTCAACTTTTTCACCTTCCCAATTTGCTTCAAGTGGATTAAAACAGTTTTATCACTAACACCGCAGCCTACAGCTAACTCGGACGTGGTTTGCGATGGATTCGCTTCCACAATAGTCTTCAATTCTTCATTATCAACTTTGGTCTCCGGCCGTCCACGGCTTGTTCTGCAGGTCGAAATTTCCAGAACGAAAACGTTGGAACCAAAAACGCACTTGTTTTCTTTTGCGGCACCGTCGACATACACATCATTAATCCTTCGGGCCGTTTCCGCAGTACTGGTGCCACGGTGGAACTCATTTTCGTAAATAACGCGATATTTCAATTTTTCCATTTTGTAAACTAAGTGACGCAAAGGAAAAAAACAATTAAAGAAAAAACAAATGAATTATTATTTTCAAAACACAAATACATGAGTAAATAACTGTATAAATTTGATTTGTTCATATGAAGCGGACACTTTGTGATGTGACATTATTAATTTAAAATAAAACAATAACTTTGTAAACACCACTTTTATTTTTATACTTTACGCCGACCGGGTTTCGCTACAACAGTTGTAGCGAAACCCGGTCGCCGTGATGAAGCTACAGTTACTGTAGCTTCATCAGGGCAGTATAATACTCTACTGAGTATTATAATACTCTAGTAGAGTATTATAAATACTCTAGTAGAGTATTATACTGCCCTGATGAAGCTGCGGTTGTAGCGAAACCCGGTCGGCATAAAGTATAAAAATAAAAGCGGTGTTTATAAAGTTATTGTTTTATTTTAAATTAAAAAGTAAAAATTTGAATTTGGAATTCCTAACCAAAGAGAAGATATTGAGAAACGCCAATTTCATATGTAAGGACCTAATAATAAAGGCAGTACCTACATCTTTAACATGAGAAAAAAAGGAAAGATAAAGTTTCAATGGAAATAAACAGTATAAAAATTAAATAAAAACATAAGCGACAAAATTTTAAGTACAGAGAGATATGTAATATCTATGAGTTACGTTAAAAAAAATACGTACATAAAATAAAAATACAACCGACAAAGTAAGGTGATCAAAGGTTTGCAAAAATTGCAACATTAATCAAGTCGGTAGCTGCCTCATGTACCTATCTCTGCAAGTTGCAGGTGTTCGGAACTGTCCAATTTCGGATTTAATAATTTAGATAAAAAAAGTGAACTCATTTTTTTCAATGAAATCACAAATTACATTTTATTTCATAATTGCATTCTGAATAAGTGAATGGTTTCTTTTGGGAGATCACAACTATGATATTCTTTCCAGGTCATTTTGGAGAACATTTGCAATTGCGTAACTAAAATTTACACATTTATAAACCATATATGACATATGAATTCCCAATGCATTTCCCAATCATATGTAAATAAATCTCCAACTAGTAAATATTTACAGCAATTTTAAGTTCTTTCGTAAAATGTCGTCATTTATTGAAAAAGCTGTTTTTTCTTACCAAATTATTAAGACGGGTTTTGTCTTCATGGGAAATTCCTTATTAATTTTTGCACGCAAGAAAACAGGTAAGTTGTTCTCGAACAGATGATTAGTGGAATTTCTTTTTATAATCATTATTATTGTGATGGGTGATAAGGTTGGTCGTCGGAGATGCTACAATAACGTGCTACGATGCTGTTCGAGTTGGTGAAAATGCAATGAATGCGATAGTGGGCTTGACATTCTCAGACATCAAGTTGTCCCTCAAAGATCGGGCAATCCCAATGTCTTCTGTCAGCTTGTTAATAAAAATTTACGATGAAAAGGTTGCAGTTGACCCAACATTGCTGTTTCAGCGGATGTGTATAAGCAAACGATCAGATGAGGATTTGATGAAATTATTTGAGTATGAGTTGACCCCATTTCCCTTGGCACTGTTCAATGAAAGTGGGATGCGAAAGACAACTAAATCTGTTCTGTATAGCTTATTCAAGTCAACAAAAAAAAACTGTTCTACTGTCTCAGATGAACATAGTTGTGGACCCAGGATTTCTACAACACATAGTAATTTGACAAAAAGATGCCTCCGTTGCCGCAATCTGTGATCGTTATATCACCTATGTCAACCACCACTATCCTGGAATGACTCGCACTGTGGTATTTGATGGGTACGCAAACCCAGCCAATAGTATGAAATCACAAGAACAGATGCGAAGATACAGACTGAGAAGGTAAGCCGACATCAATTTGACATGGAACAAATCAATACCCGTTAAACAGGAAGATTTTTTATCCAATCCTACCAACAAAAGTAACTTCTACAAAGTAACATCTCCTTACTACAGACAAAGTTTCGGGAGAATGGGATACAGACTCTTCAGGCCACCAATGATGCTGACGTCTGTTATGATTCAGTACAAATCCGTATTACTTTAAATATAATTATTTACATATTTATTATTTGTACTGCATCCTAACAACTCTACCCGTCGAAATCGTAATTAGGTAGGAACTTGTTATTTATCATTAGAGTGCCAGCTCTGACTTTATCGACGGCCTGGAGCGACATCTGGAGCGGTTCCGCGGCAATACCTCTGTTTCATAACGCCGATGGATTTCATTCATTTTGTGCTCCGATTGTCATACGAGATCGGAAGGAATTCAGACTTTGGAATTCCGCACAATAAGGGTGCCTAACTACACGGTCAACAAGTGACAAGTGCTTTATCGTCAACAAGTCAGTCCGTTGCTAACGACCGATCGTATCGTGACATTTTCGCACCACGCCGAAGTGTTATCCATCATATCGTTACATAAAGTGTAAACCTTATCGTGTTCATCGTATACTTTGTGTGAACTTGACGTGACTCAGATTTCTATCGTCTATTTATCAAATAGAACAATATCGAGCGTTTATGGACATCTATGACTGTCACCAAGCTAGAAGACCAACCGTGAGTACTACTTAATTGTGATATACCTTTCTTGTTTGGTGGTTGGGCATAACTCAGCGAAATCCATAAGCGTCTTAGCAAGAGTAGCCGCAAGGTTACTCTCATCCCCATGCCCCGTGCATGATCATTTTGGTGCCGAGGCCAGCGAACCTTTAGATATAATAAATTCTCATAATAAATTTCTTTCTTTGACAAAACGAAAGAATGCTATGAAATGTTACGAAAATTGAAATGTCATTTCGAAGAACGAATTTCAAACAATAAATCGTAGATTTCGGTTACAGTTCTTAATTGTTTTCGACCTACCGTATAATTAAATAATAACGAATTCTATTTATTTATTTCATTACATTTTTCTGATTATTTCGTCAGTACATTTGTTTATTTTAAAAATGGCTAGAACTTTACAAGGCATGTGTCGTATACGGAATGTAGCTATTAGTAGGATAAACAAAATGTTTGAAGTCGGTCAAAGCGTTTTGCAAGATGCAACCAATTATCCATTATTTTTAGCGTATTATACGAAGTTGCAAAAAATTGTTAATGATTTTGAAACCGTTCACGCTGATATCTTAGCTTTAGATGAGGCAAACAAGGACATTGAAGATCAAGTTCGCGTAGCTTTTGATAATGTTTATTTCAAAATCGTCGTAATTTACAAGGAATTAACGAATCAATCTTTCGAATCGGAGCCCGCGAACATTATCGTACCAAACCAAAACATTTCAACATTTCATGATCAAGCTGTCATAAAACAAACATCATCGCTTAATTGTGACATGAATAAGGCAAAACCTGAAACCAAAGGGTCCTTGACTGCGTTCACTTCAAAGTGCGCGTTTTGCAAGGGTATTCACCATATCGCTAAGTGCAAATCATTTGCACTCAAATCGGTTCAGCAACGTGCTCAATTCGCCAAGGCACACCGTTGGTGCCTGAATTGTCTCACGCCTTCTCATTATCTCACGAATTGCAAATCTTGATTGTCAGAAATGTCATCGTAAGCACCACACTCTTCTTCATAGGGAAGACAACTTTTCTGCTGAAGAGAGGACCAACGACCCACCACGTTTGCCATTCAAGGAGCTTCTATTTCAGATCCTCCAGTTTTTTTCCTCGCTAACTTCGGTGACAGATCCATCGTACGTTTGCCTACTGCTCATATTAGCAATCGTGATCCCTCCGGCAGTTTTCAAACGTTTCGTGGGTTGATCAATTCAGACAGTCAAGCATACTTCGTATTTAATCGCACTGCGGAGCGTCCAGTCAGCTCTCAGAAAATCCATGGCTTAGGTCAATCTTCTACAACCGCTTCAGGCGTCACTAATTTCGATGTCGATGTTAAGGGACAAACTACCTTCAACACGAAGTTACTTCCATCGCCAACGATTCAATTCGACCAGTTATCTTGTCATCTGTTCCAAGACATACTTCATGCCAACTCTGACTGTCACAAACTGACAACTGACACAGGAGCGACTGACCTACTTTGAGATGTTGAGATCTTGCCATCTCTACCGAGACCCCAATTAACGGGTGATCTTCACCAGCCTTCAGCTATCAATTCACCATTCGGTTGGCTTCCTCTGGATTCGGTTGGTTTTGCTACCGATCGTCAAACAAACTCCTTCGTCGAAACCAACCAATATAGTCTTCCAGAAGAAGTCAAGAGACTGGGGGAGTTGGACATATTTCCTCAGTCTTCACAGCCCACTAAACAACGTCGTGACCAAGTGTATTGCATTTATCGCTCACGTGACTTTTCTAGTCAATTTATCGAAACCAACCTGTACCGTCTTCCTGAAAAGGTCAAGAAACTGAGGGAGTTGGACACATTCCCTCAGTTTTCACATCTCACCCTTGAAGAACAACGTGATGAGCAGGTCCATCACACTAATCACTCACGTGACCCTTCGGGACAATCCATCGTAGTCTTACCTTTTGGCGAAAATGATAAGGACATCGCTTTCCCAGGTTCGCGCGAAGTCTCTTCGCGCATCATCCTTTCACTCGAACGTAAACCGACAGTAAAGCTCAGTTTACGTGAACCGTACTTCGCTTTCATGACTGACTACTTGCACAGTGGTCACATGATACGTGTTCCTGGAAAAGATTTACTCAAGGAAATGCATCACATACTTCGTCATTGCATTCTTCGTCCGAGCACCGTTACCACTATGTTGCGAATGGTCTTCGATGCCTCGGTGACGGAGGTGAATGAATCCTCGTCAAATGATGCCTTCCTTATCGTTCCCCAGCTCAAAACGAACTTTGCTGAACTTCTGCAAAACTTTCGTTCACCATCTGTGGTGTTCATTGCTGAGGTATGGCAAATGTATCGCCAAATATTTCTTCAAGAGCCAAATCGCGCGTTCCAAAGAATATTTTGGCGTCATCAACTATCGGAATCTAAACCGGATTACCCATTACACCCTGTGACTTCTGATATCTCTGCCTTTATTCTGTCCTATCGTATTGTCAGATCGTTGACAGAAAAGAAAGGTTACTTATTATCACTCACACGTCACGCGATCACTTCGGACTCAAATATCGATTCTATCGTCATCGGCTGTTCCAGTGTGGAACAAGCTCAACAAACGCAATCCGAAGTTATCGAACATACCAAACGAGGTCAACTTGAACTGCAGAAGTTGGATTGTAGCAAACCGAAACTTCGCGCCTACCGAAACTTACCGCCGGGCTACTATCTCACTGATGTAATCTTCAAGAATGTTGATCATTCTCTTACTCTCAGGGTATTGGGATGGAAGTGGAGGCCACCGGATGCTTCACCCGATGATACTCGTCACGGGAATCGTTACACCGACCAATTATCGCTCTTGACAGTTATTGCATCTAATCATCGGCGTCAAGCATCATCGGTTGATAATCCATCGGATATCGCTTCACGTGGCCATTCTCGGACCGTTCTTATCCGTAACGTGTTATGGTGGGTGGAGCCCTCCGGGTTTGTCCAGCCAAATGACTCTTGGCCCATCTTAGATGGTCATGTTAACAAAACTGAACTCCACTCTGAAGAACGAGTTCAATCGTCATTAGTCCAACATGGTGATATTCTGCTGGACTTTTATTAAAAAAAAATTATATCGTTTTCTGAAACTTCAATGCCTTTTCGGTTCTTGTTATCTATTCGTACACAACTTTCATAACAAAGCCTCTTGTCGTTCGGATTTTCTATTTAATCATTTCGAAATTCGTATTCTATCTTTAACCAAACCTTGGACATCACTCTCTACGGATGGGGTGATTAGAATCATAAATCTTGTGCTTATCGATACGTTTCGTACTTTGAATGGATCTTTTCTTACAAGACCATTCACCAAATCGTGTCCATTGCCTAGGCAATGTGACTAATCATCATCGTTTCGCGGTTCGTTTTATTCTTTTTTACGTCTATGTTAATCGTATCATTTAGTTTATTTTTGTCTAGTTTATCTATATCTAGTTATCGTTTAAAACTACTTCTTTTGCTTCGTCTTCTTTTCATCTACGTTACGTTTCTTGGCATTCTGCATTTCGCTTAACGTTCAACTTTTCTTTAAAATACAATTTGCTGTATTTTGGTGGGCGGAATGTTTCATAACGCCGATGGATTTCATTCATTTTGTGCTCCGATTGTCATACGAGATCGGAAGGAATTCAGACTTTGGAATTCCGCACAATAAGGGTGCCTAACTACACGGTCAACAAGTGACAAGCGCTTTATCGTCAACAAGTCAGTCCGTTGCTAACGACCGATCGTATCGTGACATTTTAGCACCACGCCGAAGTGTTATCCATCATATCGTTACATAAAGTGTAAACCTTATCGTTTTCATCGTATACTTTGTGTGAACTTGACGTGACTCAGATTTCTATCGTCTATTTATCAAATAGAACAATATCGAGCGCTTATGGACATCTATGACTGTCACCAAGCTAGAAGACCAACCGTGAGTACTACTTAATTGTGATATACCTTTCTTGTTTGGTGGTTGGGCATAACTCAGCGAAATCCATAAGCGTCTTAGCAAGAGTAGCCGCAAGGTTATTCTCATCCCCATGTCCCGTGCATGATCAACCTCACTTCTTGTGTATGTAGATTTCGGAGAGTTGGGCCCGGAATCTAACTACGCGACAGTCAATGGAGTTTTTGTGAGAATTTAGTAGTTGAACGGGAAAATAATTCCTTTTTACTTGAGATAATGCCGGGCGGTAAAAGTATTAACGTGAACGTATTGTGTGATCTAGAGTTTGAATCCTCGTGGTGGGATTAGTCGAGTTTCCTGCAAAGTAAACTTGTATGGCGGCAGGCGTTGCCAGAGCCTGGAAAGATTTAATCCATGAGAAATACGTCCGATCTCACTTGGTACACAGCCCCGTTTTGATAGATGATCGGTGTACCGTTAGCCCGCGATGCGATTTACCGTTCTTTGAGGCGGAACTGTAAATTTACGCCGACCTTGACTCTCGTCTGGACCGAGGGCGGCCTCCCTACATGCTAAACCTTCTAAGCGAAAGGCCGCTTGATGATCCCCCTTTGGCGGCGGAACTGTCTCCAGATCTCGGCTTCGGTGAGGGCTTTCCGGATCCTGCATGGAGAAATGCTGCCTGTGCCTTGCAGCTACTAGATGGACAGTATATTAGTTAGCTAGCGATAGTATTCATAATAAAAGAGGTCGGTTCATGGGGGTAAGTGAAATGCCATATTTAAAACCTTGATTGCTACTTGTTTTGAAAATTATACGTTTGTTCTCACAACTCTGCCTTTTAAATTATGTACCTGGCATACCATCCCTTGGAGAGCGACACATATCGTAGTTTAAGATCCACCCCTGAGCATATTTGGGATCCACAGATATTCTTGACGGGATCCATAACCCGTCCAGAATTGGCGCTTCCTTCGGGATAAAATCTGTGGGTACCCAGTCAGCATTACAATACTAAAGTTGTTTACGAAATGTATACTTGGCTTTGGCACTTGGCTGAACACCCACGTAGCACGTCCTTATCGTGAAGACTGATGTGGAACTATCCTTTAACAACTCTGTGGCTGTCTTTGGTGAGGATGTGGACCTCACTGTCCTTTTGATTGCTTTCACTCCTCCCACCTAAGATATTTTGCTGCTGAAATCCGGATGAGGGAAAACTAAAACAATGGCACTGTCCACCCAAGAGATGCAGCAACGTGGATTTGAATACATCCTATTTTTACATTCATTTTCCGGATGCGATACAACGTCTGCAACTTTCAGGAGAAGCAAGGTGGGCTTTTCAAAATTTTGTAATTGGAGTCAGAAATGATCAAGCAAGCGGAAGTGATCTTTTACAACCCCTCCTCTAATCACGACGAGGTTGAAGAAGCTGGAAATAAATGCTTCCTGAAATGGTACGCGGCGCCAAAAAGACAGACCTCCCTTAACCAGTACCGCTTTCAGTCGTTCACAAGGTCCGTGACAAAGATGAAGCCTGACATCAGCTCCCTCCCTCCAACAGAGAGTGCAGCTAAACAGCATTACCGGCGGACATACCACCAAGTTTGAATCTATGGACAACTTAAATAAATCAACAGCTGATTCTGACAGATCCAAATTTAATTATCAAAGTAGTGACATTTTAGCACATTAATAGACTAAGCATAGTCGAAACACTTAAACCAGTGAAACATTAAACATAATAACAGTGTATTTCATAGTGGCAGTGAAAAATAACTCTATATCTTGCCCTGAAAAATAACGACAATTGACTGTCATTGTAAACCATAGACAATTTATGATTTGAATTTTTGAATTTGAATTTTCAAATCCTTGAATTTGTTCAAAGGTGTTTCGAAGTCATAGACAAATAAGTTATGTTATAATCATTTTTAACCAAAGGGGTACTTCTGAACAACCACAAGAAATCTACCCACAAATAAAGAAATAAAATGTCTAAATCACGCAAGTTTGCAGTGCAAAGAAAGCGGCTTCCTCACATCTAGCAACCCCGCTCGGCCCTATGGATTCACCATCGGCGCATCAGTTAATAATAAATATTGACACTGACTCGCTCATCAATTTTTTCGAGTCGAAACTTGAAACCGTGCGAACTGAAAACAAGAAAGCAATTGATGCAGTTCAGCTAAAATTAGATGCGCTGTCTAATGAATGGAAGGACCAGTACGCGAAAATTCTGGAATGTGTGAGCGTTCTCCAACAAGAAAACACCAACCTCCGGCAAGAAGTCCAGTCACTCCGAGATGCACACGATGAGATGGAGCAGCGCAGTCGAATGTGCAACATTGACATCCATGGCATTCCCGAGGCAAAGATAAAATAGGATCAAAAATTAACGTCCCGCTTCCAAGTAGCTGTGTGGTGTCCGCGCACCGCGTCGCTCGCGGTCACTCATCGCCCTCCAACCGTCCACGCAACATTGTCATCCAGCTTTCCACAAAGCGTCTCCGTGATGATGTCATCGCTGCAGCAAGGACTCGCCGCGGCCTCACCACGGAACAATTAGGACTTGGTGCTCCAACCACCAATTTTTATATTAACGAGCACCTGACATTAAAAAATAAAATACTTTTTGCGAAAACCCGAACCGCAGGAAAAGCCAACGGCTTTAAATACATATGGGTGCGGAACGGCAGTATTCTAGCGAAGAGGAACGATCTCTCGAGGGTAGTCACCATTCGTCGTGAGGAAGACCTTCAAAAAATCATCACACATGATCAACAAAACATATGACTCCTATCACAAAGATGTTACTGCTGTCATCAATGCCCGCTTTCTTCCAATTTTCTCCACCCTTGTTTATTAATCTGTTTTTTTTCAAAGCTATTTTATATTTTTGTTTACTGCGTAATATCCCTATAACTTTATACCAATACCATATTTCTTTCATATTAATTCACCTTGTAAAATGTGGACATATCTTATACTCCTTCTAATGAGTAATCTATGTTTTATATGTAATTTCGATACCTCGTATGTCCTACATAACGTATCACTCCCGCGATTGTGGAATAAGTCAAAAGACACTCTTACTCTCGTGAAATGATCTCATCATCTATCTCTGTTTACTACCAAAACTGTGGTGGTATTAGAACCAAAACTCAGGGGCTACTAACTAATATATTATCGAATAATTATGACGTTATAGTGCTAGTTGAAACATGGCTTGTAGCAAGCGTAAATACAGCTGAATTCATAGATTCGCGATACATGGTGCTCCGACGAGATAGGGACCGTATACTTACTGGTAAGATGGACGGAGGCGGTGTGCTGGTAGCAGTGCGCAAGGAACTCGCGGCTTCCCGGCTCGATGACTGGGAAAACAGTCAAATCGAACAAATCTTCGTATCTATTCCGGTAAGGTCAATCAATCTCATCATATGTGCAGTATACGTACCTCCTGTCTCGCCACCAACGATTTATGATATTTTCTCCAAAAACCTGGAATCTGTATTTTCATCTGAACCGAATAATATGTTTTGTGTAATAGGAGATATGAACCTACCTTCTCTTACTTGGTCATTTTCCGAAGGCTGCAGTCAAGGTCTCGCCTCCTCAAACACGGCTGCATCGCAAACTTTGCATCAAACAATGTCATTGATGAACTTGTTCCAATATAATTGTATCCCTAACCATAATGAAAAATACTTAGACCTCATATTCTATAGTCGCGAAACAAATGTTACACGTAGCAACGACCCTCTGCTTTCAGAGGACAGACACCACCCAGCCCTTGAATTCGATATATCCCTCGCTCAACCAAAAATCAATAACAAAAAAGAGCGTAAGCGCAATTTTAGGAAAGCTGATTATACTCAGATTAATAACGACATTAAGTGTATTGATTGGTTATCTGAAACCGCAAACTTATCAGCCGAAGAAGCAGTAGATCGACTCTATTTAATAATAAACAATGTGATTGATAAGTTCATTCCAGTATTGGCGCGACGAAATGACAAATTCCCCATATGGTTTACTCCCGAACTTATTAGGATATCACGGAAAAAAGATAAAGTTTGGCTCAAATGGAAGACATATAAAAGTCTTTCTGACTATCGTAAATTTTCTTTCTTACGCGCTACATACAAAAAATTGGCTAGTGAATCTCGAAAATTATTTTTCGACAACATCAAAAGTTCATTGCAAAATAATATTAAATGTTTTTGGTCATACATATCCTCATTAAAATCATCTGATGGATATCCTGCTACTATGTCCTTCGAAGAGCACAAATCTAATGATGCCCAAGAAATCTGTAATATGTTCTCTGAATTCTTTAAGTCAACATTTGAACCCTCCTCTATCAATGACACAATTAACATCGACCAACTTGAGGCCATTCGGGACTCTGAACTTACGCACATTCACACCATTAAACTAACGGAACGAGAAGTCCAATCAAGTTTAAAGTCGTTAGATATAAACAAAGGTGCGGGTCACGATGGAATACCGGCATATTTCCTCAGATCTGCTGCGTCGTCACTGTATGTTCCACTTACCATAATATTTAATAAATGCCTGAGTGACGGGGTTTTCCCTGATAGATGGAAGTTGGCTTATATTATACCAGTCCACAAGGGTGACTCACGTCAAAAAATCGAAAACTATAGGCCAATATCCATTCTCTCGGCGATCCCTAAACTCTTGGAAAGGCTTGTCCATGATAAGATATATCCCCAGCTTGCCGCCAAAATCACAGAACAACAACACGGGTTTGTAAAAGGCAAATCTACCATGAATAATTTACTAATTTACTCAAATTTCTTATTCACTAGCATGGATCGAGGCCACCAGGTAGATGCAATATACTGCGATTTCAAAAAAGCTTTCGACAAGGTTGACCACCTTATTCTTATTAAAAAAATAATGTTCAACGGAATTAGGGGAAACTTATTACGTTGGTTTATCTCATATTTGACAAAAAGACAACAAGCTGTATCATTACGAGGACATACTTCTACGTGGGAACCAGTTACTTCTGGCGTGCCACAGGGGTCAATCCTGGGTCCGCTGTTATTTAAACTTTTTATTAACACTGTTACTAAATGTTTCATGCATTGTTTATTTCTTTTGTACGCCGATGATATAAAAATATTTGCCATTGTTAGGAATTTAAACGATTGTCTGCTCATCCAAAGCAACTTAGTAAGGTTCGAAGCATTTTGTAATGAAAAAAAAATTTACCTAAGTTACAACAAATGTAAACAAATAAGCTTCACTAAAAATCACAACGCTATTATACACAATTATTGTATTGGTAACTATTTACTCGAGCGCGTTTACTGTATAAAAGATCTAGGGGTACTTTTTGATTCTAAACTCCATTTCGATGCGCAAATTGAGAATATTGTAAATAAAGCTTACTGCATGTTAGGATTTGTCATCAGAAACAGCCGCGAATTTCGAAAACCGGAAACTTATCTTCTACTTTACTACTCGCTGGTCCGCTCTCAACTTGAATACTGCACCTCCATATGGACACCACTTTACGGTGTCTATAAAGACAACATAGAAACTATTCAAAAGAAATTTCTGCAATACCTCAATTACAGAATGAGCGCACCTAAACGGGGATACATAAATATGCTCTCGAATTATAACTTCTCCACTCTAACTAACCGGCTAACATTCCTTGACCTCATGACTCTATATAAAATCTGCAACAACATTATTGACTGTCCTGACCTACTGAAACTAATAAACTTCAAAATACCACCCAGAGTAACAAGGCTTAACGACTTATTCAGCATTAGCCGGACGCGTACAAATGCGGGTGTCAGGGATCCAATCAGAAGAATGTGCGAATCGTTTAATCAAAATCAAAACCTCAAGGATTCCGACTTATTTTTTGATACACGCAGTACCTTTAGTAGAAAATTGAAGGCTGTTTTCCTACAAAGTACAATAACTTAGACATTACTGCTTGCACCTTCGATTAAAGCGATGAGACGACTTGTGCAAATATGCGAAGAGTACGCAAACTCTCATAATCTGTTGTACAATTCTAAAAAGTCAGTCATCGTCGCTTTCAAACACAATAAGGAGCCATCACATATTCCTCCAATATATCTAGAAGGAAATGAACTGCTTGTGGCCTCACAGGTTAAGTATCTGGGACATATCCTAACCGAAGACATGAAGGATATAGAAGATATGGAACGACAAAGAAGAGCAATTAACATACGGGCCGGAATGCTCTCAAGGCGGTTCTACCACTGTAGCGAAGATGTCAGAAAATTATTATTCAAGACATACTGTACTGCCCTTTATACGTCTGAACTGTGGACACAATACCCAGCAGCGCAATGGGACAAACTGAGAGTGTGCTACAATAACGCATACAGGCAACTTATGCAACTACCGAGGTTCTGCAGTGCCTCCACGATGTTTACCGAGGGGAGGGTGCACTCATTCCCAGCCTTACTTCGCCACCGACTAGCCAGCTTCTGGAGCAGGATACGAACTTCAACCAATATCATTGTCGTGGCTGCATCCGAGTGGCTCAGTTCCCCAATAAATGAGCGATGGATGCAGATGATGAGGCGACCTCCATGATGGACGATCCAAAAAAATCTTTTTATCTTTTATTTTTAATTCTGTCTACTTATTACTTATTTTAATTTTATGTTTATTTTTTTGTTATTTGTGTGATGAATTTTGTTTTCATTTTATGTTTTAACACTAGAAAGACCGGGTACTGCTCCATACCTATAAAGACCACGACCGTCACTTTGACGGCTGATCACTTTTTTCAAATTGGGAGGCGGATATGAGTACCCCTTATTTATAACCATTTATTAACCATTAATTGGATATCCAACACCTCTGCTATAGTACACTCCAAGTGATTCGCTACGTTTAGTGACTTAGCAGGGGTGTCCGGGTTCATTGGGTGAGGTTTGTCTGGGTCTAGGTGGCGAATGCATTTGCCCACCTATTGCATAGCGGACCGGATCGGGAGGCACTTGTCGAGGGCGATACTTATCTTGTCCTCTCCAGCAGGACCTTTCTCATCCCGTCGCCTTGCACCGCAGTGGGAGGGATGGATTTATTTGTCCGTCACTCCTGGATACATTGACAAATTTTTCCTATTCATCTCTTACCCTTTTTTTCTTCCGAGAACTTCCTTTCCCTAAAAACTCCAATGCACACATAAATTCACACAGCATCCCCAAAGATGACATAGGTCCTGAGGGTTTTTTTCCTCGGGGCGTCCTGGAAAAAAAAACATTCAGCTTCCTGGAAGAAAGTGCAAAATGCTGCAATGTACAAGCATGTGTTATGTTTGTACAATATCGATTTTTTACGTTTTTTTATAAAATCGAATGCACTCTCCGCAAACGGGTTTCTTACAATTATCACACCATTTTCACATCATTTATTTGGTTTTTATTATATTTTTTTATTAATTTGGCACTGTCGTCTTTCAGTAGTTTTATTTTCCGGTTTCTTTTCTATTTCGTTTATATTAGCTCCACAAAAAAGCCCTAAGGAAAATAATTCTCTTCTGGGCATTTGTCATCTTTTGGGATGCTGTTGTGGAGGGTACCTATAGGAAAAGGAAAAAGAATAGGTTTTGGGAAGGAAATGAGGTGAGAGTTGGTGGGAAACTGGGGTTCAGTGTGTTCAAGAGTGGCGGACGTATGAATCTGTCCCCACCACTGCGGTGCAAGGCAATGTTCTGAGAGTCCTGCTGCCGATGTCAAAAGATCACCCTCGACCGTTCCCTGCCGATCTGGTCTGCCACGCAGTTGTTTGGCAGACGGACAAACCTAACCCCATGAACTTGGCACCCCTGCTAAGTCACAAAACATAGCAAACCTCTTGGGGTGACCTATGGCAGACGTGTTGGTTATCCAATAAATGATTCTGTCAGTTCTTTAGCAGCTAACGCAGCTGGATCAACTGTGGTATTTGTATACTCTGTCCTTCTCCAACAAGCCATTAAAATAAATTTGGGCGGGAGCAATATTTTTTGGTATTTTTATAAATTATGTGGCAGTGACCAATAAACGTACAGATCGAGTATGAATAATACGCAATACCGAATGAAAGAAACAGACATAATAGTACTATCATAAACGAGGAGGAATGGGTATGTTGTTAACTTGGGTAAAGAAGGTTGTAAATGAAATCAGCATTATGGCCCAAACCGTCACATTGACGGCGGCGGTCTTTCTAGGTATAAGTCAATATATCTCAAAAAGTAATTCAGGCAAATACCTGTTTTTTTCACCATAGCTGTTAAACCATAAATCATGAAATGTTAAAAAAAATCACACCAATACAATAATTATTAAGCATTATATCGTCGCTTTACTTCGGGCTGCCGTCAAAATGAAGGCTCCGGTCTTTCTAGTGTTAATTAGGTACTTACCTAATATTTAAACTTTTTTTTCTTTTATAGTTGTTTATGTAATATGGCAGACTGGGATTGCACTACCCTCCCAGTCCTGCTGGAATAAAAACTTAAATAAAAATTACTCGGTTTATAATTTTAACTACCTTTCTTTTTTCAAATTTATTTATGACATTATTTTTTTTTTATCTACATTAACATTTTTTTTTTATATATATTTTTGGTCTTACCATCAAAACAATTTGTAAACTTTTATAATGATATTGCGCACATTTTTTTTTCTCTCTATTTGTAAACTAAAATTCTTATGTATATACATACGTCTTTTCCGTATTTAAAAGTAAAAATATTTGCATATGTTTTTATCTGCTGTTAATATTAATTCGTGAGAAATAGTTTGGATGCAGGTGAATTCACTATTAATAGTTTTGTATATTCTTGTCAATTGACATCTGTATCTGTATTTTCTCCTTAATAAAAAAAAAAAAAAAAGTTCAGCAGTGGCTCGGGATTGAGCTGCCCCCTGAAGAATGGGGGTGGAAACACGAAGGAGACACCCTGGTGCCAATTACAACAGAAGATCCTACAGCACCGGAGGTCCTTCTGAAAATGATATTTTGCCGCTGCACCAAGGATTGTGCAATTGGCAAATGTGGATGCCGAAAAGCAATGCTGACCTGTTCTGCAGCGTGCCTTCACTGCCAAGGGAGATGCCTCAATAGCGTGCCTGTTGCCGAGGACGACGATGAAGACGACATAGAGCCCATTCAGCAAGAATCATCCACCACTGAGAATGACAATGCCATGGATGAACAACGCTTGCCAGGACCCTCACGTTCAAAGAGGATGAAAACGTGAATCCATATAAAGTTGAGAGTGTAACATGATGTTATTGAGAACAGTGATAACATTGAGGTTTATAATTGTATGTACCTAATGTAACGAAGTAGAATAAAATTATAATGAGATTATCATCATTATCATTATAAATTTTAAAATCATTATAAAATTTAAAATTTTCAAGTTATATGATTTTTGTCTACTTTATTTAATAACTGGCTTTAAAGTATGGTCACACATATTATTAGGCAAACAAACAAAAGTTGTATGTCAGAAATAAGATGAAAACATATTACTTGAAAACAGCTTTTTTAAAAATGACGACATTTTACGAAAAAACTAAAAATTGTTGTAAATATTTACTGGTTGGAGATTTATTTGCATATGTATATATATATATATTCTAAAAGAAAATTAAATTATTTACAACTTCTTTCCAATAAATTTCTTTCTTTGATGAATATTTTAGATGATATGAAGGAATGTTTGATGAAAAATGTGTGGTAAAATGATTTTTTTCGAAAATATTGACATTTGTGGAGCGTGTTACGCAAAAACGGATCGGATTTCCAAAATTACGTAATTAATAAAAGTTGTAGATAATTTTATGAGCTTGAACTTATTCTAAAAAAATTTTCCTCTGAGACGCACCGTTTTTGAGATATAAGCGGAAACCTGAAAATTGGGACCTCCCCCCCCCCCCCCCTCCCCCCCATAACTCACCACCTAGACGTCAGGACTTTTAGTATGTTCACACCCTAAGCACCCTAAACAAGTCCTGAAGGAATCGCTTAGGTTCCTGCTCACGCAATCTACAACTCGTTCCTTGACTGGACTAAGAGCAAAAGATTTTTTTTAATGCCTTAACATTAACTTTTTAGTGCATAATAGGATTGTGAGATTGTGTTAACATATGTTTGCTCTCGAATCTCCCCATATCCAGAAGCCAATTGTAAGCCATCGGGTATGATGTTGAACAATTTAGGCCCTAAGTAGGAGAATTGTCTTTGGGCATGTGACGTAGTAGGTGAAACTGCTGGATTCCTCTCTGCATGGCATGTGTTGTGGAGACGATCAATTGATGAATAGTGGTGTCGGTGGTTTTGTGTACGTGAAATAATTTTTCCTGTGTATAGTTGCCGTACATCAAGAAATCTTTTCAAATAATAGATCATTGGGATACCTGGATTCCATTAAACGTTTGATGTGTGCGAATTATAAATCAATATTGGAGGTGGATATTGGTACCGCCGCCCGGGAACCATATATTGGATAATCAACACATTTTTCGGCGGTGCCCGGGTTCATTTGCAACACTAAAATATTGAAATCATGAACTAAGGCAGGATGCCATGAACAAAATAATTGTCCACTGAATCATCAAAACAACATCTCCCAATAATCAGTCAGTATTCCCTGTCACTGTACTGCCGACCCCTCTACTGCCTGGAATAAAAAAACACCCTTCACTCATACGATTCTCAGTCAGAATTCCCTTACTGTTCTGCTGACCTTGCTACTGCCTGGAACACCCTTCTCCGATACAATAGTCAATCAGTATACCATGGTCTCTCGCTGTCTCTTCGATGTTGCATGCAAAATGAAAACACACTTCTTCCTTACACTAGTCTGTCAGTATACCTTGTCCCTATTCTGCTGACCTCGCTACTTCCTGACATATGAAAACACATTTCTCTCGTATATCAGCATATCCAAATAGTACACGTACAAATGACTAGGTTAAGAAAATGTTTTTTTTTTCAGATGTGCGCCTCCCCTGAGAATAAGTTTATAGTGTGCTGCCCATGGGTATCAGGCCAAGAAATCGGACTGGAAGCCAGTTGCCAGGCAAAAACAACTTCCTCTAGAGAAGGTACCACACTTTAATTTCATACAGTCTATTCGCCTTCTTTTGATGTGTTGTGTAACTCTTGTATATCTGCTTGTTTGAAGGAGATAACTGTACGATGGTGGCCACAAGAAAGGCGGGAGTGTGCAGTCGATTTGCCAATTGCCGGACTGTGGTAGAAGCCGCCAGTAAAGGAATTTTTCCACAGGTACTATCCCTTCCTTTGTAAAATAAAAACATGTTTTCGCAGTCGTGACAAGATTACCCACAAAATTAATAATTACATAAGCAATTTAGCAAAGATATAACTTTTTGAAATCAATCTACTTTTTGGCCGTTTTTCATTAACAACAATGAATTGAAAATAAAACGACAAAAGTATATAAAGTTTCTTTAATAAGGTGAAAAGTTAAACAAATGGAAGTTATATATTTGTACAAGATTGTATTAGATATATCTCGAATTAGATACATCTCCAGGACGTGTCTAATCTGAGTAGTCTCTAAGATATACTTGAAAGCTAAATCGTATTTACTTATGAATGTCAAAAAATGCAATCTTAAACTTTATGCAAGTGGGTATGCATTTTTATTTTGAAAGGTCTTCATAAATTTATTACGAAAAGAAGGGCGCCAGTTCATACAAAATTGTTGGGAACGAAGTATAAAGAAAAAGAAGAATACAATAATTTAAGTGTTCGAAGAAATGATGATTGGAGAATGTCTACAGTAATATTACGAGTTTATGTTTCGTCTGCCATGCTAGCTCCATTATCCTGACACGTACACCTATTCCGCTTGTTACTATGGTACTAAATTCCTAAATTGTATTTAAATTACCTTCTGTGAAATCTTGAAGATTGAGCAGCAGTGACACGTGCATAGTATGTATTTGGTCCCTGCCTGTTGCGTGTTAGTTTCAGTAAACGTTACAACTGCAGCAAATAAACTGGGTCCTTACTAATAAATGCGTCTTTAATTTTACACAAAAGATAAAGAACCATAGTAAATGGTAGTTTTTCGGTTGGATAAATTAAAAAAATCTTATTAGTAAGGGAATATATCTGTAGACCGTAAATTAGTGTAGATCATACCATCGTATGCACTAAAGCTAAATCAGACAGATTTTCATCAATAAAAGTCAGTTGTTTCATGGAATTTGAACAATTCGTCAAATTCAAAGTTCATTTTCAAGTCATGTTATTCTTTCAGTTCTACGATACAACTGGCCCTAAACAATGTTGCTTGTTTAAAAATTTTATGAAACTTTCATCTACAATAATAATATTTAATTATTTATAATAAACTCATGGTAAGGGTAGTACAATATGGAAATTCAAAGACGGAAGAATGGAGAGTAAAAAGTTTTGACGGCTAAAAAGTAGTGTGTCAATAGCACAGTGCTTTAAGATATACGAGGTAGTTAGCGAGGAGGGGTCGCGGGTTTGATTTCGGGAAAAGATCTGTTATTTTAAGAGTATTTTTTTCTTTCGTCGCGCAATAACAAAATCACAATGAAGATTCATTTTTAAACTAAAAATAGATAAATAATTAAACTTTAATTTTATTGGTATATTTTTTTCAATAATATATAAATAATAGAAATAACTATTTTTATTTTCAGAAATGCGATGTTGCGGACACCAATGAGATTGTCTGCTGCCCTATGTCGACAGTTGCTGAAGGTACTGTACCCAGAACTTAATCATCATTTATAACAAATCCAGAAGGTGGTGCGCTGTTTCGTTGATTTTCTAGGCTCCCCCATCAGCACAATACTGTCATTGCAAAAGGCAGCGAGTCGTTGAGGTGGAATACCAACGGCTCTGAATGTTTGCAACTTTATCACCAGAAATTGAAGATACGTACCATAAGACCGGCAAACATCATCCTCAAATTTTTATTCTACTTCTAGATTGTGGTTAGAATCTTCATTTTCATGTTGTGATGTGTAATTTGGTGTGTCTGTTTGTTTAAAGGTGACAACTGTACTATGGTGGATACTGGAAGAGCGGGAGTTTGCAAAACATTCGACAACTGTCAGATAGCAAAGGAGGCTGCCTATAAAGGCAATTTGCCACAGGTACTGTTCCCCCTGCATGTAAAATAACACGTTATTAACATACGACAATTTGATACGTTTTAAGATTTTCACGTCCAAACGTATTTTCTTTTTTTGTTTTTGGGGTGTTACGCCGTGTTGCGCTACCTTCTTTTATAGCCAACGTTTCGGACAGCGTTGCAGTATCCATCATTAGGGCAGATCTGGTAGATGTTCTATTCATCGGCTGGCTAAGCCCTTCATCATAACACAAGCAACATTTTCGGCTTTCTGTGGTGGTAGTAGGAGATTTTTAAACATTTCATAACCCGGGAATGTTTGTCTTTCAAAAGAAGAAGTGTAATTTTTAGTGGTGAAATGTGTGCTTATTTACTTGAAAGCGATACCGTGTCGCCAGCTCCACTAACTCTCACAGGTACGATACGGTATTGCATCCATGTAAATAAGTACACATTTTACGACTAAAAATTAAACCTCTACCGGGTCTGCCCTGATGATGATAACTATTAATTATAAATAGAATAGCGATGATGAAACAATTTTAAATCTTTTTTTACAGCCGTTTATCCCCAAATCACTTTCATAAAAATAGGGAGTTTATGGGGACGACAGCAAAAACAATTTAAACGAACAATTTCAGGAAAATGGTGTATAACAAGCACAGGTTGATTTTCTTTACACATGGAAACAATACTTGACAATTGATTTTAATATCCAAAGTGATTCGAAAAGTTTGCCCTCCCACCTTGACCATGAGTCAATCAGTATTATGATTATTGGCAAGTTAGTCTTGTAGTCCGGAAGATCAAACGGTCCATGAAGAAGATATCCATCAGTAATATAGAAATGAAATTTAATGCAAATTTTTCACTCATTAACGAAGGAAAACCATGACCTCTTCAATGCTCTTTGGATTCTAGATCTGTAAAGATACGTTTTTAGATTTGAGAGGTAGGAGCATGTTAGCCATTTTTTATCGATGTTAAGGTGTTTTAATTTTATTGAACCAATTTTGTCAAGTCATAGACCTTTCTCAGATGGATTATACATAGTATCATGTGATGCCATACGTATTGAACCTGATGTTAAAGTGTTATAAATGTTTCTTCAATGAAGAAACACGTAAAATAATGTAAGAAAGGTTTCTTTATTGTAAGAAAAATTCTTTTCCATGATAACCGTGTTTATAATTAAAATTTAAAAAAAATTCTGTAACATTTGTAAGAATCTATTTTGCCAGTAGGTACTGCGTTAATGTAATTCCATTTTAGATTTTAACTTGGTGTAGTTGGCCAAACTGACAACCAGAAGATTGAGAAAAACGGAATTTATTTTGTTCTTGTAATCATGGCTGAGGTGTCAGTTTGCACTCGTGAAACGGAGGTTAATTTTTAGGCCTTGGGCCGGAATTCGTTTTGATTAAATGCTGGGAAGCCTTTAATATGATTAAATATATTCACGAGTTGGTTAACTACCTTAATGGCGGAGGAGGCAGTTTTTTTTTAGACGTGTCAACGATGGATACTAAGAGATTACGTGGGCGTACTGTGCGTTTTTTGACATGTTTGCTGCCGTGAAAGCGTGATCCCTGTGGAGTTTTCGTCCGTTTGCGCTTTGGCACGGGCTTGTTTTTTGTTTTATTATCTGCCGACCGATTCCGGCATGCTGCTTGAGAGGTGACGAATCTGTCGTATCGTAACACGCTGGGCTGTCGGAGCCTATTTACTTTGAACCGGATTTCATCCGAGAAGGAAGACCTTAGACGCGTGGATGGGCTGTCTGTATTCCTATTTCGGCCCCCTGGACCGGAGCCCCGGAGCCTCGCCTCGTCAGGCCTTTCTACTCGCGACAACACTTCTATGGAAGTTCCGTAACGGCGTATCTTAAAAAAAACTCGTTGTCCTATCAATCTCTCTCTCTCTCCGTTCCTGTTTTTCAACCAATTTAATTACCAGGTATTTATGTTTACTTATAAACAAACTTCTAACTTCCTCTGATTATCTTTTGAGTATTAAATATTGATTTACTTTCTATCACACATAATCAACCAGTTTTTTATTTAAGCATCTGATTTGAATCCCCAGCTTTAAGTGCCCCACTATCTTGAGATGGAAGTTGATTGCTCTGTATGGAAAATTAGCACCAGTAAAAATCTTATGAAACCAGAAGTTACGTTCATTCATGAAGATTTGTGAGGATTTTTTAAGGATAGCTTGAGACTTTTACGATCTTTGTTCGACAAAAAATAATAAACGGGAGACAAAATAAAATTTTGAAGTTACTGGCAACGGGTGATTCGTCATGTGGGAAAATATTTAGATGTTCATTTAAAATAAAACAAAACTGTTTTTGTTTTCAGACATGCGATGTAGAGGGTTCAGATCAAATTGTTTGCTGCCCTCCGGTTACAGTTATTAAAGGTACGGTACTCACAACTTTATCTTTCTACTTTTAATACAGACAATTCCTAGGGAACTTCCATTATAATTATATCATAAAATAAATATATAACTTATTTCCACGTAATAAATTTGTTACCGTTACAGGTTTCAGCACATTAAGGTCATCATTAGACAATTGTTTTTTAATCTACAGTTTGAATACGTAACATATGGGGGAGAGGGAGGGGTAGTCTACAAGGACTTTATGCAATCTGTATGGGTTTCCCAAGTATGCTGCTATGTCGTCTTTGATAACTAGAAATCCAATCGTCAAAGAAGACATTAATTTGATCAAATGGAAAGAAATATTTAGTCTGCTAAATACATGTGTAAAACTAAATGTCTTTAAATTCAATGAAAAGACCTACATTCAATCAAGTGGCTTTGCCATGGGCTGACCGATCTCGCCGATGTCAGCTGAATTCTGCTTCGATTACATGGAAGAATTTAATAAAAAATAAAATTATTTAAAAACGTTGGCATTCTGTCGTAGAGAAGTATATGACATTCTAATTATCTGGACAGGAACGCACAAATACTTTAATATTTTTTAAAAGAAATTATTAAAACTTACAAATCTATCCCGTTCACGATGGAATTGGGGAAAATTAGATTAATTTTCTTGACCTAGGTATCGAAATCATTATAAAAAATATATAATTTTCAATCTAAAAAAAATAATATATACAGATAAAATCAAACACAACATATATTGACACCATATTTCACACAAATTATCTGTATTCTACTCACTCATTCGCCGACTTTACATTCATTCAAACACTGAGAGTTTGCAACTTTATTACGAGGCTTAATTCTTGAAAATATTTCACACAATCAAACTGACGTACATGACTTTTGAAGTGTGGATAGAATCTTCGTCGCCATGTTGTGTTGTGTAACTCTGGTGTGTTCGTTTGTTTGCAGGTGATAACTGCACGATGGTAGACACGGGGAGGGCGGGGGTGTGCAGACCGTTCGCTACCTGCCAAACAGCAAAAGAAGCAGCCAGTAAAGGCATTTTGCCACAGGTACCGTTTCTTACTTCAAGTAAAAAAACACTCTCGGCAATTTAACTTACTACTAAAAATAAATACACCTGCAATGCTACAATTGTTCGAAATCAATCTACTTTACGGTGGTTTCTTCCAAAAATCTCACAAATCCCTTTTGTATAAATAGAGAGTGCCAGCAGACAATAAGAAAAAATACTTTTCACCCGTTTAATAACAGGAGACAAAATTTGGCCCAGCTCAAGAAGGTCTCATATAAATCTTTGTATCTCCCCTCCATGAAAGAACGAAAATTTTAAATGTGCACTTGTCTAAACCAATAAAATTCTAGAATTTTTTATTAATTATTTTTTATGTAACGACCAAAACGTGAGGTAGTAAATAACGTTAACGTTAACGTTATTTTTTCAGTTCTACGAAATAACTGGCACTGGATAATATTGCCTATTTTAAAACTTTCTGATACTTTCATCTATAATAATACTATGTATCATTCATTAAAAAAAACTCACGGCAAGGATAATAGAACAGGGAAATTCATAAATGAGAGTTTAGAGATTGATTGAGAAGAAAGATCAGAGAGTAAAAAGGTTTCATGGTTTAAAAGAATTTTTTTAATAGCAGAGTGGTAAAATATACACTTGAAAGAGATCTCTCGGGTTCGATTTCAGGCGAAGATTAATCTTTTCTTTTCGGACTATTTTTCTCTTTCAATCTCAAATTACAAAATCACAATGAAGAATAATTTTTATTCCTAATTTATTTTTAATTAATATCTTAAAGTTTTTAGATTTTACGGCCAAAAGTATTAGTTATTTGTTTTTGGGGTGTTATGCCGTATTGCGCTGTCCATCATCCACATCTACCCTGATGATGTGTCACACATCTACCCCGATGATAACGTGTAACGCTCTCCGAAAAGTTGGCTAAAGAAGGAGGTAATGCAACACGGCATAACATCCCGAAAACAAATAACAAAAAATCTTAAACTTAATTTAAAATAATAATAAAACTTACTTCTCATTGTATTTTTTTAAATAACATTTATTTGCATTACGTTTTTTTTATATTTACTCCACACAGGAGGCCCTGAGGAAAATAATTTCCTTCAGAGCCTATGTCTTCTGGGATGCTGGGTAGAGGATCTTTTTGAGGAGAGAAAGGAATGAACATTGGTCTTGAAGAGACCCATGTTGTGGGAAGGAGGAAACAGTGGCCGGCAAATCATTCCACAGCCGAGCTGTTGAACACAAGAACGAGTCGAAGAAACGACCCGTTTTCAATGTGACAAATACCAACCATGTACAAATATTGGACACGCGTATGGCGTGTTTCCCGACTATGCACCGGTGCCGAAGGGATCAATGACGCTAGTTCCTCGGAGCATCTTCCATTGAAATACAGGCAGAACAACGATAGCATTCCCACCCGACACCTGTGCTCTGAAGATTTCAATCCGTCTAATAGATTCTTCTAATTTAAGAGGATAATGATTTAACAGGATGTTAAATTACGAGAATCTATTAGACGGACCACCTGTTTCTGCACAGAGTCGAAGGTTTTTCAGGTATTTTGGGGTTCCACACTAGAGTTGGCTGCCAAATTCATTAGTTAGCAGTTGTGTACTATCTGCAGTTCAGTACGGTAGGCCTGTACAGTACGCCCAGTTTTTGAGAGGCTAACTTTATTCTGGTTTCGATGGAGCCCCCGTACCCGAGCTGGTCACTTAGAGTTACACCAAGCATATTAATGGGGGGGCCTGTTCGGAAGACTGCTTCCGTTGCCCTTGCTAGACAGCCTATTAGGGTATTTTTCAGGTATTTTGGAGATCCAGACCAGAGGTGGCTGCCAAATTCAACCGTGGGGCGCACTTGTGATTTGTACAGGGTTATCAGTTGTGGACTATTAAAGTATCTGCGGGCCCTGTACAGTACGCCCAGTTTTTGGGAGGAGTTTTTTGTTTCACCTCAATAATAAAATAATTTTTATTTTCAGACATGCGATGTTGAGGGCACCGCTCGGACAGTCTGCTGTCCTCTTTCGACAGTTATTGAAGGTATGTTACCAGAATTTAGTTATCATTCATTTCAGATCCAGTAGGCGATGGTTCGTTGATTTTATAAGCTCCCTCATCACCACAATACCATTATTGCAATAAGCAGCGAGTCGTTGAGGCCGATTGCCAAAAGTTCAACACTAGGAATCCTTGACGATATCTCATTCCGTTTACCATTAAACACCAACCCTCAATTTTTTACAACAAATCTTAAAAAAAAATGTTAATATATACATAGTTAAAAAAGCACTTTCCGTATAGACGTGCAACTCTGCCGTTAGTAATTCTTGAAGATACTCAATGCCCTTTAGACGGGCAAACAGCATATTTCAAATATTCCACTGATCTACGTTACTTTCGTACTCCATCGTCATGTTGTTTAACCCTGGTATATGTTTACTTACAGGAAGTAATTGTACTATGGTAGAAACGGGAAGGGCGGGAGTGTGCAGACCATTCGCAAACTGCCAGACCGCTAAGACGGCCTCCTATGAAGGCATTTTGCCACAGGTAAGGTTCCATCTTTTAGGTAACATAACAACATGTTTTATAGTCACGGCAATATTAATAATAAATACTCCTTCAATGTTATAACTGTTTGAAATCACTCTGCTTTTTGGCCAAAAACACATTCATAAAAATCTATATAGACATTCAAAGATTTCGTTCCCACCTTGATGATGAGTAGGGTAAAGCGAGGTTATCTGGTGATATAGGTAATGTGGTGATATAGTAGAATGTTGGCATTATTTAATTAACCATGCAGTATACAGCTTTAAAATTCGAATCATAGATGAACAACAGACCAGGCAATCATAATAAATCAAATTCAGAAGTTTTTGCATGGTCGGTAAAACAGAAAATAATTTTATTCAAACGAAAAATATTTTATCAACTCTCAGATTGCTGTGGTGACTACAAATTGTAATTTATCGAATAATCAGGGATTTCTGAAGATATATATACGTTTTATAGCTTATTTTAATCAGAAAAGTGTACAGCATAGTCACAATTAAAAAAGTGGCATCTGTCATACTTTTTTTTTTGGTGGGAGCTTAAGTAATTTGTGGGTAATATTAAGTTTTTAAAAAAAAATTTTTGGACTTAACGAATTGTGATTTTTAACATTTATTTTTATTTTATATAATTCAACTTCTGGTTTATTGGTAAATTATCATAACGCATATTAAGTCGGTGAACAGTTTGAATGTTGTTTTCGTCCATTTAAGCATATCACCAAATTTCCCACCCTCACCAAATTACCTGTCACCAAGTTACCTACGTCTTTTTTTTTAATAAACTCAATTCCTCCAGAGAGACCAGTAGTTCTGCTAATGGATTCTCATGCCCTACACATCAGTCCTGGAGTCATTGAGATAGCAAAGCAAAACGAAATATATTTTTTCACTTTTCCTGCTCATATTAGCCACCTCTTTCAAAGCAAAACGAAGTATATTTTTTCACTTTTTCTACTCATACGCGACCTTTTTCTGCTCATACTAGCCGCCTCTTACAGCCGTTAGATATCGAAGGGCATCTTCCATTGAAAGCAGCCTGGAATTTATAAAGACATCTCCAAACGTAAAACCAAACCTCTATAATTTTCACCCTATCCTGAATCGAGCATTTGTGCGCAGTTTTTCAAATAATAATAACAAAAATGCTTTCAAAAAGTCCGGTATTTTACCAATTAATTAAAGAACCGTAAGTCCAGAAGTCTTAGCACCGTCTTAATTAACAAATGTGGTAAGAGTACGAAAATTTTTTAAGGACGATCATATAAAATGGAAGTAATGTGGTTTCAATGCGATTTATGTTCCACTATGTAACACACAAAATGTCAAAAGCAAGTAGACGAAGATGATAACACATATGATGCATGTGTAATCATTATTTTATATTCTCGTTGAAGATTTAGAAACACATTTGTTATTATTTTACCTATTTACAGTTCAAGGGAGGAGTATCACCAAATTAAACACCCTCTATAACCAAATTACCTTACCTATAACCAAATTACCTATATCTTTTGGTGATTTATATTTATAAGCTTCCTTGTGTTATGTTAATAATTATTTTCTTTTTTCTTTTCAAAACGGGTGCTGAAATAATGTACCTAAACAATAAATAATTTTATAAATTTTTAATATTCATATTTTTCAAAGCACATGACGATAAATCAAAAATATCACCAAATAACCTCGCTTTACCCTATTTATCATTATCATTTCCGTACATTAATGGATGTTTATCAGTAAGTTGCCCAAAATAAAAAATGTGTTTATAAATAGGTGAATATGGACTGAACATTAATTAATGTAAATTACAACATCGTGTGCGCTAGTGCTAAATCAGACAGATTTTTATTAAAAACATTCAGTTGTTTCATGGAGTTGAAACATAATTCATAATTTTTTTAAGTTAATTTTAAATAAAGATTATACAAAAAAAAAATTATAATGTCAATTAATTTTTATTTATAGTGTGAATTAACTTTTTAAATGTAATATATTGAAAAAAACTTCAATTTTTTGGATTTTTTTTTTAAATAATTATTATTGGTTATATCTATTTATTCAATTATATAAATAACACCAAAACTGTTCTTGTTTTTAGATATGCGATGTAGAGGGCACCATTCAGGTCGTCTGCTGCCCTCTGTCGACAATTGTTGAAGGTACAGTACCCAGAACTTTATCATATTTCTTTAAAAATCCAATAGGCGATGCGATGGTTTGATTTCCTTAGCTCCCTCATTATTAGAATACAGTCATTGCAAAAAGCAGGTGGTCGTGGAGGCGGAATACCAACGGCTCTGTGTTTGTAATTTTATCTCTAGGAATTCTTGAAGATACCACAAACTGAAGGTCGACAAATATCAATCCTGAAATACTTTTTTTATGTGAATACCTCACAAGAGTCCCAGCTTCTCCCGTCTGGAGTTAGTGAGACTACGGCATCCCCAATTGGGATATGTTGTGAGGCTAAACATAGAGAGGGGAAAGTCATGGGGAGAGGAAGATCGGGAAGTTCCTGGCTACCTTATAACCTTTCAATTCTGAATGGTGGTATTACACCAGGGCGATACTGAGAGAATCTTTCACTCTGGAACGTGCCGCAAATATACCATAATATGTATTATTTTAAATGAATTAATTGTGAAATAACACGCTTGGGAACTTTTCAGGGGTGCTCGGATTCATGGGGTTAGGTTTGTCCGAACCTCGGCGGTGGATGCGTCTGCCCACCAACTGCGTGGCAAGCCGGATCAGGAGGGACTGATTGTGGGAGATCTTTTGAACTTTCCAGCAGGATTCTCTTGGAATATTGCCTTACACTGCAGTGGGAGGGATAGACATGTACGTCCGTCACTCTTAGACACACTGACCCTCAGATTCCTACCCACTTCTCATACCTTTTTCCTTCCCAGAACTTCCACTCCTTCCTTTTCCTAAAAAGACCTTCCACACAGCATCCCCAAAGATGACGAGGCCCTGAGGGGAATTATTTTCCTGAGGGATTTCTGTTTGTAAAAATAAAATTATCAAATAAAATTTTTATGCGCGCTCCGGGATAAGATCCCGCGATCTTTGGATTGCGAGTCCTTACCCCTATACTACGAATCCCACAGACGCATGCGTTAATTCTGGATTGTGGATAGAACATTCATGGTTGTGTCATGTAACTATGGTGTCTGTTTGTTTGCAGGAAGCATTTGTACGGTAAAGTACACAAGAATAGCGGGGGTATACAAACCATTTGCCAATTGCCAGGCAGCGATGAAGGCCGCCAGTGAAGGTACTTTACCACAGGTAAGAATCTTGGTATCAGTGGATCCAGGAGTGAAGGCCGTATGAATCCATCCCTCCCACTGCGGTTCAAGGTGATATTCCGAGAGAGTACGGTTGGAAAATTCAAAAGGATTCCCCATACCATTCTCTCTCAACCCTTCTTAGGACGTATGAATCCTATGATGCAAGACGATGGTTCAAGAGAAACCATCTGCAGAGATCACGCAACTGGTGGGCAGATGCATCCGCCACCAAGACGTGGACCAACCTCACCCCATGAACCTGGGCACTCCAGCTAAGTCATCAAACGTAGCGAACCATTTGGGGTGAACTATGGCATAGGCGTTGGTTTTCCAATAAATGGTACCCAGGACGACGGTACCGATATCCGCCTCCAAATTCTGATATTCCCTTTATCTTTGAAAATAACAAGTTTTTATAATCACAGCAATTTTCTATCTACATAATAATGAAAAAATAAACTGTCATTGAAAATATTTCGATCTAATGCCTCTTAGCATTGTAAGCTCCGATCCCATTCTAAGTTTTACTCTTATTCTTGTTGCTCGGGTCACCTTAAATGATAAGTCTGTAGATTCAGTCTACAGATACAGATACCAAGTGTTGCTTTTCTATTTCCTATTTTTTCATAATATCTTCTTTTCGCATCACCTCTTCGTCTTATCTAAAAAAGGCAGTATATTTTAATGCTTTTCTAGATACATTGTAAAATTACATAAAATAAATGCAGAAAAGCACATTCATTTCATTAATATTATCGATTTCATAAGAATATTATCGCACGCAGGTATCGTTCTGCATGCATAAACAAACACAGGTCGAAATTCCAAGTGACTTTATTAAACAACAAGTTTGCCCTCCCACCTTGACTACGAGTCTGAGGACTATTACTATTTGCAAGTAAGTTCCGTAGGCCGGGAGATCAAATAGACCTTAAGGAAGATAACAATCAGGATCATAGAAATTAACTCAAATTAGGCACCGCAGAAAAACTAAAATATTTTAAATACTACACCGATCAGATCACAATATCATCCTATGGACGAATTCTACATCAGATGGTTATTTTGTTTTTTATTATAAATTTGGCTTTCAACCTTTAAGGGTGTTTTTCCCACTCAAGGTTTAGATTTTTTCTTAAAATTAGTTACGTTTTTTTTAACTATAGTTAGGCCGTAGAAACAGAACTCTTTAATAAAAAACAGTAAAAGAAAGCAAACAAATATTAGTTTAGAAAAGTGACAAAGATAAACAAATATTAATAAAATAATTTGAATTAGATGAAAGATCAGACGGTAAAATCGTTTACCAATAGCTCATTCAGCTGCAGTTAATGCATTTATTTCTTGGTGGAGATTAAATTTTCATTTTTCTGTCATTTTCTCTTTCACCATATTTAAATCTCAGTAATATTATCTCATTAATTAAAATAACAATGAAGACTACGGCTTAATTTTTTTTTCAGATAAACGCTTTAGAGGACAACGTTCAGATTGTCTGCTGCCCTCTGGTTGTTGAAGGTACTGTACCCAGAACTTAATCATTATTCATTCATTATAAATCCAGAAGGCGTTGGGATGGATTGTTGATTTCCTATGTTCCATCATCACCACAATGCCGTCATTGAAAAAGGCAGCGAGTCGTTGTGACAGAATACCAACAGCTGCGGAGTGTTTGCAACTTTATAAACGGGAATTCTTGAAGATATTTTATACCATAGACCGGCCAACAGCAAGATTCAAACATTCCACTAATTCACATTACTTCTGGATGGTGTGTGGAATCTTCATCGTCACGTTGTGTAACTCTAGTGTGTCTATGTTTCTTTGCAGGAAGTAACTGCTCACTAATGAACACAGGGATGCCGGGCGTATGCAGATCTTTCGCCAACTGCCGTAGAGCAAAGGAGGCCGCCGGTAGAGGCGTTGCACCACAGGTACAGTTCTTACCTTTATATGTATCTGCCAATAACAACGTGTATGACTTTCGTGCCCCAAACGTGACCTTTTTTTTTGCTTACAGAAATGTGACTTAACTGATAACGAGTCGGAGTTGGTGTGTTGCATAGAGACTGACTGTCCGCCGCTTCCGAAGGGACTTGTGCATCAACTACCGATTGGCTCCAAGGCCGCGGACTGTGAGTTTCACAAAACCTAAGCTGAAATATTCTAAAATTGTTATGATGCATTTTGATATACTCTACGAAAAGTGCTCTTTTGAACATATAATACTTTACAAGAGTGGGCTTTAAAAAAAATATCTATTTCAAACTATGTAGTAGCACGATTAACGACAAAACTGTGAGATTATTTTTTCAAAGTTCTCTCCAATGATTTTAATTATGAAAGTACTTTACATAGGGCGTATCGATTTATTCTCTTGAGATTTCAGACTAAACCAAACATCATCAAAAATAAAAAAAATAAATCCCTTTATTTTAAGGGTGAAAAAGTACCTTTGTGATTATGTTATATTTACTGGGGTAGAAGAAATACATATTTTTTTAATATATCAAATCAACAATACTTAACTTTTTCAAATTATAATGAGGAAAATCGTATTCAATAATTTCCACTGGACTTCCATATTGTGTTAAGTTGTGAGGCTGACAGGGGTAACTATGCGAAGAGAAACTACCTGGCTGTCCACATCTGCCACAGATACTAGAAATATTTTTTACTTTATGAGTTATTTAATCCCACGAAAGACACTTGAAACGTTGATTTGTAATGTTTTGTTTTGTTTGCAGACTGCATTGAGCTGGCAGAGAAAATTTACCCGTGTCAAGAAACACGCTCCGGTTGGAATCGGGGGGATATGTGTCCTCTACTCACACCAGACTTGAAGAAAGTATATCACAAGACTCCTATGACAAATACCGCAGAGGCCCCGTACTATGTAAGTTACAGGCATTAGGTAGCTTTATAACCTGAAATATTCATTATTCTACCTAATGCATTATCATTTTTACATTAACCCCCGCGCAGGAGGCTCAATTGAGGAAAAAAATTCCGTGAAAGCCTATGTCATATTTGGGGATGCTGTGCGGAGGGTTTTTTTAGGAAAGGAAGAAGAGGAAGTAACGGGAAACGAGGAAGTAACCAGGTAACATATAAGAGGAATGGATTTGATTTAAGGGATCAGTGTTTCCAGGAGTTACGGACATATGAATCCTGTAGTCTAGAGGTGGTGTAGAAGATGGGTCGAGAGAAATCAGCTGGAGAGGTCAGAGGGTCTCCCCGCACACTTCTCACCCGATAAACCCGGGCAAAACTCTTAATTCACCAAACGAAGCGAACCACTTGGGGTGACCTATGGCGGAGGTGTTGGCTGTAATAAATGATTCTCGGAGCGGCGGTATATATATCCGTCTCTCAATTATCTTTCCATCATGCCATATTTGGCAGGGATAGGCAGAGGGTATCCTCTCTGATTACTTTAAAACTATGTCTCGGTACGCATTCATTGCTTCATTCACATTCATATTTCATCTCATATATATACACTCTTCTTTTGTTATTCTGACTCATGTAATTTCCATTATCTGTATTCGTACTCGTGCACTCTTCTTACATTACTTTCTTCGATTATTCGCTCTACATGCCCAAACCATCCAAACACTTCCCCTGAACACTTTACGAATAAATACTCTGAAAAATAAATATTACTTTTAAAAAAAATACCTATTCAGATGCTGAGTTAAAAAAATAACAAAGTGAATGAAATTCCTTCGACAGAAAAATTTGATATTTGATAATGTTGTTTAATTTCCTAATTTATACTTATAAAATAATGAATAGTATTTTAATTGAGAGGCGGGATGGGTATCGCCCCCCCGGGAACCATTTGCTGGATAACCAAAACCCATAGCATAAGTCACCCCAAGTGGTTCGCTACGTTTGGTGCCCGGGTTCGTGGAGTGAGGTTTCTCTAATTCTTGGCGGCGGATGTTTTTGCCCACCTACTGCGTGGCGTGCCAGGTCAGGAGAGACTGATTGAGGGTGATCTTTTGACCTCTCCAGCTGGACTTGACCGTCATATTCCTTAGTCCTTTTCTTCCCAGTATTTCTTCTGCTTCCTTGCTCTAAAATGACCCTCCACACAGTGTCCCAAAAACATCACTTATGAACAAACTGCCTTCTTACGGACATCCCGCATCCTTGTGTACATGGATTGCCGACTTTTTGAGGGAGAGGTCGATTCGGACGGTTGCCGATGGTTTCACCTCTTCCTCACACTCGATGAATGCTGGCGTCCTATAGGGATCGGTTCTGTTTCCGACTTTGTTTTTGTTGCATATCAACTACCTTTTGTCCTGTGGACCAATTCACTGTTACGCGGATGACAGTACAGTCGATGATAGCTTTTTGTTTGACAAGCCCCCAAAGGGTTCACAAACTCCAACGGCTCTCATTATTTGCTTCAAGCAAATAATGGACGGTTACCTCGAGAGTGTTTACTCTTGGGATAAAAATAATCTCGTTGAATTTAATGTTTCAAAGACCCAATCGTGTCTGATTACGTCTAAAAGGGATCGAAATGAAAATTAAGTATCTTTCAACGGAAGCAATCTTCCGAACAGGCCCTCCATTGATATGTTTGGTGTAACCCTAAGTGACCAGCTCAGGTTTGGAGGCTCCATCGAAACCAGAGTAAAGTTACCTTCCCAAAAACTGGGCGTACTGTACAGGGCCCGTAGATACTTTAATAATACACAACTGCTAACCCTGTACGAATCACAAGTTTACCCCACGGTTGAATTTGGCGGCCACCTCTGGACTGGAGCTCCACAATAGCTGTAAAATACCCTCGACTCTGTGCAGAAACGGGCGGTCCATTTAATAGATTCGATTGCAATCTTTAGAGCATTTGAGTTGGGTGGGAATGCTATCCTTGCTCTACCGGTATTATAATGGAAGATGCTCCGAGGAACTAGCATCATTGACCCCATCGGCACCGGTACATAGTCGGGAAACACGCCAAACGCGTGCCCAACATTTGTATACGGTTGACATTTGTCACGTGTGAACGGGTCGTTTCTTCGACTCGTTCTTGTGTTCAACAGCTCGTTTTTGGAATGATTTGCCGGCCTCTGTGTTTCCTCCTTCCTACAACATGGGTCTCTTCAAGACCAATGTTCATTCCTTCCTCTCCTCAAAAAGACCATTCACACAGCATCCCAGATGACATAGGCCCGAGGGAAATTATTTTCCTCAGGACCTTCTGTGTGGAGTGAATGTAAAAATAAATAAAAAAATCATAGGCCCTGGGGGATTTTTTTTCCTCATGGACCCCTTTGTAGAGACAAAGAAAATTTTTTTTTTCTCGAATTTATATTACATATTTGCAACACGTTCCAAAGAGGAAGAAACTTTTGGTATCGCCCGGGTGTAAGACCACCACTCCGAATTGAAACGTTGCGTTGTTGAAAAGTCTATAGACGTGTTTTGTGGCTAGATCTCAATAGCCATCTACTTCCCCTCCCCACAACCTTCAGTCAAACAAAATACTCCAAGTTTGGACTCTTGTGCGGTATTCATATAAAAAACTGATGAGATAACTAAATCAACAAATTAATATTAAACTTGGTTGGAGAATAATATTTAGATGTCGTGTTATGTTCTCAGGGACATGTTGGATCAGGTCAGAGAGGAAACATTGCCTGGCGGCGTCAACCTGTAAGTCTAGTGAGTGACCAGTGGGTGTTGTGTTCTGCGTACGCCATTGAACGGATTGGGTGAGTTTATTGTTTCTTTATTTAAACAACTAGCCATTGAAATAATTACCGCAACGATGAACATAGACAAACGAATTGATTTGGAATTTTAATTTTTTTAATTTTTTTTTTATTAGAAAGAAAAAGTTATACAATATTACAGGAAATCAAATAAAATATAATATTACAGAATAAAGAAAAGTCTTCAAAAACTACTTTTAAGTAGTTTGTCAATGGGTGCTTTTACTTTGCAGTTTTAAAAATAAAACTTATTATGCAGTTAGACATTTTTTTGTGTTACTACAAAAAGTGTTAATACAAATTATTTCTTTCGGCGAGCCTATTTTTCAATATAATATTTGTTTTTACATTTTTTAATTTTAGCAGGTAACATATTTAAGCAAGTGGGTATCATGTAGTCCAGCGTTCTTTGTCCATATTTGTGTTTAAGTATATATATTGTAGTTTTAAGTGCTTAGGCATGATTAGTCCTTCATTTAACGTAAATCGAGTATTGTAAGTGTGGTCCAGTCTATTTATGTAAATAGGGCTATTCATATGCTGAAAAATAATTTTATGCCACAGAATTGCTCTCACTGAGAGAATTTTAAGATTCTGGTAAAAGTACGGAACATTGTGCCTTTGTTCGTATAAACTTTTATGGGCTAATAATTTAACTAATGAATTTTGAACTGATTGAACATGATTTACATTTGTCTTGCATGAAAGTCCCCATGCTGTAATTCCGTACCTTATAATAGACTCAGCTAAATAAATAAATAAATTAATAAATTTATAAATAGATAAATAAATTATTCGAAGTGTGCATATTGGAACATAGAATTTAAGTTTATATAATCTACTAACAATAGATCTCAGACGTTCACAGGCTTTATTTATTTGTAAATCCCATTTGAAAAAGCAGTCAATAATTACACCTAAATAAACATATTCTTTAACCACTTCAATATTTTCACATGTACACAATGCAGGGATACCAACATGTAAACAATCTGAACCGTGTGTTTTTATTTCTGGTGTGATAATATTTGCCTTGGCATTGGGTGATCTAATGTGTATCAATTTGTTTTTTTTTTGGATTTATGATTAAACCATATTCATGAGACCATTTCAAAAGCTCAATGTAATCATTTTATAAGGGTTCAATACATAATTTTAAATGATCATATTTTAAATATTTGAGCGCCTTTGAGGAGTTATTTTACAAAACTGGCGCTATATACGTGGTCTGGAAACCGGTGAATCTACTTCATATTATTATAGACTTAGCTTGGCGAAGTCCTGTTTTAACTCCACCTTTTTGAGTTTCGTCTGAATGAAAATTTGTTTATTCATTCCGTTTCCGGTTCAGAACAGTGGCCGGTTAATGGTTATTAAAAGATTATATTTTCAAATGTGAAATTGTCTTGCTTTTTTGGGCTTTTTATTTGTCAATATTATGGTACCCACCTGCAAAAAAAAATATCATTGAGATAGTGACGTTTCCTTGGTCAAAATATATAAATATTCTTTAATTGAAATTTAAGTATGTTACATAAAGTGTTTATAAGTTCGGTTCATAATTAAGTAGGTAGGTACTTAAGAACATATGTATACATTTCATGATTTCGGGGCACTAACTTGGAACACGTGCTCTGAGGAAGGACCGGTATACATGGCAACCTTATAAGCAAATATTGGAATTTAGGTTACTAAAATTTAGGTTGGGGTGGAATGAAGGAACGGATTGAGCGAAAAAATTTTCCCCCTTTCTTTCTTCTGGGCATTTCTTATCTCTCCTTGTCTCTTCTTGCTTTTTCTTGGATCTTCTTGCCTGTCCTTGGCTCATCTTGTCTCTTCTTGCCGATCTTTCCGTCTCTTCGCGGCTCTTCTTGGTTTCTTTGTGACTATTCTTGTCTTTTATTGCTTCTTCTTGTCTCTTCCGGGATCTTATCTTCTCTCCTTGGCCCACCTTGTCTCTTCTTGCCGATTCTTGAATCTTCTTGCTTCTTTTGATCTCTTTTTAGATCTGCTCGCCTCTCCTTGGCTCATTATGTCTCTTTTTGCCTCTTTTTGAATCTTCTCGTCTCTTCTTGAATCTTCTTGTCTCCTCTAGTCTGTTCTTGGCTATTCTTGCAGCTTTCGTCTCTTCTTGCCACTTTTAGGCCCTTCCTGTCCTTTCAAGGGTCGGCTCTTTGTGGTTTTTCTTGTCTTTTGTTGTCTCTTCTTGTTTCTACTTGTGTCTTCTAGGATCTTATTATCTCTTCTTAGCTATTCTTGCTTTTTTTTTTTGGATCCTTTTGCCACTTCTTATCTCTTCTTACTTTTTCTTGCATTTTCTATCGCTTTCTTGGCTCGTCTTGTTTTCTCTTGGCGCTTCTGAAATCTTTTAACCACTTACCGGCTCTTTTAGTATATTTTTGTCTCTTCTAGTATCTTCTTGTCCCTTCTTAGCTCTCCCTCGTATTAGCTCTCCTAGTCTCTGCTGCCATTTTCTTGTTAAATCTCAACTTTTTTCCTTATCGCATCTTCTTATTTTCTTTGTTTTTTCTTACTTTCCCTTGCCTCTTCTTACTTCTCGGCTATTCTTGTTTTACTTCTTCCTGCCTATTTTTTCATACGCTTGAATGTTTGAATCAGATAAACAAACGGTGTTTGAAAAGACCTGATCTCATTTTTTTCATTTATTTATCTCATGCATGTCGGTGATTCATCAAGACACCATTAGTAAGGCGTCAATGACATTGGGCGAGTTTACAAGCTTATCTGGGAAATTCACTATCTGTTAGTAAACTCGCTCAGTGAAACCATAGGCAGATTGTTGACAATCGACGAAAAAAGTTGAAAGATCGTCAACTTTACTTGCTACTCGCTTACTCGTGATTGATTTATTTATGCGATCAAAATGGCTGCCATCAAACAGCTGATTTCAGCTGTCAAATATCTGACAGAATTAATTTACGCAGGCGTCGTTTTTCTCGCTACTGGCGCTAGCAGCGACCTGCGAGCTAAGTTTCCTACAAAAATATCTTCGGAATTAGTAGCTACTGAGCAAATGGACAATTTTGTGTGTCATCATGACAATCTCACTCACTGATTCACTTGCTTTTAAACTCGCTCAATGTAATTGAGGCTTAAACCAATATGCGGCGGTGTTCTCGATGTATCTTAATTATGTATTATACAACTGTTCAACACATTGAATGTGTGTTTTTTGAAAACTTAAAATTATATCAGTTATTCCCATAGTGATGCCACATTTGAGTGTCAATTAAAGCTACGTTTTCAACCCAGAATTAAAAGTCATGCATTATAAAGTCAAGCAAGCATCAATGCACTGGTGGAATCGTGGCACCCCATACTGTGTCTCGTGGTCCAAAACGGTTGCTCTTTCCTAACTTTAATTCTGACGAGGGCATAAGAATGATGTTAAGTCAAAAACAAAATCTTCCACAAATTTAAAAAAATCTAAAAAAATCCAAGTAAAATTAGGGGTCTTATCTTATTAGCGTGAGGCAATTCGTTGTCTTCTGTAACTGCGGACCTTTTTTGTCAGTGACACCTAGCACTTAAAACTTCATATCTTGAGATTTCGGAACGGCACCCCTGTGACTGTCTAACTTTGCTCGTTTATCAGTTCACAGACCAATAAATTATGTTTACATGAATTTCAAATGAGCAAAACATTTCTTTCTGAGAAAGGTAAAACCATTTCAAAAGTAGAACAGATTTCCGTAATTGTTACGCATGTGAATGCCACATTTCATGTAGGTAGCTAAAACCAATCACATGTTATTTGAAAAACAATCCACGAGCCATAAAAACGCGTCTTATTCGAGCCGCATTCAAAACAGATCTCTAATTTTGCATAAATGATAAAATATTATTATAAACAGCTAGCTGGTCCCGGTATGCGTTGCTATGCCATTAAATGAAGAAATTGTTTCTCCCTGAGTGTCCTTTCCCATTCGTCCCGTTCCCCTTCCGCCTCCCCTTCTTCTCCTGCGTCCTCTTCCTCTCTCGCGTTCCTACTCCGTCACCTCCACCTTCCTTCTCCCCACTCCACCCCCCCCTTCCCCCGTCCCGCGAAACCTCCGCCCGAGTTCCCCTCCCCCCTCCCAGGTCCCCTTCCCCCTTCCCGCGTTCCCCTTTCCCGTCTTCCCTCTTCCCTTTCCCGCTCCCTCGTCCCGCCAACCTTCCTCCCGCGTTCCATATATTCAATCCCAGTACATTAATTTTTTAAAAAGCCCGCGTGCCACCGTTTACAATTTTTATTCAAATTTCCATTTTTCATACTTATTATTATTATAACTTTTAACATTTAAACATTTTTTATACTTATTATTATTATAACTCATTAATATTATTATTAAATTTGGTACCTAACCTAGGTACCTATTTAAAATATCTAAAATTCTTGATTCGATTCAAACTAATAGGGGAGTACCTACTTTAAATAAATTTTTCAACTTTTAAAAAATAGTATTCTGATTGAACAATCATTCATTGTTTTGCAAAATGTCATTCTCTAACACGCGACACGCGAACTGTAAAACGTACGATTATTATCTAATTTTCAGCGCAATTTTCTTAATTTTTCTCTCCGTAAGTACCATCCACGTACTTCAAGGAATATTCTAAAAAAAGAATTAGCGAAATCGGTTATACCGCTCTCGAGATTTGCGCTTACCAACAAATTTAGCGATTCATTTTATATATAAGATAAGATATGACCATATTATGTTTAGTTTTTTTTTTTTTTACATTAACTCCACACAGGAGGCCTTGAGGAAAATAATTTCCCTCAGGGCCTATGTCATCTGGGATGCTGTGTGGAGGGTCTTTTTGAGGAGAGGAAGGAATGAACATTGGTCTTGAAGAGACCCATGTTGTAGGAAGGAGGAAACACAGAGGCCGGCAAATCATTCCACAGCCGAGCTGTTGAATACAGGAACGAGTCGAAGAAACGACCCGTTCTCATGTGACAAATGTCAACCGTCAACGGCACGCGTTAGGCGTGTTTCCCGACTATGCACCGGTGCCGAAGGGATCAATGATGCTAGTTCCTCGGAGCATCTTCCATTGTAATACCGATAGAACAAGGATAGCATTCCCACCCGACGCCTGTGCTCTAAAGATTGCAATCCGTCTGTTAAGATGGGAGAATCTATCAAACGGACCGCCCGTTTCTGCACAGAGTCGAGGGTATTTTTCAGGTATTTTGGAGCTCCAGACCAGAGATGGCTGCCAAATTCAACCGTGGGGCGTACTTGTGATTTGTACAAGGTTAGCAGTTGTGTACTATTAAAGTATCTGCGGGCCCTGTACAGTACGCTTAATTAGTAAGTAATAATTTCTTGAAGTAAGTAGTAATAAACTTGAATTCTCGCTCAGCACCGAACGAGTACAGTCGCGTTATTTTGTAAGAAGTAAAACAATAAATATAATTACTTACATTAATAACTCGCCCACCTGGGCGATTCCATTAATTTAATATGGAAACCGAAGAAATTTTTAAAAATATTAAAGACTTAGTTAATAAGATCACTTCAGTGAAAGACTCAAAAATAAAATTAACACTGGAACAAAATATTGTATCACTGGAAGAAAAAATTCATCACGAACTAATTAGTCTACAAAAGAAGATCATAGAATTACAAGAAATTAATATTAAAAATAATCATGACTACACACAGAAACTCGAAGAAATCCATCAAAATAACAAAAAATCATACGCTAGTGCACTAAGTAACAATAAAAACTTCGCAGAAACTTCATATAATGCAGAACAGAAATACGCCATTTTAATTACCTCAAAAAACACCTTGAAGGCCGAGGACATAAAAATAAAAATTCAAAAAAATATTAATTTAACAAAAATAAAAGTTGGAGTAAATGGAGTAAAAAAGATCGGAGAACAAAAATTAGTGATTTCTTGCCAAAAAAAAGAAGATGCAGAAAAATTAACCGAAGAGATAAATAAAGTAATTGGAAAAGAAGTATTGGCCGAAGAAATAAAAAAAAGGAAACCGTGCTTAATGTTGAAAAGCCTGCAATGCCAATTGACTGAAGAAGAAATTATAGACGGGATTGTACAACAAAATGAAGGATTAACCCTAGAAGACAAAAAAGACATTAAGCTTATCAATCAATTAAAAAATAAGTACAATGAAGGAAAAGAAAACGACACCACTAACTACATTATCGAAACAACTGGACAATTAAGGAAAAAACTAATTGATAAAAAAAAATTAAACATCAAATTCCAAAGAGTGTACGTCAGCGACTGCAGCCCGCTCACACAATGTTACCATTGCCTCAAGTTCGGCCACACAGCTCAAAGATGTCTCGCCAGGACGCAGCCTCCCATTTGCCCTCATTGCACTAAGGAACATATACTATCCAAATGTGAAAACAAAGAACAAACTCCAATCTGCAACAACTGCTGTGTCCAAAACAAAAGGTTTGATATGAACTATTCCACCGATCATAGAGTCGATAGCATAAAATGCCTTTACCGGCAAAAAATGCTTCGAATTGCCAAAGAACGCATTGACTACGAATAAATATTGTAAATTTTCATTTCCTCAAACTCTTATCTATAAATTAACAATGAATGATTTTTTATGTAACGCATTAGATAAAAAAATATGTATTGAAGAAAACTTATATCACTCTATAAGAGATTTCTATTTTATTTGCACTGAAAAAAGATTTACTCAATTTCATAAAAATATTAAAAGCGTAAAAATTTTTTTTGAAAAATTAATAATATCTTTAAAAGAAATATTTTTTTTCCCGGGCTTGATTGGGTTTACAAAGACCTACTCTACTGGCGAAACTAATTACTCCATTCCAGGGTACCAGGTAACAATAATAAGAATAAACAAAAACTCTGATATTGGAATATCTATTTCCAACCAGTATAATGTTCTCAATATTAATGAAGTAATTAATGATTATGATGTTAATATTATTTTAAATATAAAATTTAAAGACGTAAATAAATTATCACATTATATTGCTATTTATCCTACACATAAGTCTACATTACAACAATTTATAGTAGAATCAAAAAACGTTTTATTGAATTTTAGAAATATAGATAATATTATTATACGAGATATGCATTTAAATATTGTAAATGATTATGCTAGTAATGATAAAAATGTGATCAATCAATATATGATCAATAAAAAACCGGAACATTCTTCAACAATCTCTACACATTATAAAATCCGTATTTGTATTACTAACTCTATGTCACACTCTACTTTGAAAATACTCTATATATTTAAAAGAAATCAATATCACATTAATATTTTTACTAAATGGATGACTTCATAGCTAATGAATTAGAAAATAATTTTAAAATACAAGAATATGAGTGTGTATACACCGATTCATCTAATGACATAATCTCAAAGAATCTCAATAATATTTTCATTTTTCATAGTAATATACGAAGTATGGAACGAAATTGGGATGAATTAATTCTAAAATTAAACAATCTAAATAAAAAACCTGACATCATAATATTATCAGAAACTTTTACAAATGACGAATCACCCACCTATCATTTACCAGAATATAATTATGTTACAACCAAAATAAACATCAATAAAAATAGTGGTCTCGTCATATTCATTCACGATAAATTTAGTATTGTCAAAATAACTGAACATCCTATACATCTAGTAAACTGTATTGAAATACAATTAAAACTCGACAAAACAAACTACCACATAATAGCTGTTTACAGAACACACGGTTCGAATATCTCGTCATTTATAAATGAATTTAAACACATACTGTTAAAATTTAGTAATAAACTTTGCTTTATTGCAGGAGACTTCAATTTAAACATTAATGAAAACGTAGAAAATAATTTCAAAAATGAATATATTAATTGTATGACTGAATTTAACTTCATATCGTGCATTAATAAAAATACGAGAGAGATAAAAAATCACACTCCATCTTGTTTAGACCATATATGGACTAACATAAATACTAAAGATATCGACAAAATCAAATCAATTGTTTGGAAAACGAATATAACTGACCACCATGCATGCATTCTTCTCTATGATAACAAAATTAAACATAAAAAATTTAATCTAACAAAGACAAATTCCTACACAAATATGACTATTTTATCCAAAAAACTAAGAAATGAACAATGGAACAACGTGTTAAATAGTTATGATACCGAGACTTGCTCAAAAAACTTTGAAAATATATTGTCTCAACACATAAAAAATTCAACTACTGAAACTACAGTCCGCATTAAATCTAAACTAAGAATTTTAAAGCCTTGGATAACACAAGGACTTATAATATCAATTAGAAACAAAGAAAAACTTTATAAAACAGCATTGAAAAATCCTCTAAATGAAAAAGCATACACTTTTTACAAAAAATTTAAAAATAAATTAACAAACTGTATCAAAAAAAATAAAGAAGACTATTTCAAAAATAAAATACTTTCTACAGACAATAACAATAAACAAATATGGAAAACAGTCAACTTAGCCATGGATAACACTAAAAAAACACAAAAAATAAAATACATTGAACATGAAAATAAAATAATAGATGCTAATATTCAACCTAAACAATGCGCAAACATCTTTAATTCTTTTTTTGCTAATGTAGGAAAAAATCTTGCGAAAAATATCAATAAATCTTTTAACCCGAAAAAACAAACGATTGAAAATGTACAAAATCAAAATAATTTATCAAAATTTGAAACTTTTGAAAAACTTGAAAAACTTGAAAAATTTGAAAAACCTCAGAAAGTGAAGTTTTAAAAATAATAGAAGGCATGAAAGGAGGTTCGTCTCCCGGATTTGACCTTATTACAGTACATTTTCTAAAATCCATGAAAATTCATTTGGTAAAACCAATTACTCATTTGATAAACTTAAGTTTAACAGAGGGAATATTTCCGACAAACTATAAAAATACAATTATTTCACCTATTTATAAATCTGGAGATCCTCAACAAGTAACTAACTATCGCCCAATTTGTCTAATCTCAAACATTGGAAAGATTTTTGAAAAAATTGTGAAAAACCAATTGGTCGGTTTCCTAGAAAGTAATAAAATTCTTCAAAAAAACCAATTTGGTTTTATAAAGTCACTCAGCACACAAGATGCTATTGCTAATGTAACCTCATACATCAATGAATCATTGGATAAAGGTGAAAAATGTGCCGGTATATTTATTGATCTCAGAAAAGCTTTTGATAGTATATCCCATGAGATTCTACTAAAAAAACTAAACAATATAGGTATAAAAGACAATGCAATTAAATGGATTTCGAACTACCTAAAAAATCGACCGCAAGTCGTAAAAATAAATAAGATTAATAGCGATTAAGAAATATCAGACTTTGGAATCCCTCAAGGTACAGTAATAGGACCAATCCTTTTCACCATATATGTTAATGACATTTTTTTTCAACCACTACATGGCCAAATTACTTCATACGCCGATGATACGGTACTAATAATTAGCGATAAAACTTGGGAAAAAGTAACATTTAAAGCCACCGAAGACATAAATATTTTAAAGAATTTCTTCGACGTAAATTTACTATCACTAAATGGTGATAAAACATTTGTAATTCCATTTGCAATACACAAAAATGATACCCCTAAAAACATTGATATCATCATCCATGATAATTCCAAAACACATAGTAAAAATTATTGTATCCAAAACTGCACAATATTAAAAACAACAAACACAATCAAATATTTAGGAGTCATTATCGATAAAAATTTGAAATGGAAGGAACAAATTTGTCAAGTTGTAAAAAAAATTAGAAAATTGATTTATTTATTTTTAAGAATCAGAAATTTTTTATCAGTAAAAAACTTATATCTAATATATTACGCTTTGGTTCAATCAACTTTACAATATGCTATCATTAGCTGGGGATCCGCATACAAAACTAATCTTTCCCCAATTGAAGTTGTGCAGAGGCTAATAATTAAAATCATATTAAAAAAACCTTCTGACTACCCAACGGATCAATTATTTAAGGAATTCCAAGTACCATCTTTCAAAGATCTATACAATAGAAATGCATTGATTCAAATTATAAAAGAAAAAGAAAAATATCAATTTATAACTGAAAACCGTACTAGACATAAATATATTTTTTCATGCCCAAAATTAAACACTTCCTTTGCACAAAATTATTATACTTATCAAGGAAGACTTATTTTCAACCGATTACCGGATGAAATTAGAAAAATAAATGATAAAATCCAATTAATAAACACTGTAAAAAAATATTTTAAAGATAATCTCAAAAAAAAAAAAAAAAAACAGTTTCCGACTAATCTAATCTACTTATAACTCAGTTTCCAAGTGATACTCCATTCTTCAAATAAGTTAAATTTTGTATTGTTTTTAGCAACTAATTACAATAATTCTGGACACATTATCCAAACAGTAAAATTGTTTTGATAGTAGATAAATACTTATAATCACATATCACCGAACTTACAACTTATTGTTTTTTACATTCACATTGTAATTTAAGAACTTAAATATAGCATTAAAAAATGTACACTACTCTTCCAGACACAAGCTAACGCTTCCATGGAAGAGTGGTATTAACATATTTGAATATGAACATGTAAGCAAATTAATACATCATATAAATGTACATTATATTTTATATGCTAAAAAATAATAAATAAAAAAAAAAAAAATAAAAAAATAGTTTAATTAGTTAAAAAGACATTGCCAGCCTTATGTTTAATGTTCACTTTATTTCTTGATGGAAATAATTATTTATATGTGGTTCAAATAATGTTACAAATTCACTCACAAAGTTCCCTTCGTGTAATTTTTGTTCTCATGTAATATTTAGGGTCTTTATGACATTAAAATTATTATAATGCTACTTCACTCAAATTTTTAAATGAAAACCTCAACGCAGGCTATTAGTCCTAGTCAGAGATGTGCTTTATTTCAAACAAATCCATTTCAATTTTTTTTTCCATTTGCATTATTAATGTTTTTTTGTCACCCATTTCCAATTTTCAATTTAAATGCTTCCCTAAATGCATTTTCATTTTAAATGCATTTTTGCAAGATTCTTCCAATTATCTCAACACATATTTTTTTCATAGGTCGCGCATATCAGTCGGTCCTTATCCTCGCTATGATAGATATTTACGTTCGTCAAGTTGCTCCCTCGTAGAGGGTAGAGGCCCGACAAAATAAGTCATATCATTGAAAACCATAAAAAACTAAATTATAACCATTGAAAACCATAAAAAAACTAAACATTATATAGAGACAATGTTGTGTACCCCTGCCTAAGAGTGTATAAATACCTTAGCATTAGAATTTCAACTACCAGTCTGAAAATGTCTGTAATAGGATGAAACCGGTCCTGGTGAAATATAAATTAGTGGAAGAAACTACAAAACTGTTTTAATTACAAATTCTAATAACAAAAGTGATATACGGGGGTATAGACTAAGGTTCGTAGAAAATGTATTTCAAGGTTAGTTCTTAGAGAGGGTAGGGCAGTGATTTGCTCGAAAGTCATGACTAGCTTGAAAGTCATGGTAATTTGAGGTTCATTTTCACTGGGAGGTTTGAATTCACTGCAATAAAAGTGGCGTCAAGCGATTCTGAATGCATTTGCAATGAATTATTTATAATACTTTGGTAATAGTATAATAATTATTATATTAAAATTAAAAATCGGAAATAACGGAGAGATACCAGGAATATTTACAAAATACATTGATGATACAAATTATGTATAAGACCGTCAAATTTTCAAATTGAAAGTCTCATTTAGCAAATTATCATGACAGGGATATGACAAGGAAAGTGTTGACAATTATTTTATTCAGGCCGCACACGGTGGTAGAAACCCCCAGCGTCGCTTTGATGAAAGTCATGAAAGACCACCACCATTCGGGATAGAAGCATTGCTTGAAATGGCTTAAGCCGTATTTCACCAGGTATTGCTCCACTTTCCTCTTCTCCATTTCCTACCCTTCCCCATACCGAAATAACCCAAACTCTTTTCATCACATTTTTATGGAATTGAAGGAGCGGGCTGCGGATCGGCAGAGACGGAGGACGAAATAAAAGGCGGTCGGTCGATGTAATGTGAGTCGTCTTTATTGTGCTACGTAGCGAGGGTCGGTGAAGCGGTAAAAATATGTATACAGGTGCACGGAGGTGATGGTGTGGTGAAGGTCATTGCAATGCGGTGGACCTATCTTCCAGGCCGTTGCTCGACGCTTTGAGTCGCGGAGATGAACGGTGAGTAGCTTTGTGAGCCGAGCCACCAGCAGGTAGTCCTGGCGAGGCGGAGCGTGTTTCCATGGCAGCGAAACATGGTGGGCTTCGGAGTGCCACGAAACGGTAAGCTGATCCCTGGGCTGAAGGTGGCGTCGAACCTTGTAAGTCGCGGGATGTAGCTGTTCTGCGGGAGCTAAAGACACGGTGGGCCTTAGAACTGAGACGTGGTGATGGACCTCGAGGAAGCTGCCCTGGAGAGAGCGGAGATGCACCGGGCTCTTGTGTGCGTGCTGTTACATGATGAGCTGTTGACCGACTGTTAGATTGAGACTGACTAAGCAAGCGCCGTGTTGAGTCGCTTTATATACTAGCGCGACCGGTGGAGTAATTTTCCATTCGCCGGCAATGTGTACACTGGAAGGTACTCGAACATACCCGGTGCTGAATCTTCAGGCGGCTGCTAAATTGAGACCTTTCTAGGCGGTGGTGATATTATTATTTACCTAAGCGGTCGTTTGTAGTATACTGTTTACGATGCAGGTAGGTAGGTAAATAGGTAAGTAGCTAGCGGTATCGCGCGAATATTATATGGTTCTCGTGTCTTCTTTTGATGGCGAAAAGATAATGATGTGTCGCCAAAGAATAATACAATTTATTTAACCCCTCAGGCCTTCCGCCTATTTTGTCAATAGGTCAAAATATTTCCGCTTTGCAATAAAATCCAAATAAATGGAATATTTATAAATGCATTGTTATGGTGATTATGAGTTAACGTATTGTAGTTAACAAATGAGATATTTAAAACCATTAATGCGTTGTAAAATGACGAATGAGTTTGAATACAGCTTTTTATACAGTGAATTAATAATATTTGATATGGAATGCATTGAGTGAGTTTAAATGTTACCGGAGTAAAGTAATTGTGTAGATAATGTACGAAGTGAGAAGTTGTCCGTATCTGCTAGCTTTTATTTAATTAAGGGCATCACTGATCGATGGACCAGGTTGGCAGAAAGGAGAGCAAAATCCTCTCTCAGGGCCTTGGAGAATACATACTTTAAAGTCAATACAAAAGGATTAGAAATAAAAAAACGGTATTCATTTGAATAACAAATTTCATTTATGAATTATATACAGTTGTAACATAAGATAATATTGTATGGTGGCATACCCCAGGATCGACCAAATGTATTGCCTAGCTATCTATTTTTTTTATTTTTTTTATTAGCAAAATTTTTTGATACGTGGGAATAGGTTTGAATTTGACGACCTCCGTAGTCCAGTGGGTAAGACTCTTGACTCACAGTCCGGAGGTCGCGGGTTCAAACCCGGCAAGCGAAAATAAATTTTATTTGATTAATTTGTGTTATTTCACAATTTATTCATTTAAAATAATATATAGTATATTTGCGGCATGTTCCAGAGTGGAAGATACTATCAGTATCGCCCTGGTGTAAGACCACCATTCAGAATTGAAACGTTGCTTGAAAATGGCTTTAGCCGTATTTGGTGACCAGATCTGAATAGCCAGGTACTTCCCAACCTTCCTCTTCCCCACCTCCTTCCCCTCTCCACTACCTTCAGCCTCACAACATACCCCAATTGGGGATGCCATAGTCTCACTGGCTCCAGACGGGAGCAGTTGAGATTCTTGTGCGGTTATTCATTGTAAAAAAAAAAAAAAAAAAGGTACAAACATAATAACATAAAATATAAGAGAGTAATAAAAAAGATCCCACAAAGGCGAAGCCTGTGCTTGGGTATTATATTATGTGGATATTAAACAGTGGTGGTTAAAATAGAATTTATTATATAGTGTCTTTAGAGATCAACATGATCGATTTTACAGGAGTTACTGTGAGATTTCTTAAAATTAAAGATATGTACATATAATAACGTATGTATACACCCAATAAGTACATACACACGTTCATAAATATGTGTACATATAATACACATATATTTCCTTTTATTAATCTAAAATACAGAAAGACATGGAATATTTTAGGAATTTAGAAAACATATAATACAATTTAAAGAAAAAAATTTCTCACACCCAAATTATTTTTTACCCAGCTTTTAATATATTTTTATATACGTTCAGATTTTGACACGTATTGATTGAATTAGGTAGGGAATTGAACAGTTTTGGGGCAATACAGTTAATGTGCTTTTGGGCCAGTCTGGTTTTGCAGTGAGGCACTATGTACACGCACGTGGTATGTCTCTGGCTAGAACGATTTGTGTTTTTAGTCAAATTGTTAGGACGAGAAAATATAAATTTAAGACACTGGATACAGTAGATCTGCCTTAGTTCCGTAATTTCAGTTTCGTGAAATAACTGATTGGTGAGATACGTCTTGGCCTTCTGGTACATTACCTTAATGACGGACTTCTGTGCAATTTCTAATGGTTTTACATGGTTATTATATGTTCCTCCCCACACGATTATTCCATAGGAAATGGATGAAAGCACCAATGCGTTATAGACAAGTTTCATGGTTCTTATATTGAAAATGTTGCTCATGCGTTTGAATATGTAATTTAGGTATCTCAGTTTATTAACAATTTTTTCTATATGGTAAGTCCATTTGAGTCGGCAGTCTATAGTTACACCTAAATATTTGATATAATTTCCTAATTTCACATTTTCGCAGTTTGAGCATGTCGCAAAGTTACAATTCACGTTATGGAACTTCAAGTTAAGATTGTTTTTTAGGGGATGACTTTTGGGAATTATAGAAGGGAATAAAAATGGTTTTATCAAGATTTAGACTGAGAAGATTTCTATCTAGCCAATTTTTGACTATTGCAATGCATTTGTTAGCCTTACTGGTTGTATCTTCCCACGTTTTACCATGTACTGTTATTGCAGTGTCATCGGCAAAAGAGAGAATTTCACCTGGTATTACAATATTGCACAGGTCATTGATGTAGATTAGAAAGAGTAGTGGCCCTAAAACTGTTCCTTGAGGAATACCATGTTTTACCAAATCACAAGAGCTTAAGCTTGATCCTATTTTTGTACATTGTTGGCAATTTAATATATACCTTTTTGGTAGCGAGAGACTTTTGTTTTTATTACCAACGTTAATGATTTTCTTTAAGAATTTTATGTTTGACTGTATCGAACGCTTTCTTTAAGTCCAAGAAAATAGTTAAAGTTTTATTATTAGAGTCTAGGTTAGAGTATATGTTTTTGATTAAACTAAAGACGGCATCGTCGGTGCTCAGGTTAGTCCTAAAGCCATATTGATTAGCTGAGAGAATTGCATTCGATTCTAGAAAAATCATAATTTGTCGTTTTAAACACTTTTCGAAGATCTTGGATAATTGAGAAGTTAAGGTTATTGGTCTGTAGTTGTCGGTTTTACATTGGGATCCGGATTTATGTATTGGAATGATATGGGTGAGTTTAAAATTATCGGGATAAATGCTGTGTCAGATGCAGTTGTTGAATATATAATGTAATATAATTAAATTATAATTAAAACACTATTCTTGACCGAAACACTGTAAAACAAATTCTAACCAAAATGCTTGCCTTATTAGACTATTTAAAACATAAAATAACATTTTCTCTGATATAAATATCTTCAATTGTGACGAAAGTAAATATAAAAATTCTATTAAAAGCGCATTAAAATTATTAAATGTGTAAAAAAATGCATAATGATATAATATGTAATGACGTATATTATGCCTACCTACCTCCTGTTATATGTAATATCTTTTAGTTGATGTAAGATTTCAGTTTGAGTTAATTATTAATTTCTAGAAACACCATGTAATAGTATAATGAGGAAATCTAAAATTGGTTTCTCAGTAAGGTAAATTAAACATGTATAAATTAATCACATTGTAAACTGTCGATTTCCCCAAAAATAAATAAATAAATAGCAACGAGAATTGATGGAAGATGTGTGACCCCGCTCAGGGTGCTGCACTCCAACAGTCCAACATTCATCTTCCAGTGATGAGCCGGTTGCAACGGGTGTCTGATCAGGTCCAGTGCCACAGACAGGGTAACTGCGTTCTATGTAAAGAACACAGTCCGGCAGACGGTATATCAAGGGATCTCCAAGTTTGATAATAAAATATTATCAAACTTGGAGATCCCTCTAATCCCCCTAATTTCCCACCCACTGCGGGACAATTCTGCTATGTCGCTAGCCCGGTCAGTTATTTAGCTTAAGGATTCAACAAAACAACACCCGATCCAGTTCCACGGTACACTAGTGTGGATCGATTTTTTGTTTATTTGTTTTTCTTAGCAGCGGGGTATGGAATGGATGCTCTATGGGAATACTTTTAAAAGTCATTATGACAGCATTAAGATATTTCGAGTGCAAGTACTGCCCCAAGTCAATTCAAATAAAAAAAAACAGCGAGATACTAGAAAAAGAATCGTTTAATATTTGCCCAATAAAAGTAGTTAAAATATAAAAAAAATAAACTTTTCATTTACTTGTAATATTATCTACTAATCAAGAAACAATAAAAGTACCATTGCTACATACAAAATCACAAACAATGTTAAATTTTTATAGTCCTTCTTCGAATTGAATACTGGCATTATACGACAATATTCTAGCTTGTTTTGTATCCACCCTTCACGCCTTTCAGGGTCGCAAACAGCAGAGCATGATGCCGTTACCGCTTTGATGCATCTGTCCGTGGCTTGCGTGTGACAAGGCATCAATTGGAACTTACACAAAATATTAACTAAATAACTAACTAACCATCACGCCGTTTCCCCGCAGGGGTAGGCAGAGAGGACGGACCGCCAAACAACTCGGTCTTGGCACACACTCTTTGCCTCACTCACATTCATACATCGTCTCATACATACTCTTCTATTATTCTGACTTTTGACATGGCCCGTCTCAAGTATCTGATTCACTTGATCGTGCCATGTCTTCCTCGGGCGTCCCCGACTTCTTCTACCATTCACATTTGCATCATATATTCTTTTTACACTACTTTCTTCGCTCATTCGCTCTACGTGCCCAAACCATCTGAGGGTCCCTTTCTTAATTTTGCTCATTATACTTACATCAGCCTTACATTCTTTGCGGATATCCACATTTCTAACATGATCATACATGGTTTTACCACACATACGTCTCAGGGATCTCATTTCAACAGCATTCAGTTTACTTTCATCCTTCCTCTGCCAGTTCCATGCCTCACTGCCATACATCAGGGTAGGTACCAGGACTCCATTGTGGACTGCTAGCTTCGCTTTTTTTGACAGTTTTTTATTAGCGCCAACAGCATTCAGTCCTCCATTAATGGAGTTACCGGCATTTACCCTTCTTTCGATATCTCTATCAGCCTTCCCATCTCTCGTAAACGTACTACCCAGATAAACAAACTCATCCACCTGCTCCAAGTATTCATCATTCACAAATATATCGCACACTGTTTTCGTACTCTCCCTTTCAAACACCATGACTTTAGACTTACTTACATTCATCATTAACTCATTCTTCATACATACTTCGTTCATCCTAGATACTAGAGACTGTAGATCTTCCATAGTGTTAGAGATCAGCACCGCATCATCAGCATACAACAGGCAACATACTTTCAGACTATTCAATTTCGCGCCCAATCCCACATCTTTCAATTCTTGCATACAATTATCCATGTATAGATTGAATAACCATGGTGACATTACGCAGCCTTGCTTAACACCTTTTGTGATGTCAAACCACCCCGTAAAATCACCGTTCACCCTAACACATGCAACGCTTCCCTCGTACAGAGACGCAATTGCCTGTATGAGATTTGCATTCACTCCATACTTGGACAACACCTTCCATAGCTTTTTCCTATCGACTCGGTCGTACGCTTTTTGAAGATCTACAAAGGCGCAGAAAAGTTTCTGGTTTTTCGCCAGAAACTTCTCAGTGAGCATACGCAAGGAGAAAATCTGGTCCATGCATCCCCTTCCACTCATAAAGGCACCTTGCACATCCCATATTTTATCCTTTGTTTCCGTTCTTACCCTTTTAATCAATATTCTTCCATACAGCTTGCCGACAGAACTTAGCAGGCTAATAGCCCTATGATTCCCACATTCCATGCGTGACCCTTTACCTTTGTACAACGGCATGATTACAGCCCTCATCCAATCTAATGGCGTGTAACCCTCCTCTAAACATTGATTAAAAAGTTTGCACAACCATGTGAGAATAATATGGCTATCTCCTTTAAAATATTCGGCAGCAATATTGTCGAAACCAACAGCCTTACCATTCTTCATGCATTTAATCGATTTTTTTATTTCATCCATACTGATTTTGATAACATTCACTCCGTCATCGTTCATTCCCGATTCAACGCTGGACTCACTATCACCCGAGTTGCTTTCGAAGACTTCCTCAAAATATTTCATCCATCTTTCTTTTATTTCTTCTTCATTCGTCAACATTCTTCCATCATTCGATTTTATCACTTTCATTCTTCCGTTCTCTGGGCCACTCCGGGACCTTTTGACTTCCTTCCAAAACAGTTTAATGTTTTCTTGGAAGTGTTTTGTCATTTTTATTCCCTCTTCATCTTCCAGGCGTTTCTTTCGTTCTTTCACTCCAACACTTACTCTTTTCTTGCATCCCTTGTATACTTCTTTCGCTCTATCTCTCTCTTCGCTTGAAGCACTGTCAGTCGCTATCAGACGTAACCAAGCTTTCTTTTTCTCTGAGACCAGTGCTTTGATCTCGTCATCCCACCATGCATCGCCTTTCTTCCTACCTTGCTTACTTATTCCACACACGTCTCTAGCAGATTCGCACAGACTAACCTTTATGTGGTTCCATGTTTCGTCTATGCTTAGACCGTCCATTTCTTTCGCATTCAATCTCATTTCTGCACATTTCTCATACTCACTTCTCACATAATCGTTTTGCAGTTTTTCTATTTTGACTCTTGTTGGAGCTGATACCGTTTTCACTTTAGAGCGCCATCCGCGAAAGAGGTTTACTCTTGATACCACCAGAAAGTGGTCAGTTTCAACCTCAGCCCCTCTGAAAACTCTTGTGTCCTCGGTAACGGCTCTCAACCTAGAGTCAATTACTACAAAATCAATTATTGATCTTTCATTTCCTCTTTCCCACGTGTATTGGTGGATACCTTTATGATCGAAAAAGGTATTCGATACAAACAGGTTCCACTCTAAACATACTTCAAGTATTTTATTCCCATTTTCATTCGTCCTTTTATCCCCGAACTTACCTAAGGCTGAATCAAATCCGTCACGTCCAATTCCCACCCACCCATTCAAATCGCCCGCCATTATAATCCTTTCATTCAAATTTTTTAATCTCATTACGTCGTTCACACCAGTCCAAAAATCATCTTTCACTTCGTTGCTTTCAGAATTAACAGGAGCGTAGCAAATAATAAGAAACACCCTTGTCAAACCAATTTTGAAACGGATCCACATTATTCTCGGACTTACACATTCATACTGCAACATACATTCAACCATTCTGCGAGACAGTAGCGCTGCAACACCCTGACAAGCCCTCTCCGTATCTGGTCTCCCAGACCAGATGACGAGCCTATCGTTATGCTGCATTGTACCGCTCACTTTTTTCATACTCTCTGTCACACAAAGTACGTCCAAACATTTACTATCCATTGTATCGCATAATTCATTCATCTTTCTGTCCATCCCTCCCCTGATATTCCATGTACCAATTCTACATTGTTCACGTTCCGTCCTCCTCTTTGCGCAACCGAAGGGTTGGCGATGTGATGGGTAGCGAGCCTCATCGACACCTGTGTCGGCCATTCCCTTCCAAGGACTACATATAAAAACTACCGTAACATCACGAAAATACCGTTACACTTATTACCTACCTCTAAAAAATACACAACTCATAACAAACAATAGTGAAAGTCAATATAAATAACTTACTGCACTAACAACTTAATTAAGTAGGTAACACTAATACAAAATATATAATGTCTTATCACTGTAAATATTTATATCATCGTAAAATGTTTATATCTGTGTGAAGTTCTCATATTAATGTAAAAGTTCACTGTAAATGTTTATAATTATTACTCAGGCTAATAATATCGGCTCCGACCGATGTCATCCTTCTGTGTGCGCGGGCGCGGGGGCGGGCGGGGGCAGAGGAGGCAGGCAGTTCGTCAAATGTTTACGAAATTACGAACACATTTGAGGGTACAGTCCGATGTCCGATGTCATCCTTCCTAGTGCGCGGGGACGGTGGGGCGGGTGGCGGGCGGCAGGGCAGCGGGGTGCGTTTAGGGATGCAGAGGTCGCCAGATGATTATCTTCTGAGAACGGCCGTTTCTGCGGCCATAATATGACACCGGCAACGGCAGGCATGAGGCGGGCAGAGGGTGAGGGGTACGCGAGGTGGTGTAATGTAGGTGCGGGGTATGCGAGGGGCATATCCAAGGGTCGAAGTGGTGGTCACATCTGGTAAATGTTCGATGCTAGTTTGAAATTTTAGCCACTGAGTTTAAACTGTATCTTATAATTAGCTATATTATTTTGTACACATATTTAAAAGATCGTTTCACGTCCACACTATTCACAGAAACATTATTGTTAATTCACTTACATAAATTTCACACAGTAAGGAACATTTTTTGATACTCTTAAGGGTTGAATATATGAAATATCCCCCTTAATTAGTAAAGAGTACCGGGACCGACCAAAAACACGCCAGGCTGCTCCGAGAGCCCGACGCTGTCAAAATATTAGATTTGATAATTTCGTGGTCTGCAATGGCATCAATTATTGTCTCGCTAGATATCAGTTTTGTAAGAGGTGGTTCTGATGGTTTTTCCCAGTAGATCAAGTCAATATAGCCTGCTGCGTTGAAATTAAAAGTAGGTAGCTAAAATACTCTATATTGGCATATGGATGTGAGGCGCTGACACTGACGGTAAAAATGACTGAAATGCTGGATACTTTTGAAAGAAAAGTGCTGAGAAGAATATGTGGACCCGTGAAAGAGGGTGAACAGTGGCGCATCCGGCACAATACAGAATTGTATAATATATATAAGGCACCTAGCAGCTCAACACATATGAGACTCCTCAGGCTGAGATGGGCTGGGTATGTACAGAGAATGCCGGATACACGCGTCCCAAAAAGAATTTTGACTGGACACCCAGGTGGAAAGAGAAAAGTGGTAAGACCCAGACTGAGGTGAGAAGACGAAGTAAGAGGGGATGCAGCACAGCTTCTCCAGGTTCCAAACTGGAAGTCAGCCGCTGAGGACAGGAGGAGTTGGAGGCGACTGTTGCAGGAGGCCAAAGCTCGATATGGGCTGTAGCGCCATCGAAGAAGGAAGCTTAAATACTCTTATTGGAGAGAATCCTGACGTACGTTCTCGGTTACTTAGAATCCGTCTCAGAGCCAATTCTATAATTTGTGTTCGTTCGTCGTTTAGCATACTAATAAGTATATTTTCGCTGTGGCCAAAATACCCGTTGCGTTGAATTACGGAATCTACCACCTTTTTCAAATGCTCTGGAAGGTAACGAGACAATTTTATGATTTCGTGGAGGTGTCTCGCCCCTTAAACACACAAAGGTTGTGTTTTTATTTTAAACCACATCGGAGCATACACTCTTAGCAAAAATTCAGTCAATATCACCTGATTTTCTGTCGGATTCTTGGTTGAAATGTAAAGTCGGAGAATAGTATTGGCTGTTGTTAACAAACGCGAATGACAGATTTTACCGGGGTTTCTTTTCGCAAAGTTTTTGTTACATTGTCCTTTGGCGATTGCTTGGCACATTTCCAATAAATAAAGCTGGTCTGTGTTAGGTCGTCACGGGATTTTGTAATGTCCGGTAGTTTGCACTCTTTTGCTTTAAATTCTATCTCATGAAGATGTTCACAGTTCTCGAGTAACTTTCCTAGTTGGCCGCTAAAGCTTCTAGGACCTGTTGTCGTTCCATCAAGATATTCGAAAAGGTGTCTCAAACTTAACTTGTTAGCATGTAACTGATAGACCAACCACTGGAGTGGACAATGAAGCTTTCCTTCAATAAGTCGAATAATACCAGACTTAGTTCCAATATTAACTGCTGTTCTGTCACATCCGATAGCCACGATGCACGCTAAATCAATGGATTTTGCCACAAAATATGCAAACAATTTGTGAGTTACTGTTTTAGCATCACCGAACTTAACGCCTATCTGGCCAATGTATTGTGAGCCAGGTTCTTTCAAGAGACTGATATATTCTTCTATCACAACTTTTCTGCTTCCATCCTCCATGATTAATGTTTTATTCTTTCGACCGTCAAACGATATGCAAATGCACGAATCAAAGTGGGGCTGATTAATGGCAGTCAGTGTGGTCCTAGTTTTGGCACGAGCACATCATGAAGCAAAGTATTATAGGTCAGTTGGAAGATCAACGTTAGTAAAACTTGAAACTGTACTGCGAGATGTGGACGGTTGATCTAAAATGTTTGTTGTGTTTCTTGGTATAGTGCGCGAAAGTGGACTCAGCAATTTGTCAAATTTTCACGGGAAAATAAACACTATCAATTTTTTTTTTTTAATATTATTACTAAAGATTCGGAAATTTTTATTAATTATGAAATGTAAAAGTAAAAATTAAAGTATTCATATTGACACAAAACTGTTTTATAAAGGGACATTTTTTTATCAGATTTTAAATAATTCAACTGGTTTGGGGCAGTACTCGTTATCAAAATTTAAAGTTGATATTTTGTATGCTTAATTGTATGTACCCAGAGCATCTATTCCGCACCCCGCAAACACTGATTTATAAAAATGAATAAAAAATTCCATACAATGGCGATCCACCCTACGGTACAAGCGGTTGCCAATCTAAAATGATCCCTCTAGTTCGAGAGAAAAATACTTGGTAACTAGTTTTCGTAACTCAAATGATTTTTAAATGAATCTACATTTTAATATGGAAACGGAAAAATCACGTTGAATGCGATCCACCTCTCTAGAACTCAATCCAACAAGTGAAGCAGCTTGCTTTTTCAAACGTCTTATGTATATTCTTTCGAAAAAAATAATCAAATAGCTTAATTCCATGTTTAAAATAGATTTCACTGACGTTTCACCAAGACAATCACTTTTAAAATTAGACACATGACTAGATTCTTTTGATAAAATAAACATCGGGTTATTTACATCATGACGACCTCCGTAGTCCAGTGGGTAAGACTCTTGACTCACAATCCGGAGGTCGCGGGTTCGAACCCGGCATGCGCAAATAAATTTTATTTGATTAATTTGTGTTATTTCACAATTAATTAATTTAAAATAATACATAGTATATTTGCGGCATGTTCCAGAGTGGAAGATACCATCAGTATCGCCCTGGTGTAAGACCACCATTCAGAATTGAAACGTTGCTTGAAAATGGCTTTAGCCGTGTTTGGTGACCAGATCTGAATAGCCAGGTACTTCCCATCCTTCCTCTTCCCCACTTCCTTCCCCTCCCCACTACCTTCAGCCTCACAACATACCCCAATTCGGGGATGCCATAGTCTCACTGGCTCCAGACGAGAGCAGTTGAGATTCTTGTGCGGTATTCACTGTAAAAAAAAAAAAAAAATAAAAATAACAGCATCCGTAAACTAAAAACTGTTTTTGAGAGGTGATGAAATACACTTTCAACTTAATAATTCGAAATAAGCATACAACTTTTTAAATTTTCATTACATTCTGATCTGCCCTGATGGTGAACACTGCAACGCTGTCCGTAACGTTGGTTAAAGAAGGATGTAGCGCAACACGGCATAACACCCCAAAAACAAATAACGAAAATACTTTTGGCCGTGAAAATCTAAAAACGTAGGTATCTTACTTTTAAAATTTTTAATGTGATCTATGTTTTTTGTGAATGCGAATGTCGAAGGACCTTGTATGTGTTTTGAAATATAGTGTGAAAGACCACTGTACAAGTAGAAAGAATGCACTTAAATGCAAGGAAGGAAGGGACTTACTGCGGTAACTTGTGACACTCTGCTATCTTGGCTGATTTATTCATGCACTTATATACTTGCGGTATGCGGATTCAGTTTGAGGATACGGGGAGCGGAAAATTATATGCTTACGCGGCGAGTTTCGATTGACGACACTGATGGTTATGGTATCGTTAACAGGTACATAGGGATGGGATAGGAGGGGGAAAAATAACGTGACAGGGATGGATAGGAAGGCAATTATTAATGTTCTCCAAAATGACCTTGAGAAAAAATCACATTTTTGCGATTCTTTCAAAGACATAAAGAAATCATCCCTCCGTTCAGAATACAATTCTTTATGTTCTCAAAAGTTGTCTTGACAGAAGCAAATTCCTGTGATATCTTGAACGAAACCATTCCTCTGTTAAGAATAATATGAACTAAATAAACAATTTGGCTATCCTGAAACGGGTATCCTTCCCAGTTGGACAGACAAGTATCATATTGTAATGATTGTAATATATGTGTATATATAAATAAATAAAAATATTTAGAATTAAAAAAGTCTTTTGTTTTAGCTCCAATGAAGTTAAGTTTGTCGGATTGGGCGGGACTTTTATACCCTGGTACAATCCAGATGAGATATATGGCGTCACTAAACAATCCATCCACCCGCTATTCAACAAAACCTACTCTATAGCATACAACGACATCGCCCTTCTTCGGCTAGACAGAGAGTAAGTATTTCATAATTATGTATATAAAATATTGAAATAATTTGAAATAAAAATAACGCAACAACAATATGTCCAAACGGATTAAGTATTTCAGACCATAAATATGCTCTTGGTACGGTAACTATAGCAACTGAGCTATCTCCCAAAACTTCGGACTTATTTACTTTTGGCTGTATTTCTCCATTCCATTTTATAAACTTTTAAGTACATGCGTACTTATTTTATCAATGTTACAAATCTTACGGCCTTCGTGGTCAAAGGATATGGCTCTCGACTAGTAATCCGGAGGTTGCGGATTCAAATCTCGGTGTGTAAGAAAATTCCATTTGTATTTTTTTACAATTAAATCATTTAATATAATATTTGTATATTTACGGCACGTTCCAGAGTGAAAGATGCTCTCAGTATCAATCTGGTGTAAAAACACCATTCAGAAATGAAACGTTGCTTAAATTGGTTTTAGCCGTGTTTGATGACCAAATCGGAATAGCCAGGTACTTCTTCACCTTCCTCCTTCCCATCTCCTTCTACTCTCCACTGCTTACAGCCTCACAACATATCCCAATTGAGAATACCACAGTTTCACTGGCTCCAGGCGGTTGGCGGCCGTCCTCGGTTTTGCCCGAGCTTTGCGTAGAGTATAGAAATCTAATATAGGCAGTGACCTCCCTTTTGTCAAGTGTGCAAAATATCATGTATAAAATTACATGTCGCTATTGTGCCGATAGTGATCATGATCAGTGGCGTGCACAGAGTTTTTGATCAGGGTAGGCAGTAGGAAAACCGCCGAATTGATTCAAATAAATAAAAAAAACTTATTTACTACAAATAACTCCTTTCGTACAAGTTTTTGCCAAGTGTGCTTGCTGCTGGTAAGACAACTAGTTGATGGAAATAGATAACAACGGATGTCACTGTCGTCACTGATTGCCATCCAGAAAGCACTGCCTAATACTAACAAAAAAAACCTCTTTGAGCAAATTCAAAACGACATTTCTACTCCATGCTACGTGCATTTCGTAAACATTATATCTTGTATTATATCTTGTATGAAGTTACATAGCTCCAAATAGAAATTATTCCTGCTTAGGCCGCATTTTAGTGAGGCAGTCGGAGGGCGCGCGTGTAGTTTCTAGTTACATTTTATGCCACGTTTGTAGTATGCCGTTTGATGTGGCCCTCGCGTATTTTCGGTTGCTCAGCTTTTTCGCAGCTATTTTTAAATTGTGTAATTATTTTTAGCAATAGTTTAATAAACTACAATATTATTTACTTGCTTGTGTTTTATAAATACGGTAGGGTAGGCAATGCTTATGTGCCTATATGGAGTGCACGCCCCTGGTCATGATCTGGAGGATTGCCCCAAAAAGGCAGAGGCCGCTGTTTGTGCTACATGCAGACGGATTTAAAAAAAGGATGATCACCCTACGGGTGACAGGAACTGTCCAGCACAGATAACCGCAATAGATACTCAGGTCGAGATGACCGATTATGGTCGCAAATGATCCTCTCTTCGTCGTTGTCTTTTTGTTTCTAATTGTGATTTTGCTGTGGATTGCATTATACATGGAAATTTTTTGGTTGCGATAGTTAATTTGAACTTTTATATTTGTATTGTTTACTTTACCTCTGTCCCTGCATTTTACAGGTGAAATTATTTGTAAGTTTAGTTTTTCTTCTTTTTTTTTCGTCATAATTTTTCCATTATTTGGAACGATGGCTTCGTTGTTTTTTATTCTATTATTCTATCAATAGTACTTTTAATTGCATTTTCTGTATTATTTCATGCTATGTTCATCAATCATTATAACTAACTTATCACCCCATCACTGATTAACTCTCTGCTTCGCAGGGACATTTGAGGGTTTAGCTTCGTTCAACATAAAAGTAGCTTCGTTTATATAAAAAATAGAGTCCTTGTGGGAGCCCTGAAGGAGTAACCATATGTTACTAATACCAGGGCGGGAAAGCGGTTTGATTACCTCAAGTGTGCAAAATACCATCATATCGGAATATAACTGTTGTAGATTCCATCGTCACACTCTTCTGTATATAAATAGATTGCTAGAACTAGGCCAATTGTAGTGAAAAGTCACGAATGGTCTAAATTCTCGTTAAAAAGTTCAAATTTTTAAAATGGCAATTAAAATTAGTGTCTGTTAAAAATATAATATAGGTAGTTTATCGATTTTCTGATTTCTCCATAAAATACTTGATATTTTGAAAATACAAAACAAAAGTACTATAGTTCATTGAATTCAAAGCAAAAGTTCTATCGTTCATTGAATTCAAAGCAAAAGTTCCATATTTTATGAATTTCAAAGTAAAAGTTCTTTAGTTCATTGAATTCAAAGCAAAAGTTCTATGTTTCATTTAATTCAAAGCAAATGTTTTATAATTCATTGAATTCAAAGCAAAAGTTATTTTTTTCTTAAATTCATAGCAAAAGTTCTATGGTCCATTGAACTGAAGTTACAGAGAGACAGAATTATTTTCGAAATTAGCACCTTTATTAAAATAATCATTTCAATATTATAGTCAATTTTGTCCATTGAAAAGTAAAATTTAAAAAATATATATATTTTAATTTAATGTTACTATAATATTTGCAAAGAAAAATATAAAAGGTGACAGCGCTGCGTCATGTATGGAATATTCACGTGTGTCATGTCATGCTGGAAATTCGGCACCTGAAGGGTTAAAGAATATTATCGCATCATGATACCAGTTTTTTCTAAAACAAATTATTGTTTTTAATACTATAATTTTACCATTTTTCCGTTTAAGAGTGAAATTTACGAGCAGAATTCTACCTTGCTGTCTCCACACGGGCACCTCTCTTCCCAACAGTGGCTTCATCTTCACTTCGCGGGATAACTCATTAACTGAATACAAGGTTAGAACACTTCTCTCTGCCTTCATGATGAACAATGATGTCATAATTGCAACATTGACAGCTGTCGCCAGTACTAAATGTACATTCCAAAAAAAAAGTTGTCTAACAATCAATCCGTTTCCCCATAGGTGTAGACAGAAAAGATCGTTCGCCGCTGTTTTAACACACACTCATAGTTTCATTCACATTCGTTCATCGTCTATCTATCATAGTTACTCTTCTGTTATTCTGAATTTTGAGATGACCCAACTCTGGTAAGCACTTGATTTATTTGGTTGTGCCATGTCTTCCTCGCGCTTCGCACACTTCTACCATTCACTTACGCGTATTATATTCTCCAGGCATCCTTTATCCGTCCATCCGCTCTACATGTTAAAACAACCTGAGCTGAGGTGGCGCGGTAGAAACTTTTTTATTGTTTTTGCTCTGTTATTCCCACTAAGTACAATAATTCAGTGTTGATTAAGAAGAAAGTGCCAGAAAGCTCCTATCACTCCACTACGCACCTAACGTTAAATCTATTCATTAAGCTAATACAGATAAAAATTAACAAATTATTAAGTTGGGAGGTGGGTATGCGTATCGCCGCCTCGGAAACCATTTATTGAATAATCAACACCCCTACCATAGGTTACCCCAAGTGGTGTGCTACGTTTGGTGACTTGCACCAGTGGTGCCCAGGTTCATGTTTGCCCACCTACTACGAGGCAGGCCTGATCAGAAGAGACTGGTTGAGGGAGAACTTTGGAACACTCCAGTCGGACTCTCTCGACCCATCACTTTGCTCTGCCGAGTGCGGGATGCATTAAGAGCGTTTAACCAGCCAGCGGCCGAAAATCCACATTTCATCGAAAGTTGTTCTTACGATCGTGCAGGGCAGCTACAATGAGAAAGATTAATTATTCTCCGTACCAGCTTTTTAAAATTATAACTCAATATCGATTTAATTTCGTTCCAAATTTGCTTTAATTTATACCTACATCCAAAAATGCTGAAAGGCGTGATGATAAAACTATTGAAATAATGGACTTTTTTTATTTTTTTTTATTATAAGTATTTATCATTTTTCAATAATGTCTAAGTTAAATAAGAATGTTAAAAAACTGAAATACATTATTTTGTAAGTGCACAAATAAACACACAAACGTACCAATTGTCGTCAAGAAACGCAAGAACGTATATATTTTTTAATGATTTTATTTAAACTAAAATTAAAATTCTAAAACATGCGATAAACAGATAATGTATTGATTTATTTTACTGCATGATTATATTGTTTGAAATGGGTGTGATATAATAAAAAATCTTTTTTGGAAATTTAACAAATCTGCCAACGACCTATGGTGTAACCTTATTATACTAAAAATAAAAAAATTCTCAAAATTTAAAAAAGAACAATCTTTCGAAATCCATTTATAATTTTTTTTTTTAAATTAAAAAAGAACAATTTTTCGAAATTCATTTATAATTTTCGATTTAAGAGTCGATACGTCTTGTTTCAGCTAGTGGCATGATAATTTACAGCAAATTTTGTTTATGCATTGACAATGATAATATTGTAGTAGGTATTGGGATTTACTGACAGGAGAGTTTGGAAATGGTATCTTCCGAACACTTGCACTTGGTATTAACTTGTTCCAGTGAACAATTGCGATGCGAATCTTATTATTAATAAAAGTAAATTGAATTGTATTAACTTTCACGTGATTGGTAAATGATCGGCGTTTGCGATAAATATACATCCGGCTTGTATACTGCGTATCTCGGAACTCACCGGTAGGTAGGCGGGAGGGGAAGCGGGACAGACAGGATGGTACAATAATTATCACGGAACAATATTCTGGTTCCAAAATACACGCACAATAAATCGCTGAGTGCAGCCAAATTCTAGTTGGCGCTAACATGTCTAAAATCTGATTTAAAAATGACATATTTCTGGTTTTCTCTGGTAATACCCTATTAACACGTCCATCATTCCTGAACACATTGACCCCAGATTCCTACACACCCCTCATACCTTTTCCTTCCCAGAACTTCCTCTCCTTCCTTTCCCTAAAAAGATCCTGCACACAGCGTCTACTAAGATGCCATAGGTTCTGAGGATTTTTTTCCTCAGGGCGTCCTGTGTGGAGTTAGAAAAATAAAAATGATATTCACATTAATTTATCCCTTGTATATTTGTTGCACAAAGTATATGTTCGCGCATTTGTTCTTACTGGATAAAACAATCAGTTGGTTTTTTTTTTCAATATTTCAGACGACAATGCAGAGAGTGTCTCAGGAGGAATGCTCAAGAGTAATTAGAACTGGTGGTACTTATCATCCTGTTGGCGTAAAACATGACCAGGAGGTATGCAGCCGCCCAATCAACACGACTGGAGAATGTTCGGTATGTAACGCTGGGATGCATTGTAAACAAAGCCTATTTAATTATTTTTTTTAAATTAAAATTATTTTTTCTCTTTACTATTAAATCTTACCAGAGATTTAATAATACAAAAATAGTTTCACGCAAATTTGTCCAAGATAGCTGACGTTATACAGGGAGGGTCATAAAGATTTACGAATTTCAAAAGATTATTGCGGTCAAGCGGTACCGCGGACAGGGGCGCGGGTGGTGATGATCAGTAGCTCGGTTCACGGAAATTCAGTGACAGTGGAGCGTTTCTCGGGAGTCAACTTTTATAATTAACTTTTTATTAAAAAAATAGTAGGTACTTTGAATATTTTAACCTTTATTTAAATGTTATAAAATTATAAGATTACATGCAATAAACGCAATACAGTTTCAAACGGAATAATTAGGTTGAGCAATACGACAAGTGGAGTGCTTGGATTCAATCAACAAGATAGATTGATTTGCAATAGAAAATGGGACCCTTCGTATAGTCCAAACGGTTTTGATAACATGTGCACCAACTTACGTCTTTTAGCCGTTTATCAACATCTTAGCCATCCTAATAACAAGGTTGTTGGTCCGCTGCAAGTGGACACGTGGAATGTACGTGATGGTCCATAACTTTGGTCTGATATTGTGGAAAAAGATAGCGTAATGGCTGGATGTTGGATGTACGTACAGATGGATGTACGTCTATTCATCTTGTTAAACAGTCTTCTTCAAAATATTATTATCGGGATCACTTGATGTGTCATTTCCGAACATAGTGTGGCGGTCCCGACAGGGGGGCCTCACTTACGTTTGTAGGCGGCTAGCTCGTGTCGTCGGTGAGCTAAATTAAGAGGTACAAAGGTATTTACCAACTCGCCCACGTGTAATCTCATCAAATGAAAGAGGATGCTGGATAAAACATAGTTATATTGTCTAGTAAACACGAATACAACAGCTTGCAAAATACATATCGGACACAAACAACACAATGCCTGGCTAGGTAATTCCTAACAAAGAAATCTCTCTCAAAATCCTCCCTGGGACTGGGAATTAGATTTGTCAAAGAATTTGTATATAAAAATGCAAAAATCAGTAATTTTAAATACATGTAGGATTACAAAAGATTTTTTAAATATTTATATTGAGGGATCAGTAGGATTTATAGGTTCAATTAGAAATGCCACAGAGCCGAACCCTCTGATATGAAAATATCTGGAGTCAGTGAATTATATTCCCATTTGGTCTCTAGTAGGTTGACATGTTGTTCTTGTATTTATAATACTTATATAGTGCAATTGGATAGCGCGGGTTGACTAGATGATCATTTGGGGAAGTGTGTGAAAGGGTTTAGTTTTTCCTGTGGGGAAAATTTAACCCGGACATTTAAATCTGGTGCGTAATAAATAATAAAAATAAAAATAATAAATGATTTTATTAAATTTTTGGCTAGTTCCAAAGCTGAAAATAATTTCAGCATCGTCTTGATGGAAGACCACCATTCGAATCAAAAAGTTGCTGCACAGCATAAGTATTTAAGGACTTACTTACAAATCTTACGAATTCAGAAGAAATATTGGATCAGAAAAGAAAAAAATGGAAATGCACTTTTTTGGGCGCGAAGTCTACTAACTGTTGACAGAACTTTCAGTATTAGGTTGGGTTAGGTTGACCGCACCGAACCACAATTAGAACCATTGACCATGAATGTAATCACAGATTATTTACCAGTATTATGGGCGAAAACAAGGACAAACTTCCACTAATTGGATCTTTTTTGAAACCACTAACTATCTTTAAAAATAATACATACATTATGAACGTACTCATTACATAGTACTCAGCATACCCCAATTATTAAAGCATTATCTGAAATTAAAGGCTACTTTGTAATACCATTTCTACTGAAGTAAAACTCCTTAGTTAAGCCAGTGTTGGAACATTTATTGGTGTTTTACGTGGGAAAAAAATTACAATTTTATTATATTGCAAACAAAATTGGTTTTCAATTTGGAACAAATTATGATTAAAAAAAAAACAACATTTGCGCATCTCCAGTGCTATACGTGTAAGAATTTGTTACTCGTTCTGCGGGTTTAAGGGGAAAGAATGTATAGCCCATTTTTACCTCATACATAGTTTTATTTTGATAAAATATTCTTCCATACAAAAGACAAGGAGATAAAAAGTTGGGAAAGACTTTAAAACATTTCTCACATTTCGTATTTGGGACTTTTACAAAAGAGATTGGTGCACAAAATTCGTATAGGAAGCTCTGCCGTCAAATAGAACCGGGCATGGTACCCTCTATCCTGTTTAAAAACCGATTCAATAATTTATAATCTGCCATTTGGAATATGTTTACATTATTACTTTACTTGTTCTCAGGGCTTTTTCGAGGGCACCCCATTGACTCTACCTAACAGCCATGAGGTGGCCTGCACCCACCTACTTGTGGGGTTGGGATGCTCGTGGTACAGTACATCCTGCACAGTCACCAACACTCGCATATCTGCCTTCGTCCCCTGGATAGAGGGTATTGTGTGGCCTAAAAGCGGTGTTGTTGTCTAGGACCTTGCTTCAGATTTTGTATTAAACATTTTTTTTATTAATAATTTATTTGTTACACACTTGTACGCACAATGATATTCGTAGATAAAATAACAAAATAGAGTGAAAAAATATGAAAAAAATAAATATGATTTACAAAAAAATAAAATGTGTAAACAAGGTGTCCGGAAACTCATAGTACATGCGGGAAACTGTTTTACCAAAAAAAACGTTGACTAACAAAAACAAAGTTTTCAAATAATAATTTATTTTGAAAACTTTCAATTTTAATTTTTCCAGTTTTTCGAGTACTAAATGTGTAAAAACTTCTATAGCCGGGCCCACGCCTCGACACATTTTAAAATACAATAAATAGCTAATGTTAACCCCCGATCAACCAATTTTTTGAAAATGTCACTTATCGAAATTCCAACTTCGAACATGATTTATGCGAAAATGCTCTAATAAAAAAGTTATTTAATTAGATGAAGACAATATTAGCGACACTCAATCGAAAATCTGGAAACAGAAAAATCAGAAAAAGATATGGGCACATCTTCGGCTTTCCTCTGAGTCCCAGATGTCCCCATATCTTTGTCTTATTTTCCTGTTTCGAGATTTTTGATTGAGTTTCGCTAATATTATCTTCATTTAATTAAATATTACTCAAAAAGAAAAAAAAAAACAATGATAGTTCAGAAAATCTAGTGCAAATGTGATAGTTTCACCAGTTTCCCGTTTGTACTACGTGTTTCCGGATAACTTGTTTAATAAAAATCCAATATCGGCCAGGATTTGAATTATATTATATTAATTTTTTATTTTATAAAAATATTAATAGAAATTACAGAGGCCATTGAAATTCATAAAAATCCTATTAACATTAATAGAGACGACGGAGCTAAGCTCAATAGTTCTTGGTATCCGGTAATTGACGGCTCCACCAAAGCTAAATGCAAAAAACCATCTTGAAGTATACTGTAATGCCAGCCCGCAGTGGATTGGTGCTGGCAACACGATATTGCTTCGAAGTACTTAAGCACACATTTCATCTCTAACATTTACACATCTGCCCTGATGATGGACACTGTAACGCTGTCCGAAACGTTGGCTAAAGGAGGAGGTAGCGCAACACGGCATAATACCCCAAAAGGAAATAACCATAAAATTTTTGGCCTTGAAAATCTAAAATCATATCTCATTAATAGAAATCATCTTAAAAAAGCCCTATTACTACTCAACCATAAATGTTTTACAAGATTTCCCGGTTCCCCCACTTACAAAAATTTATGACGAAATTGCACTCCTACCTAAATAAAGATTTTTTTAGTAAAAATAATTTAGCACAATTAAATATTGGCAAAAGAATAATATCTGTTGGAGGATTAACCGTGCCACTAGTACGAATAACAACAGCACAGTATCACTATATATTTAATATATTTAAGGGTATAAAATTATTTAATAAATTACCCCTAGATATACGATCGGAAGAAAACTACGAAAAATATTTAAAAAAAATTAAATTAAAATACTACAGTACCACCTCATAATTTTACTTATTGTTTAGAAATGTGTTATTGCCTTATCAATTCTTTGAATCATTTATTAACTAATCTATATTTTTATTACTTTTATCTGTATTTTCTCATAAAATCACTAATATTTTTTGTTGAATTACTAATATTTTTTGTTTTAATTTAAACAAATATAAATTTTTAGTTGTCCTCTCCTAAACACAAGCAGCTGCTTGATTAGGAGAGTGATTGAAATATTGATGTTTATATTATGTTGTAAAATTGTAACCTTGTTATACGTTTCAATAAAAAAAAATTGAATATATAAATTTGAGTTTTCTTTTATGAAATTGAAAACATGTTCCAATGTGTTTTATTGAAGGAAAGAAATATTTTCATACTATTGTTTCGTGTACAAAGCTTATTCATTATACAATACCCGCAGAAAACATCCCTCAATGGCAATTAGTCTTCCGGAAGTTAACCAAAAAAATGTAACTATTCTCAATCGTACGAGTTTTGTAATGACAGATAATAATAATTTGTATTTTCACAAAATAGCGGCGTCTTTCGCGAGTTAAAAAAAGGTTTTATTGGCCTAATTCTGTAACCAAGGTTAATAAAACAGTTTATTGAAGGAATATAACAAATATAAGCTCAATCGTCCAACTGGTTACCGAGAAATCGAAGATGCCGATTTGTAAAAGTGCTTGAAAAACGAATGTACTAATGGATGAATTAAAATTTAGTGATTGATAGTTAGCGGCTAATCAGCCAATCCAGGACCAAGAGCATCTTGTTCCTCTCTCTTGCAAAAGGGATTGGAGAGGCACTCTGTCTTTCAGTTTTTGTTAGTTGTTTCCTTCTCAGTACTTCTCTGTAGGAGGGCGCACCTACCTCTCCCGCCCATACTTCTCACTGATTTCTAAATCTCTACCATTTTATCAATTCACTTTGGACAGGCGATTTAGAAAAGCCTACAATCAATTCGAAAACCTTTTCTTTCTAGACAACAATACCACATTGAGTTGGAATGATGGCTAGGTACTGTGTAATGTACCTATGTGTAAATGTTTTACGAATATTTTGTATTATGTTTCTTGAAAACCACACTTGGAGAATCTACTATGCAGAGGTGTTTACGTGTTTTAGTTAGTGTAAAATGTTTTTATTTAATTATTAATTGTCATATTATTTGGTTTAAGAATTTTTATTGTTCAAAATCCGAATAAAATATGTAATACGGTTTGTCTTATGATTGTCGTTAATAAATTAAAAAAAAAACTTGTTCACCTTTTGTTTTGATTCAGACTGAAACCTTTTGTAACAGACGTCTTGATGCACTAGATCTTTTTTACGTGAAACTTTTGCAGCTGGTCGACACACGTGTTCCTTTAAAATATTATTGCCTACTACCCGTTCAGAGAAGAGTAAACAACTTATTGACGAGTCAATTCTTGTGAAATGTTACATGAAAAACCTCTCGTGTTATTCAAAAAACCTCGCATTATCACAAACAACAGGTGCGAAATGAGGTCAACCCATGCAAGAAAACACTTCGTGTCCAAACCAGTTTGTTACTTAAAATAGCAAACTAATATTCCGGACACCTGCTTCGAAAACCTGGGATCATCCAGATAAAGAGCAGGTGCCGAAATGAAAAACATGTTTATGTTTTCCTTCAACACAGGGGTACGTAAAAATTAGTGTAAAAACCGTCTGAAAATAAATATTTTTGTCATTACTTAAAATGTCTTTGAGTTGTTATTATCTCCAGAAACCAAAGTAACGATCGGAGTATAGCGCCCTATTGTTTACAGTATTTGTATGGAACAAATAAGTGGTCTCAAACAAATTGGTCCTTTTCGAGCCAGGATCCCACGTCATCAAATCTTTCTCAGTGGAGATGCCATCACTACGCAATGGCCGTAAAATCCTGGCCTCAACCGAAACATCACTACCCTGCCCTGCAAACACAGATGTATTTATAACTCAACAGACCGTAGATCCGGTTCTACAGAAGGCTGATAAAGATGACAACACGCAGCAACAAACTGAGCAGCTCACAGACATGCAGCAACGAACCCAGCAGCAACGAGATATGCAGCTAACAGACATGCAGCAACGAACCCAGCCGCAACTAGATATGCAGCAACGAACCCAGCAGCAACGAGATATGCAGCTACCAAATATACCGCAACGAGATATGCAACAACACACTGAGCAGCTCACAGACATGCAGCAACGAACCCAACCACAACAAGATATGCAGCTACCAGACATGCAGCAACGAACCCAGCAGCAACGAGATATGCAGCTACCAAATATACCGCAACGAGATATGCAGCAATAAACTGAGAAGCAACGAGATATGCAGCTAACAGACATGCAGCAACGAACCCAGCAGCAACGAGTTATGTAGCTAGCAAGTATACCGCAGTGAGATATGCAGCAACAAACTGAGTAGCAACGAGATAAGCAGCAACAGACATGCAGCAATGAACCCAGCAGCAACGAGATATGCAGCTACCAAATATACCGCAACGAGATATGCAGCAACAAACTGACCAGCAACGAGATATGCAGCTAACAGACATGAAGCAACGAACCCAGCAGCAACGAGATATGCAGCTACCAGACATGCAGCAACGAACCCAGCAGCAACGAGATTTGCAACTACCACATATACCGCAACGAGATATGCAGCAACAAACTGAGCAGCAACGAGATATGCAACCACCAGTATGCAGCAACGAACCCCGTAGAATGAGATATGCAGCTCCACACACGCAGCAACGAGACATGCAGCAATAAACTGAGCAGCAACGAGATATGCAGCTAACAGACTTTTAGCAACAAATTGGCAGCAACGTGATATGCAGCTTCCACATATGGAGCAACAAGACATGCATCAATAAACTGAGCAGCAATGAGATTACAACCACGAGATATGCAGCAACAGACATGCAGCAACAAGATATGCAGCTTCCACACATGCAGCAACGAGACATGTAGCAATAAACTGAGCAGCAATGAGATATGCAGCTACCGCACATGTGGCAGAGAGATATGCAGCTACCACACACGCGGCGACGAGATATGCAGCAACAGACATGCAGCAATAAGATATGCAGCAACAAACCCAGCAGCAACGAGATAAGCAGCAACAAACTGAGAAGCAACGAGATATGCAGCCACCAGATATGCAGCAACGAACACAGCAGCAACAAGATATGCAGCTTCCACATATGCCATGCAGTAATAAACTGAGCGGCAACTAGATATGCAGCAACAAACTGAACAGCAATGAGATATACAGCTACAAGATATGAAACAACGAACCCAGCAGCAACAAGATATGCAGCTTCCACACATGCAGCAACAAGACATGCAGCAATAAACTGAGCAGCAACGAGATATGCAGCTTCCACACATGCAGCAACGAGACATGCAGCTAACAGACGTCTAGCAACAAATTGGCAGCAACGAGATATGCAGCTTTCATATATGGATCAACGAGACATGCAGCAACAAACTGATCAGCGACGAGATATGCAGCTACCACACATGCAGCGACGAGATATGCAGCAACAGACATACAGCAACGAGATATGCAGCAACAGACATGCAGCAATAAGATATGCAGCAACGAACCCAGCAGCAACGAGATATGCAGCTACGGTATGCAGCAACGAGAAATGCAGCAACAAACTGAGCATTAACGAGATATTCAGCCACCAGATATGCTGCAACGAACCCAACAGCAACAAGATATGCAGCTTCCACTCATGCAACAACGAGACATGCGGCAATAAACTGAGCAGCAACGAGATATGCAGCAACCAACTGAGTAGCAACAAAATATACATTGAAGTACTTACCACTGTACCACCCCGGTATAGGCAACTTATAGTCGTCCCTTCGGAGTTCTCACAAGAATCTAATTTTTTTGAATAAACGGCTCTACATTTAATGTAACGAATCTAGACCTTCAATGTCCCCTCATACTGTGTTAGGTGGCGGTATGCGGTCGCGCCTACAGGACTGTACTGTAATGGTCATTTCTACAATTCTAAAGCCCATAGAGGTAATCACCGCCAAAGCAGTGAGCCTCGTGGACAGTCAAACAAGTGGTTAGCAACCAGCTCATGACAGCGAAAGACCATACGCAATCCGGCGGGCGGCACCGAGCACTGTTCATAAAAAAAGCAACAAAAGTAAAATAACATTTGTACAGAGTAGAACTGATGTTACCGCAAACTGGCTACCGGCGGTCCCCAAGACAGTGAAGGAAGCTGATTGTCCGGCCTCCCGACAACCGGCAGCGTCGTCCGTAAGCCAGCTAGCCGTTGGTGCCTAGACGAGAGTAATTGGAAATCATAGAAGAAGACCCTAGGGAGAGAAGCGTCGGATCGCCGGAGGCGGGACGGACAGACTCCAGATGTCGTTCAGCCTTCTTCCCAGCCTCTTCATGTCACAGGGGGTGGCGCGGCAGACAGGTGCAGCTCCACCAGTTCCAGAAGACCGGCCATGGTACGTAGGCGGGGACACGGTCCAGGGTCCAACCCCTTATATGGGGAGAAGGACGGCACAAAACGAGCAACTGAGTTCAGCTCTCACAAAAAAAACATAACTAAAAAGAAAAATTTATTGATAACATAGTAAATCGCAAAAAAGAAAAAAATAAACAAGAGCGTGTGGAAGTCAGCGCTGGGCATGTGAATGCACCATATAACCAAACTAAAGATCATAAACAGGTAAAATAAAATGGCAATTTAGAAGAAAAAGAAAAAACATAAAATAGACATGAGCGTTAAATTACGCAGGGCATCTGTAAACAGTAGACCATGAACATAAAAATGTAAAAGCATAAAAACATAAAAATGTAAAGGTGTAAATAATAAACTTAAAAATGTAAAAAAAATATATATATATTTGTATAAATACTGTAAAAGCAAAAAAACATAAAAATGTAAAGGTGTAAATAATAAACAAAAAATGTTAAATAAAATATAAAGCTGAACATCCTGGGCAATATTGGTCGTAGAGAAGATGCAAAGAAAGTCCGTGGTAAGTCAGGAACAAGTACACCTGGTGTCAAAATCTACTAATCAGCGACTCTAAGCTCAGGCCATCTCTCAACCCAGATCCTTGTAAACTTCCTCAGGCACTCGAAGTTCGTCTTGTTCGATACCAGATCAGTGTTCCACACTGGTCTGATAGCTACGTCCAAACCATCGAGCATTTCCTCTCTGGCGTCCGTCAAGATCTCGCAGTGCCACAGAATGTGCTCGGCCGACTGGTTGGTGGATCCGCATGCGCAGTTGGGGTGGGGGGACAGGGAGAGGGTGTGAAGTCTCCCCCTGAATTCCCCATGCCCGGACAGAAGCTGGGTAATGTGATGATCCAGTCTGAGATAAGCCCCTTCCATTCTGGTTTTAACTGATGGGAAGAAGGAGAAGGTCCATCTTCCCAAATTCGATCTATCCCAACGGACCTGCCACTCTTGGAGCAACAGATCCCTCATTTCACGAAGCAGCCCAGGGAGAGTCCCCGGCCCGCCCGGTGTCAGAACAACGCCTAGGTGAGTGGCCGGGGTTCTTCTGGTTAACTTCTGCTTGGTAAGCACTTCCCTGATTTCCAGATCGATTGGCAAAATGCCAGCCAAAACGGGTAAAACGTCCGAAGCTACGGTTCTATACGCACCAGAGAGTGCCAGCAAGGGGGTTCGTTGGCCTCGCTTGAGAGCTAAGAGAATGAGCGAGTTGTCCAGGCGGTGTTCCCACACAGAGGCGGCATACGAGACTTGCGCCACGTATACGCACCTATATAGCGTTCGCAGAACCGGATTACGCAATCCTCACTCAGCTGTGGAGAGTCTCCTCAGCTTCAAGAAGAGAGCCTGAGCCTTGCTAAGTATTTCACTGTTTCAAAAAACCGGATGTTAGAATCTCCCATTCTGATGGTAGGATTTCTTTCTCTACTGAGACGGCCCTTGATCAGGAGGCCCTTGGTCTTATGGGGAGCGAAGGTCATCTTTTTTCTTTCACCCCAGTCCAGGAACATCTGCAAACCTTCACTGCCTTTGCTCTCCACTTCCTTTCTACTGTCCCCAGCGACCAGATACAACTTATCATCAGCGTAGTCGACAGCGATACATCCTTCAGGCAAGAGTAACCTGGAGGAGTCATCAAAGGAGATGTTCCACAAGTCAGGTCCAAGGATGGAGCCCTGCGGGTATCCCATGTCTGATTATCTCTGGATACAAAAGTCACCGAAGCTGATCGTAAGTTTACCGCTGCGCCACATGTCAACAAGGTGCAGGGCGATGGCAGAGTAAAATTCTGCTTACACCAAGCAAAACAAGACAGACCTATAGTGGTTTTACATACTGTCGGAGGTAGCAATCTTCATTGAGAAGAACAAAAGGGACCAATTGTGGTGTCACATACCTTGGTCGAAACGAGTAAGAATAGGTTTGTTTATGCAAATCTACAGACCCTTTCTTGGTTTTTTTTATGCAATTTCCAAAATGGATGTGTCAAAATCCAATTTCGGGTAAAAATGAGCACGGGTAGGACGCCATCAATTTTTTAAAGAAAAAAGATTGAAAAACTATATATACATGAGGGGTGACTGTGCAAGTGACCACACTTTTATACTTGAGACCATTGTTGGGTTTTTACATACACAAGATAAACCAAAAAACAAGAAAACAGCAATATTTTACCAAGGTAGGTAGAATGGTGGGTTGCAGGAATAATTAACTGGTTCCAAGTCGGGATTTAACACTGTGGAATTTACAAAATCCGACTCCTAGGAACGAACGCCAAAGGGCAATTGTTAATTATTTTAACCTTTACGAGAAAAAAAAATTGGAAACGGTAAAAAACAGGGGGCAATAACAGGCTTGAGTTGGGGTTTTTACACTCTGGATTTACAAGACCCGAACAAACAGAAACCTACGCCGTTGACCGATGTTGATTGCCTTGCAATTATAACGAGAAGCATGACATTGTTTCCATCACGACATGTTGATAACAAAACAAAAAAACAAAAAAAATTACATGGCATGAAAAGACGAAGCAAAACAGGCCTGCACATTGCGCAGTGTAGGGGATGAGAAACAACAGTTGGGCTCATGACTTCCCAAGCATTATAACTCGGAGGTGCCTCTGTTTAAAGGTGATCAGTCTCGGAACAGGTGAAAAAAAAGGAAAACAAAAACACAGCACAATGTCGTGAAAGAAAGAAAGTTAGAGCAAAAACAACATATGAAAATGCATTTAAAAAGGTTTTTTTAAGAATATATGTCGTTTTATCAACGAAAGAGTGGACATGTAATTGACACTTTACACGTCTAATATATGCATATTTATTTATTTACAAACAATGTCAAGAGATCGCTCGGAAGCTGACTCGAGACCTGCCTCACGCTTGAGGACTTATGCCACAACTCCTCATCTCGGGGTGTAACTCTTGTAAGGTATGCACGCTGCGAGGGGGGTAGTGATACTTATTGAATTAATTTGTGGTTCCGTCGATAGTGGGAGTGATGTCGGTTATCTCCTCACTTCCGGACTTTACGATGTCCTTAATATGGTAATTACTGACATGTTTGCCAGAGGTGTCGGACAAAGAGTAGACTAAGTCCGATATTTTCTTTACGACCTTAGCCTTGACAAAACGGGGGGCCAATTTAGCAGAGAAGTACAGAGCTCCTTGGGAAAGGGTATTATTCCTTCTCCAGACGACATCGTCTACGTTAAAGGTGACATGTTTTCTGCGTAAGTTATACCTGTCCGCACTCTTTTGGTGGGCCAGCAGTAGAGCATCAGTAACCTCACTGTAAATGGCTGACAATTCCTCCAAACGGTGAGCATAATCGGAGGTGGGATTATTTGTGGGGGTGGTGGACGTAGGAAAACTTGTGTCCCAATGTAGTGAACCATGGACAACCTGTTCCATGCCGTGTTTTAGAAAAAAAGGGGTGTAACCGGTGGTTAGGTTAACCGTGTTGTTCATGGCGGCTTGGATTTTACCCAAGTTTTTGCACCAAGTACGTTGGTCCTTGTCAACCAAGATGGCCAAAGCTGTATTGATGGTTTGATTGTACCGTTCAACGGTGTTATTTTGGGGGGTGTACAAGGTATTGTAATAGATATCCTTGATCCCATATTTGGCAAGGAAGTCTTTGAATTCTTGGGCTATGAACTGTTTTCCATTGTCAACTATCACCGTTCTGGGTGTCCCGTATGGTATGAAGATATGTTTTTCCAGAAGTTTGACAATGGCGGTAGCGTTGGCTCTTTTTAAAGGAAAGATCCAACAAAATTTAGTGAAAATTTCCACTACGCTGAGTATGTGCATATGTCCGGCATAGCTTCGGGGAAAAGGTCCTATGAGGTCCATAGACAGCGACTGTAGGGGTCTATCAGTGCGTTTGGGTTTGCCCATTAAACCGGCGGGAGATGCCGTACTATGTTTGTAAGCTTTACATGTTTCACATTTATAAATATAATTGCGAACTTGCTTGTAGAGGCCGGGCCAGTAGTATTTCAAGGAAATCTTTTTATACGTCTTGAAAGTCCCTGGGTGTATGGAGCCGGGTGCGCTGTGGTTGTCGATAATTATTTGTTCTCTCTTTTCGAAGGGAACAACGAGTTTCCATGAGTGGTCCTCAAGGATGGATAGAGGGGCTTTACAATTGCGGTATAGTTGTCCTTCTTTTATAATAAAATTGGGAAATTTTTGTTGATTATTTTGGCAACCCTCAAAAATTTTGACGTACCAATCATCCTTTGTGGGTGGTGTAGTTGCAATTGTACCGGTATTTAGAGTGGCTAATTCAATTCTTGAAAGTGCGTCTGGGACAGTGTTGTCCGCACCTTTACGGTGTATGACGTCAAAATTGTATTGCGACAGGCGTGAGGCCCAGCGAGCGAGCCTGCCAGAGGGATTATTTAGAGAAATTAACCATTTCAAACTACTGTGGTCGGTGATCACAGTGAATTTACTACCGTCTATGTAGCCGCGGAAATGGTGAACAGATTCCAGTACGGCCAGTAACTCTTTCTCGGTGATACCGTAATTCTTTTCGTGCTTATTTAAGGAGCGGGAAAAGTAAGCCACTGGGTGTTCGCCGTCAGGGAATTCTTGTGTCAAAACTCCACCGATTCCAACATTTGAGGCGTCCGTATGGAGGGTGAACGGGAGTGCGAAATCCGGACAGTTTAGGACGGGAGCTGTCTGAAGAGCGTTTTTTAAGGTTATAAAAGCTTCTTCAGTTTCATCAGACCAACAAAAGTTACTGACGCCTTTTCGGGTGCCGGTAATTTTGTTGAGGGGTGCCGAGATTGTGGAAAAGTCTTTAATGAATATCCTGTAGTAACCTGTGAGTCCGAGGAAAGCTTTGACTTCTTTCGCGTTTTTGGGACGAGGGAAATTTGCCATGGCTTCCACCTTAGCAGGGTCTGTTCTTAGACCTTTTTCGTCTATAATGAATCCCAAGTAACGTAAACGAGACTTGCAGAATTCGGATTTCTTTAAGTTAATGGTTAAACCAGCCAACTTAAGTTGATAGAAAACTTTTTCCAGCATTTGTAAGTGTTTTTCGAATGAGTCGCTAATGATGATGAGGTCATCAAGATAGCAGAATAAGTTGTTGTCGGCTTCGGGGCCAAACAATTTGTCCATTAACCTTTGTAACTCGGCGGGGCTGTTTTTTAGACCAAAAGGTAATCTTTTAAAATGGAACATTCCCCTGCCGGGTACAACAAATGCGGTATTTTCGCAAGACTCAGCGTCTATGGGTATTTGCCAGAAAGCCTTGCTTAAATCGATTGAAGAAATGAACTTGGCATTACGCAGTTTGTCCAAGATAGCATGAACATAAGGCAAAGGGTACGCGTCGGCCTCTGTGCAAGAATTAAGATGTCTGCTGTCAAGGCAAAAGCGAGCGGAGCCGTCTTTTTTGGAGACCAAGAGAGTAGGGTTGGTCCACGCACTTCTGCTGGGAACCACTACTCCTAGTTTTAACATTTCGTCGAGTTCTTTTTCTAGAAGCTTGAGTTTTTGTGGAGCTAAGTTATAATAACGTTGCTTAATTGGGGGACCATTAGTTTTTATGTGTAATATGGTGCTCTACCAAATTGGTTAGACCCAAACCACATTTTTCGAAGGATATTGATTCGAATTTATTGACTACTTCCTTTAATTGACGAGCTTGGTCAGTGCTTAAGTTCTCGTGAGGTATGATTGTGCGAATTTCGCTAATTTGTGCAGTCGGCGGCGCCTCACCAAGTGTATTAAATACTTGGGGGGCAACGCTGAATGCCTTCCAGAAGTCAACACCAAGGATGAAATTCTGGGATATAGATGGCACTATTAGAAAATTAATTGTAACTATTTTATTGTCACACTTGATTGGCAAAGCAAGGGCACCGATGACTGACTGAGAGACATTATCTGCAGTTGTAACGTGCGTGTGTTGGGGGGAGATCTTAAAACCATTGTTAACAAAAGGCAAGTGGGCATTGTTGCCGAGACAGCTCACCGATGCGCCACTGTCTGGCAGACCGGAGAAGGGTACGTTGTTAACAGAAAAAAGGGCAAAAGGTCTTCCGTCCTTGGCTTGCTTGCAACACACTGAAGAAATATTCAAGGTCTGATTAAAATACTTAATGTGGGATAACCAATCAGTCCATTCCTTAGACCTTGATACGGAATGCATACCTGAGAGGTTGCCATTTAGTTTTTTGGCTTCCTTGAGAAGTAGTTGGGTGGTGGTTTAGAAAAATCCACTGGGGATTTGGCATTGCTAGTATCTTGCAGCCTATCCATGTTATATTTGGATCTCTTGAAACCTTCGCGTAATTCATCGCGAGGGGGGGAGCGGTCCTTAGAGCGGTGCCTCTTGAAGGTCCTGGGCTCTCTAGGTTCCCGTAATTTCGCTTGCTTAAAGCAGGTATCAGCTAGGTGGCCTATTTTCTTGCAGAAGGAGCAAATTTTTTTGTTGTCATATTCCGGTTTTAATCCCGAAGAACGACTTGGCACAGTTATGTTGGTTGAAGACGCTTGGGTATTCTTCCTGTCTTGGTAAGATTCCAGGAGTGTGCATACTTCGCTTAATTGAGCCAGTGACGTGATTTTCTGTGAGGTGATAATATTCTCGTATTTGTGGAGAAGACCATCAGTTATGACTGGTAGTAGTTCAGCTTCAGGGATCGGGAGAGAATGTTTGATATTGATGGATACGGCCCTTTCTATAAACGTTGCCACCGTTTCGTTTACTAACTGTTTAATAGATAGTAAAGACAGTTTTATTCGGTGTTGTGCTTCAGTTTTGCCGAAACTAGAAATTAAAGCTGATCTGAGCTTATTCCAATTCTTGCATTTTAATTTTTGAATGCGGTGCCAAGGGATTAACTCCGGAGAAATGAGTTCTATGAAATTTTTTCGTAGAACGTCAAGCGGGATGCTCTTAATCGATGCTGTTTCTTCGATTCGATCAATGTAATCCATTACATTAGAGACACCGTTATATTTGATTTTCCAAGAGGAAAGATCGTGGATTTTTTCTTGTGCCGCGATGGGTACAATATCTTGTTTCATTTTGACAAGTAGCTCCGGCTCTTTATTTGTCACCGTGACTTCTGTATCCTTGGTGAAGGTGCATGGATTTTCTTCAATTGCTGATGCAAGGTTTATTTTCTTGACGAACTTTCTGTTGAACAAAAATGCATACGCTCTTAATGCAGATTTCGACTTGTTTTCCAACGAAAGACCTCTGTCTTTTAGAACAGATAGGAGGTTGGCTTTAGATAAACTACGTTGGGAAGCTCACATCGGTGACACAGTAAAAAAACTTCGTAAACTCTGCCATATATTCTACTCCCTTAGGTCTATCTTAGATTTACAGACTCTAAGAAGCGTATACTTTGCCCTTTTCCAATCCATAGCAATATACGGTATAGTGGGATGGGGTGGTTGTGCTGAATCCATTATTAGACCAATTATTTTAGTTCAAAAACTAATTCTGAGAATTATATTTAAATGTCATCCTACCCATCCGTCAAATGAACTCTTTGCAAAAATCAGGGTCTTAGATATTCGACAGCTATTTACTAAAACAAGCATTTGTTATATACGAAAAAATAATCTACTAATTGCTCCACAACATCAAGCACACACCCGCTTTTCATCAAACCTGGGTTGCGTGGTCCCAAAAACTAACACCTCATTCGCTCAACGACAATTCTGGTTCATCGCTCCTAAAATATATAATGCTCTGAGTACTGACATAAAGTCAAGTAATTCTAATTCTCTTTTTATAACACGTGTACAACATTGGATTTTTGAAAGGGGCCGAACGCACTTTAAAGAATTCATGAGTTCTAACACTACATTTTAATTATTAATTTTTGCATTTCAAAATTTTAATTTCCATTTGTATTTCTATTTTACTTTAAAATGTTGTTATTTTTTTCTCTTAGTTTTTCACTAAATTTATATATGTTTTTAATTTTGATTTATATAATTATATGTTTTAATTTATACAGAACACTTGAGTTCTTAACATTTAATTTTTATTATTAATTTTTGTATTTCAAAATTTGAATTTGAATTTTCATTTTTACTTTTCTTTAAAATATGATCTTTTTTTTTTTCTCTTTAGTTTTAAGTATTTCTTAATATTTTTTGAAATGTTAAAATATTAAATGTACGACTACCACAACACGGGCTTAGCCTAGTGTGGTAGCCAAAAAAAACCCAAATATCTGTTACTAATAAAAAATATATGAAAAAAAAAAAAAAAAAAAAAAAAAAAAAAAATAAAAACTGTGGACGTTGGGAATAATACCCAAGTCCGATGACATAACTGTTCGGCTGGCTTCCATTGTGGTGTTGTTTAAAACCGTGCTCCTTGGAGAAGAGAAGAAAAAAAATTTTCGAAATTTCGAAGTCCAGGAATTTTCAAATTTTTGGCCAGGGGTTCCCCTAGGGATACAAGAAATTTAATTTTTGTAGTGCACTTTTGTTCACTTGTCACTAACTGCACTGAAAAACTGGGAAAAACTTCCAAAATGGCACTTCCCAATAAAATGAAAAAAAAGCACTAATTTTTCGAAGAGAAAATCACTTAAATGCGGCTATTATTTGAGCACACCATTAGTTTGTTTCATTTAAACAACACTTTTTAATGAAGCACTGTTATTTGACGTTTGATAGTACTAACTGTCACTTTGACGTTTGATAGTCACTTATTTTGTAGAAAAACAGAAAAAGAACTTAATATACCTGTATAAGCACTGGGAAAAAGGTAAGTTATTAATTAGACAGCATTATGGATTTATGAAAGAGGCAACTTGTGTACAGACGATGTGCTCGTAGAGGCACTATTGTTGTATTCCGTAATTATTTTAGTTGCGAAAACAGACAAACAAGGATTTCCGAGCACTACATACGAGAGTATTTGATTCGTATCTCTGCGTATCAGTGGTTACGAGTTCTACCGCAGGGCGGCAGTAACACACCAACTGCGCACGAATTCTGCGCACGGGGCTATCCTGCTCCAAACGGCTGGCTTCGCCATGTGTAAAAAACGTTGGAGATTCCGCGCGCGCGCAATGCTCTGGAATGTTCGAAAATGGCGGGCGACGCAAATTATGATGCAATGTTGATACAATTTTCGACAGAGGTTTTTATGAATTTTGTAGCTTCCGCACGTAATAGGTACAATATTTTTGAACCGTAATAATTAGTATTACAGAAAAACATAATTTACAATAATAGAATATCGATGGATATTCCGTAAGTACATGCTAGAAGCCACAAAATTTGCCATTAAAGAGATTTCTTATTGCTCGTGGATCCTGCTCGAGGCCATCACGGTACCAGTTTCGAGAGTGTCACAGACAAGGATAAAAAAATTCCAAAAAGGAGCCTCCACGTTATGGCGTCAGTGCTAACACAACGTGGGGGAAAAGATGGGGAGGAAAAAAATGCCCCAGAGTTGGCGCGCCAGTGCTAACAACCCTGGCAGCGGCTTCATGAGCCGACTATGGGTGCCAGTGTTGTGCTCGGGGATTATGCCCCGTATAGGAACCAGAGCCCCGCTGGGCCCGGATGCCACCAGGAGTGCGGCACCACAGGGCGGGCTCCGACCTACCTTGCAGGCGGCTAGCTCGTACCACGGCAGGCAGGGGAGACCCTCGTCATCAGGGTGGTGTGGTCGCCGGTAGGTTGTTTGGAATGTTTTACATGGGGGGAAAATACTGGTCGTGATCACCCTCGAACAATCTCCTCAATAAAAGAACGGTATATAGGTAAAACACAACAAGATATTTATTGTGAGAAAACACAGGAGTACAAGGTTAAAAGGCAATTCCTATCTAGAATATCCCTACACGGTAAATCTCTCAACCTGTCCTCTCTGGGATCACCATTGCTCAGGTAAAATCGCGAGGGCAAATAGAACACATTAATTTAATGGGGCTTACTGCGATGGATGCGGCGTGTCCGAACCTCGTCCGCTGCAGAGGGGATCTCGTTCCAACAGGAGTCTCCAGGTGAAACATGCCACAAACGTAAACATTATCACTGTACTTTAAATGACGCCTCGGCCTTGACAGCCGTAGCAACTAGAACACGCATTTGCGCATTACATTCCCGTCGCCATATCGCGTTGCGATTGACTTGGCCCACAAAGATGGCCTACGGAGTATTTCTCCTTAACAATACAAACGACTGCTCGCGGAGCGCTCTGCCTGGTAAGTGTGAGCGGGTAGGGAACCGAAAACATCCGGTGACCCGCCGGCACAAAGCTAACGCGTGCCGCTGTATAGTGCTGCCCCCTCGCGGGTGCGCGCAACTACTGTATTCTCCTTTCTTCCAAACAGGAATGTGTTGCGTAACAATATTTAAGTTGAATTTATTTGAGATTACAAGATCAATCACTGTTTTCGAAGTTTTGGTAATTCGTGTAAAATCTTTAACCAGTTGTTTCATCCCTGCAGCTTGAATAATATATTTCATTTTTTTTGTGTATATGTCTGCCTTTGCTTTGACATTTATATTAAAATCTCCAGCTATAATGTTTACATTTTGACCCTGCATCGGTCCCATCCGATATTTATTTTTTGTTCCTTTAACATCTTGTTGTATCTCTTTCCATCAACATCAGCATATACGGTGTAGCTGGTTTGATTTCTTATATTTTTTGTTTCTTTTACAAATGTTACTTTTATTTTGGCGTTTTCTTCAAAAATAAATTCATTTTGTCGTTTTATTTTTATTTCTATCTCTTCAAAAGAATATTTTTCAGCTAAGCCAATAATTTTAACAGATTGTTTTTTTTCTTGTGGGATTTTCACATCATATTTGTCTCCTATCAGTCCAGTCACCTCATCCTGAATTTTTTTTATATCGGTGGAATTTTTGAATTCCATTATTACCCCTCCATCCTTAAAATTTCTCATTCCAGTTACTCCAAAGTTTACTGGATCAATATTTCCTTTAATTTCTTTTTTTGTTTCAATATTTTCTTGATTTTTCTTTTTTGGTTTTATGATTACAATCGGCTCATGTTTTTTTACCTTTTCCGCATAAGTTTCAGGTACTATTATTTTTCTTATGTCTTTTTTAATTTCTTCATCTTTTGTGTTCATATTATTGAAAAGCGATTTATTTTCCTGCATTATTTTTTTCATTTCATTAAAATTATGGGTAACTATTTCTGTGAGTGGTCGGAGAATTTTTAATTCGCCCTTCATTTCATTATTTTCTGCCACTAAATGAGCTATAATGTTAAATAAATTATCCATTCCTTCATTATTTTTTTCTTTTTGGCCCGTGGAAATTTTTCCTTTACTTTCTGAGAGGGTTGTCTTCATGGAATTAATTATGATTCTCGAGTTAGTAAGTGCGTTACTCACTTGATTTGTCTCTATCAATATAGACTTTTCTTCGTCATCATTTATATTATTTTCCGAATCATCAGATGATAAATTATCGTCCTCTTGTTCAGTTGAGGATCTTGGGGTCATAAAAGATTTCGTGAACGGGTCCGAATTTTTTACTCTGGGTGTTTTATTTCCCTTTTCTATTTTTCAAATTCAAATAACTTTACTAAATAAATAATTTTATATATCCACTGCCATCTGTTAATGAATATCGGTAGGTAGTATTTCTTTAAATTGGTGTATTTACCGCCATCTATTGTCGACTAGAGTAAAGTATTAATTTATTTTTGATTAACTTTTTGTCTATATCCCGATCACTTGCTTATTATTAATTATGAAGAAAAAAATAAAAATCTTTGGCGGCCGTGGGGATCGTCCCGGCGTCCTTTGGATGTCGGTGCAAGTAGGTACAGGTTTGCTAGCCGGACGTTCTTACCGCTACACCACGAACCGTATGCGGCTGCCCGTCAAAATTATAATAATATTAATTATTGACTCACGGCTCTTGTATATTTATTGCTTGGTGTGTGATGATTTTTGTTTGGTAACAACACACTGTTTGACACAAGTGTTTGACACAACACAGTTTATTAATCACTGAAATAATAATAAAATCCGATTGTTTTCAGTTCACAAAAGTAGAAAATTTACTGTCCTGATTTTAAGGAACACGTTTACCGATTAAATACTTGGTTATTGTGTACTTTTACGTATAAGTTTAGGTAATTACTGTGGAGCGATATTTCTGCGTACGGTCTGATTGAGAGGTACAATGTTCAACACCTGTTCGATCAATCGTGACAATGCCTCTTATTTTTTGACACTTCTCCATTGCCGGGATGGCCTTACGGGTGGACTCCACGAGGGCCAGTTGGCTATTTGGAGAATCGCTAATTCTCGCACGTTTTTTGTTGCCAGCAATGGGGGTTGGGGGGTGGATTCCGATAATGGAGACCCCACTGGGTCCAGGAAGGGGGTTATTGATCTCCGTGTCCATAGCGGAATCAGTGTCCGTGCCCATGTCAGCAATCTTCACTGCCTTTTTGGGTCGCCTTTTCCCCTTTGGACGCGGGCGCCCAGGGTGAGCGATTTGTTTAGAGCGTCGATCTGATTTTGTATCGAATTTCTCCAGAGTTCTGCTTCTTTGTCGAGGTCGGGACCCGCACCATCGGACTCGCAGGACAGGATAACGCCCGAAACCATAGTTTGTTTTATACAGCTACCACTCATGCAACAGCGATATATGCAGCTACTAGATGCAGTAATCCGCATATATGGGTACTCGATACCCTGTGGCAGCCAGCCGGAAAATTCCCGAGCTTGCAGCAATCGACCCGACCCATAATGCTAGTCCCGGATATACTGAAAAAACCTAGACCGTACTCACACTGGGTGAACACATCGAAACATAGATCCACTGGCCTAGATCACCTCCGCGATAGTAGAAGCACTCCACATTGCCAGAAGCAAGCCCTATCAGAGAGTACAACAGCTGGCCTGACACGCAAAACAGATTGCTGACCCATTCGCGGCCCTGCGCGCTGCAACTCCACGCCAAGCTGATCACCAACCTGCCTGAATTAGCAGTCCCATACTAGCCTGAGCCGCGTCCTGCCATCCCAGTTTCATGATAAGTTATTCCTTTGTATTGTCTATCCTAGTAATGGAAGCAACTAGCCAGCCTCCTAACTTGTTTGAGACAAGATACGCAACTCGTGTAAAGGCACCAAATAGTCCGCCTTCCAACTTGCTTGCGACGAGATACGCAACTCGTTATGGCACCAACTAGCCAGCCTCCCAACTTGTTTGCGACGAGATACGCAACTCAAGTGACGGCAGCAACTAGCCCACCTCCCAACGAGTTTGCAACGAGATATGCCACTCAACCGAAGGCTAGCAAGGCTAATTCCATCTTCTAATTTCAAATCCAGTTCTCCCTTGCTGCCATTACCAGAATAGTGGTGCTCCTCATCACCGCAGCCAAGGCGAGCAAGACCTGCCCCAGCAGTCCCACTACCAGAATAGTGGTGCTCCTCCTCACCGCAGCCAAGGCAAGCAAGTCCTTCCAGAACAGTGGTACTCTCCAATGTCTCCTCAGACGGGGGGAGCTCGTTTCCCCATTAAAAGGGACAAATTTCATGGAACTGACTCCCAGATAAAAAAAAGCTCTAATAGCACTAAAGCCAGGATACAGACGCGCAATTCTCTAGCAATGCCATGCATCAATTGGCTTTGATAACCACTAATAATACCTCACAGTCTAGGAAAGGTTAATACGACCCAGGTAGAGGCAATATCTGTCAATGGTGATGAGAATCTTTGACCCGATCAACCCGGCTTTATTTCCTGCCCTACCATTTGGCCCAAAATACTACTTCGAATCGTGTGGCGCTCGAACGTGAGCTGTGACAAACCCATTGCCCCTGAACATATCTAGAAGTGGACAGATTGGATGAACCTGCAAAAAAAAAAACATACACAATCACCATCCCAAGACGCTGCCTCAATTACATGCCGCACTATTCTCAGCGAGACTCGCCCGAACCATGTAAAAGGAAAACCATGCCCTGATAGCCCAAACCCATTTCTGGACAGATTCAATAACCGTGTTGTGTTTGCTGCGCACCGATCCACACATTTACTCCATCTTTGTGGCAAATAGACTGGGCAAAATAGATGAGATGACCAACATACAAGACTGAAGGTGGGTATCAACTAAGCCAAATCCCGCCGACCTTGGTACACAGGATCCAAACACCCAACGAACGAACACTAGAAGTGAGGCCCCACTACATCAGTCAGAATTGCCGCTAAATCGACTGATACACCACACTCGCCCTTTTACACACTGCCGGCTAGACTACTTCGGACCCATAACTATCACAGTTTGCAGACATCATGAAAACGCTAAGCCGCTATCTTCACTTGCTTCTCGACACGCGCTGTCCACCAAGAACTTGTTGCTTCTCTAACCGCCGACTCTGCTATTATGGCCATACAATGAACGACAGCACGAAGGGGAGAAAGGGGAGTAATAGAGGGAGCGCGCTAATATTAAAATCGATAGTATTTGAGCAAAAAATTGTGAAAATGTTCAATAAAACACGACTCGTTCAAAATAGAGCGAAAATCTCGTACGGATTGTTATACTTGTAAAATATATGAAAAACTTATAATTATTTTTGGAGCATACTTTGCGATTTATTTTATAGAGGGAATTTCATATAATTGCTGTTTCAGTGCCGTTCATTTGCACGTGGGAAATTTATAGAAATTATTTTCAACACTAACACATATTTTTTAAAGAAACCTAAAGTGTTTAAGGAAAATAAGTAGGAAATCGGTAGAAATACGGGAAGCCGGGCCTTAGATGTCACCTTCTTCCCCTTTGATCCTCTCGCCAAATGAGTAGGACTGACTTCGAGCAGTGGTCCCTCAACTTTGGCGAACTGTCTTCTAAATTGTATTTTTTTATTAATTAACTAACCGTCATGCCTTTTCTCTGCAGAGGTGGGTAGAGGGGATGGACTACCAAACAACTCGGTCTTGGCACACACTCTTTGCCTCAATCACATTCACACATCGTACTTTACTGTTTTTTCTGACTGTTATCAGTATGATATTATATGGCACCTGATCTCTTGTCTAGTCTTCCTCGGGAGTCCCGATTTCTTCTATCATTCACATTAGCCTCATACTATTTTTTTACATTAGCTCCACAGTGGAGGCCCAGAGGAAAATAATTCTTCTCAGGGCATATGTCATCTTTGGGAATGGTGTGTGGAGGGTCTTTTCAGGAAAGTAAGGAGAGAAAGTTCTGGAAAGGAAACGGGTATGAGGAGTGGGTCGGAATCTGGGGGCAGTGTGTCCAGGAGTGATGGAAGTATGAATCCATCCCTCCCACTGCGGTGCAAGGCGATGTTCCGAGAGAGTACAGCTGGAGAAATCAAAGGAACTCCCTAAACCACTCTCTCCCGATTCGGTCAGCTGGCGGGCAGACGCATCCGTCGCAACGGACAAACCTCACATCATGAACCCGGGCACCTCTGCTAAGTCACCAAATGTAGCGAACCACTTCGGTGACTTATGGCGGAGGGATTGATTATAATGATTATCCAATAAATGGTTCCCAGGACGGCGGTACTCATACCGGCCTCCCAAATCTCACTTTCCGTTCTTAATTTATTTTCTCTACTTGCCCAAACCATCTAGCCAACCTTTTCTTAATCTTACTCTTTGGGTATGTTTATATTGTTTATATTTAACGCATTGTATAAATCCACGTTGGTTATGGGGCCGAATGTCCACGAAACGTCCACTTAGGTATTTCACCCATTACAATATATCCGAATACCGTTTGTATAGCGGGTGGTGCATTCGTATTATGTTTAGATAAAACCTTATTTCCTAGCATAATATATGGAAATAACTGAGCGCCTAATAAAATATCAACATCAGATGGAACATTCCAATTTTCATCCGCTAGATTTAAACCAAGTAAATGCTCACATGACTTCGTGTCAACATATTGTGTAGGGAGCTTGTCCGTGATTTTCTCGACCACTAATAGGCTTATTTTATATTTATCTTCTGAAACACGAGATTTAATTGTTAATGCAACATGCCCCAAAATTGGTGTCTCCACTGAACCTACACTTTTAATAACTGAATTATTTAAAGGAATTATTTTAAGATTCAATTCATTACAAGTATTTAAACTAATCAAATTTTGTTGCGAGGCGCAATCAATTAAATACCTGACGGTTACTTGATTATTTTTAGTGTCGTAAGCGAATAACTGCGCGGTTGACAATAGTACATTTGTAGCTAAATTACCCGCAGTAAAATCATTATGATGTTTATTCCTTGTTATTAATGTGACAGCTTCGTTTTTCGAATGACTTTCGTTGTTCACCGTACCCTCAAAATGCAAAGCGGTATGGTGACGTTTTTTACAAATTCTACAATCCTATTTAGATGAAAATTTTACCGTCTTGTGTTTATCGCTTAAACAGTTTACACATAAGTTATTTAATTTTACAGACTGAAAGCGAGTCTTTGGCCTCAACTCATTAAATTGCTCACATTTAAACAATTCAACATGATCGCTTCGATTGCATTTCCGGCACTTATTATTATTACTTGTAGTACGATTATTATCAAACGACTTCGGTTCAACCACAGCGAAAGAATGCGAAACCTTATTTTTATTATTAACTTTACTTTCTGGTCCGGTTCGTTCAAGAATTTTAACATGCGAACGAATATATTCTATTAAATCGGTATATGTAGGTTAAGGTGGTCCAGGCCTGTATGGTAAATTTTTTTCTTTCAAATATAGATGTAGCCACCCATTTTATTTGTTACACCTATCATTCCTATTATATGTAAAAAATTTCAGCCCCCTATCTTATATACAAGGGGGTGCTCATCGAATCAGAAGTTTCTGACAAAAGTTCTGGATTTTAAGTAAAACACCTAATTTAAGGTTTATTAATATTACAAGTATTTTGTTTAAATAGGTATAAAACGTAGTTAAATACGAACAAAATTTGGTAACAAAGCAATAATTAACACAATATTAGTCGCAATCTTTCAAAACTATGTTTGTTAACTCCATTTTGAATGTTTCAGTAGAAACGATTTTTCTGTTTTGTTCAACGATGTGAAGTAAAAATTGCTTTTCTTTCTCATTCTTAGTGAGTATCGTGTTGTAATCTTCAAATAGTTTAACACCTCTCTCCGCTGTATCATTAACAACATGCAAATTTTTAACTCAACTTCACCTTGAAGGTAATCAACATTGTTATTCCAAGTCTTAGCAGGTAATTACAAGAAAGAGTCCTTGATGTCAAGAACCAAGAGCGTTTTCAACGTTCTTTGTGTTGCAAAAGCTTGTAATGTAACCTCTGAGGCAAGCTAGCAGAATCACCTCTTACTGAACGATTACCGTCATCAGAATTTATTTTTTGAACAATGGCCTGTTTCTCAGCATCAGACAGCTTCTCAGAAAACAAGGTAAATGAGACTAGTTCATCTGACAAATACAATAAGTGACGCTCTAAGACACCCCTAGCTGCTATACTGATTTCGGAATCAATGCTTTGTACAATTTTAAGCTATTCCAAAGTATTAAGTCATTTACTAGTGCATCTGCTGCCAAAGACGCTTCGATTCAAACTTTGGTGTAGATGATAACTAACAAATCGAACAATTTGTTTTTCTTCTCTCTTGATTAGTTTAAATATTATTACGATCAAGCGCACTGGTAACGTATTGTGTAAATATGTCACTTGTAGACAGCTCAACGCACTACAAACTCATCTTTGGACTTATCCTCTAATATGCTAGCATTACCTGTTGAATTAAAATAATTAATTTATTAGTTCCTGGCTTTGCAGCCCTTATTAGATCCAGGGTGGCAGGAATTAGGGAAAGGATAACCAGCTCTGGAAACATCCTCGTCACGGAAGCCCGCCTTAGTCCATCATCCAGTATTGATGCACACTGAAGAAAAATACTGGCTCCTTATGTGCTCACAGAATCCTGAAAGCTTAATATTATTATTTCTTTGTTTTCCTTCTACTACTATTAGCTTATTATCTTTTTTTGTTTCGTGTACATTCATATCCACCTTCTTTTTCTTTTTTTTCCTTTCAAATACTTTGTACATGTATGTGTATATTATACCCTTATGGAATGTGTGGGATTGCACTCTCCTCCCCACATACTGGAATAAAAACTTATTTATTTATTTATTTATTACTAGAAGTGCTACTGAAGTTGCACTCAAGTTCTAACTCTTGTCTCGACACCACCGAAGATGAAGCATTACTTTCAGCAGCCATTTCTTTCAATTCTTCAGATCTTTGTTTCCGTTTTAGAGAACTTTCTTTGACCTTTTCTAGTTTCTTGTCGATTGAGGTCATAATCATCTTACGTTCTCATCCTTGATCGATGAGAAACGCTCTGTCTTCCGCAATTTTTATCAAATTCAAAGCGCTTGCATGGGCAATATCAAAAAGTTTGCCTAGTTCTTTTTTAAACAAATACTCTCCTTTTCTTTGTGCTTCAGAATTTCTTCCTCTATTTTAATTCAACAGCAGTTCTTAAGAAACCCAGTTTTTCAATGCAGTGATTTTGTTGTCTGGTCGGAATACTAGATTTACTCCATACATTTATATGTTCTTGAATAAGTGTATGCGCGGAATCTTTCACATTTTTGGAATCATTTGATATGTTGTGATAACGGAGTAAGACTTGCCGAAGAGTAGGATGTTGGTTAAGCCTCATCAATGGCTCAATATTTCGAACCCCAAGTAGAAAAATTTCGTATTTTTTTCGAGTAGATGAACACATTTTAATACACTGATTCACTTCACAGTCTACTAAATAAGTATCAAATACTGTTCAAATTTGTCTTTAAAACTCTTCAGTAGTTTATTTTAATATTTATTTAATAGTTTAACACACGAAACTGGCCTGTAGCAAAAAGTAAAAATTAAGCATTTTACACAAAAAATTCAAAAACAACACTCGATTGAGCACCCCTTTCTACTTGAGCTATCTCGTTGAACTTTTACTATGTTATTTCTATGAATACGTGTAACAAATTCACGGGGTGGCCAAATGAAAAATAATAAAAAAAAAATTTTGGACCACCTTAATGTAGGTATATCTTTCTCCCGTATGGACATTTCGAAATTTTGCACCAATTGCATATCTAATTTTTTCAGTGCAATATGTAAAATTATAAAGTCGGTTAGGTCATCAATACCTAATTCTTTGAGCGCAGACATGGAAGACGCAAACCGTTCAATAAAATTATTTAACTCATTTGAGTTAGAAGGTGCCAATAATTTTAAATTCAAAATATTGTTCAGGTAAAAGGTGCCTAGCACGCGCTTGTCTTGATATTTCTTTTCGAGAGCATTCCAGATTACAAAATAATTTTTTTCATTCGGCAGTTCTCCGGCAAACACCGATAATGCCTTTCCTTGGAGTTTTCCTATCAAATATTGCACCTTTTGCGACGTATTCAAATTTTCATTAGAGTGGATGTTTAATTTAAATGCTTCATAAAATACCGACCAATTCTCTTGATTTCCATCGAACGATGGCATATCAATCGCTGGAAGCTTAATAAATTGGGACTTATTTAATTTCTGCGTACCACCTAAATCTTGCTTCGCCACAATACTTTCGCATATACTAACTACAAAGCAGTACTTATTTTCGAATTTATTCCATAAATCGAAATTTATATTATAGTTTGGATCCTTTTTCAATTGAAGTGAAAGAAATTCATCACAATACGTGTTAAATTGTGAATAATATGTAGCTATATTAACCGTTTGTTTAACGAACTCGTCGGAACTTCTTGTCTCCCTATCTGCAATAATTTTCGCTTTCTCGTATAACTCATTGAGACGATTATACATCAAATTAACCTTAGATTCTAGTAATTTGATTTTAACTACATAGATCCTGAGCCTGAGTACCATTACTCGTCGACATGATTAATTCTATGTAGGAATTTTAATGCAACAATAATTACAAAAGTATGTCAGTACAAATGACGTAACAAAGTATGAAAAGCAAATAATAATTATTTGCAGGTTAAATATATTTTTTATTAATTTTAAATACCCCGTTGGTAATCCGACTCGAAAGAACCAAAAATGGTGTCGCGAAACTGCGGCTCCACTGTTAATTGGCGGTAAATACTGCAGAGCAAAGCTTATGCAGCCCTCGAAGGACTATCATTCCCAGCCTTACTTCGCCACGGACTAGCCAGCTTCTGGAGCAGGACACGGAAATCAACCAACATCATCGTCGTGACTGCATCCGAGTGGCTCAGTTCCACACTAAATGAGCAATGGATGCAGATGATGAGGCGACCTACCTGATGGACAATCCTAAAACATCTTTCTATTTTTAATTTTGTTTAATTATTATTTATTTTAATTTTATGCTTATTTTTTGTTATTTATGTGATGAATTTTGCCTTTATTTTATGTTTTAATTAGGTACCTACCTAATATGTAAACATTTTTTTCTTTTCTTTTATAGTTTATAGTTGTTTATGTAATATGGCAGACTGGGATTGCACTACCCTCCTGCTGGAATAAAAACTTAAATGAAATAAATAAAAAATAAATTATTCATTAAAAAAAAAATTTAAAATTGGACTGGAGTTCCTTATTAGCAAATTATATATACAAATTGGGAATCGGATGTGGGGACCGCCGCATCGGCAACCATTAATTGGATAACCAACACCTCTGCCATAGGTCATCTCAAGTGGATCGCTACGTTAGGTGACTTAGTAAGGGTGCCGGGTTCATGTATTGAGATTCGACTAAGTTTAGCGGAAGATGAGTTTGCCACTTTTTGCGTGGCGGGCCTAATCAAGAGAGTGGCCTGATTGAGGGAGATTGTACTTCCGTCATTTCTAGACACATTGACCCCCAGATTCCTACCCACCCCTTACACCTTTTTCTTTCCAGAATTTTCTCTCCATCCTTTCCCTAAAAAGACCCTCCACACTGTATCTTCAAAGATGACACAGCCCCTGAGAATTTTTTTTCCTCAGAGCTTCTGTGTAGGTAGAGATAATGTAAAAATAAAAACATCCCAAAAACAAATAACGAAGTACGTGGTCATAAAAATCAAAAATCATATCGGTTTCACGTGATACTTAAAAAAACAATGAATTATTTTTCAAAATAAGCAAACACAATATGACTTGACATTTAAAATAAATGAATAGAAAATACCTACTTGGTTTTAAGTCACATTGTTTATATTTTTTCACTGTCTACCGGTTTCGGTACCACAGGGCTGTTATAGGGTCAGTGGGCCGGTTGTGGCCACCTTAAGGATTTTTTCGTTTTTGAATGAGCACCAAACTTGCACATAAATGTAAATTATATTTTTTCCAACATTAATGTACAATAAAAATACCTGTCTTTAATAATGTAAATATATCCAGTAACAGTTCTTTAATTAATGAAATAATTTTACTTTGTATAAACCACTTATTTGATGTGCAAATCCGACCGGTTTCGGAACAAACGTTCCTTCGTCAGGGAAAGCTTATACTAATTTGACAGTTTCGAACAATGTTTTATTATGGTAGGGGTGGAGCTGTTGCTAGATAATAATGTAGATTGGGTAGGTAGGTATTAGTGTAGAGTGGGTGGGTAGGGGAACAAATCCATGATTGGGCTATATGACAATATTTTTTGTTTGTTGATAATAGATTCATTATTTTTAAGGGATTTTTTAATTTCCAAGGCTTCTAAGTTATCTAAACGTTTTCCTTTATGATTAATATGAAGAATATTTATCCCTGTATTTTTTTCAAAACTATGGTTATTTTTAAAATAAAATAACATTTAAAATAACAATAATATATAATAATAATAATATTTAAAATAACCATAGTTTTGAAAAAAATACAGGGATAAATATTCTTCATATTAATCATAAAGGAAAACGTTTAGATAACTTAGAAGCCTTGGAAATTAAAAAATCCCTTAAAAATAATGAATCTATTATCAACAAACAAAAAATATTGTCATATAGCCCAATCATGGATTTGTTCCCCTACCCACCCACTCTACACTAATACCTACCTACCCAATCTACATTATTATCTAGCAACAGCTCCACCCCTACCATAATAAAACATTGTTCGAAACTGTCAAATTAGTATAAGCTTTCCCTGACGAAGGAACGTTTGTTCCGAAACCGGTCGGATTTGCACATCAAATAAGTGGTTTATACAAAGTAAAATTATTTCATTATTCTATAATGGATAACCACAAAGTAATAGCTACATTCAAAAATAGTTCTTTAATTATTTTTAAATATTTTTTTTCATTTTTTTGCATTAGTTGTGGCCACAATTTAATCAGTTCTGGCCACACCTGTGTGCCGGTTTTGGCCACATGAATCTATGTAGGGAACTTACATTTTTTATCTAAATTAAACACCGTAATGATTATAAATCGATGTTTATTATTCAAGTTATACAATAAACTTATAAAAAAATAAGATTTAGCGCAAATTTACACGCACGTCCACATATTTTTTTTTTGTTTTTTGTTTTTGCACGTCCAAAGCACTACGCAAAGTACTACGGGGGACTTGTAGTTTTTACTAGCAGTAGATACCTTTATACCTCTTTTTATAGCATCGAGTGCCAAAATCACTTTCGATGGTGAATAACAAAAAAGTGCTCAATAGCATCTTTCTTCTTATTTGCCGGAGTCATTTTCACAGTTCTGAGGAAGAAACATAATAATTTATTAAGTTAAAATATCAAAATTAGCGGATATGTACATTTTTTTAGATAATGGCCAAAACTAGTACTGTATGGGAGCCACTTGTGGCCACCAACGTGGCCACAACCCATACATTTGTATAAATTCTTGTGTCAGTAATGGCCACATCGAAAAATCATGTTTAAACAACCAATTTGCTAAAAATAACCTCAAAAACATATTACTTTACCCTTTTATAATGGGTACAACTTGTTTTCAAATAAAACATCAAAAGGATCACAAATATATATATTAATATTACTTTCAGTGGGTTCCTTAAGGTTTTGGATAACAATCTCAATAAAAAATTCCGCAACTCTTATTCGCATCGACCAAACACAAACTGTTAACAATAAGATTTATTGTGTCACTTGTCAACGAAGACCATTGACAAATATGCATTTTGCCGTAGAGTAAAAAAAGATTCGATTTTATTTATCTTATATTTCGACTTGTAAAGTTGAAAATGGCCAGAACCGGCCCAATGGCCACCACCGGCCCACTGACCCTACCTACTGTTATAAAAATTATGCTATCAAATACAGAAGTACACTGTAGCGGTCTCAAAAGGGGGGGGGGGGGGGGCACCTACCTTTTGCTCTCGGCGAGCTCAAGTCGTCGGCAGGCAGGAAATCTCTCCTCGTCAGGGTCGTAGGTAACTAGGTTTAAATGGTATATAGGTAATTGCCAAGCCCGCCCACGAGTGATCCCATCAAATGAAAGAGGAAGCTGGGTGAAACATAACTATATTTTCTAGTAAACACAATTACAACATCTTAATTACAAAAATAATATAAAATATATAATATAAAAATACATAATAAGTATTAAGTATAATAGTAATAATAAATAATAAAACGTGTAGTTCACACGCGACAAAAGTGAAACTTTCAGAAAACTAAAGTAGCCAAGAGTGGGGAGGCTACGAAGCACCGCAAAAAGAGGAAACCGATAGGCCACAAAGTGCAACACAAAGAGGATACTGATTATTCTATCTCATTATCTCGCAGGTTAAATCCTATAGATGTACGTGTTTGTCTCTTTTAAGTGTCGTTTATTCGTTTTCTCTTGTTTGACATCACAACGGTGCTAAAGAAGTTTTCACTTTAAAAAAATCATTATTTAAATTTAAAGTATGCACAATGTTCATTGCACATAGTGGTGACTTCTATTGAAATTTGATGTCTTATTAAAAAGGACAATTGGTTTAAGACTCGGCTTTTAACAATACAATTTACCACAATATTTAATCACACATCTGCCTTGATGATGAACGCTGCCACCCTGTGTGAAAAGTGGGCTAAATAAGAGTTTAGCGCGTCACGGCATTATATCTTAAAAATAAATCATGATAATGCTTTTAACCGGGAAACACTCCAACAATTATTTTAGGTTAAAACATTTTTTGCAAGTTATGCTTTAAAAAAGGGTTGGGGAACTTTTTCACCTTCGGGGGCCATTTGAATTTTTGCAGTATCACCCGCGAGCCGCACTAAGATTTTCCCAGGCTAGGCGGTAGTTAAACAATAAATGATTTTCCTTACAATTGCAGCACGTGGTCTGCAACCCAAAATTAAAGCTTATCTCGAAATTGGTTTTAATTTATATATTACGGGAACTCACTTTTATAAAAACTGTGTGTCTAAAATATATTGTGTCCGGGAGTGACGGACGTATTTATCTATCCCTCCCACTGCGGTGCAAGGCAATGTCCCGAGAGAGTCCTGCTGGAGAGGCCAAAAGATCTCCCTTAACCAGTTTCTCCCCATCCGACCTGCCACGCAGTTGGTAGGCAGACGCATCCAGCGTGTCTTTCCATTCCGCCTTACCCCTCCCTTGACCCTTTCCCTCCATGCGGTTCCCCTTTACCTCCCCTCTCCCCTCTCCCCTCTCCCCTCTCCACTCTCCCCTCTCCCCTCTCCCCTCTCCCCTCTCCCCTCTCCTGCCAAACCCCCTCCCGCGATTCCCTCCTCTCCTTATTATTTATTATGCTGTTTAATCAGAGGTAAAGTCACAAGGACGAAATCCATAATTGGTTTTATTTTGGATATTCAAACATGTACAAACTAGAAAAATGTAAACTGTCGATTTCTAGAAAATAAATAAATAAATATTAATTACAATAACATTACTTTATTTTATTTCCTCTGACCCGGCCACGCATTGCTGTGGCTAACTAAACACAACGCTATCTGTCATGGCTTAGAAGTTACAATCTCTGGCTATTAACTTCTGTGTAACTACAATAGCAACAAACATGCCTATAGGTAAGTAACACTCACGGAAGAGGAGCAGGGTCATCTGGGCTGTAGTTCCTTTCAAGATGAAATCACTATCTGAGATGTAGTTCACTTTTTTTCTTGATGAGTTATTACGAATTTGAATAGTTTCAAAGAATGCGATGCGATGCGTTAATGCGATTGTTTCAAGCGACTTATATTAACGAAAACCTCGTACTCGCCGAGCTGCGTGAACATACTGACTTTTGGGGGGGGGCAAGAGGGGAGACGGAAACGGTTAATTTGTTGCCATAAATAGAATAAATAATCCATTTAAAGAACACAAAAGTCTCTTACCGAGTTATCACCAAAAGCGGTGCGAACATGCCCCCGGCCTTGACAGGATGGTCAAAGCAAACAAGCAATGTGAAACGAAAAGAAAATAAAAATAAATACTATTAAAACATTTACCGTATTGTGTTTCAGTGCTCAAGACGTTAATGCGTGTCATTATTGCGAGTGTGATAAAAATAAAATAATAAAGAAAGGAAACGATTAAAAGATAGCAATATAGCAATTATGTGCATACGTCTACTTGAACTATTAAATTGCAGGAAACATGAGATTAATAATGAGCGTGTAAACTTGGTTTACGAGAAACCTTGTTTTGGTTGCGAGTTACGTTGCTTTGCTTGAAAGTAGGTGCGTTTCCGACTAGTTCGTACCCTAAACTGGTTTCGATTGCACTCGGTAATGATTGAGTGCCCTTTACCTTACCAGGTAAGAGCATTTACCCAAAAACATTGGCACCAATGATTGCATCGATGACCCCTGGGATGTGGAATTTGTCATCGGCGAGTGGCAATTCATTTAGGTAAGACAACGCATTCATGTCTATAGAAGATGCCGGCAATTGGGTTGTAATGCGATCCACTATCAAAGGTCGAATGGAGAAAGATGTTTTATTATTATAGCGATACTCAAACTTTAAATTAGTCATTCCTTTAATGCGATGAGAAATATCTCCAATGCCTCTAATCTCTAATGGTTGTATGATTGCGATCTGTGAATAAGGGTAATCCAAGGCGTTTGCAACAGGTCGTTGTAATAAATTCGTTTTGTGATGCGCTATCAATTAAGACGCGTATTTTCTGATAATTATTTCTGGAATCAAGAACACTAATAGATGTGGTACCTAATAAAACGGTTTGATTTGGGGAAAAAACGTTTGCATCTCTATTATTGAGAGTACATAATGTTACATTATCAGATTTACTTTCAGGTTTGCTTTTGAGATTTAAATTTCGCTCAACATTACGAGAAAAATTGGATGAAGTGTCATCAAAATGCAATAAAGAGTTATGGTTTTGATTTTAATATCTGCACCGATTTTCCGATTTGCATGTGTTGGTAGAGTGCATTGTACTTAGATAATTTCGACATAAGTTTTGTTTTTGAGTTATCTTAAACCTACTCTTAATTGATGCTTTTAAAAATGTTGGGCATTTAAAAATGAATGTATGGTCTGACAAATTACATAACGTGCACTTATAGCGTGTTGCCTTGTTATGCGTTAAACTAAGAAATGCGTGGCTATATTGTGCTTCACGTAATTTTTTTTTCTCGCGCTGTTGTGATTTCCATTCTGGCAATATTGACGTTTTATGTAGTATTTTGGCTTGTTCACGTAAAAATGTTACGAATTCATCGTACGACGGTGCCTCTGATTTTCTGATTGAAGATTCGAATGCCATGGCCGTTTCCCTATCTAATTTTTGTGTTCCTATATGAACGAAGAAACATTGTAATAAATTCGGAATTTTTAACTGTTGCAATGCTGAAATTGATGAATTAAATTGGTCAATAAAAGTTTCTTAATTCGATGCATTGATACTGTGATTGACTTTAAATTAAAAATTTTATTGAAGAAATGTGTCGCGATTACCCGGCTATCCTCATATTTTTCGATTAAAGAATTCCATATCTAATATATAAAATTCTCGTGTCACGGTGTTTGTTACCATACTCCTCCGAAACGGCTGGACCAATTTTGATGAAATTTTGTGTGCTTATCTTATGGTAGGTCTGAGAATCGACCAACATCTATTTTTCATACCCCTAAAAGTAAAGGGTGTTCCACTCTTAACAAAATTATTTTCCCCATACATTTTGTATGGAACGAATTCTCCTATTTTGAAAGAACTGCAGCAATATTGTAAGAGGTATAATATTGAACTGTGAACCGTGGGAGGGGGGAGTGGAGGGGGGGAAGGAACCCAGGAAGGGGGTTAGCGGGACGTGGGAAGGGGAGAAGTCGAGTGGGGAGAGGGAGAGGGAACGCGATAGGGGAAAGGATACGCAGGGAGAAACAATTTAGATCAAGGTATGGTATACGCAGGGAGAAACAATTTAGATCAATTCAGCTAATAAGTTGACAACAGTTTTTGATTCTGAGGCGGTACGAAGTTCGCCGGATCAGCTAGTAATATTATAATAATCTGCCGTAGCTAGAATTTCTGCGCATATATTTAAAGTCTTTCTCGACAAAGCACTAACTAAATATTGAATTTTTTCCGTGTCGGAAAGATCTATATTTTCATGAAATAGTTTTTTAAAAGTATCGTGAAAAGTTCTCCATTCCATTATATTTCCATCAAATGATGGCAAAGTTAATTTTGGAAACTTAACAAAATCTTTATTTAAATGTAATAATTTATCATTGAAGAAGAAGATAACAATAATCGTCTAAGCGAATATTTGAAAGAGAACAAAACACAGAAAAACAGAAAAAGATAATGGTCGCAACTCGGACTCGAACCCAGAACCTCTCGTCTATCCGGGACTAGCGTTTACCCATTTCGCCGTTGCCATCTTCTGTGAAACTGTCATATTAGTCAATCTACTATTAATAATTTTAGAATAAACAATATTATCATCAACAATTTCTTTTAACTAATTAAAAAAAAATAGTTAAAAAAAACGCGTGCTGGATAGACGAGAGGTTTTGGGTTCGAGTCCCAGTTGCGACCATTATCTTTTTCTGTTTTTCTGTGTTCTCTTACACATTTTCGTTTAGATTATTATTATTATCTCCTTTTCAATGGTATGTTACATTGATGGGAATAACCTTCAAAAGTTATAAAAAGAGAGTTTTTCTTATAAAATATATATATATTTTTTTAATGAGTGAATACTTATATACATGTATTATAGGCTCTATTACAATAGCAGTTGTATTCCGGGTACGGAATGTGCAGAGCCGGGCAGAGAGAACTTTTTGCCAATGTTAAATTATTATTGAAGATGAAGATAATACTAATGAATCTTAATGCAAACATGTAAAAGAACAAGACACACACAAATAAAAAGGTAACGGTCGCAACTGGGACTCTAACCCAGGACCTCTAGCTTTACCTGATCAAGCGCCTCAACCAACTCAGCCATTGATACCTCATAGTTAAGTCATTTTAGTAAATCTCATATTCCAAATTCAGAATTGACAATATTATATTCGACTAATGTTTTTCATATTATTGGCAGTTACCTTTTTTACATTACAAAAAAATAAATTGAATATTCATTTAGAATATTAGAAAAAGGGTGTACATATATATAAAATCAGAATTTTTCTTCCGAGACACTATTTGGGTAAGAAATATTATTAATTATTTAAATAACCATCGCGCCGTTTCGCCGTAAAGGTAGGCAGAGGAGATGAACGACCAAACAATTCAGTCTTGGCACACACTCCTTGCTTAATTCACATTCTCAGATCCTCTCATACGTACTCTTCTGTTATTCTGACTGTTGTAGTATGAAATTATACGGCACTTGATTGTGGTTTGTTTCCTTCGGGCGTCCCTGATTTCTTTTACCATTGAATTATCTCTCATACTTCTCACACTCTTCGTTCATTTGCTCTACTTGCCCATACCATATAAGCCTAACCCATAGACATATGAATATTAATAGACCAGAACATAAAGGTGAGGGGAAGAAACCAACTAAAGCGGGGCGCAGAGCGGGAAGATGAATTTGGTGATATGTGATTCGTCAATAACTCAATCTGAGAGTATATGGGCATCTCGCATTATAATATCACCATTTAGTTCTTAAAAGTAAACTCTGCTCTTTAATGAATAGACCTTTTTACATGGGAGCGCGAATTGCTCGCCGCGAAATGAACAAATTTACAAATTCCAAATACAGCAAAGTAAAGTTCGCCTATTTTCATAGTCCAATATTTTGTTGACGTATTTAGTTAAGACACTTTTACAAATGTTTCATAATTTACTTACCCCACAAAACAGCGACGAACACACGCCATGTGTCTCGAGTGATAGTGTGTGTTACAAAAACGAGCATATTATGTGATCTGAATAAGCTTATAATAAAGTAAAATAATGCTTTCCTGTGGAATGTAATACGACAATTGGATTTATTCTCTTTTTCACTTCTATTTTTACAAGTTTTCAAAACACAAGCCACTACTTTTGCCGTGTTATTTCGTAAAATGCACCGATGAGTGCTCGACGCTGGCTCGCAGAAGAATGATGACATCACATTTTTTAGATTCACGCGACGCCATACTCGATTCCAGCCGGTTCCAATGGAACCGGTATGGGGAGGGGGAAATAATACGCTTTTATCGCTTAGGGCAGGTCTATTAATATTCATATGTCTATGGCCTAACCCCTTTCTTAATCTTACTCATTAGGTATGCTTACATCAGCCCCGAAGTATATCCGTGGCGCCCAGATAGGCTAATGAAATTGATTACAGCTTCTGGGAAAAAAATTGTTTTCAGAAGTGGGAGTAAATTGGGATTACTTCTGGCACAAGGATACTTATATCTATTCAGTGGATAGTCCAGTCAGTGGGGGATAAAAAAAGGCCTTTAGCTTGCAAGAGGTTGTGTAGTAGCGATTTTGATATATATTGTTTAGATTGGGGCTCTTAAGAAAAAAAAAAGTTTTCGACTTTGGGGGGGTCGAGCTCGAGCCGCCATCTTGGATTGAAGGTGCCAAAATTTAATTTTTTCAAAATAATTCCTCAACGGTTGATTTTACAACAAAAATGTCTAAAGCGAATTTGAAGAAGACTAAATGACGTACCCTTTTTGTTGTTTTTTTTTATATATAAATCTTACATATAATGACTTACAGCGGTAGAAAGAAGAAAATTTTGACAAAAAATAGGAAAACACCATTTTTAATGATAAATTTTGTAAGAACATATCACACAATATCATTTTAACGTATTTCCACAACACAAATAGCAAAATCTATTTTAAATTACCGTAATTTTTCGTGTTACATAGAGGAGAGAAATAGACTATTATTAGTTGTCAATATCAACCAACCGGGATCAAAAAAAAAATAATATTAGGTACGCAATAGCGAATATGTAACATAATTACAAATACTAGTCGAACTCTGCGCGGCTCGCCGTACCATCGCTGGAATATCTGTGGAATAGACATACTGACCTTAACATTGTCGAAAGATCCCTACAGGCTGTAAGAGGGGTGGGTTTGCAAATCAATGAGAATAAAACTAAAATCATGATGCAAACCAGAACCCCACACCATAGAATAAAAGATAAATTGAAATTAAAGATACTTATAATTTCGAAGTGGTCGAAGAGTTTACATACCTGGGCTCCAATAACGCATAATAAAGAAAACCCAGTAGAAGTAAGAAAGCGCATCACTAACAACACTTACTTCGCGTTATTGCCAGTTTCAAATCCCTAAACGTCCATAGGAAAACCCTATATAAAAAAAAAAAATTATTAGAACGGTCTTGGCCTATGATGTGTGGCGGGAACAGCTGGACACCTTCGAAGAATCTTAGGAGCAGTGCGAGAGGGAGAGGCATTGGAGGGGACCCCACCACTTTCCCAACGGCGTTGTAAGGAAACATATGGTTTCCTTCTTCACCGTACACGTCAAAAATCTATTTAATTGAACGAAGCTACATTTATTTGAATGACTCTAGACCCTCCAATGTCCATGCATACGGGGTGAGAAAGCAGTATGCAAGTACATACATTAACATGAGGGAGAGGCATAGAGATTTATTGTGGCAATCCGCCACATAGAGATTTATTGTGGCAATCCGCTACAATAAAGCTCTATGTTATTTACCAAGCTCCCAGACTCTCTATCCATCTTAAGGCTCCAAAAACTAAGATGGGCCGAACATGTGCATCGAATATCAAGCACACGAGTACCGAAGAAGGTTCTAACAGAACACCCAGGAGGTAAACGAAAGGCGGGCAGACCTAGGCTGAGACGGGAGGATGATTTCAGGAAGGATACAAGAGGACTACTCCTTGTCGCAGTTAGGAAGACGACGGCCGAGGACGGAGGGTGGTGGAGGCTAATATTGAAGGCAGCAAAGGCTCGAAATGGGTTTAATGCCATTGAAGAGGAAGAAGACCTACTGGGGATACCACAATAAAAAATGCGCCATTTTCTCTACCTCATGGTGGTGTGGAAATGTGTTTACAAAATTATAATTATGTAATGAATAGCCCGAAAAAATGACAAAAATTGGGAATTTCCCCATTTTTTAGAAAAACATTCACATTTCCGCCACTGTAACTCATTACCTATTAGACTTACAAAAAAAATTAACAAAAAAAATATTTGAAATTTTATCTTCTTTAAGTTTTTCTTTCGCAATTTGGTCGTAAGATCAACCATTGCACAATTATTTTGAAAAAAAAACAAATTTTGGCGCCTTCAATCCAAGATGGCGGCTCGAGAAACTTTATAGAAAACTTTTTTTTTTCTTTAGTGTCCAATCTTAACAACATATATCAAAATCGCTACTACACAACCTTTTGCAAGGTAAAACTCCCAACTGACTGGGCTATAGAGGAAGTACTGGGTCACGATGGAGGCTTTTAGATAATACACCAACAAAAGGTTTCAGTCTGAATCAAAACAAAAGGTGAACAAGTTTTTTCAAAATTTATTAACATCATTCATAAGACAAACCGTATTACGGATGTTGTACAATAAAAATTCTTAAACCAAATAATATGACAATTAATAATTCAAATGAAAACATATTATTTATTTATTTATTTATTTATTATTTATTATACTAAATAAAACACGTGAACACCTCTGCATAGTAGTTCCTCCAAGTGTGGTTTTCACGAAACACAATATAAAATATTCCTAAAACATTTACACATAGGTACATTACACAGTACCTAGCCATCATTCCAACTCAATGTGGCATTGTGGTCTAGAAAGAAAAGGTTTTAGAATTGATTGTAGGCTTTTCTAAACCGCCTGTCCAAAGTGAATTAATAAAATGATAGAGATATAGAATCAGTAAGAAGTATGGGCGGGAGAGGTAGGTGCGCACTCCTACTGACAAGTACTGAGAAGGAAACAAGTAACAAGAACTGAAGGACAGAATGCCTCTCTGACTTTATCCATTTTACAAGAGAGAGGAGCAAGTTGTTCTTGGTCCTGGGTTGGCTGATTAGCCATTAACTATCAATTACTTAATTTATATCTCATCCATTGATACATTCATTTTTCAAGCACTTTTACAAATAGGCCACTAGGATTTCTCGGTAACCAGTTGGACGATTGAGCTTATATTTGTTATATTCCTTCAATAAACTGTTTTTATTAACCTTGGTTGCAGAATTAGGCCAATAAAACCTTTTTTTAACTCGCGTGAGACGCCGCTATTTTGTGAAAATATAAATTATTATTATCTGTCATTACAAAACTCGTACTGATTGAGAATAGTTACATTTTTTTGGTCAACTTCCGGAAGACTAATTGCCATTGTGGGATGTTTTCTGCGGGCATTGTATAATCAATAAGCTTTGTACACGAAACAATAGTATGAAAATATTTCTTTCCTTCAATAAAACACTTTGAAACATGTTTTCAATTTCATAAAAGAAAACTCAAATGATTATATAATTTTTTTTATTGAAACATATAACAAGGTTAAATTTTTACAACATAATATAAACATCAATATTTGAATCACTCTCCTATCTAAAGTTTTTTTTCATTTGTTTAAATTAAAACAAAAAATTAATAATAATTTAACAAAAATATTAGTGATTTCATGAGAAAATACAGATAAAAGTAATAAAAATATAGGTTAGTAATAAATTATTCAAAGAATTGATAAGGCAAAAACATATTTCTAAACAATAAGTAAAGTTATGAGGTGGTACTACAGTATTTTAATTTAATTTTTTTTAAATATTTTTCGTAGTTTTCTTCCGATCGTATATCAAGGGTTTTTTTATTAAATAATTTTATACCCTTGAATATATAGTGATGCTGTGATGTTGTGGTTCGTACTAGTGGCACGGTTAATCCCCCAACAGATATTATTCTTTTGCTAAAATTTAATTGTGGTAAATTATTTTTACTAAAGAAATCTTTATGTATGTGTAGTAGTGCAATTTTGTCAAAAAAATTTGTAAGTGGGGGAACCGGGAAATCTTGGAAAACATTTATTGTTGGGTAGTAATAGGGCTTTTTTAAGATGATTTCTAATAATTTTTTATAAAATAAAAAATTTATGTAATATAATTCAAAACTACCTTTAACTAATCCAAAGTATACGAGTCAAATCCTGGCCGATATAGGATTTTTATTAAACAAGTTATCCGGAAACACGTAGTACACACGGGAAACGGGTGAAACTGTCACATTTGCACTAGATTTTGTGAACTAACTTTGTTTTTTTTTTTACTTTATGAGTAATATTTAATTAAATGAAGATAAGAAAATCTGGAAACAGGAAAAAAAGAAAAAGATATGGACACATCTGGGACTCAGAGGAAAGCCGAAGATGTGCCCATATCTTTTTCTGATTTTTCTGTTTCCAGATTTTCGATTGAGCGTCGCTAATATTGTCTTCATCTAATTAAATAACTTTTTTATTACAGCTTTCGTTTTCGCGTAAATCATGTTCGAAGTTGGAATTTCGTTAAGTGAAATTTTAATAAAATGAATTGATCGGGGGTTAAAATCAGCGATTTATTGTATTTTAAAATGTGTCGAGGCGTGTGCCCGGCTATAGAAGTTTTTACACATTCAGTACTCGAAAAACTGGAAAAATTAAAATTTAAAGTTTTCAAAATAACTTTGTTTTTGTTAGTCAAAGTTTTTTTTGGTAAAACAGTTTCCCGCATGTACTATGAGTTTCCGGACACCTTGTTTACACATTTTATTTTTTTGTTAATCGCATTTATTTTGTTCATATTTTTTCACTCGATTTGTTTATTTTATCTATGAATATCATTGTGCGTACAAGTGTGTAACAAATAAATTATTAATAAAAACAATGTTTAATACAAAATCTGAAGCAAGGTCCTAGACAACAACACCGCTTTTAGGCCACACGATACCCTCTATCCAGGGGACGAAGGCAGATATGCGAGTGTTGGTGACTGTGCAGGATGTATTCTTGTACCACGAGGATCCCAACCCCACCAGTAGGTGGGTGCAGGCCACCTCATGGCTGCTAGGTAGAGTCAATGGGGTGCCCTCGTAAAAGTCCTGAGAACAAGTAAAGTAATAAGGTGAACACATTCCAAATGGCAGATTATAAATTATTGAATCGGTTTTTAAACAGGATGGAGGGTAATTCTACCTTTTACGTTCCATTTGACGGGAGAGCTTTCTAAACGAATTTTGTGCACCAATCTCTTTTGTAAAAGTCCCAAATACGAGATGTGAAAAATGTGTTACAAGTCTTTCCATCTTTTTATCTCCTTGTACTTTGTATGGAAGAATATTTTATAAAAATAAAACTATATATGAGGTTGAAATGGGCTATACATTCTTTCCCCTTAAACCCGAGTAACAAATTCTTTCACAAATAGCACTGGAGATGCGTAAATATTGTTTTTTTTTTAATAATAATTTGTTCCAAAGCAAAAAAACCAATTTTGTTGGCAGCATAATAAAATTGTATTTTTTTTTCTACGGAAAACACTAATAAATGTTCCAACACTGGCTTAACTTCAGTAGAAACGGTATAATAAAGTAGCCTTTACTTTCAGATAATACTTTAATAATATAATTGGGGTATGGTGAGAACTATGTGATGAGTACATTCATAATGTATGTATTATTTTTAAAGATAGTTAGTGGTTTCAACTAAAATCCAATTCGTGGAAGTTTGTCCTTGTTTTCGCCCATAATACGGGTAAGTAGTCTGTGATTACTTTCATGGTCAATGGTTCTAATTGTGGTTCGGTGCGGTCAACCTAACCTAACCTAATACTGATAGTTCTGTCAAGTAGACTTAGTAGACTTCGCGCCCAAAAACGTGCATTTCCATTTTTCTCTTTTCTGATCCAAAATTTCTTCTGAATTCGTAAGATTTGTAAGTAAGTCCTGCAACTTTTCAATTCGAATGGTGGTCTTCCATCAGGACGATGCTGAAATTATTTTCAGCTTTGGAACTAGCCAAAAATCTAATAAAATTATTTCACTTAAATTATACGTGAAATAACAAAAACAATTATTTCCAAAGTTATTTGCACAAACACTAGAAATGCCTACCACATTGCGCGTGGAATGGCAGCCATTTCTTGGATGATGATTTCTTTCAATTGTGCATTTGATGCTGGTTTCACTACGTATACTCGATTCTACGAGTATCCCCATAGAAAGTAGTCAAGGGGAGTTAAGTCTGGACTCCCGGGAGGCCATGAAATATCCCCTCGGCAGGATATCTCTTTTACTGAGAACATCTCGTTTACAACTGCCATTGACTTTTTAGAAGTATGGCATCTTATTGAAACCATATCCTAGTGTTAGTTATAACCTTCAAATTGATGCAGCTGAGGATAGAAAACATTGTTGTGCACCGGTTTGAAGTCACAGATTTTCATCCCTGGTTTTCAAAGAAATAAGAACCGATGATTCCATGGGATGAAATTGCTGCCCAAACTGTGACTTTTGGCGAATGTACGGGCTTTTGATGTTTTGATTTTGGAATTTCTGCTGCCCAGTAATGACAATATTGTCTATTTACCTATTTACTGCCAAAAAAGATAATACAGTTCTTTCATTACAACCAGCCCTTCGCCTTGTCTAACATATCAAATAAACTACACAATTGTAAGGACAACACCTGCGTTCAGTTTAGGAACATTATATGGATGACATATAGTAATCTATGTACGGAAATGACACACCAAGTGAGTCCGATTATAATAATTTGAAGAAGACTGATTAAAAAGATGAATAAACGTACATCCATATATATGTACTTGCATCCAACATCCAGCCATTACGCTTTCTCTTTCCACAGTATCAGACCAAAGTTATGGACCATCACGTACATTCCGCGTGTCCACTTGCAGCGGACCAATTGTTATTAGGATGACTAAGATGTTGACAAACGGCTAAAAGACGTAAGTTAGTGCACATGATATCAAAGCCGCTTGGACTATTAAAAGGGCCCCATTTTCTCCTACAAATCAATCAACTGCACTGCGTTTATTGTTTGTAATTTTTTAATTTTATAACATTTAAATAAAGGTTAAAATATCCAAAGTACTATTTTTTAATAAAAAGTTAATTATAAAAGTTAACTCCCGAGAAACGCTCCATTACCACCCGCGCCCCTGTCCGCGGCGCCGCTTGACCACAATAACGTTTTGAAATTCGTAAATCTTTATGACCCACCCTGATAACGTCAGCTTTCTTCGAAATTTGCGTGAATACTATTTTTGTATTATTAAATTTCTTATAATATCAATGTTTAATAGTAAAAAAAAAAAATAATTTTAATTAAAAAAAAAAATTAAATAAGCTTGGTTTACAATGCATCCCAACGTTACATACCTGACATTCCCCAGTCGTGTTGACTGGGCGACTGCATATCTCCTTGTCATGTTTTATGCCGACAGGATGATAAGAACTACTAGTTCTAATAACTCTTGAGCATTCCTCCTGAGACACTATCTGCATTGTCGTCTGAAATATTGAAAAACAAACCAACTAATTGTTTTATCCAGTGAGAACAAATGCGCGAACAAATACTTTGTGCAACAAATAATCAAGGGGTAAATTAATGTGAATATATTTTTACTTTTCCAACTCCACACAGGACGCCCTGAGGAAAAAAATCCTCATAACCTATGTCATCTTTGTAGACGCTGTGTGTGCATGATCTTTTTAGGGAAATGAAGGAGAGGAAGTTCTGGGAAGGAAAAAGGTATGAGGGGTGGGTAGGATCTGGGGTCAATGTGTTCAGGGATGATGGACATGTTAATGCATACCTCACTCGGCAGAGCAAAGTGATGGGTCGAGAGAGTCAGACCTTCTTCTTCTTGTGCCCTGTCCGTTCAACGGACGTTGGCTATCATGTTGGCTATGCGGACTTTGTTTACTGCGGCCCGGAACAGCTCCACCGTAGACTGGCCAAACCACTGTCTCAGGTTTTTCAGCCATGAGGTTCTCCTTCTTTCAGGGCCCCGTCTTCCGGCAATCTTTCCCTGCATTATGAGATGCAAGATCTCATACTTCTCTGGATGTCTCATCACGTGTCCAAGATATTGAAGTTTTCGGATTTTTATAGTTTTAATTACTTCCTTTTCTTTATTCATCCGAACCATAACATCATTTGTAACCCTGTCCATCCAGCTTATTTTAAGTATTCTTTTGTAGATCCACATCTCGAATGCCTCAAGTCGCCTAATCAATTCTTGCGGCATTTGATTTCAACTGAAGATTCCCATCTATCATTTACACTGCAGCCCAAGTATACAATACTTTGGAGTGTTCAAAAGTTCTCCCTCAACCAGTCTCTTCTGATCAGGCCCGCCTCGTAGTAGGTGGGCAAACATGAACCTGGGCACCACCGGTGCAAGTCACCAAACGTAGCACACCACTTGGGGTAACCTATGGTAGAGGTGTTGATTATGCAATAAATGGTTTCCGAGGCGGCGATACGCATACCCACCTCCCAAATTAATAATTTATTTATTTTTATCTGTATTAGCTTAATGAATAGATTTAACATTAGGTACATAGTGGAGTGATAGGAGCTTTCTGGCACTTTCTTCTAATCAACACTGAATTATTGTACTTAGTGGGAATAACAAAGCAAAAACAATAAAAAAGTTTCTACCGCGCTACCTCAACTCAGGTGGTTTTAACATGTAGAACGGATGGACAGATAAAGGATGCCAGGAGAATATAATACGCGTAAGTGAATGGTAGAAGTGGGGGCCGCGCGAGGAAGACATGGCACAACCAATTGAATCAAGTACCTACTAGAGTTGGGTCATCTCAAAATTCAGAATAACAGAAGAGTAACTATGTATAAGACGATGTACGAATGTGAATGAAACTAGGAGTTTGTGTTAAAATAGCGGCGAACGATCTTTTCTGTCTACCCCTATGGGGAAACGGCTTGATTGTTAGACAACATTTTTTTTGGAATGTGCATTTAGTACTAGCGGCAGCTGTCAATCTTGCAATTATGACATCACTAGCTTTTTCCCGCGGCTTCGCTCGCATGGTATTAGGGGATTTCCACTCAGCCTCCTCCACCTTCCCTCTTCCCACTCCACTCCTCCCATCAATCCCCCTCCCCCTCGTCCCACACCCCTCCCCCTCGACCCACCCCTTCCTCCACCCCTCCCCCTTCCCTTCCATCCCTTCCTTCCCTCCCCCCTCTTCCACCCCACTCCGCCTCCTCCACCTTCCGTCTCTCCACTCTACTCCCCCCATCAACTCCTTCCCCCTCTCCCTCCACCCGCCACACCCCTCACCCCATGCCCCTCCACATTCCCTTTCCCCACACCACTCCCCCCATCAACCTCCTTCCCCCCATCCCCTACCCTTCCCCACACCCTCCTCCATCCTTCCCCCCCCCTCTCCCTCCCCTAACCCCCTCCCCACTCCCTCCTCCCCCTCCCCTTCCCCTCTCCACCAACACCCTCCCAACACACCCTTCCCCCTCCCCACTCCCCACACTCACCTCTCGCATTCCACACATTCATTCCCGTTACATTCAGTTCTCTAACTGCTCGCATGCCACTTATTATAATTTCTAAAATAAATTTCATAATGCCAGAACTCAACGGTAGTTTTATACAAAAAAAAAACGAACAAAAAAAAAGAATTATCCTATTTGGTTCAGTCGTTCGAGTTTATATATTTCGCATACATACGTATATTTCTGTGATTCATTTTTAGAGATAGTTATTAAGTACGAATTATTATTCTTCTTTTTATATTCTACCAAAATATCCAGTACGGCAGTTTTATACTTAAAAAATGCGATACCTGTCTATCCAATTAAAACAATAATTGTTCTGTGATGTCAAAATTTGAGAATGACATTTCGCAAAACAAAGGTTCTTAAATAAAAATTCTATTTTAGAAAATATTTAAATTAGCGAAGTACCTACTTCCCTAATAATTTGAATCGATTAAAGAATTATATATATCTTACTAATCGTGCCACCTATGTCAATTTTTTCATACAAATTTCGTAATGCCAGAGCTCTGTGTTGTTTATGTTTATATTATTGTAAAGTTTCATTAAAATCCATTCAGTAAAGTAGGAATTAGTATTTTATACGTATTTGAATTTTAACATCAAAGAGATGTCCATAGTAATCTAATTAAAAAAAAATCATCGTTTCCAAGGCGACAATTGGCGTTTGCAATAAATCGATTTAGTTAACGACAGAAAACGTATGAAAAATAATTTCATAACGCCAGAGATTATACATTACGCCAGAGCTTACCAATATATATAGCCTATAGATCTCGCAAATAATGTTGCTTTCTATTAGTGAAATAATTTTTTAAATCTATTCAGTAGTTTTTGCGTGAAAGAGTAACAAACATAAATCCATACAAACTTTCACCTTTATAATATTAGTAGGAAGGTTTGTTCATCATGAAGGCAGAGAGAAGTGTTCTAACCTTGTATTCAGTTAATGAGTTATCCCGCGAAGCGAAGATGAAGCCACTGTTGGGAAGAGAGGTGCCCGTGTGGAGACAGCAAGGTAGAATTCTGCTCGTAAATTTCACTCTTAAACGGAAAAATGGTAAAATACATATTTAAAAACAATAATTGGTTTTAGAAAAAACTGGTATCTTGATGCAATAATATTCTTTAACCCTTCAGGTGCCGAATTTCCAGCATGATGCATGACCTTCGACCAAGGGTCTTGTTCAAAGCGCATGACACACGTGAATATACAACAATAACATTCAATGACAGCTGTCGTGTTTTTAATTCTCTCTAGAAATTTCACAAAAAAAAACAAAAGTTCAAGCTAAAACCTAAATATCTATATTTCAATAAGTTTATAATAGTAAAGTCTTGTTATATCAGTTATATTAGCTAATATTACGTGCCAATATGACTACAAGAGCAACTGCAAAGACTGCACTAAATAATACAGACATACAACTCCTCCAACTCCTTGATAAAAAGTTTGAAGAATTTAAGGTGCAATTTCTGGAAATCGTGAGGAACGAGTATAAAGAAGAAATCGAAAAATTAAAAAATAAAATATTAACTCTTGAAAAAAAAATTGACACGAAAAAAAACAACAACCTTGAAAAAAGTCTGGAACAAAACGCCGTAATTCAAAGGGAATTTAACGAATTACAAAAACAATTGGACGCTAACGAACAACACGCACGCATAAATAACATAGAGATCATTGGAATACCAGAAAAAAAACAAGAAAACCTGACGGAGATTATCAAAAGCATCTATTCTGAATTAAAAATAGTAAGCCCTGAAGAAATTGAATACGCCACCCGAGTAACCCCCAAGGAGAAGATCGAAGGAAGACCGCGAAATATTATCGTTAAACTGAAGTGCAGAAAACAAAAAGATGATATCATGGCAGCAATCCGAACGAGAAGGGGCCTAACAGCAGAGGATATAAACTTGAATGGAAAACAAAGGATCTATATTAATGAACATTTAACACACAAAAACAAAATACTCTACACACAGGTCAGAGAGTTCACCAAAATTAACAAATATAAATTTTGCTGGATAAAAAACTGTAAAATTTATGTAAAACTAAACGAAAATTCAGATCACTATTGCATAAACTCATTTATCGACCTAGAAAAACTAAAAAAATACAATATTTCCATCAATAACGCTTAGAACATTCATATTAACCATATTCATATTAACATAAGAACCATCATATTAACTAATTGCATCATTAAAATGGAATCTCTAGAATTATATTATCAAAACTTAAGAGGCCTCAGAACTAAAACGAACACCTTTCTTCAAAATGTACTATTAAACAACTATGACATTATATGTCTCACTGAAACATGGCTTAACAATTCAATATTTAATGAGGAACTTTTCGATCCAAGATACCATGTTTACAGAAGAGATAGAGATTACCATAACCTCAAACAGAATCGCGGTGGTGGAGTTTTAATCGCAGTAAAAAATAAATTAATTTCTGAACAAAAAATAGAATGGGGATCAGAGGCGGAAGACATATGGGTAACGATTTCACTTCCCGGTAAAAAAATTCACATATGCACTTCATATATTGCACCTGACAGTAAACACCTCATAAATATTATGTCTCACATAAACAAAACATCACAAATTATGACAGATAACAACAATAATGATAGTTTCATTTTGATAGGAGATTACAACCTATCTCACTTACATTGGCTACCAATTAATGAGAACTGTGATTATATGTGTACTGAACCAATCAATTCATTGAATCCCGCCCATTTGAACTTTACACAATTTTTATCATTTAATAATCTGAAACAATATAACTCTCAGAGTAATAGTATAAATAACCTGGTAATATTGTATCTTACGCTGATGATACAGTAATAATTGTAAATGGAAAATCCTGGCTTGAAACTTACTTAAATGCATCAAAATGTATTGCACATGTCTCATCATGGCTAAACAGAAATAGACTCTTCCTAAACTACAATAAAACATCTTACCTACCTTTTTATAAAAACAGTAAAAACAAACCCCCCAATAACCTTAAAATTAGAATTCATAATGCTAACTGTAATCAAGTAATATGCTCATGCTCAATATGTATTGATACAAATTTAAATTGGCAATCACAAATTAATAATACCGTTTCTAAATTGAGATATCTTACGTACATATTTTACAGACTTAAAGAAGTATTGAATATTGACAAATTAAAAATGATTTATTTTTCTCTGGTGCAATCTTCACTCATGTACGGAATAATAGGATGGGGTGGTGCGCTTGATGTTTTTATAAAACTTTTACAAACAACTCAAAATTATATTGTCAAAGTTATGTTTAATAGAATTAAAACATTTTCAACAGATGCTTTATACAAAGAATCTAAACTATTCAGTCTCCGTAAACTATTTGTACTGCAAACTATGAAATATATCTATAAAAACAGAAACAAATTCGAAAAAAATGAAAACAGAACAAACATTAGAAATAATAATGTATACTATACCCCTCAAACAAACACAAAACAAATGCAAACTCACAGTAGTTTTATTGGACCTCGCACTTTTAACCTTTTACCAAAAAATATACAAGTTGCAACTAAACTTCCGCATTACATAAAAGAATTAAAAATATGGCTGAACCATACAGATGTAAAAACTCTATTAATTTAATTTTATATCAGTTTATGTTTCTCACAAACTTTACACTTATAACTGTTATTACACTATACACTAATTATTACCTTGTACACTATTGAACACACTTTTTGTACAAACTGTTTAAACAAATTTTAATAATGTTTTTGCTTCATATACCTACCACTGTTTGTTTTTTCTAGGTACTAAAATAAAATATATTTAACTATAACATTACCCACGCACAGGCTGCGCCTTAGTGGGTTCCCATTATTTTTATTATATCTAAAATATGTAACCATAAAATGTAAAATTGGGAAAAATAAAGGATTTAAAAAAAAAAAAAAAAACTCGCATTCTCGACTTAGCTGTAAGCAACATACCACTGAAAATTAGGCACAATAATATCTCATTAGTACCAGAAGATATTTATCATAAAACACTGCTAATTTCAATTCCTATTAAAAAAATAAATAAAAACCTGAAAACTAACGCAAAACAAATATTACTATACAGAAAAGCGGAATATTCAATAATAAACACAAAATTAAACGAAATTGATTGGGATCATAAACTTAACCATTTGAATACTCAACCCGCAACTGACGTCTTCTACAACATATTAAACAACATTAAAATAAATTATGTACCAACTAAACCAGCTAAAAATTGTAATTATCCGCCGTGGTACACATCATCTCTCATAAAAATAATTAAAGAGAAAAATAAATACCATAAAATTTTTAAAAAATTTCAAAATCCACGTAACTATCAAACGTTTTCTCTCTTAAGATCTAGACAAAAACGTATCGCACAACAACTCTACATTAATTATATACATACTGCTGAAAATAGCATAAATGGTAATCCTAAACTCTTCTGGAATCATTTTAATAACATGAAAAAAACACAATCGTCTCTTCCAAGGACGATGCACCTAGATGACAAAAAAGCAGAAAATGGCCAAGACATATGCAATATTTTCATGGAATATTTCCAATCAGTTTACATAAACGATAATAACCTACCAGACTTCGACATACCAGAAAACACAAATAACATAAATATCACCACGGTCAAATTCACACGAGAAATAATCTTAAAAGAAATAAAAGCTCTTGACATAAACACAAGCGCGGGGTGTGATGACATTCCCTCATACTTTATAGTTAATTGCGCGGAAACACTTGCAAAACCTCTCTGCATTATATATAATAAATCAATGAACGAAGGCACGGTACCTGAAATATGGAAAAGAGCCTATGTAACACCAATCCACAAAAATGGTGAAAAAAATAATGTTAAAAACTATCGGCCGATTTCAAAACTAACAATATTCAGTAAGTTAATGGAAAAATTGTTTACAAATATCTAAGCCCGCAACTGAATCACATCATTACAACAAAGCAACACGGTTTTACAAAAGGCAGAAATGTGGAAAGTAACCTCGTTCTTCTTACTGAATTCATTGTCGATCACATGGACAACCGCACTCAAGTAGATATCATTTATACAGACTTTGCCAAAGCATTTGATAAAATTAATCAAAAACTATTACTCAGAAAACTTTGGTCATTAGGTATACGTGGTAATTTATTTCGTTGGGTTACATCTTATATACTCAAGAGATCACAGGCAGTAGCAATAAAGGGTTTCGAATCAGATTTCAGTGAAATTTCCTCTGGGATCCAACAGGGTTCACATCTCGGACCATTATTTTTCATTTTATATATCAATGATTTGGTCAATGTTGTTAAATACTCTGAAATAGAATTATTTGCTGATGATGCCAAGCTATACAAGCCAATAAAAAGTCTAAACGATTGCGTCAATTTACAACATGATTTAAACAATATATTTACCTATTGCCAACAAAATCAACTATTTCTAAATGTCTCAAAATGTCATCATATTACCTTTTCAAGAAATAAAAATAAAACATTATTTAATTATTCTACAAATAACAACAACATTGCAACAGTCTTAGATATTCGTGATCTTGGAATAACCCTTGATAGTAAACTACAATATAACCTTCATATACAACAAATCACAAATAAAGCTGCTAAAATGTTAGGTTTTATCATGAGAAACACAAAACTTTTTAATAGTATCAACGTCATTAAGCAACTCTACTTTGCCTACGTACGAAGTCATTTGGAGTTTGCGTCAGTTGTTTGGTCTCCATTTTATAAAATCCATACGAACAAAATTGAAGCAATTCAAAACAAATTCCTCAAATATCTTTGTTACAAGTCATATGTAAGATTTAATAATTATGCAGAGGCAGCCTCATACTTTAAAATTGATTCATTGAGTGTACGAAGGCATCATAAGGATGCAATATTCCTGTATAAATTAGTTAACAATAATATTCAATGCCCAGAGTTGCTAAATAAAATTCAATTTAATGTACCTGCGCGTACAACACGCTCTTCTGTCCTGTTCAGGGTTGATCAATGCAAGACAAACTGCAAGCAAAATTCTTGTCTGAACAGACTATGCAATATTTACAATAGCATATTATCCAAGGTGGACATTTTCAATTCCGAACCTACCAAATATAAGGGGTACATAAAAGAGTATTTCTCTGATGTTCCATGAATATGTTATGTGTCTATGTTTCTATCGTTTATCTTTAATTCTGTTATGATTTGATTTATATGTACAATCTGGCTTCTTATGGTTACCAATGTATTGATATTTTATGTTTTATGTAAATTTTAGTTTTATATACTTAATCTTTTGTTTTATAAAATTTTTGATCTCATACTGCTTTATTATAAATTTATTATTTAATTTTTTTTATTACGCTGTTAATCAGAGGTAAAGTCACATGGAGGAAATCCATAATTGGTTTTATTTTGGCTATACAAACATGTACAAACTGTAAAAATGTAAACTGTCGATTTCCCGAAAATAAATAAATAAATAAATATAATAAAATATTCCATTATTGTTGTACACTCTGTCACCTTATTGGTATTTTTCTTTGCAAATATTAAAGTAACATTAAATAAAAATATAATTATTTTATTTTATTTATCAATGGATTAAAGTCACTAAAACATTGAAATGATTATTTTAATAAAGCTGCTAATTTCGATTGTAATTCTGTCTGTCTGTAACTTCAGTTCAATGAACAATAGAACTTTTGCTTTGAATTTAAGAACTAAAAAACTTTTGCTTTGAATTCAATGAACTATAGAACAGTGGCGTAGCGTGGGTTTCGGCCGCCCGGGGCGGAGGAAAATTTCAGCCGCTCCCCCCCCCGCCCCCTCCATAACTTCTACAGGTACTTCTTCCGCAGATTTTCAAGCGCTGACCGGGGGGGGGTAGATGATGGATATCCTATTTTTTTATGCTTGTGACAGAATTTCGCATCTACATCACGCATACGTATGGAATTCGAATTCGGTACACGATGAATCGGCAGCTTATTGTTATATTGATAACACAAATCTGGTTTAAATTAAACTAAATGTGCGGTGTATCAAAACTACACTGAGAACACAAAAATTTTTTTTCTTTGATTCTAGCGGCATTTACATACTGAACACAAAACGGGTTTTAATAAAATCTGTATGCGGTGAATTAAAACTACACTCAGAACATAAAAAGGGTTTTTCTGAATATAAAACTGGTTTTAATTAAAACTGTATGTGGTGAATTAAAACTACACTCAGAACATCGGGGTGGAGGAAAATTTCGCCGCCCCCTTATTTGGGTACTTCAAGCGGTGGGGGGGGGGGAGGGGTGGTGTATATGTAGACCTATTTATAAACGAGCCGAATTTTTTTAATAATCACATTTGACAAGTATTCTTTCAACGAAAATCATGTTTATAAATTTTACTACAAAGTTGATTGATAGAGTCCCCAAATAATAGTAACACACGCAATCACAATCAATTTCTCAGAATTTTACAGTATTATGCAACTCAAATGTAAAGCTTCACTTGATGCTCAATGAATCTGCAACTCGTTATTTAATTTATCGTTGTGTTCTGAACACAAAACCAGTTTGTGTGCGTTGAATTAAAACTACACTCAGAACATGAAAATGGTTTTTCTATGATTCTGGCATTAAATAAATAGTCTGCAACTAGAATTTTATAACTGCACATCGAATAACAGAATGTTTTCCTTCGAAATGTGTCAGCAGATGAATCCTATCGGAATTTTACATTCTGTACTGGTTTAAATTAAATCTGTACCTGGCGAATTAAAACTACATTCAGAATATGAAAATGGTTTTTCTTTGATTCTGGCGGCACACATAGTCTGCAAATAGAATAATATAACTGAACTTCAAATAAGAGGATGTTTTCCTTCGAAATGTGTCAACAGACAAATCCACAACTGGAAATTTACATTCTTAACACAAAATTGGTTTGAATTAAGTCTGTATGCGGCGAATTAAAAGTACATTCAGAAAATTAAAATGGTTTTTCTTTGATTCTGACAGTACATACAGAGTCTGCAACTAGAATTTTATAACTGAACTTCGAATAAGATAATGTTTTCCTTTAAATTGTGTCAGCAGATGAATCCTCAAATGGAATTTTACATACTGAAAACTGGTTTAACTTCAAATAATAAGAAAAAAAATATCCATAAACTTTTGCCTGTCAATGTTTACGCGCAAAATTTCCGGTTCTTCCCATGCATTTTAAATGTTCCTTTTAATTGTTTTTTTTTTATCCTTTTGCAAAAAACAAAATTGTTCTAAAATCTAGATAAAGTAATTTTTCCGACGTGTTTATTAGAACATTATTGTTTCTAAATATTAAAATTTTGGTTTTGGAAATGTGAATTGGCTCAAAAATACACCCCTGCGATTATTCGAATTAAAGTACCTAATATAGAATAAACTTAAAAATTTTAATACAGATTCCTTTTCTTAAAAAAATGTAATAAAACTGTATCTCAAGTTTTTATCGCAATCACAAATTTATATTAAAATTAAATGTCTGGGATATAATTTCACAATTTTATTTTAAAATTAAGTGTGTGGGATAATTTGCGTCTCCTGTGATTAGACGGGTTAAATTAAATCTGTATTTGGCGAATTAAAACTACAATCAGAATTTGAAAATGTTTTCTCTTTGATTCTGGCAGCACATACATATTGTCTGTTACTAGAATTTTATAACCACACTTCAAATAAAATAATGGTCTCTTTCGAAATGTATCAGCAGATGAATACACAACTGAAATTCATTTGTTAATCCATTCTGAACACAATTCTGGTTTTACTTAAAAGTAAATCTGTTTGCGAGTTATCAGCTTTGTTTAGTATTACTCTCATAATATGCGTATGGTTTTCCTACGAATTGCGAAATTTGCAGCTTAAAAAAATATAATTATTGATATTTTTAATAAATAATAAAAAAAGTTGGATTCGTAAATGAAAGTATCGTAGAACATTTTCAAATAATGATTTGAAGTGGTTTAAATTTTTCCTAGATAATATTATTATTTTTTGTGAAAATTTGCCGCCCCCCTAAAAGTGCCGCCCGGGGCGGGCCGCCCCCCCGCCCCCCCCACGCTACGCCACTGCTATAGAACTTATGTATGCTCTGAATTCAATGAATTATAAAATTTTTGCTTTGAATTAAATGAACTATAAAACTTTTGATGTGAATTCAATGAACGTTAGGACTTTTGCTTTTAATTTAAGATCTATAGAACTTTTGCTTTAAATTTAAAAACTGTAGAACTTTTGCTTTGAATTCAATGAACTATAGAACTTTTGCTATGAATTCAAAGTAATATAGAACTTTTGCTTTGAATTCAAGAACCATAGAACTTTTGCTTTGAATTTTCAAAATATAAAGGGTTTTTTGGAGAATTCAGAAAATCGATAAACTACCTATATTACATTTTTAACAGAAACTAATTTTAATTGCCATTTTAAAAATTGGAACTGTTTATTGAGAATTCAGACCATTTATAATTTTTCATGATATGGCCTAGTTCTAGCAAGCTATTTATATACAGAAGAGTGTGACAATGGAATCTGTGACAATGATATTTTGCACACTTGAGGTAATCCAACCGCTTTCCCACCCTGGTATAAGTACCTAACATATGGTTACTCCTTCAGGGCTCCCACAAGGACTCTATTTTTTTATATAAACGAAGCTACTTGTATGTTGAACGAAGCTAAACCCTCAAATGTCCCTGCAAAGCAGAGAGTTAATCAGTAATGGGGTGATGGGTTAGTTATAATGATTGATGAACATAGCATGAAATAATATAGAAAATACATTGATAGAATAATAAAATAAAAAAAAAACATCGAAGCCATCGCCCCAAACAATGGAAAAATTATAACAGAAAAAAAGAAGAAAAACTAAACTTACAAATAATGTCACCTGTAAAATGCAGGGACAGAGGTAAGGTAAACAATACAAATACAAAAGTTCAAATGAACTATCGCAACCAAAAATTTACATATACAATGCAATCCACAGCAAAATCACAATAAGAAACAAAAAGACAAGAAAATAAATAAATTGAATGAAAGCATACTAAAGATAAAGACAAAGAGAGGATCATTTGCGACCATAATCGGTCATCGTGACCTGAATATCTATTGCGGCTATCTGTGCTGGACAATTTCTGACAGCTTCACCCGCAGGGTGATCATCCTTTTTTTTAAACCGTCTGCATGTAGCACAAACAGCGGCCTCTGCCTTTTTGGGGAAATCCTCTAGATCATGACAACTATCGGCACAATGGCGATATGTAATTTTATATACGATATTTTGCATACTCAACTATCATAACAAAAGGGAGGTCACTGCCTATATCAGATTTCTATACTCTACGCAAAGCTCGGGCAAGGCCGATGACTGCCGCCAACCGTCTGGAGCCAGTGAAACTGTGGTATCCTCAATTGGGATATGTTGTGAGGCTGAAGGCAGTGGGGTGGGGAAGGAGATGGGGAAGAGGAAGGTGGGGAAGTACCTGGCTGTTCCGATTTGGTCATCAAACACGGCTAAAACCAATTCAAGCAAAGTTTCATTTCTGAATGGTGTTTTTACACTAGGTAATGGTGTTTTTACACTAGGTACTGATACTGAGAGCATCTTCCACTCTGGAACGTGCCGTAAATATATAAGATATTATAAAATGATTTAATTGTGAAAAAATACAAATTGAATTTTCTTACACACCGAGATTCGAATCCGCGAATTCCAGATTACCAGTCGAGAGCCTTATCCCTTGACCACGAAGGCCGTAAGATTTGTAACATTGATAAAATGAGTACGTATGTACCTAAAAGTTTATAAAATGGAATGGAGAAATACAGCAATCGGAAGTTTCCGGAGAGAGCTCGGTTGCTATAGTTAACGTCCGAAGAGCATATGGTCTGAAATGCTTAATCCCGTTGAACATATTGTTGGTGTGTTATTTTTATTTAAAATTATTTCAATATTTTAAATAATTATGAAATACTTACTCTCTGTCTAGCCGAAGAAGGGCGATGTCGTTGTATGCTATGGAGTAGGTTCTGTTGAATAGCGGGTGGATGGATTGTTTAGTGACGCCATATATCTCATCTGGATTGTACCGGGGTATAAAAGTCCCGCCCAATCCGACAAACTTCGCACCATTGGAGCTAAAACAAAAGACGCTTTTTTAATTCTAAATATGTCCTTACACTTTCAGATAAGGACATATTTAGAATTAAAGAAGCGACAAAGAAGAATCATCTGAAGAATGGTACATGTTCGATTGTAGTAAACAATTTCAAAATGAACCGTTGAAGTTTCAAACAGCATTCCTATAAAGAAAATGTCAAAAATATAATAGAGCCTTCAGGCCTTGGGCCTATTTTGTCGGAAGGTCAAAATATTTCCGTTTTGCAATAAAAAGGTGTCCAAAAAGGGTATTGGGTGATTGATGGTGCAATAAAATAAAAAATTTATAAATAATCAAATAAGTGGTTTATGTTTTATTTACAGACACTGAACGGGAAATTATTTTGAAAAACATACAAACAAGTTAGTAGCCCGCCTCACTAGACTAAGTCTGTTCCGAGGCGGGTACATATATATATATATATACATAAACTTACACACATATACATAATGGTGTCTAGATAACGACCATCACGCTGCTGGCACTCCTCTAACCATGATCTAAGATTAGTAAAACCGCGCAAATTATTTTGAAAAAATAATGGTTGTGTGCTCGCCCGCGTCCTTCTCCGTGGAAATATCGACCGATGATGCCTTTAGCAGACATTCCAGCCCAGACTATGACCTTTGGGCTTTGGAGTGGTCGCTGATGTTTCTATTTATTTATTTATTTATTTATTAATCATTAATGCCCTTATGGGCTATTACACACATTTACATTTTTATGTTTTAGTGCATACAGGTGTGTTTAGAATACAAAGAAAAATTTAAATAGTTTTTATACATGGTACATAGAAATAGAGCTGGTAAGTTAAAATTATAGCATTATACAATAAAGAGAAAAAAATCAGTTTTATATGTATATACGTATATAACAAATAATAATAATGGTGAGTTTTTAATATATGTGCAATTTATGTGTTGAATACATAGCGAAGTTGATTTTAAACAAAAATACATACTACCGACTTGCACCGCACTAAAATTAATATACAAAACGATTCCCTTTTGACTAATTACTTTATCGTCAGAATTTATTGATGTTGGATTTTACCAAAGATATTCAAATACAGAAGAGATATGCTATGGTGTCCGCGCAACTGTCGCCGGACTACGCGCTAATTAGCGTAGTTTTCATACAAAAAGAATTTGTTCATTTCGTTAATTTTTTGTAAATGTGCATTAATATTGGTTAACAATATATTTTGAACAAGGAAAGAATTCGTTCATTTAGTTTAACGTTCGTTTGGTTTATTCGTTAATTATTTGTTCTTTTAGTTTATTTGTTAATTGGTAAACAATATCGGCGACACCTGGAAGCGCAGACCCACATAGTAAAAACAGCAGATTGCACATCTACTTATATTTCAATATCTTTGGATTTTACTCAGTCCAGTAGCGACAATTCTGCTTAATAACGTATCCGTTTAAATGAAAATTGGCTTCGTCGCCAAACAAAATGTTTTCAAAGCTAGAGATCCTCTCTATCATTTCATTGGCAAATCTTAGTCGATTACCGTAATCGGTGTCCTTCAGTTCTTCAACCACCCGGATTTTATAAGCTTTAAGATGTAATTCTTTCTTCAAAATTAACCGCAAAGACGATTTTTTGATATTGAGTGCTTGACTTTTTTTTGCGAATGGATAAAGATGGATTTTTGCCAAAGGAAGCCTTACTTCTTCGATCGTTTTTTCACCCCTAATAGACCGTAGGTGACCCGTGTTTTGAATTCGCACAGTTAATCCGGTATTTTCAAACATCCAAATCTTCGAACTTCTATTCTCTCGTCACTTGGTGCATTGCGAGAAAGATATTCCGCACGATTAAAACGCTCAGCGCTGACTTTATAAAATCATCGTTTCAAAACCGCGAAGAAACCACGTTCAAAATGTATAATTCAAAATGAACATAAATAAATATATATAAATTTAGAATGCAAACATCAAAAAGCTTTTAAAAACTGCCCACCTTACGTTTTTTCTAATTAAAATTACTGACAACAAACGCACATATTTTATTAGCCATATGTATTTTCATAAACGAAATCTTCAACTCACTTTTTTGTTGCTTCGTGTAAAAATTATTAATGAAAAATTTTATAATTTTTTTCAAATTGCTATCGAAAACTTTGGTTTGTTAAGGTGAACATTTTGATTATTTTGAGTTTAATTTTTATTTGATTTGAATATGAAACGCGGTGTTTACTCTTTCTAACAACGTTTCGATCATATTTTATATAGATATTAAGGGAAACACTACGATTTCTATGAGATCTACAAAGGTTGATCTAAAAAGCGAACAAATTTACCTGAGGGGTTAACAAAACTTTGAATTTCTCAGTTTCAAAAACTTCAACATAATTTACCGACAAATTTGAAGAATTACCAATCATCGCCTAACAAAATCAAAACGTTTCTATAAAAACTTTCCGACACATTTTCCTAGCAAAAAAATTCTATCCATTTTCCCAAAAGGATAGAATTTTTATTAAATTTTAAAATATATATATGTTGTGGTATAAATCAATTATTCAAACAAAACTCAAATCAACAGGATTCATGGACGGCCAGAAGTGATGTAAGTCCTGGAGTGACGGACGTACGAATCCATTTCTCTCGCTGCGGTGCAAGGCTTAAGTGAACATCTGTTTTCGAGTAAATCATGTCCGAATTAGAATTTTTTACTGGCATATTAATGTTACTTTCAAATTTATAAAACGCGTTAAAGCATAGACCCGACTTTAATTTATTTATTTGTTTCTCACCGTACGTAAATCATATGTTCATTTGTAAGTACAAGTATTAGCCTCACTAGGACCAGAGATGTATAAAATGGGTACACAAAACCATTTGAAATTCAAAATGGAAATGCGTCAAAACTTTTCCATTTGAAAATGCAAAATGTAAAATGGTTTTTTTAAAATGCATTTCAAATGAAAAAGCAAAATACCTATTTTCAAAATGCATTTAAAATGCCAAATGGTTTATCAGGTCAAACAATGAAATAATAAAAACAAACAACCTTCTAGGGATAATTTAATGTTTACACAATATTCGTTTGAAACTATGCTTTTCGAAAATATATCATGTCCAATAAAGATACCTAATGATACGACACTCAATGTACTTGCTATTTATAGACCACCAAATCTTAGTAAACAATCATTCATAAATGAACTCTCTTCATTACTAAATAAACATTCGAACCACAATGAAAATATGTTAATATTTGGTGATGTAAATCCGATTCTGCTTAATGATATTCTATCCTATCGACGATTGTTCGTCTTTGGGATTTGATGGGTTTCGTCGCACCGGTTGTTTTATTAGCTAAACTTATAATTTAATCTCCATGGGAGTACAACCTGGATTGGGAAGATACTCCTCCTGTCACCGTTGTCACGCTTTGGCATCAGTTTGAAAAGGAATCGCCATTATTGCAATTTATTAAAATTCCTCGCTCTTTAGGTGTCGAATACCACTGTGTATTAACACTTAACGGATTTTCTGACGTAAGCAAACGCGCATTTGAAGGCGTTATATACTTACATGTTTACTGTCCAAATACTAACAAAACCACAATTAGCTTATTATGCGCCAAATCTAAGGTGCACGATTTAATTTGCGCGTCTAGAATTATGTGGAGCGCTGGTACTTGCGCGATTAATGCGTACGGTCACTAACGCCTACGCAACAAATTCGAAAGTTCATAAGATTTTAGGCTTTTGTGACAGCACGGTCGTGCTAGCATGGATAAATTCCCCGCCCTCTAAATGGTAGACCATCGTTGCCAATCGCGTATCACAAATACAAGATCATCTGGAGGCTGAATGCTTCCATCATACAAAAGGTAAAGACGATCTCACTGACTGCCGGTCGTATGGACTAACCCCCGCTCAGCTAATAGACCATACATTATGGTTTAAGGGCCCCGCTTTTTGCTCAGTTACCTAAAAGTGATTGGCCTCTACAACGTTTTGATTCAAAATCTGTACCTGGGGTCCTAGCATGGTCGATCGATATAACCCTATATCAATACGATATCGGTAAAATCCGTCATTTATGGTCAGTTATCAATATGTGCTAGCACGCTCAACAATTGTTAAGGGATATTCCGACCGACGATTGACAAAAGCCTGTCAAATCGTATGCATTCTTGGTTGATAAAACCCCAATATTAATACGAAATGTAATAAATCCGTCGTCTATGGTCAGTTAGCGATATTTGCGAGCACAGTGAACATACGATTCCGACAGTCGGTTGACAAAAGACGCCGTTTTTACCGTGGCTTCCGGAGTGACAGATAAGCTGTCAATGTACAGATTTTTTTAAATAATGTCGTTTGTTACGCAAAATAACTGGCTAATTAATGAGTAGAGGTGAACTAAAAAAACTCTCAGAATTTAAAGAAATCGTATACGTATACGAGACCCATAGACTCAGTTATTTCATGAGGCGATCAATTAATTGCTTTCAATTCGAGAAACGAAATTTGTTAAAATGTCGTTTAGTCTCAAAAAGTATCTACATACGAAACGCCAATATTTATTTGAGTTCGAATTTCAATTCGAAATTGTCAATTTATTGGTATTTTTCATTTTTACGCAGCACATTTCAAATTAAGAAACGAAAATTCATTAAAAGATCGCCAGTGTTGCCATCGTGTGAGATCGTATGTCGATTCCTTATTTATTTCCCTTCGACGTCGGTCTGCCTATCGATGGCGCAAGCGTGCTAGGGCAATCGGTTCGTTATCGATACGAGATTGTAAATCACCCTGTCGTTTGTTTGACTGGCGATATACCTACGCAACTTTATTAATAATGACATTCTTTCTGCATAATTACTGGTTTATTAATGAACGGGGGCAGATTATCGAAGATTGCAGGATTGAATTAAATCGGAATTCAGACGTTTTCGTTTGACAGTTTCGTACTTACGAATATATCTCGTATTATGGCTAATGATCTCATTGTCCAATTAACTCCTTTTTATTGTCAAAAAATACATGCGGACTTCCTACGTACATTAAAGTGTGTGTATTTAATATTATTATGATATCTCAGCAAAAATCTCGGTGTAAATGGATCTTTAAATGTTCAAAAGAAAAGATTATTAGTTAGTTGTCATATTATTACATTAATGGACTAAGATGTTTTTGACAGGTATTATAGACCGGGAGCCTGGCTACACAAACACACGTCATCGAGTACACAGATGAAACTACTTTGTAGTGATAATGTAAATTTAGTAAGCCTTAAACAAGCTAGTCTGCCGGTGCACATCTTGGAAGGTTCCACGCAGTCATGGAAATAGTGAGCGATTTTTGAAGTAAAACTTCTTTATGCACGCTCGACATGGGGGGTAGGCTGGTGAATGCGTTACGAAAAAGGATATTATATACATTTTATGCGAACGGTAATCAATGCGAACGGTGGGCGAACGGTTGGGCCTTTGGGGGGATGGGAATGGGAATGGGAATGGGAATGGGAATGGGAATGGGAATGGGAATGGGAATGGGAATGGGAATGGGAATGGGAATGGGAATGGGAATGGGAATGGGAATGGGAATGGGAATGGGAATGGGAATGGGAATGGGAATGGGAATGGGAATGGGAATGGGAATGGGAATGGGAATGGGAATGGGAATGGGAATGGGAATGGGAATGGGAATGGGAATGGGAATGGGAATGGGAATGGGAATGGGAATGGGAATGGGAATGGGAATGGGAATGGGAATGGGAATGGGAATGGGAATGGGAATGGGAATGGGAATGGGAATGGGAATGGGAATGGGAATGGGAATGGGAATGGGAATGGGAATGGGAATGGGAATGGGAATGGGAATGGGAATGGGAATGGGAATGGGAATGGGAATGGGAATGGGAATGGGAATGGGAATGGGAATGGGAATGGGAATGGGAATGGGAATGGGAATGGGAATGGGAATGGGAATGGGAATGGGAATGGGAATGGGAATGGGGATGGGGATTGGGATGGGGATGGGTACCCGGCACGCGTTGCAAGGACACTGTAACCTTGGGATCAACTTAACTGTAATGGTTCCATCCTATATAACATTATATACAACGGGAACCCGGCATAAGTTAGTGAAGTTTTACTTCAGTCGTGTGGTCTAAAACACACTCGTTTTTATTCGAAAAAATTACGTCATCGGTTGCACGAACGGGAATGGTTTCATATGATAAAGGTCGATTAGTAGATGAGAAAATTAGCAGGTCTGCCAACCGGCAGCCTGGCACGTTCGCAGGCAGCCGGTGTTAAATTGGGATAGAAATTAGTAAATTTTACGTCATCGAGTACACGAATGAAACCAACGAATAACTGTATTCTAGATTCTAAACCATCCCATTGAAGAATTTCTCTAGTTCCATGACTGCGCGGAATCTGCCAAGAGGCGCGGCGCACCAGCTTTTTTAAGGCTTACTAAATGTCCATTATCACTTCAAAGTAGTTTCATCCGTGTACTCGTAAGGTTTGTGTACCGGCTCCCGGTCTAAAACTCCGATTCCATAGACATTGTGACAGCTACATAGAAAGTACCTCAAGTGTTGCCAGCGTATAACAATTTCTTTTTGATTACCTTACATTGCTTATGAATATCGGTTCGGTACAAAATCGTCGGTTGTTATGCCATGTCGATTCGATATTGTAAAGATAACGATTTCAGTGTGCTAGGACCCCTGATCCACCAACAGAAAACAAAATTTTTGATGGCAGTTTAAAACAATAACCGCCTCAAAACGGTTGAACGCCGTTATTATGTGCACTAGCTTCTCGTGTCAATTCTTGGCCGAAATTAATTTGAATTGTAATTTTTATTTTTCGTTTCATTAAGAAACTACCATGAACATTCGAATTAAGTCATACTGTCATTGCAGAACTCGCGGTTACAAAATCGGTACAGCAAGAATATTTCTCCGAAGTTATGACGCCAATGACTGATGGAATGAAACTTCCGCGCGCAATTCCAAAATTGAATCCCTTTTTTCATGACGGTGTTCTAAGGGTAGGGGGCAGGTTGAAAAACGCTGAATTAGACATTGACAGTTGTTATCCCATTTTATTACCCATTCGTGATCATGTAGTCGATTTAATAATTATTATTATTTATTAATTTATAAACTAACGTTTAGACAAGATTTTTATGCATAGCACAAAGGGTAACAATTATTATAAGCAATAATTGTCAGCCTGAAACACTCATTTACATTGAAAAATCTTCCGAGAAAAGATACTTGTCGCCAACGGGACTTGAACCCGTGTCCTTCTGATTGCCGGTCGGATGCTCTGACCACTGAGCTATGGCCGCCATAAGGACACGGGTTCAAGTCCCGTTTGCGGCAAGTATCTTTTCTCGGAAGATTTTTCAATATAAATGAGTGTTTCAGGCTGACAATTATTGCTTATAATAATTGTTGATTTAATAATAGATTACTATTATATCAAGAATTTACATACTGGTCCTACTTTACTCATGTCTTTGCTAAGACAAAGGTTCTAGATTCTTTCCTTGCGTTATCTGGTTAGGAAGCGAGTGCATCAGTGCAATACGTGCTTTAAGATTAATCCCAAACCGCAATTCCCAAAAATAGGAGATTTACCCGCCTGCCGCGTCCACGAAGCCAAAGCTTTTCTACACACAGGTGTTGACAACGCTGGCCCGCTTCAAATAATCCCTTACAGACGTTGGGGTTTTCGCAGTCAAAAGGCTTATGTTTGCCTATTTATTTGCCTGGTGACCCTGGTGAAGTCTTTCTCAACGCTTTCAAACGTTTTATTGATATATGTGATCGTCGTGGTACTGTGAGCGTTATGTACTCTGATGATACTCGTAAGTCCCATTTAAAATCTTTATTTGAACTCATGGAGTCGCCTAATTATAAAAAAAGAACTCTCAGATAATCTACGGGAAAATCACATCAAATGGAAAATAAATCCTCCTCAATCGCCACATTTTGGTGGGATTTGGGAAAGAAAATTAAAATGTGTAAAGAGTTGCTGAAATAAAATAGTGGGCACATCTTTTCTCACGTATGAAGAGATGCAGACAGTGCTTTCTCAGATTGAAGCACTTCTAAATTTACGTTCGCTGTCCGTACTGAGCGTTACCGTGCTTCAGCTCCGTTGCCTCTTACTCCTTCGCATTCTTTAACTTTTACTCCGTGAAAATCTGTACCCGCTGCTGACTTAACCAACGAGTTAGTAAACTTGATGCAAAGGAAGCAACTCGTGGATCACCTCGTTCAGACTTTCTGGAACCGTTGGCGCATCTCATCAAAAATGGAACACGAGTGTGAACCCGGTAACAACGGTCACTGTCGTAATCATAAAGTGTGACAATATCGCGCCTCTTTAATGGCCCGATGGCAGACTATTCAATGTCTATTCCGGTGCAGACGGAGTAATTCGCATTTCTGACGTTAAGGTGGATCGCATTCCGAGAGTCAACGTGATTTTTCCGTTTCCATATTAAAATGTAAATTCATTTAAAATCATTTGAGTTACGAAAACTCGTTGCGAAGTATTTTCCTCTCGAAATAGAGGGATCATTTTAGATTGTCAACCGCGTGTACCTTGGAACTGGATCGGGTTTTATTCCGTTGAATCCTTAAGCTAAATAACTGACCGGACTAGCGACATTGCAGGATCGTCCCGCAGTGGGTGGGAAATTATAATATTTTATCATCAAACTTGGAGATCCCTCAATATACCGTCTGCCGGACTGTGTTCTTTACATAGAACGCAGTTACCCTGTCTGTGGCACTGGACCTGATCAGACACCTGTTGCAACCGCTCATCACTGGAAGATGAATGTTGGACTGTTGGAGTGCAGCACCCTGGGCGGGGTCACACATCTTCCATCAATCCTCGTTGCTGTCGTCAAGAATAGTGTTTTAATTAGATAGCTAGGCAATACATTTGGTCGATCCTGGGGTAAACCACCATACAATATTATCTTATGTTATAATTGTATATAATTCGTAAATGAAATTTGTTATTCAAATAAATACCGTTTATCATTTCTAATCCTTTTGTATTGACTTCAAATTATGTATTCTCCAAGGCCCTGAAAGAGGATTTTGCTCTCCCTTCTGCTAGCTTGGTCCATCGACCAGTGACGCCCTTAATTAAATAAAAGCTAGCAGATACAGACAAATTCTCACTTCCCACATTATCTACACAAAAACTTTACTCCGGTAACATTCAAGCTCACTCAATGCATTCCATATCAAATGGTATTAATTCACTGTATAAAAAGCTGTATTCAAACTCATTCGTCATTTTACAACGCATTAATGGTTTTAAATATCTCATTTGTTAACTACAACACGTTAACTCATAATCACCATAACAATGCATTTATAAATATTTCATTTATTTGGATTTTATTGCAAACAGGAAATATTTTGACGTATTGACAAAATAGGCGGAAGGCCTGAGGGATTAAATAAATTGTATTATTCCATCAAAATGTGATGAAAAGAGTTTGGGCTATTTCGGTATGGGAAAGGGGAGGAAATGGAGAAGAGGAAAGTGGAGCAATACCTGGTGAAATACGGCTTAAGCCATTTCATCCCGAATGGCGGTGGTCTTTCACGACTTTCATCAAGGCGACGCTGGCGCTGGGGGTATCTACCACCGTGTGCGGCATGAATAAAATTATTGTCAACACTTTCCTTGTCGTATCCTTTTCATGATAATTTGCTAAATGAGACTTTCAATTTGAAAATTTGACGGTCTTATACATATAATGTCTCATCAATGTATTTTGTAAATATTCCTAGCATCTCTCCATTTTTTTCCAAAGGATTCCTTTTCTGCTAGGCGTCCGTTAACAAGGCCGCCTTTCCCAGAAGCCACGTAGAGGAGAGAACTTCACTGTCACCACGAGAAGGCTATTGGACCATCTCGCCTTCCTGGCTACAGCGGTGGAAGTCTCATAGTTAGAATAGCTTAGGAAAAGTATACAATGGTCCCAGGGGTGAGTTTTTACCTATCCTTTTAATGCTTGTACCCTTTCGAAATTGGTTTAAAACATGGTTTTAATATTACTCCAGTACCAGTACCTGTTTCTTTGTAGAAAACCTTTCTTACAAATCCTATTCAGAAATGCCATAAAAATCAAATGCCCACGCTCTATAGATGAGTTTCAGGTTCTACTGCAGATTGAGATACCTTGACCTTGAGTCAAGGTTTGGCGTCCAAGGTTCCCTCAGAGGCACCAAAATCAATTTGTGGTATTCCTTTTTATTGACCTAGATATTCACTTCATAACATTTAGTCACATATGACTTTCCTGTAATAATACCTACATGAAATTTGGCAGCCACGTGCGAAACAATTACAGAAATCTGTTCTACTTTGCCAAATAGTTTTAACTTTCTCAAAAAAAAAGTTTTGCTTATTTGAAATTCATGTAATTTCAAACATAATTTCTTGGTCTGTGAACTGATAAACAAGCAAAGTTAGACAATCACAGAGGTATGGTTACGAAATCTCAAGATGTGAAGTTTTAAGTGCTAGGTGTCATTGACAAAAAAGGTCCGCAGTTACAGAAGACAACGAATTGCCTCACGCTAATAAGATGAGACCCCTATTTTTTCTTTGATTTTTTATTATTTTTTTTTTATTGAATTTGTTGAAGATTTTGTTTTTGACCTAATATCATTCTTAAGCCCTAATCAGAATTAAGGTTTAGAAAGAACAACCATTGGACCACGAGACACAGTATGGGGTGCCACGATTCCACCAGTGCATCGATGCTTGCTTGACTTTATAATGCATGGCTTTTAATACTGGTTTGAAAACGTAGCTTTAATTGACACCCAGTTGTGGCACCACTATGGGTATAACTGATAGAATTTCAAGTTTACAAAAAACACACATTTCATGTGTTGAACTTTTGTATTATATATAATTAAGATACATCGAGAACACTGCCGTACTTGCATATTGGTTTAAGCCTCAATTACATTGAGCGAGTTAACGAGCTACTACTTACTAAGTTAAAAAGCGGGTGAATCAGTGAGTGAGATTGTCATGATGACACACAAAATTGTCCATTCGCTCAGTAGCAACTAATTCCGACCATATTTTTGTAGGAAACTGAGCTCGCAGGTCGCTGCTAGCGTCATTAGCGAGAAAAACGACGCCTGCGTAAACTAATTCTGTCAGATGTTTGACTTTTGAAATCAGATATTTATTGGCAGCCATTTTGAACGCATAAATAAATCAAACACGAGTAAGCGAGAAGCGAGTAGCAAGTAAAGTTGACGATCTTTCAACTTTTTTCGTCGATTGTCAACAATCTGCCAGTTAGCAAGTAACACGATTACACTGAGCGAGTTTTCTAACAGATTGTGAATTTCCCAGATAGTAGCTTGTAAACTCGCCCAATGTCATGGATGCTTTATTAATGTATATGTCTTGACGAATCACCGACATGCATGAGATACATAAAGGAAAAAAATGAGATCAGGTGTTTTCAAAACCCGTTTGTTTTTCTGATTCAAATATTCAAGTATGAAACAAAGTATGTATGAAAAAATAGGCAGGAAGAAGTAAAACAAGAATAGCCGAGAAGTAAGAAGAGGCAAGGGAAAGTAAGAAAAAACAAAGAAAATTAGAAGACGCAAGAAGATATGATAAGGAAAAAAGTTAAGATGAAACAAGAAAATGGCAGCAGAGACTAGGAGAGCTAATACGAGCCAAGAAGAGACTAGAAAATACTAGAAGAGACAAAAATGTACTTGAAGAGTCGGTAAGTGGTGAAAAGATTTACGATGCGCTAAGAGAAAATAAGATGAGCCAAGAAAGCGATAGAAAATGAAAAAGAAGGAAAAAAGAGATAAGAAGAGGTAAGAGCATAAAAAAACAAGAATTGCTAAGAAGAGATGATAAGATCCTAGAAGACACAAGTAGAAACAAGAAGTGACAAGAAGAGACAAGAAAAGACAATAAAAACAACAAAGAGCCGACCCGTGAAGAGACAGGAAGAGCCTAAAAGCGGCAAGAAGAGAAGAAAGCTGCAAGAACAACCAAAAACAGACTAGCGGAGACAAGAAGATTTAAGAAGAGACGAGAAGATTCAAGAAGAGGCAAAAAGTGACATAGTGAGCCAAGGAGAGGCGAGCAGATCTAAAAAGAGACTAAAAGAAGCAAGAAGATTCAAGAATCGGCAAGAAGCGACAAGGCATGCCGAGGAGAGAAGGTAAGATCCCGGAAGAGACAAGAAGAAGAAAGAAGGGACAAGAAGAGACAAGAATAGTCACAAAGAAACCAAGGAAAGCCGTGAAGAGACGGAAAGATTAAAAAAGCGGCAAGAAGAGATAAGATGAGCCAAGGAGAGAAAAGAAGATGCAAGAAAAAGCAAGAAGAGACAAGGAGAGATAAGAAATTCCCAGAAGAAAGAAGGCATAAAGAAAGGGGGAATTTTTTTTGGCTCAATCTATTTCTTCATTCTACCCCAAACTAAATTTTACTAACCTAAATTCCAATATTTGCTAATAAGGTTGCCATGTACACCGGTCCTTCCTCAGAGCACGTATTCCAAGTCAGTACCCCGAAATAATGAAATGTATATATAGGTACTTAAGTACCTACCTACTTAATTATGAACCGTACTTACAAACACTTTTGTAACATTCTTAAATTTCAATTAAAGAATATTTATATATTTTGGCCATGGAAACGTCACTTTCTCAATGATGATTCTTTTTTTCTTTTGGCAGGTGGGTACCATAATATACATAGAACAAATAAAAAGTCCAAAAAAGCACGACAATTTCACATTTGAAAATATAATCTTTAAATAACCATTAACAGAGCCACTGTCCTGAACCGGAAACGGATCGAATAAATAAATTTTCATACAGATGACACACAAAAAGGAGGAGTTAAAACAGGACTTCGCAACGCTCAGTCAATAATAATTTAAAGTAGATTCACCAGTTGCTCGCTTATACCACGAGTTTCCAGACCACGTATATAGCACCAGTTTTGTAAAATAACTCCTCAAAGGTGCTCAAATATTTAAAACATGATCATTAAAATTCCAAATCAATTCGTTTGTCTATATTCATCGTTGCGGTCATTATTTTAAGGACTAGTTAAATTTTTAAATATAGAAACAATAAACTCACCCAATCCGTTCAATGGTGTATGCAGAACACAACACCCACTGGTCACTCACTAGACTTACAGGTTGACCCCACCAGGCAATGTTTCCTCTCTGACCTAATCCAACATGTCCCTGAGAACACAACACGACATCCAAATATTATTCTCCAAGCAAGTTTAATATTAATTGGTTGATTTAGTTATCTCATCTGTTTTTTATATGAATACCGCACAAGAGTCCAAACTTGGAGTATTTTGTTTGACTGAAGGTAGTGGGGAGGGGAAGTAGATGACAATTGAGATCTAGCCACAAAACACGGTTACAGACTTTCCAACAACGCAACGTTTCAATTCTGAGTGGTGGTCTTACACCCGGGCGATACCGAGAGTATCTTCCACTTTAGAACATGTCGCAAATATGTAATATAAATACGAGACAATTTTTTTTTCATTGTCTCTACAAAGGAGATTTTTTTTTTACATTCACTCCACACAGGAGGTCCTGAGGAAAATAATTTCCCTCAGGGCCATCTGGGATGCTGTGTGGATGGTCTTTTGAGGAGAGGAAGGAATGAATATTGGTTTTGAAGAGACCCATGTTGTAGGAAGGAGGAAACAAAGAGGCCGGCAAATCATTCCACAATCGAGCTTTTGAACACAAGAACGAGTCGAAGAAACGACCCGATCACGTTTGACAAATGTCAACCGTGTACAAATCTATGACTATGTACCGGTGCCGAAGGGATCAATGATGCTCGTTCCTCAGAGCATCTTCCATTGAAATACCGGTAGAACAAGGATAGCATTCCCACCCAACGCCTGTGCTCTAAAGATTGCAATCCGTCTGTTAAGATGGGAGAATCTATTAAACGGACCACCCGTTCCTGCACAGAGTCGAGTGTATTTTACAGGTATTTTGGAGCTCCAGTCCAGAGGTGGCTGCCATATTCAACCGTGGGGCTAACTTGTGATTTGTACAGGGTTAGCAGTTTTGTTTTATTAAAGTATCTGCGGGCCCTGTACAGTACGCCCAGTTTTTGGGAGGGTAACTTTACTCTGGTTTCGATGGAGCCCCCATACCTGGTCACTTAGGGTTACACCAAGCGCAAGCATATCAATGGAGGACCTGTTCGGAAGATTGCTTCCGTTGAAAGATATGTACTAGATTTTCATTTCGATCCCTTTTAGACGAAATCAGACAAGATTGGGTCTTTGAAACGTTAAATTCAACGAGATTTTTTTTTTACGCTAAGAGAAAACACTCTCGAGGTAACTTTTCAAAGCCCTCCAAGCCAATGGAGTTTGTGAGCCCTATGGGGGCTTGTTAAACAAAAAGCTATCATCGACTGTACTGTCATCCGCGTAACAATGAATTGGTGCACATGACAAAAGGTCTTTGATGTGCAACAAAAACAAAGTCGGAGATAGAACCGATCCCTGTGGGACGCCAGCATTTATTGAGTGTGAGGCGGAGGTGAAACCATCGGCTACCGTCCGAATCGACCTCTCACTCAAAAAGTCGGAAATCCACGTACAAGTATGCGGGAAGTCCGTAAGAAGGCAGTTTGTTGAAAAGTGATGTCTTTGGGACACTGTGTGGAGGGTCATTTTAGGGCAAGGAAGCAGAAAAAATACTGGGAAGAAAAGGAATAAGGAGTGGGAAAGAATATGACTGTCAAGTCCGGCTGGAAAGGTCAAAAGGTCACCCTCAATCAGTCTCTCCCGACCCGGCACGCCACGCAGTAGGTGGGCAAAAACATCCGCCGCCAAGAACTAGAAAATCTCACTCCACGAACCCGGGCACCCCTGAGTCACCAAATGTAGCGAACCACTTGGGGTGACTTATGACATGGGGTTTTGGTTTTGCAGTGAATGGTTCCCGGGGGGCGATACCCATCCCGCCTCCCAATTAAAATACTATTTATTATTTTAAAAGTATAAATTAGGAAATTACACAACATTATCAATTTTTTCTGTCGAAGGAATTTCATTCACTTTGTTATTTTTTAACTCAGCATCTGAATAGGTATTTTTTTAAAGTAACATTTACTTTTAAGAGAATTTAATCTTAAAGTGTTCAGGGGAAGTATGAAAGTATATCATATATATCTTAATGGAATTTATATGAGCCGTAATAACAAAAGATGAGTGATATATAAATGAGATGAAATACGAATGTGAATGAAGCAAGGAATGTGTATCAAGACATAGTTTTAAAGTGAGATGAGAGAGGACACCCTCTGCAGTCTGCCTACCCCTGCCACATAAGGCATGATGGTAAGATAATTGAGAGGCGGATATATATACCGCCGCTCCGAGAACCATTTATTATAACCAACACCTCCGCCATAGATCACCCCAAGTGGTTCGCTTCGTTTGGTGAATTAGGAGTTTTGCCCGAGTTATCGGGTGAGAAGTGAGCGGGGAGACCCTCTGACCTCTCCAGCTGATTTCTCTCGACCCATCTTCTTGCACCACCTCTGGACTACAGGATTCATACGTCCGTAACTCCTGGAAACACTGATCCCTTAAATCCAATCCATTCCTCTTATGTGTATATCTTCCCATTATTTCCTCTTCTTCCTTTCCTAAAAAAACCCTCCGCACAGCATCCCCAAATATGACATAGGCTTTTAAGGAATTTTTTTCCTGAATTGAGCCTCCTGCGCGGGGGTTAATGTAAAAATGATAATGCATTAGGTAGAATAAATGAATATTTTTTTAGGTTATAAAGCTACCTGATGCCTGTAACTTACATAGTACGGGGCCTCTGCTATATTGGTCATAGGAGTCTTGTGATATACTTTCTTCGAGTTTGGTGTGAGTAGAGGACACATATCCCCCCGAGTCCAACCGGAGCGTGTTTCTTGACACGGGTAAATTTTCTCTGCCAGCTCTATGCAGTCTGCAAACAAAACAAACATTACAAATCAACGTTTCAAGTGTCTTTCATGGGACTAAATAACTCATAAAGTGAAAAATATTTCTAGTATCTTTGGCAGATGTGGATAGCCAGGTAGTTTCTCTTCGCATAGTTACTCCTGTCAGCCTCACAACTTAACACATTATGGAAGTCCAGTGGAAATTATTGAATACGATTTTCCTCATTATAATTTGAAAAAGTTAAATATTGTTTATTTGATATATTAAAAAAAATATTTTTTCTACCCCAGTAAATATAACATAATCAAAAAGTTACTTTTTCACCCTTACAATAAAGGGATTTATTTTTTATTTTTAGTGATATTTGGTTTAGTCTGAAGTCTCAAGAGAATAAATCGATACGCCCTATTTAAAGTACTCTATCAATCTGAAAATCTGTTACATTACAGGAGAGAACTTTGAAAAAAATAATCTCACAGATTTGTCGTTAATCGTGCTACTATATAGTTTGAAATTGACAATTTTTTTAAAGCTTGCTCTTGTAAAGTATTATATGTTCAAAGAGCACTTTTTGTTGAGTATATCGAAATGCTTCATAACAATTTTAGAACATTTCAGCTCAGGTTTTGTGAAACTCACAGTCCGCGGCCTTGGAGCCAATCGGTAGTTGATGCACAAGTCCCTTCGGCAGCGGCGGACAGTCAGTCTCCACGCAACACACCAAATCCGACTCGTTATCAGTTAAGTCACATTTCTGTAAGCAAAAGAAGGTCACGTTAGAGGCACGAAAGTCAAAAACGTTGTTATTGGCAGATACATATAAAGGTAAGAACTGTACCTGTGGTGCAACGCCTCTACCGGCGGCCTCCTTTGCTCTACGGCAGTTGGCGAAAGATCTGCATACGCCCGGCATCCCTGTGTTCATTAGTGAGCAGTTACTTCCTGCAAAGAAACACAGACACACCAGAGTTACACAACGTGACGATGAAGATTCCACACACCATCCAGAAGTAATGTGGATTAGTGGAATGTATCAATAAATTATGAAACTTCTGTTTATTCTAACTGAACATTTTGCAAAACAATAAATGAATAAATTTAATAAAAAATAGAGTCTACTACATGTTGTTAATTTACCTGGAGAAATATGGAATCGTTGGTGGAATATTTTTTTAGCACAACTGAAAGCGACCACTTCGGTTGCAAATTCTTGGCAAACTGGCTGTCGAAAATCAAACATGATCGCCCTCATACACTAAATAATGTTGCTATTTTCGAAAATATGCATCGATTTGGTAAAATTTGATCTGGAAGAAGTCAATAATGCGGTCACGTAGGCGGAAATTCCACTATACGCAATATTGCAGGACAACTTAAAATCTGGTTTTTAAATTATTATGGACGATAATTAATCTATATTAAGGTCTCAAATCGAAAATACAATATTATCGTATTAGCATAATTAGAAATAAATACTAGGATAACATTAAATAACGTTAAATTTTTGAACTCGAACTGGTAGCGGTAGGTGTAGGACATACCAAAAACAGTGACCTGTAGTCTTAATTATTTTAAAATAATATAGAATTTTAATAGATTCATTCATTATTTTTAGTCCATAAAGGTATTTATTTGTTATTATATTAGAAAAAATATATGGGTGGTCATTAAAACTTACACAATATAAGTTATTGATCCTGAAAGTGATCGGACACTGACTTTTACCAATGCACAAAATTTTTTAAAAACGCCCGTTTGAATCTTGCTGTTGGCCGGTCTATGGTATAAAATATCTTCAAGAATTCCTGTTTATAAAGTTGCAAACACTCCGCAGCTGTTGGTATTCTGTCACAACGACTCGCTGCCTTTTTCAATGACGGCATTGTGGTGATGATGGAATATAGGAAATCAACAATCCATCCCAACGCCTTCTGGATTTATAATGAATGAATGATGATTTTTGATTCACCTTCCTAACACAAACAAAAACTTACGTCACCCCAAATAATTTGAATTGGCTTTTCAAAAGATTTGTAATATGGTTGAATGAAAAGGAAAGAACAGACATTCAAAATATTCTAAATAAATAAAATTTCATACAAGTTCTGACGAAATTATATAATATTCAAATAAAACAAATACGAGAAACTGCAATTTTGCAATATTAATTATTATGTAACCGCTATATTCAACTGTCACAAAATTTTAATTTACTTTTATCTAAAAAACAAAGTATGTATGTAAATATTTAATATACCAACATATAATTTATCTTTTTTATCTTTTTACATACATATATATATATTTGTTTAAATACACACATTTCTTTTGGAACAAACATAATATGTGATTTACTCGCCTCGGAACAGACTTTGTCTAGTGAGGCGGGTAAAAGAAAAGAAAACAATGTAAATAACCATGAAACTAAATAAACGCCCGGATTGCCGGCACTGAAACTGATTAAGTTCTGGGTACAGTACCTTCAACAACCAGAGGGCAGCAGACAATCTGAACGTTGTCCTCTAAAGCGTTTATCTGAAAAAAAAATTAAGCCTTAGTCTACATTGTTATTTTAATTAATGAGATAATATTACTGAGATTTAAATATGGTGAAAGAGAAAATGACAGAAAAATGAAAATTTAATCTCCACCAAGAAATAAATGCATTAACTGCAGCTGAACGAGCTATTGGTAAACGATTTTACCGTCTGATCTTCCATCTAATTCATATAATTTTATTAATATTTGTTTATCTTGGTCACTTTTCTAAACTGATATTTGTTTGCTTTCTTTTACTGTTTTTTATTAAAGAGTTGCGTTTCTTCGGCCTAATTATAGTTAAAAAAAACGTAACTAATTTTAAGAAAAAATCCAAACCTTGAGTGGGAAAAACACCCTTAAAGGTTGAAAGCCAAATTTATAATAAAAACAAAATAAACATCTGAGGTAGAATTCGTCCATAGGATGATGTTGTGATCTGATCGGTGTAGTATTTAAAATATTTTGGTTTTTCTGCGGTGCCTAATTTGAGTTAATTTCTATGATCCTGATTGTTATCTTCCTTAAGGTCTATTTGATCTCCCGGCCTACGGACTTACTTGCAAATAGTAATAGTACTCAGACTCGTAGTCAAGGTGGGAGGGCAAACTTGTTGTTTAATCAAGTCACTTGGAATTTCGACCTGTGTTTTTTTTTTTTTTTTTTACATTAACTCCACACAGGAGGCCCTGAGGAAAATAATTTCCCTCAGGGTCTATGTCATCTGGGATGCTGTGTGGAGGGTCTTTTTGAGGAGAGGAAGGAATGAACATTGGTCTTGAAGAGACCCATGTTGTAGGAATGAGGAAACACAGAGGCCGGCAAATCATTCCACAGCCGAGCTGTTGAACACAAGAACGAGTCGAAGAAACGACCCGTTCTTTCGTTCGAAACGACTTGTTTATGCATGCTGAACGATACCTGCGTGCTATAATATTCTTATGAAAGGGATAATAATTAGTGAAATGAATGTGCTTTTCTGCATTTATTTTATGTAATTTTACAATGTATTTAGAAAAGCATTAAATATACTGCCTTTTTTAGATAAGACAAAGAGGTGATGCGAAAAGATGATGTTATAAAATATTTCGAATAGAAAAGCAACATCTGGACACTGAATCTACTGACTTATCATTTAAGGTGACCCGAGCAACAAGAATAAGAGAAGAACTAAGAATAAGATCGGAGCTTACAATGCTAAGAGGCATTAGATCGAAATATTTTCAATGATAGTTAATTTTTCATTATTATTTAGATAGAAAAATTGCAGTGATTATAAAAACTTGTTATTTTCAGAGATAAGGGAAATAACAGAATTGGGAGGCGGATATCGGTACCGTCGCCCTGGTACCATTTATTGGAAAACCATAGTTCACCCTAAATGGTTCGCTATGTTTGATGACTTAGCAGAAGTGCCCAGGTTCATGGTGTGAGGTTGTCCACGTCTTGGTGGCGGATGCATCTGCCCACCAGCTGCGCTGCGTGATCTCTGCAGCTGGTTTCTCTTGAACCATCGTCTTGCACCACAGGATTCATACGTCTTGAGAAGGGTTGAGAGAGAATGGTATAAGGAATCCTTTTGAATTCTCCAACCGTACTCTCTCGGAATATCACCTTGCACCGCAGTGGGAGGGATGGATTCATACGGCCTTCATTCCTGAATCCACTGATCCACAGATTCTTACCTGTGGTAAAGTACCTTCACTGGCGGCCTTCATCGCTGCCTGGCAATTGGCAAATGGTTTGTATACCCCCGCTATTCTTGTGTGCTTTACCGTACAAATGCTTCCTGCAAATAAACAGACACCAGAGTTACACAACACAACACAACATGACGATGAAGGTTCTAACCACATTCAAGAATTAACGCAGACGTCAGTGGAATACGGCGGCCTTCGTAGTCTAGGGGTAAGACTCGCAATCCAAAGATCGCGGGATCGAATCCTGGAGCGCGCATATACATTTTATTTATTTTATTTATTTATTTATTTGTTTGTTTATTTAGCACAGTAATATACATTTACATACATAATTTATTAAATTTTGACTGCCAAACTAGGAGTATTATCCCGTTTTAGGACAGTCAAATAATTATGGGTATGAACATGTGGATAAAAAGAGGAAATAAAAAGAAGAGAAAGAATATAAAATAAAATAATAAAAAATAAGAAAAATTTGAAACATAGTACGTAACAAATAAACATAGAAATTTGATAATTTTGTTTTTATAAACAGGAATCCCTGAGGAAAATAATTCCCCTCAGGGCCTACGTCATCTTTGGGGATGCTGTGTGGAAGGTCTTTTAAGGAAAAGGAAGGAGTGGAAGTTCTGGGAAGGAAAAAGGTATGAGAAGTGGGTAGGAATCTGAGGGTCAGTATGTCTAAGGGTGACGGACGTATATGTCTATCCCTCCCACTGCAGTACAAGGCAATGTTTAGAGAGAATTCTGCTGGAAAGGTCAAAAAATCTCCCACAACCAGTCCCTCCTGATCCTGAGCCACGCAGTTGGTGGGCAGACGCATCCGCCACCAAGATTCGGACAAACCTATCCCCGTGAATCCGAGCACCCCTGAAAAGTTCCCAAACGTGTTATTTCACATTTAATTGATTTAAAATAATACATATTTATTATGGTATATTTGCGGCACGTTCCAGAGTAAAAGATGCTCTCAGTATCGCCCTGGTGTAATACCACCATTCAGAATTGAAATGTTATAAGATAGCCAGGAACTTCCCTATCTTCCTCTCCCCATCACTTTCCCCTCTCTATCTTTAGCCTTACAACACATCCCAATTGGGGAAGCCGTAGTCCCACTAACTCCAGACGGGAGAAGCTGGGACTCTTGTGACTTACTCACATTTATAAAAGTATTTCAGGATAAATATTTGTCGACCTTCGGTTTGTGGTATCTTCAAGAATTCCTAGAGATAAAATTGCAAACACAGAGCCGTTGGTATTCCGCCTCCACGACCAGCTGCTTTTTGCAATGACTGTATTGTAATGATGAGGGAGCTTAGGAAATCAATGAACCATCGCATAGCCTATTGGATTTTTAAAGAAAAATGATAAAGTTCTGGGTACCGTACCTTCAACAATTGTCGACGGAGGGCAGCAGACGACCTGGACGGTGACCTCTACATCGCATATCTAAAAACAAGAACAGCTTTGGTGTTATTTATGTAATTGAATAAATAGATATAACCAATAATAATCATTTAAAAAAATGTTCCAATAAAATTGAAGTTTTTTTCAATTTATTAAATTTAAAAAGTTATTTCACACTATAAATAACTGAATCAAGATCGCTCCAGCCGGACTCTCTTGATCCATCGCCTGGCATCGCTGTGGCAGGGATGGGTTCATACGTCTGTCACTCCTGAATACATTGACTCTCAGATTACTACCCACCAGTCACACCCTTTTCTTTCCCAGAACTTCATCTTCTTCCTTTCGCTAATAAAACCCTAAAAACAGCTGATGATCATATTGTCGGGCGTTTACCAAAAAAAAATGACCACTCGAAAATGACGTGTCCTACGACTTTCAACAAGTTATTCTATAGGTTAATAATTTTAGAACATGTTTCTTAAAATAATTCCTACAAAATAATTTATAAAACTAATTATTTACATAGCTAAAACCATAAAATATATATAATTAACATAAATATTCGTCAAATAAGTTAGAAGAGAGGCGATTTTTTGAGTGTCCTACCCTACTTTTGCAAAATTCCGAACGCATAATATTAATGTTTACCCAGTCCCTGTTTTATATTTTGTGTTAATTTAAATGGTCATATGTTCCAAATTCATTAACATATATTACTTTTAGCAGAGTATAGTTCAAAATAATAAAAAAAAAACTGTTTTATTCTGTGTCTAAAAATGATGTAGGTGGAAAATTCCGCAACGCTACAACAATAAATCGATTTTGAACGAAAAATTACCTTTAAAATCATTGTGGGAATCGATTTATTTTGATAAATGGCAACATTTGCACTATAAACAATCGCCATCTTAGTTTTGAGCCGCAGTTTATGTCTTCTGTGACACGCTGAGTGGTTGGGCGTCACGTTGTGCTGTTTTAATTTTCCACAACGAACTTGGTTTTTTTTGGTAAGTAATAAAGATTTTACTTGCAGCATTTGAAGGTTAATTACTTAAGTCATGTAGAATATGATTAAATATGCCCATTAGTGAAATCGGTCTTAAAAATAAGTGCTTTTTGAGTTTGTTTCTATTCCGGCATCATACGTCACATCCAAAACGCCACGTGATGTACTAGTGGAAAGCAAATTGTGACGTAATGGAACTATTAAGCATGGTTTACATTGTGCCAAATGATTTATTTAATTCTATATATAGTAACTACTGCTGGTTTTTATGTTTTGTCATATTATTTTTTTTAATTTTTAAGTCTTTTGAAAGTAGGAATTAAGTTTTTATTTACAGTTTATTTCTGAAAATAATCCCTGGTGAGAGGTGTCTCGGTAAAGTCTCTTTCGTTATTCAGTTATGGCGTTAAAAAATTGGAAAAAAAACTACGAAATCAATTTGAAATAAAGGTTTCAAATTCATAAGCTTATAACTAACAGTATCATGGAGTATGTGCAGTCAACAGTGTTGTCAGACTTTACAAAACTGTAAAATTTTTCCAGTCGAATTTCAACCTTTAATGATCAAAAATGATTGACAATATTTGACAGTTTGGGGTTAACCCGATGTTCTGTTGACTGTATATAGGTAGGTACCTACCTGATTTGCTGTTGAATGTATATGGGTCTACCTAGGTTTTATGTTAAAATATTCAAAGTTCAAATTCTAGTGGAAAAATTTGACAGTTTTGTATAGCCTGAATATGCTATTGAGTGTATATACTCTATGATACTGTCGGTTATAAGCTTATGAATTCGAAAACCTTCCATCAAATTGTTGTCATAGTTTTTTTTCAGGTAAGTACATACTATTTTAACAAATGATTAAAAATAGTAATTTTGTTTATAGAACTTACGATGGCGTTGACAGCTGCGGAACGGTCGAAAAGATATAGAGAAAATTAAAACAAGACCCAGAAAAGCGTGAAATTTATAGAAATAAAGAGCTTAAAAGACAGCAAAAACATTTCCAGAAGATACAAGATCTAACTGAAGAAGATAGAGAAGCGAAAAGGAAACGATGGCGGGAACAAAAAACGGAAGCAGAAAGAGAGAAAAAATACAAAAACTTCATTAACACCACAGTCACCTGCAGTAGTAGCCACTACTTCAATAAATAATAAACCCGTTACTAATTTGCTTAAAATAAAATATAGACATTTAAATAACAAATACAAAACACTTTCGAAGAAGGTAGAAATATATAAAAAAAAACACTTTACAACATAAGGAAGAAACTTTACCGTGAGAAAAAACAGCATGAAAAGGAATTACATTTACTAAAAACTGAAAACGATAAGCTCAAAGCCCGACAAGAAGTGATGGAGATCGCATTGCGTGACGGTTATACAGATTGCAAGAAAAATAATGAGAAAAGAGTAATTAAAGAAGTAGCTATGAAAATAGCACAGAAGGCGAACAGAAGACCTGAAAGTAAATTACTAGGCCTTACGAGCAGAGTAAGGAAGACAAACTTCAAAAAGGAGCCCATAAATAAAAATATTGCTGAAGACTTTGAAAGGTTTTTTGTCGGGATGATGTAAGCAGAAGCACTGCTGGTAAGCGAGAAACAAGGACCAAGAACAAAATGAATGTTCAAATTAGATATCTACTTGACACGTTGCAAAATATTTACCAGATTTACAAAGATGAAGGTGGAAAATATAGTTTTACCACGTGCGTTAGGTACAAGCCGTTTTACGTATTATCACCTAGTAAAATGAACAGAAACACATGCTTGTGTATAAAACACTGTAATTTCGAGTTCATGTTTGATGCTCTTAAACTCAAAGGAGTCTTACCTTATAAGCGAACTACCGAGCTATTAGATAACATTGCATGCGACACTAAATCTTTTGAGTGTATGTACAACAAATGTCAGCGGTGTAAAACTGCTTCCATTCTATACATTAAAGAAAAATTGCAAGGTGAAGTCACTTGGTTTAAATGGGGTAGAGTGGTTCATAAGTATGAAAAATCAGGACAAGATATGACTACAAAAAAGACGATAAAACAGAAGATAGAAGGCAACGTAGAAGACCTAACCAAGGAGTTTCAAATACAGTCACTTGCGTTTAAAATTCATTATTTTAATTGGAAAGAACAGCAACGCCAATATAGAGCATGCATTACTAATATGAAAAACGAAGAAATAACTGTATTATGTGATTTTTCTGAAAATTACGAATGTAAGTACAGTGAAGAAGTACAATCGATGCATTTTGGTGCATCCAAAAATTCAATCACTTGCAGAACGTTTGCAGTCGTTTGTCACAGTCTCAGACGATAACTGCCATGAGCCCCATGCCATCTGGGCACACCTTTTATCAGTTATAAAATTGGCTAAAGAGAAATTCCCAAATTTCAAAATAATTCTTTTTTTTTCGGATGGTCCCACCACTCAGTATAGACAAAAGAAGAATTTCTACTTGCTGAACTTATTTACGCAAAAATTTAAATTAGATTATTCAACTTGGTCATTTTCCGAAGCGGGACATGGGAAAAATATGGCAGATGGCATCGGGGGCTCCGTTAAACGACAACTAGATAAAAGTGTATCTTATGGCAAAGACATCACTAATGCGACTGAAGCTTGTCAGGTTTTACAAAGTAGAATGAAATCCGTGAAATGTTTTTATATCTCTAAAAACGATGTAGAAAATATTAAAAAATTGATCCCTGATGGCTTACGCACGGTACCAGGAACAATGCTATTGCATCAAATTATTTCTACTCAACTTCAAAAGATTGGGTATCGCCAATTGAGTTGTTTTTGTGGGGAAAAGCGTGGTTTATGCGACTGTCATCAACCTAAGATACATTTTTTGATGGATCAATTGGAGACTGTTATTGAACCATCAGAGACTTCGTTGGCTAGAAGTGATGTTATGAAAAATGAAAAATATGTACTACCTGAACCATCCACTTCAACGGCACCACCAATTTGCGATTCACTTATAAACTGTCTATCTCCAATAGTTGATGAAATAGACGTTAAGTGCTATGAAAGCAATCTCATTGACTCTTTGGATGGGCAAATTCTGGACACAGGTTCTTTGTCAAATACTGATGGATCTTTAGAAAACATATCACCTCTTTACGAAAATCAGGAAATATTTGACTGCTCTACACACGATATTAAACTTCAAGATGACATTCCAATAGTAATTTCATCAGAGACTTCGTTGGCTAGAAGTGATGTTATGAAAAATGAAAAATATGTACTACCTGAACCATCCACTTCAACGGCACCACCAATTTGCGATTCACCTATAAACTGTCTATCTCCAATAGCTGGTGAAATAGACGTTAAGTGCTATGAAAGCAATCTCATTGACTCTTTGGATGGGCAAATTCTGGATACAGGTTCTTTATCAAATATTGATGGATCTTTACAAAACATATCATCTCTTTACGAAAATCAGGAAATATTTGACTGCTCTACACACGATATTAAACTTCTAGATGACATTCCAATAGTAGTTTCCCCACCGATTACGACATTCAAACGCAGCGATGTTCAGGTTCTACAATCTAATAATATTGGAGATAGACAGTTAAAATCCATAAACCTTATGACGACGAAATCCTAATTATGTCTCCCATCAAAAAATTTAAAAATCCTGTATCTTTTGCAGTATCAGATGACAAAGCCTATAAAAAACCCTTAACGGTGTTAAAGCCGAAAGTCGAGAAAAAGAACCAAACAAAGGGGAAAACGAATCCCTCAACGTCGAGAATATTTACTTGTCATATTTGCAAGACTCGTCAACAGTTCATTATGCAAGATATGGCAAAGTGCATGGTTTGTTACAACTGGGTATGCATATCATGTAGTGGAACAACTGCGTTTGACTACATTTGCCCAGTGTGCCTTGGCGATTGATTGTAGTAACATATTACTCAAACAATGAATCTCTTAACTCTCGACAGGCCAAGATGCCAAACAGGACGTCCGTAACCGTGGGGGTCGGCTGATGACCCCATTTTTTTTTCTAAACTTTTAAACCAAAGAAAACACTTTTTCTCTTTTTCATATTTTTTTTTGTTATTTATGTTTTTGCAGGGAATATTACGTACCTATATTTGACAAAATATTTTTTCCTACGATCAACGATTTTTTCACATTTTTTTTAAATGGCATATTATGTATTAATCCTTTGCGCAGGAATACCTAAAATACTAAAAATATATTTCATATATTTAAGTAGATATAAGAAGGATAGTTATTTTGGGGTCTACCTTCGGCCCCAGTTAGCTGCGGGAGATTTAATCTAATAATTATTATTTCTAAAAAAATATTTATAGTTTCTAAGTATCTTACAAGTAATTTTTGGTTATATTAAAACTTATGTTTGAATTTATGTGGTTAACTTACTAACTATTTAAATTATAAATTTATGATGCAAATTGTTCTTAATATTGTGCAGGATGTAAACCAGTCTTTATAGTTCCTAAACCGTGACGTCTTTTCCATTAACGTCACTTGTCCTATTGTGATGTGATAAAAGATTTAACTTTTTTTATATTAATTTGTTTAGAATAATGCTCAAAGATTAGATATATAAAAACATGATAATTTTATTATCTGTATACATTTAAAATAATATAACTTTAAAACAAAAATGCCAAAGTAAAGACTAAATTGTGCTATTGAATTTACCATATAGTAACGTTGTGGAATAGTTTTATTAAGAAAAGATATTATTTCATTTAATAACCTATCTTAAGTTATGTGTTTTTTGAAGACTGTTCCATTTAAATGATAGTTTAATAAATAATTAATTAAAATTGCCACAGAATTTTACTTAAATCTCTCCTAAAGTTTGTGACGTAATGGAACTTCGCATCACCTGTACTTCATTAAAACATTTATTTCCTACTAAATAGTAGACTTTTCTTATTTTTATTTACTATTTTTACGAAGTTAGATATATTATTAACTCAATAAAAAATCGTTTGTTACTAAAAAAAAGTTTTTTTTGGTGGAATTCCATTACGTAACGGACATTTTTTTTGGTAAACGCCCTGTCCCTGGGGTATTTTTTTCCTCTAGGTCTCCTAGGAGAAAAAGCTTATACACTTATTTAAAGTGATGAAGATCTAATTTCGTTATTTGTTTTGGTGTGTTATGCCATGTACCGCTACTTTCTTCTTTAGCCAACGTCCATCATCAGGGCAGATCAGGCAGATCCGGTAGATGTGTGTAAAGAAGGAGGTAGTGCAATACGGCATAACACCCCATAAAAAATAACTAAAATATGATTGGCCGTAAAAATCTAAAAAAAAAATCTAATTTTTGGGGTGTTATGCCGTGTTGCGCTACCTCCTTCTATAGCCAATGTTTCGGACAGCGTTGCAGTGTTCATCACCAGGGCAGATCCGGCAGATCCGATAAATGTGTAATTTTTAGTGATTAAATGTGTACTTAATTTCTTGGAAGCGATACCGTGTCGTACCGGTGAAAGTTAGTGGAGCTGGCGACACGGTATCGCTTCCAAGTAAATAAGCACACTTAGAATTACACTTCTTTTTTTTAAAGAAAGACAAAAATTCCCGGGTTACGAAATGTTTGAAAATCTCCTACTACCACCACAGAAAGCCGAAAATGTTGCTTGTGTTATGATGGAGGGCTTAGCCAGCCGAGGAATCGAACATCTACCGGATCTGCCCTGATGATGGATACTGCAACGCTGTCTAAAACGTTGGCTATAGAAGGAGGTAGCGCAACACGGCGTTACACCCCAAAAACAAATAACAAAAATTCTTTTGGACGTGAAAATCTTAAAACGTATCAAATTGCCGTATGTTTAATGACGTGTTATTTTACATGATGGGAGGAACAGTACCTGTGGCAAAATGCCTTTATAGGCGGCCTCCTTTGCTATCTGGCAGTTGGCGAATGGTTTGCAAACTCCCGCCCTTCCAGTATCCGCCATTGTACAGTTGTCACCTTTAAACAAACAGATACACCAAATTACACATCACAACATGACAATGAAGATTCTACCCACAATCTAGAAGTAATGTGCGTCAGTCGAAAATTTGGGGATTGATGTTTGCCGGTCTTATGGTATGTATCTTCAATTTCTGGTGATAAAGTTGCAAACATTCACAGCCATTGGTATTCCACCTCAACGACTCGCTGTCTTTTGCAATGACAGTATTATGCTGATGGGGGAGCCTAGGAAATCAACGAAACAGCGCATCACCTTCTGGATTTGTTATGAATGATGATTAGGTTCTGGGTACATTACCTTCAGCAACTGTTGACATAGGGCAGCAGACAATCTCAATGGTGCCCACAACATCGCATTTCTGAAAATAAAAATAGTTATTTTTATTTTTTATATAATATGGAAAAAAACTATTCCAATCAAATTGAAATTTTATCATTTATCTATTTTTTTTTATGAATCTTCATTGTGATTTTGTTATTGCGCGATGAAAGACAAAAATACACATAAAATAACAGATCTTTTCCAGAAATCGAACCCGAGACCCCTCCTTGCTATCTACCTCGTATATCTTAAAGCATTGTGCTATTGACATACTACTTTTTTGCCGTCAAAACTTTTTACTCTCCGTTCCTCCCTCTCTGAATTTCCATATTGTGCTGCCCTTACTATGAGTTTGTTATAAATAATTAAATATTATTATTATTGTAGACGAAAGTTCCATAAAATTTGTAAACAAGCAACATTGTTTAGGGCCAGTTGTTTTTAGAACTGAAAGAATAACATAACTTGAATATGAACTTTGAATTTGACGAATTGTTCAAATTCCACGAAACAGCTGACTTTTATTGATGAAAATCAGTCTGATTCAGCATTAGTGCATACGATGATATGATCCATACTATATTACGGTCTACAACTATGATCCCTTACTAATAAAGATTTTTTTAATTTTACCCAATCGATAAACTACCATTTACTACGGTTCTTTACCATTGGTGTAAAATTAAATTAATACCCACTTGCATAATGTTTAAGATTACATTTTTTGACATTCACGAAGTAAATATGATTTAGCTTTCAAGTACATCTTAGAGACTACTCAGACTAGACACGTCTTGGAGATCTAATAAGAGTCAAAATACAATCTTACACAAATATATAACTTCAATCTGTTTAACTTTTCACCTTATTAAAGAAACTTTATATGGGTACTTCTGTCATTTTATTTTCAATTCATTATTTACATAATTCATGAAAACTGGTCAAAAAGTGGATTGATTTCAAATAGTTATATTATTGCTTATGTAATTATTAATTTTGTTGGTAAACTTGTCATGACTGTGAAAATATGTCATTATTTTTCAAAGGAAGGGATAGTACCTGTGGGAAAATGCCTTTACTGGCTGCTTCTCTTGCAGTCCGGCAGTTGGCAAATAGACTGCACACTCCCGCCTGTTTTGTGCCCACCATCGTACAGTTATCACCTTCAAACAAACAAATACAGTAAAATTACACAACACATCAAAAGAAGGCGAATAAACTGTATGAAATTAAAGTGTGGTACCTTCTCTAGGGGTAGTCGTATTTGCCTGGCAACTGGCTTCCAGTCCGATTTCTTGACCTGGTACCCAGGGGCAGCACACTACTAACTTATTTTCCGGGGAGGCGCACACCTAAAACCACACCAATTTTTTTTTATTTAGTCATTCGTACGTATACTATTTGGGTATGCTGACACACGGGAGAAAGGTGTTTTCATATGCCAGGAAGTAGTTAGATCAGCAGGACAGGGACAGGGTATACAGACTGACTATTGTATGGGAAAAGGGTTTTTTTTATATTCCAGGTAGTAGCAAGGTCAGCAGGACAGGGAGGGTATTCTGAATGAGTATCGTATGGGGAATGGTAGTTTCATATTCCTGGCAGTAGAGAGGTCGGCAGGACAGTGACAGGGTATACGGACTGACTATTGGGATATGATGTTATAATGGTTCAGTGGACATTTATTTTGTACATACAAGTTCACGATTTCTATATTTTAGTATTGCAAGACCCCGACAAAACTCACCCCATGATCCCGGACGCCGCTGAAAAATGTGTTGATTATCCAATATATGGTTCCCGGGGCGGCGGTTACAATATTTGCCTCCCTTATTGATTTATAATTCACGCACATCAAACGTTTAACGGAATTAATCAATTATTTCTCCTTCAAATGTTAATCTTTTCATAACCAATGTCTACCGCTGCTAATACACATCGGAACACAATTGTAATTGTGACAAAAATTTTAAATTGTCTTAAGCGGCCTTGAAAACATGGGATTTGACAGTTCTCATGACTTTCTAGGACCGTTTTCTCGAATGCGGCATCTAGCCGTAGTGATCTGTACGATCACAATCGAAACAATTAGATAATCGTTATACGTAGTTAGTACATTAAAAGAATAGATGATTAATCAAATTGATCGTTCGAAGTTAAACGTTGACTTACATGTTATATAATAATATATTATATTTTTAACGCTCTTTTTAGGGATTAAAAAATGCGATTCTGTTCTCGTGAAGGAATGAATACAATTCTTGGCAGTGGAAAATAACCCACTTCCTGACATCCGATCGATCTGAAACTTGGCAGAGAGACTAGTTGTCGATGACAATCCATTCTATATTTTGGTGGCACTCGCGCACAGATACGCGCACTTTAAAAAACTTTGTTTATATGGTTTGATTATTTCAATGTTCTTTTATTTACATAACTTAACTGCTTCCGCATGCGATATATGAATATATAGTTTTGTCCGTAAACAAACTCAAATTTTTCAAGAAAAGCTTATATGTAAATCGTAAATTGTAATCGTAAATATTATCGGTGATTCAATCCAATATTGTATTTGTTTACCTTTCTTGAGAGATTTGAATTTGTTTATGGAAAACACTATTTATTCATATTCATATTACGTCTCAACTGGTGCAAATAATTAATTCATCTTAATATTCTAAAGCATAACTTGCAAAAGGCGTTTTTATGGTAGTCCCAGAATTTCTGCGCTATCGCATTTCGATTTGCGGTAATCTGTTATTGGTGGAAATATAAAAAATAAAACTTCAAATTAACGGAATGGAAAGCATGTAAACGTAATGAAGAACATTTGCCAATTTTGGCGAAAATGCTCAATAACACAGGCCTGAGGCTGTTTTTTTTCTTTGAAATAAGAGGTAATTCCCATGTTTTATTGGTTGCTGAATTCGGGAAAATTATATAAAAATTCCATCACGTAAGGTTTTTCCGGAAAACTCAAAATGCTGTGGGATTGCCTATCTTAAGGCGCAAAACGGAGTTTATTGCCGAAATATATATTTTTTATTAATTCCAACTTATTATAAGATAATGCTATGTTTTATAGACTGAAACAAAACATTTAGTAACTCATGACGATAAAATTAGTCAGCGTTGAATCACATATATCGGGATTTTCCATAGTAAGTATGATGAAAGAATGCCGAAATTCCCAAGTTGCCCACTACCTTCCATGCCCTTTAATTTATTATTTCTGTTCCAACTTTCCTAAGGTGCATTTCAAAAATGACTTCAAGAGGTTGTGTAAATTCTTCTGAGAGTTTTTGCTATATTTGTGGTGAATTTGTAGTGAAAAAACAACAATGAAACATTACTGATTTTGTTAAAAAACGTGTATTTTGAGTATTTGATGTAAAGATAAAGGGGACTAGGACAAATCTTGGGCCCAAGGCTTAATTATAATTGTACATATATAATGTAAATAAAATACTTTATGACTTAAAATTAATTAAATTTGCATATTTTATGTTTTTTTTGTCTTTTGAACATTCCCTACATAAGTAGTGTAAGGCGGGTTTTGCTTATAAGGTGGGTTGAAATGGATAGCATTCTCGGATTCAGCATACCAAAATACATATAATTCAGCCATTACCATTTAAAAAAAAATAAAAATGTCAATTTGCAGACCTGTAATGCTCCATAGAGAACTTCCAGACATCCCACACAAACGGAAAAGCTCAAAACGGAGTTTTGAGGGAAAAAGATGTAGATATTTATTATAAAGAATTATAATACATATTATTTTTATCAAATTGTATTTAAAAATGCAAATAAACCACTAGTAATAGATATTTTTTTCATTTCAAAATGCATTTTTACCTATATGTACTGCGGGTTTTTCATAACTTTTATTTTCATTTTGCGGAAAATCCCTACGTGCTGGAGAAAAACTGAGGGCATATTTGGACTCAACGCACCAAAATACATACGATTCACCCATTACGGTGAAACAAATCAAAAAGTGTCAATTTGCAGGCCTGTGTAACAGTCCTGACTTGTAATAACACGATGAATTTATTAATTTATATCTTGTCCTGCAGTGTTTTGGACAAAATTCCGAACAACAGGCTCGGTTTGTAATAATACGATGAGTTTATTCATTTGTGTCTTATACTGCAGTGTTTTTGGCGAAAATGCCCAATAGTAGGTTCGGTTTGTTATAATAGGATGAGTTTATAAATTTATGTCTAGTACTGCACTGTTTATAGCGAATATGCCCAAAAACAGGTTGGGTCACTAATAATACAATGAGTGTATTCATTTGTCTTGTCCTGCAGTGTTTTTGGCGAAAATGCCCAATAGCAGGCTCGGTTTGAAAGAACACGTAGAGTTTATTAATTTGTGTCTGGTGCTGCAGTGTTTTTCGCGAAAATGCCCAATAACAGGTTCGATTTGTAATAACACGACGAGTTTATTAATTTGTATATTGTACTGCAGTATTTTTGGTGTTGCAAAATATCTATAAAACATGATCTAAAGTTGACATGCAGAGAGATTATATGTATGTGACTTGTCACTCACCTGGGGTGGTTTCCCCTGAAAAGCCGCTTCCAAGACCCCGGGGCAGTCGAGGAAATGTCTGCAGACGCCAGGCTGAATGGTTTCAGCCACTACACACAAGTCTCCTGCAATATAAAGCCAAAGTGAAGTGATAACAATTGGGAGAAAAAAGAAGAAACCCGCAACCTCCGGATTCACACTTGAGGACTTTACCCTCGACCATTTAGCCGTTAATTTACGATTACAAGTGGGTTGTTATTTCGCCATCCCAATGCAAAAACTTACTTCTCGTGATTTTTGTTTACATTAACTCCTCAGAAGATGATTTCACAAAACATTTTTTCTCAGAAACTACGTCATCTGTGGGGAAGCTAAATAGAGTGTCTTTTAATGAAAAGTAGAAATTTTTAGGAGAGCCATGTTGTAGGAAGGAGGAAATACAAGGGCCAGCATTACCGTTCCACAGTTGAGCTGTTACACTCAGGATTGAGCCGTAGAAGCAACCCGTTCTCAGGTGACAGAGGTCAAACGTATTCAAAGCGCGATTTTAGCGTGTTTCCCGACTGTACACCGGACCGGGTGACGAATGGATCGAAGACCCGAGCTCCTAGGAGCATCTTCTGTTGAAATACCGGCAATGAGTTTCTGAACACCGTGTACATTATCTAAATCCAAAGATATTCAAATACAGAAAAGATATGCTATGGTGTCCGCGCAAATGTCGCCGGACTACGCGCTAATTAGCGTAGTTTTCATACAAAAAGAATTTGTTCATTTCGTTGATTTTTTGAAAATGTGCATTAATATTCATCATCAAACAACAACAATTCAAAGATCAAACAACAAGGTATTCTCTTTATTCAAAATATTATAACACCTAACCAAATATGACCCAACCCAAACTTAAAAAAAAAAAAAAAATTGTTTCGGGACACAAAAAAGTACCACAATATTATTTAATACTAGTGGCGGGTGGTCTGTAGAAAAATTATACCTAATTGTATATCAAGTAATTTCTTTATCTTATACATATATCCTGAAATAACCTGTATATAGATCCTTACTAATATTTAATTTATGTATTGGATACTGCCGTCATGGATCGACCCATGGTGCCCCTCTTGACAAAATCAAGGAGGATACTGTGCTTCGACTCTTGCCGACAGAAGAGCACTTATCCTAAAAATGGGAACACCTCAGCACAGGTTCGCCTAGTGAGGTGTTCACAAAACACTACTTTTAAACAATTTACGTACAGTTACGGATCAATAACATTTTTCTTATTTTTTATTATACTGAAAATTATTATTTATGTACTTAAACCAATGTAATAATCTGTTAAGTGTATGTTTGCGAATAGAAATAAATAAATAAATAAAATAAATATTGGTTAACAATATATTTTGAATAAGGAAAGAATTCGTTAATTTAGTTTAACGTTCGTTTGGTTTAATCGTTAATTATTTGTTCTTTTAGTTTATTTGTTAATTGGTAAACAATATCGGTGACACCCGGAAGCGCAGACCCACATAGTAAAAACAGCAGATAGCACATCTACTTTATATTTCAATATCTTTGTCTAAATCTGTTTTCTTTGCAGGCGTACTAATTTTGCAACCCGTAATTGACTATTTTATAGTCGTTCTTAAATGTAAAAAATGACTACAAATAAAGAATAGTAGTAAATGACTTAAGTCTACAGGAGAAAAAAAAATACCGTTTCTATATATTATATATATGGTTATACATTATATAAAGGGGGGTGTCTGTGGCGGGCGGGTGCGTTGTATTTCGAGAATAATGAAAAATAAAAAGACAATTACTTCATTGAAGAAGAAGAGAATTTCAATTAAACTTTAAAAAGAACAAGACACAAAAAACTAAAAAGATAATGATCGCAACTGGGACTCAAACCCAGGATCTCTTCTAACCGAGACAAATGCTTCAACCAATTCGGCTACTGAGACCTCTCATTTTTGTCAATCTCATATTTAAAATTTCAGAATGAGGAGAATATTATCTTTAACTTTTTTTTCCGAATTATCGGAAGGTATCTTTTTAAACTGGAAACAATTAAAAAAGGTAAGAATAAACAAACAGAAAAATCAAGGGAATACTCGTCAAAAGTTATTATAAAAAAGTTGCTGAAACAAAACATAATATGTAAAATTGCTGAAACACCGGCTGCGTGGTGGGCAGGATCGAATTGGGACTGGGTGAGGAGGTCTTTTGACTTCTCCAGCCAGAAGCCCTCGACCCATCACCGTGCACCGCAGTGGGAGGGATGATTCATACATCCGTTGCTCCTTGACACATTGACCCCCAGATTCCTACCCACCCCTCATACCTATTTCCGTCCCAGAACTTCCTCTTCTTCCTTTCCTTCAAAATACCCTCTACAGAGCATCCCCTAAGTTGACATAAGGCCCTGGGGGAACTGTATGAAGCTAATGTTAAAAAAAGAAGCACAACCCAAATTACCTAGCGCAGACCCGTGAAAAATCACGGGATACTGTAATTACAATTTAAAATATTATCTTAATCACGTGCTTGAAGTATTCCTCCATCAGTTACAATTGTCATCAATACAGCTCATTGAATCACAGTTACAGACAGACACATTCGACAGCAGTGTTTTTTATACCTAAATCAGATCCGTGAAAAATCACGGGATATTATAATTCCAATTCTTAATTTTATATTATAGGTTCCTAATTAACCGACGACCTCCGTAGTCCAGTGGGTAAGACTCTCGACTCACAATCCGGAGGTCGCGGGTTCGAACCCGGCATGCGCAAATAAATTTTATTTGATTAATTTGTGTTATTTCATAATTAATTCATTTAAAACTATATATAGTATATTTGCGGCATGTTCCAGAGTGGATGATACTATCAGTATCGCTCTGGTATAAGACCACCATTCAGAATTGAAACGTTGCTTGAAAATGGCTTTAGCCGTGTTTAGTGACCAGATCAGAATACCCGGTACTTCCCAACCTTCCTCTTTCCCACCTCCTTCCCCTCCCCACTACCTTCAGCCTCACAACATACCCCAATTAGGGATGCCATAGTCTCACTGGCTCCAGACGGGAGCGGTTGAGATTCTTGTGCGGTATTCACTGTAAAAAAAAAAAAAAAACGCATGTTTTTATTTCTCTATATTCCGACATTCAGTTTTGATAATTACACTTACATTCAAAGCAAAAGTCCTAGAGTTTATTAAACCGCAGTTACAGATAGAGAGATAGAGAGGTACGATCGAATTTGGTAATTTTTTTTTTGTTTTTTGAAGAGAAACTACTAGTTTTAATTCTGCTCGTGAATGATACGGTTGTATCGAAACCGGTCGCGGAAAAATTAAATTTAAGTAACAAATGTACATTTAATAAAACTCTTCAAAAAACAAAATGTCTAGAAATTGTTACATAGTTAATGCCCAAGAAATACAAAAAAAAAATGGTAATTTTTTAATACGTAGCGCACACCCGTGAAAAATCAATCATTCTAATTTTATATATTATTGTATCGTAGGTTTGGACCTACTTAATTACATGTTTTAATTTTTTAACAATCAGTTCCATTTTTGAAAATGAAACTAAAATTCAAATGAAACGTTCTAGAGTTCATTAAACCGTAGTTCTGTAAGAACAAAGCCACATTCGAAAGAGTTATTTTTAATACCTAGCAGAGACCCGTTAAAAATCACGGGGTATTATAATTACAATTGGTAATATTATAATATAGGCAGTAATCCCATGTTTGTATTTTTTTTAGATAGGAGAGACAAAATACTGTTTCTATATAGTTATCTATTATATAAAGGAGAGTGTCTGTGGCGAGCGTGTGGTCTGGCTTTATGTTAATTAAATTAGATAAATTAAATTTTGCACACCGTGGTTTAAAATAAGAGGACGATTGCTCCAATGAAGAAAAAGAGAATACTTAGAATCTAAACGAAATAGAACAAGACACAGAAAAATTAAAAGATAATGGTCCCAACTGGGACTCGAACCCAGGATCTCGTGTCTAACAGAGAACTGAGACAACCGCTTTAAACTTAAACAATACAGCTACCGAGAACTCTTATTTCATATTTCAAATTTCAATTATAACAATATTATCTTCAACTATTTTTTTCCGTATTATTGGATACTATCTTTCCGAATTGGAAGCAATTTAAAAAATTAGGCAATAACCAAAAACAAAACCATTTTTTGGGAAAAACCTTCATTTAAAAAGAAAGTTAAAAAAAAATTAAAATTACTTGCCCACATCTGATTTTTAAAAAAGCATTAAGCACGGGCAATGCCGGGGACAAGTTTGTCTCGTATCCAAAAGGTTTTTTTCTAAATTTCTCGTATTTTAAAAGAAAACAAAAAATTCCTCCTTAATAAACGTAAAATTTGTAAGTGGGCACGTAAATAGCTACCTACTCAACTATAAACCAGATTTTTATTTTTATTATTCATTATTCAGCTTTTAAAAATCACTTTAAATATGTCATTATATTATTCATCCAAAGAAATATCACTATCTCAGTGACAATTCTTCTTTCCAACTTTCTTCATTCAGATCACCTCTAACCGGAAACGGAACATACAAAAAAAATACAGACCAATCAAAAGCACAAGGGCCAAGTTAAAATTCAACTTTGTTACGGTCAGTCAAAAAAGGCGTGATTAAAAAAATATCGCATATATCGCTCCCGTCTGAAGCAAGTGAGACTATGACATCCCCAATTGGGGATTGTTTTGAGACATAAGGTAGTGGAGAGGGGAAGAAGATGGGGAAGAGGTAGGTGGGGTAGTACCTGGCTATTCAGATCTGGTCACCACACACGGCTTAAGCCATTTCAAGCAAATTTTTAATTTTGAATGGGGCCTGAAATGTTGAAATCGTCTTTCACCAGAGCGATACTGAGAGTCTTTTTCACTCTGGAACGTAACGCAAATATACTGCATATTATTTTTAATTAATTAATTGTGAAATAACATTAATTATTAAAAGGAAATTTATTAGTGCACGCCGGGATTTTATCCCGCAACTTTTGGTTTGCTAGTCGAGAGTCTTACCCCTTGACTACAGAGGCCGCCATAAAATGTTGACATAAACTTAACATATCATCACTCATTAGATTGCACCTCATGGAGGAAAGAACTAGGAAAAAGACTGCGCCTTTCAAGCATTAAAAAAATCAGTAAAAAAATGTGTTAATATTTTTCACGAAATTACCCATTAGGACTCTTGTGCAAAATTAAAAAAAAAATCTTAGTTGTCAGAACTCAAATTATATACATATACATCGAAACTATTTGAAATTGACCTTTTCTCACGTTCCCACGAAATTAGAAATTATAAATAATAATTTTTCCCATCATATTTTCACACAATTTTGAAATTTGCCTATTTATAAATATAAACTAGGAAAAAAAATTGCATTCAAAAAGTGTATCTCTCTTCCAATACTTACATAATATATCCTGACTGATTAGATTTATAAATTAATGAAATTATATTATCTTTGTGAAGTGTAATAAGGTTTCTTGATAAATATACTTACTTCCACGAATTTTTACATTTTTAAATGATGATTTAAAAAAATACTGCTGCTTCTAATTAAATAAACTTCATAACTTCATTGAAGAAGAAGAGAATACTAAAAATCTAAACAAAATATGAAAAAGAACAGGAAACATAAAATTTTTCAGATAATTGTGGCAACTGGGACTCGAACCCAGGATCTCTTATCTAACTTAGACGATTGCTTTAATCAATTCGGCTGTCTGCAATTAACCTGTCTCTCATTTTGAAGTAACTTTTGTCAACCTCATATTTAAAATTTCAGAGTGAACAATATTATCCTCAACTAATTTTTTCTCATATTATTGGCTTTTTGAATTGGAAACAATTACCAATCACCTCTAACTGGAAACGGAACATACAAAAAAAATACAGACCGAACAAAAGTAAAACGGCCAAGTTAAAATACTACGTGGTTAAGCTTTGTCAAAAATAGTGCGATTTAAAAAATATATATATATTTAAATATCGTACAAGAGTCCCAACCGCTCCCCTTTGGGGAAGAGTTAGGTGGGGAGGTACCTGGGAATTCAAATCTGGTCGCCAAACACGGATTAAGCCATTTCAAGCAAATTTTCAATTTAAAATGGTATCTTTAATATTGAATTGGTCTTTCGCCAGGGCGATACTGAGAGTATTTTCCACTCTGGAACGTATCGCAAATATACTGCATTTTATTTTTAATAAAATTTATTTTGAAATAGCATTAATTAATAAAATTAAATTTATTAGCCCACGCTGGGATTTGAACCCGCAACTTTTGGTTTGCTAGTCGAGAGCCTTACCTCTTGTCTACAGAGGCCGCCGTAAAATGTTGACATAAACATAACATGTTATCACTCATTAGATTGCACCTCACGGAGGAAAAATTAGGAAAAAGGCTGGGCCTTACAAGCATTAAAAAATAGAGTTAAAAAAATGTGTTAAAATTTTTCTCGAAATTTCCCGTTGAGACTCATGTGCAGAAATTTAAAAAAAAAACGAAATTTTCAGGACTTAAGCATTGAAACTATTTTAAATTGACCTTTTTCTCACGTTCCTACGAAAAAAGAAATTAAAAATAATAAATTGGCCCATCATGTTACAATTATGTATACAATTTTGAATATGCCTATTTATGTAAAACAGGAAAAAATACCATAAAAAATGTAACCTATCTTCCAATACTTATGTAATATTATAAGTCCCGATAGATTGGGTTTATAAATGAATGTAATAATAACATTTTTGTGAAGTGTAATAAGGTTTCTTGATAAATATACTTACACATTATTTATTTAATTTTAAATATTGATTTTTAAAAATTCTGCTGTTTCTTATTTAATTTACTTGGTTACTTCATTGAAGAAGAAGAGAATACTAAAAATCTAAACGAAATGTGAAAAAGAACAAGAAACATAAAAAATTTACAGATAATGGTGGAAACTGGGACTCGAACAAAGGATCTCTCATCTAACTGAGACGATATTTTGTCCAAAAATTAAAATTATTTGTACTTTGGTTGATGGATTAGGCAAAAGTTAAAATAGAATTTTTCTCGAAACTGAGAGAATGAGGGTTAACACTATATGTGCCCGAGCCCGCCATATTATATTCAGAAATGTATTACATAGATTTTTTTGTAAGGACCTTAATTATGTATTAACATGGGATATAGTGTGTTGGTTGTAATGCTTTTTACAAATAAACACGGTGTTCGGAAACTCGTGGTACAAACGTGAAAGTGTGCATATATTATCTAAATCAGTTTTCTTTAAGGCCTACTAATTTTGCGAACCGTAAAATGGTTGACTATTTGGGATTCGTTACATTGTGTAAAAAATTACCACAAATAAAGTTTAGTAGTGAATGACTTAAATCCATTTGGTGACTTTACAGGAGAAACAAAACACTGTTTATGTATAGTTATACATTATAAAAGTGTCTGTGGGGGGCGGGTGGTGTGGTTTTATTATTTATGTCATAGTCAAAGGTGGATATGCAGTCTCTTCTTAGAAATAAATTAGAAATAAATTCCAATTTCGGCCTTTGATTAAAGTATTTTAGTCATACCTAGAAGTTCCTAACTTTTCAGTCAAACATCGAAAGTAAAATAATCTGTTTTGGGCTTTGCCTAGTCGATCCTAGAAGTGACTGGCAGACTCGGTCAAACGTCGACTGTACTTGTGACACGTTTAAACAGCACAGGAAGTAGCTCACGTTCTCCTTCACGTTTTGAGTGCACTTTCTGTGATTCAATCAGACAACGGACGAGAATTTGCCAACGATGTCGTAGAAGTGATAAAAGTTATGTGGCCCGAATTGTCCGTAGTGCATGGAAAATTGGTTAGGTTAGGTTAGGTAACATTAATGAAAAAATCATTTTATTACAACTAATTTAACAAACTAAGACTTTCTAATACCTAATTGAAGTTTGACTGGTCAAACCCCGATTTCATTTAATTGAGTTTTGACGTTTGCCTGACCAAATTAGTTTCTCCTAGGTTTAAAGAAAATTCTTTAGTCAGAGGCCGAAAAACTTCTTTTGATTTGGCTTTGACTAAGAGTGCAAATCAGACCTGAGGATTGACCAGTCATTAATTACGCAGATGACATGGTTCTTCTTGCACCGTCACTAAGCGCATTAGAGAAATTACTAAAAATTTGTGAAGACTTTGCAAAAAACCATAACCTTTTGTATAATACCACCAAGTCAATAGTTATGGTTTTTAAACCGAAAAACGAAATCGTCCAAACACCCTCAGTATGGCTAGATGAAAGGAGAATGAATGTTAATCACAGCGTTAAATACCTGGGACATGATATCGAGGACATGGAAAGGCAGAGAAGAGCAATATCAGTTAGAGTGGGTATGCTGTCAAGACGTTTTTACTCCTGCAGCCCCAAAGTAAAAAGAATACTGTTCAACGCTTTCTGCACCTCTTGACTACACCGCAACCCAATGGCATAAGTTAAAGGTTGCTTACAATAACGCTTATCGCCAACTATTCCGCCTACCGAGATACTGCAGTGCTACGGAAATGTTCCACCGCATGGGAAGTTTATGGCGCAGACTGCGCCATTCGAAGAATGCGATCATCACCGCCATGACTGCCTGGATGGAATCTCCCCTGATGACCCTCTGGAGACGGAAGACGATGAAATACCCTCCGTAAACGGCTATTTACATTCATTTTAGTGTTTGATACATACATTTTTTTTTTTTCACAGTTTCATTTTTCATGCTTTTTTGTTTATTTTATTTAATTTATGTGTTGTTATTTAATTTTGACCTTAACTTATTATTTATTTTTTTTGTTATTTTACATTATGGAATATATTGCATTGCACTTCCCCTGCATACATTCTGGAATAAACTTAAATTATTATTATTATTATTATTAAACCTAGGAGCGCCGGAGCTTCGATGATTGACTACCTACATATAACATTTATACAAATCTAGCTTTAAATTCCAAGATTAATGAAATTTTGCTCGTCGTGGTTTAAAATAATAGGAAAGTTATATCATTGAAGAAGAACAGAATACTAAAAAAATTATCAAAACGTGAAAAAGAACAAAACTCAGAAAAATAAAAAAGATAATGGTCACACCTGGGAATCGAACCCAGGCACTCTCGTCAAACGAGACTAATGCTTTAACAAATTCGACAACTGAGACCTCTTATTTTGAAGTCATTGTTGTTAATCTCATATCTAAAATTTAATTAAGAATTTTTTTTTTGGGGAATAACTTTAAAAGTTATTGTAAAAAGAAAGTTGTTCAAATAAAAAAAAAACGAAAATTACTGGTCCCCATCTGATTTGAAAAAAAATGCATAATGCCCGGGCAATGCCGGAGACTTCAGCAAGTAATTCTAGAGTCCAAAAAAGAGTGTTTCTAAATTTCTCTTATTCAATAAATGAAAACCAAAATTTCCTCCTAAAGCTGAAGTCACAAGGTTCACTCGGATGAAGGTTTACTCGATGAAATGTTCCATTCTCGTTTCACCGAGTGTTCACACGGTTCCTTCGAAGGAAGAGTTCACTCGACATTCTCGCTACGAAGTCGTCGAGAGTAGTCCCGGCCGCATTGGAATTCGTCCGGCGCTGACGGCTAAGTTCGGGAATATTTACGATTTCAATTGACATTTCCGATAACGTCGAACTAAATTACGAGAAATTGGCGATTCTTGTAAACAGTAAATAAATTTCAGCACCATAAAATGAACATATGGTTTAATAATAACCTGAAAACTGATATCTACCAGTATTTTTGCACCATGAAAATATTTTTATTCCAAAATAGGCCTCGGCTTGCAATAAAATCCATATAAATGGAATATTTATTAACGTATTCAAAAACTAAAAACTGTTTTGGAAAGGTGATAAAATATGCTTTCAAAATTTATTATTAGAAATAACCACGTAATTTTTTAAATAGAATAATTTTTTATGTAAACTTTTAAAAGTTTAAAAAATGTCTCTACTTGCTTTTATTCTAACTAAAATTACTGGTGACAAAAAAATATAAAAACACACACTTATTTTGTTAGAAAAATAAATTATAAACGTTTCTGTCACCTCACTTTTTTGTCGTTTCATATAAAAATAATTCATAAAAAATTCACAATGTTTCATAATTTTTTTTTCAAATTCGATCAGAAACTTTGGTTCCATTGAAGTGTACATTCGTATTCTTTTGTGGTTAATTGTTATATTGGATATATAGAGCATTATTTTCTCTTTCCAATACCGTTTAGATCATATTTTTCACTATGATAGTAAGGGAGAAACAACGATTTCTATGAGACGTGTAGGAGTTATTTCGAAAAGCGAACTAAACGGAGCATTTTGACGTTTAAGCCGCTCCGGCTACTCGTCCTCACGCCAGAACATTTCGGCCGACTAATTTGCGAGTGAAAGACTGTTCACTTGAGTGTTCACACACATCATTCGCGTCACGTGATGTTAAATTCCGGTTGCGAGTGAACAGTGCCGAAGGAAGCATTCCAACATTGTTGGAATGCTTCATTCGGAACTGCCTCTATTCACTTTCGTGTTCACACGGTTCATTTCGAGGGAAAGAGGAGGAATGAAATCACGAAATGAACAATAAATGAATGGTGTGAATGGGCTATAAGACTTGTAAGTAGGTACTTTAAGATCTACCTACTTAACTACAAACCACATATGTATTTATTGTAACTTTTTAAAATTATTTAAAAAATGTAATTGCATAATTCATCCAAAGAAACCTCACTATCTCAGTGTCAAATCTTTTTTCAGACTTTCTTTATTCATTCATTTATGTAGGTAGGTACTATAATATTGAAAAGAATTATAAAATCCAAATTAACACGACGATTTCACGTTTCAAAAATAAATCTTTACTGAAACATTAAAACTCCGTTACCTTGAACCGGAAACGGAACGTGCAAAAAATATACAGACAAATGCACAACGGCCGACATAAAATAGGATTTTGTTACGATCAATAAAAAAAACATCCAACTGCTCTCGTCTAGAGCTAGTGAGACTATGGCATCCCCGAATTATTAAATTATTTAATATTAATTCTTAACTGTGTTCGCGGTTTGTTTCGTTATTTTTTTAACAATGCGTGGGGCGAGCGCGGTTCAGATTTTTTCGGACGCGTTATTTCGTGGAAATTTTAGTCGCCTTGGAGCCGTTCATGGGAGAGCAGCGCGCATTTTGTGTTCGTGCATATTACATAAACAATTATTCCGTAACGATTTCGAGACGAATGTACCGTGCTCATTTCGGTTTACGAGACATTAATCAAGCACCAAGAGCAAAATCTATTCGGAAATGGATCAAAATGTTTAAGACAACCGGCTCAACAGTAAAAACAATTAATGAAGGCCGTCCGAAGAAAGCGAGGATACCAGAGGTTATTCAGCGTGTTAGTGAATCAGTGAGTGAAAATCCACAACAAACTACTCGCAAGAGAAGCCGAGCCTTATCCATCAAGAGGACCACTTTACAAAGAATTTTACGCCATTTACGCCACGATTTACATCTAAGAGCTTATAAAATTCAGCTGACGCAAGAGTTGAAGCCGAATGATACCGATCTTCGACTTAATTTTGCCTATGTTATGCTGGAACGTTTTTACAATTTTTTCAACATGATGTTTAGCGATGAGGCCAATGTCCATATCAATGGCCATGTTAATAAACAAAATTGCCGGTATTGGTCTGAGAATAGAAGAAAAAGAAGAAGACCCCCCGACAGAAGCCCGAAGGTCGTTGTGTGGGCTGCAATATCAGCTAGGGGTATCATTGGCCAATATTTCTTTGAAAACGAAAGGAGAGTTGCTATGACAGTGAAATCTAAAAATTATTGTCAGATGCTTCAGGAGTTCTTGCTCCCAGCTCTCCAAGATTTTCAAGGCCACAATTCCAGGAGCTGGTTTCAGCAGCACGGCGCCACCTGTCACACTGCTAAACTGTCCATGGACCGTTTGAAGGAGACGTTCCCCGGAAAACTCATTTCACGAGGAGGAGACATTGAGTGGCCCCACGGAGCCCAGATCTCAGCCCGTGTGATTATTTTTTGTGGGATACTTAAAATCAAGATTCCATAAAGACAATCCGACAACAATAAATCAGTTAAAACAAAACATTGTATGGGAAATTAACGCCATCCCACGGGCAACTTGTCAACGTGTTTTTTGAGAATTTTCGAATCCGCCTTAGACAATGTCAACAGGCTGACAGAGCTCACTTGGACAATATAATTTTTAAAACTTAACGTCATTAAAATTTCCATTTATTGCAGTTTTTGAAAATATTAATAAAACATGTCTAAGTTCTACCATTATTTATCTATTGTTAATTGAAACTAGGTATACAGTTAAGGGTCACCCTGTATTATATAATTTTACTAAAAGTCAAATTCACGGAATGAAATCAAAATGATCAACAAAAAAATTGTCATTAAATGCCATTAGGCATTTTAAAAAACTTATTTTTTTTAAATTTATTGAATTGAAATAAAATGAATCTGTTATTTATCAAACTGCATTTTAATATGGGCGCCTGGTACCCATTAAAGTCGATTTAATTAAAGAGGGTACACAAACATTGCCAGTAAATCTACTTTCCAATTTCCATGCCACACAAAAAAATAGAAAGACAAATATATTATAATGATATTTATTGTTGTCAAGTTTAATTTGTGGAACACATTTTAATTTGAAGATTTTTCTTTAATGTATTCAATAACAGCATATAACAAAATAAATTACCTAAAAAGAGTTTAATTTAATTAAATTATAAACAATTTTTGCCGTGTAATTATTATTACGCGTGGCAGTTTTTTCACCTTCCTACGGCGTAATCAAACAGTTTATAAAAATCAAATATTCTGATTTCAAATACCAGGTGTAATTTATTTACTTAGTATGGAAAATATTGTTACCTTGCCTCTGGGCTCCCACGAAAGTTGCCGTAAAAACCATCAACACAATTTCTAAGAAAAACCGCATTTTGAATATAACTTTGCAACACTGAATTTATTAAAAAACAATCTCTTGTTACTAACACTCCGAGGGTTGAAGTCGAACTGTGCTTTAATGAGGTTTTCTTTCATATTTAAATCAGAATACTTGCACACGGAGTCACACAAAAGATAACAGTTGTTGTCTGTCGTGTGTAAATTATTTGTGAATAACTCTAACCCTCTGGATGCCGGTTGCTTTTCGCAAAAAGCAAGCTTTTAGTGAAATAATTTTCCGAAAGGCGTGTTATCTTTGGGGAAGCTGTTTGTATGTTTTTATCGATTAATCATTGTTAGTGGGATATGCGAGATCTGTGAACGATGATCGTTATTAATCGGAATATACAAACCGAATGATATGCCAAAACCGAATTTCCAAAACAGACGCAGGACAACATGCAACTTTATATAAATAGCATAAAAGAATTATGATTAACTAGCTGACCCGACAGACCTTGTCTTGTCTTAGCTATGAATATTTAATTCGAACTGGAATAAATAATAATAAAAAAATAATATTTCAAAAACGTATTGATTATTATTATGCTTTTTTGTACAATTTTTTCTCCCTACGTGTCCTTTCCCATTCGTGCCGTCCCCTTTCCCTCTCGTGTTCCCATACCACCTTTCGTCTCCCAATCCCCTCGCTTGCCTCCCCCGTCCAGTTAACCCCCCTCCCGAGTTCCTCTCCCCCCTTCCGGGCTCCAACGATCCAATTCCACGATCTTATTGAATAGGTAAACATAATACAGCGCGAAGTTTCAAAAACACATGGATAATGTGGATGGTGTTCCCCATTCCTTTACTAATAAATTATTGTTTATTGTGATTAATGCGAAAAACCCTTGAATCTTCAATCTATTATTGTTATATCACAAAACGAGGAAACACCGGATATAATAATTGTTCATATAGAATTTCAGAAAAGTTAAAACAATATTCAGATTGCACTCTCTCAGCACTCTCGGTCAATTGAAACCATTGGCCTTTCAAAAGGCGTCGCTCCTTATTTATTAGTTAATAGAATGCCTCCAAGGAAGAAAATGTGTAAAATCTTGTGTATTCATTATTAGAATCAATGGAAAACACGCAAGTGTTCTTCAAGGATCGGTATTGGGTTCCTTTTCATTTAAATTAAACTTTAATTACAATATAACATATTTCATATTTTCATGTGCTGTGTTCGCATACACAATTGAGAAATTATAAAAAGACTTACCAACGTGGCGTAATGACTAGAACAAAATCCGTACAAAAATTAATAAAAATGCAATACAGCACACATTAACGGTGTTAATTAGAAAAATGTAGTAGAGAAGCATGAAAGTGCGAAAGAGAAAAATACGTAATATATAAATCTAGAGGCTGAAGGTGGGAATTTATTTCAAGCATACAACTTACTGTATTTCGCTTTTCCTTAAAATAATAGATAAATAAACATGAACTTAAGTTAATATACTATCTTCATTAAATTATCCCAACAAATAAATTTAAAAAAAACAGTCAAAATAAATCTATTCTGGACTTAGTTCCGGACATAATCTTATGCAGGAATCACTTATATGTTATGATACTGACTTAAAAAAAAACTATTATTTGTGATAGAAAAAAAAACTGTCATCAATGGATTTAATTTTTTTTCGAGGCATTATAAATGATAATTTAAAGCCAATGATAGTTTATATTTAGGAAAGATAAAAATAAAAAAAAAACACTTGGCATCCAAAGGGTTGATGTTCTTACTATTGTGAAGTGCAAGTATAAAGCACGATACTCGGTTTTGCACACGGCCATAGCAAGTAAGAAGCAGCTTTTTTTCAAAACATTTCTGTCATGCAATAACAATAACAGGAAATCGATGCGATGACGACATTGAAAACATTCGTTTATTGCACTCCTTTCCAAAGGAAATAACAACAAATAGGACTGAAAATATGTTGGTTGGGTTTAAAAAACAGCAGCTATGTCCGCGTGCAAAACCGCTTATTTTTCCCACAAATTTGCACTCCGTAGTGAAAGAACGTCAACCCTTTGGATGCCGAGTGTGTTTTTTTTATTTTTATCATTCCTACTTATAAACTATCATTGATTGAAAACTATCATTTGTAATGCCTCAAAAAAATATTAGCTCCATTAAAGGACGGTTTTTTCTATCACAAATAACTGTTTTTTTTTTAAATCTGTATCATAAAACATTATCGATTCCTACAGAAGATTTCGACCGGAAAGAAGTACAGGATAGATTTAATTTTATTGTTTTTTTATTTATTTATTGGGATAACTTATTGAAGATCGTATATTAACTTATGTGCATGGTAATTTATCTATTATTTTATGTGTAAAACAGTTGCGTGGTTGAAATAAATTCCCACCTCCCGCCTCTAGATAAACATATTATGCATTTTTCTCTTTCCACACTTCCATGCTTTTCTAATACATTTATTTTAATTTACACCCTTAATGTGTACTGTATTGCATTTTTATATATTTTTGTATTGATTTTGTTTTAGTCATGACGCCACGTTTTGCAGGTCTTTTTATAATTTCGCTATTGCATATGTGAATACAAGCACAGGAAAATGTGTTATTATGCAATTAAAGTTAAATTAAAATGAAAAGGAATCCAATACCGATCCTTGAAGAACACTTACCTGTTTTCTATTGATTCTGATAATGAATTCACAAGTTTTTACACATTTTCTTCCTTGGATGTATCCTCAAATAATAAATTAAGGGCGACGCCTTCTGAAAGACCAATGGTTTCAATGGGCCGAAAGTACTGAAATAGTGAACTGTTTATCGAATATTTACTTTTGCAAGAATCACAACTATGTTTAGGGCGTTTTCGCAAAAGTTATCATTCCGAAAAATCTAAAAATACAATCAGAATACTTTTTTACTTTTTCGAATTTCTATTTTAACAGTTATTATTTCCGGTACTTGATCGTTTTGTAATAAAAGAATAATCGGTTGAAGATTCAAGCGTTTTTCGTATTAATCACAATAAATAATAATAGTAAATGAATGGGGAACACCATCGACATTTTCCATGTATTTTTGCGCTGCATTATGTTAACCTATTCAATAAGATCGAGGAATTGAGTCATCGAAACTGTAAATGATTTTCCATCTGGAATTTCTTTTGATTTATAAAATCTTTATAATGTTTACTATAAAGTTTATTTTACTTCCAGATACAAATTCTTCTTGATTGAATTAAACATTTGTTCCGTCAGTTTTTGAATACTACCATTATTCATAATTCTTCTATGCTATTTATAAAGTGTTGCATGTTGTCCTGCGGCTCTTTTGAAAATTTGGTTTGGCATTCCATTCCTTTGCCTTCGGTTTATATTTTCCGACTATCATCGTTCACAGGTCTCGCATATCCCACTAACAGTTATAAATCGATAAAAAATAGCCTCCATACAGCTTCCCCAAAAATGGCAGGCCTTTCTGTTTGCACAAAATAACTGCCATCCAGAGGGTTAGGAGTTGTTATTCACGAATAATTTACACACGAAAGAGAAACATTGTTTGTGTTGTGTGACTCCGAGTGCAAATATACTGATTTAAATATGAAAGTAAAGCTCATTGAATCACAGTTGGAGTTCAACTCTTGGAGTAATACTAACAAGAGAATTTTTTTTAAATAAATTCGGTGTTGTTAAATTATTTTCATGATGAAATTCCTAGAAATTGTGTTAACGGTTTTAGTGGTGGCAAAATTCGTGGGAGCACAGAGGCAAGGTAAGAATTTTTTCCATACTTTATTAACATAAAGGTCAACCCAATCAGTTCTCTTTACCTAACTATACTCCCAGTTTCAATATAAACCTGTCACACGTGCACATCGAACTAAATGAAATTATAAAACAAATTAAACTTCTAGATCCCAATAAAAATGCCGGTCCTGATAACATTCCGCCTTTAATCTTACAGCAGTGTGTCGCCGTTCTTGCTTATCCCCTATACACACTCTTTAATCATTCTTTGTCAAAAGGTATATTTCCTGACCTATGGAAACATAGTTATATAACACCTATTTTAAAAAAGGGGATAAAACGAAGTAACTACTTATAGACCTATATGCATACTATCAACAATTCCAGAACTGTTTGAGAAGCTGATCCTGGATAAAATAGCCAGCTCATTTAAATATAATATCTGTCCTGAACAGCATGGTTTTATGACCGGCAAGTCAACACTAACTAACCACATTCTATATCAAAATTTTATTTCCGATGCAATGGCGAAGAAGCTTCAAGTTGACTAAATTTACACTGACTTCAGCAAGGCGTTCGATAAGGTTTCTCACGCCATTCTTGTAGAAAAACTGTTTAAAGCTGGAGTTCGTGGTAACATGTTGCTTTGGTTTATAAGCTATCTTTCTAACCGAAAACTTAGTGTTAAACTAAATGGAGAATCATCATTTGATTTTTTTACATCCAGTGGTGTTCCGCAAGGTTCCCACCTCGGACCTGTATTATTCATCTTTTTTGTGAACGACATTAGTAATATTTTTAAAGACGTCGAGGTACTTATGTTCGCAGATGATTTGAAACTTTTTAAAGCAATTCGAAGCATGAATGACTGTTATATTCTCTCAGCGAACTTGTCAAAATTTGTTGAGTGGTGTAGCCATAACAAGCTATACCTTAATGTTAATAAATGCATATCCAATTTTTTTCAATTACACAATCAATAACTTCATTCTCGAATCTGTTTCTGAAATTAATGACTTAGGTGTTACTTTCGACACCAAACTTAGCTTCATACCACACATTGAAAATATCTCAAAGAAGGGTTTAAAAATGTTAGGTTTCGTACTAAGAGTGGCTAAAGATTTTAAAGACATTAAAACATTAAAACTTCTATACACATCACTAGTAAGGAGTCAGGTTGAATATAACTCAACTGTGTGGTCTCCTCACTATGACGTGCATTCTCAAACAATAGAAAGAGTACAAAAAAAATTCCTAAGCTTTTTAAATTATAAACTAAAAATACCAAAAGAACAACTAAACTACACTTATCTACTGCAATTATCTAATTTATTAAATTTGACTGATAGAAGAACAGTTTCCGATTTAGTATTTTTATTTAAAATCTTGCATAATACAATTGACAGCCCTGAATTCTTGGCGCTCATAAATTTTCATGTGCCAGCCAGAAACACAAGGTCAGTACTGCCGTTTTATTGTGGCAATACTACGACTAGGGCTCAATTCAATATACTACTCTATAGAATCGAAAACTTGGGTAATATGTATTCGCACATAGATATATGGAATATGTCACTGTTACACTATAAACAAGAAATAATAAAATCATTTAGCCATAATTCATGCTCTCACTAAGGATTTTTTTTTGTAAATTTACTACATCGACTTTGATAAACCTTTATTACTTTTAGTTTTTATCTAAAATATTAAAATTCGAATTGAACAGTTCTGAACTCCTGCAACTTACGAACCTACGTCTACACATAGCAGTTTCACGCTTTGAGAAACCAATAAGTACTTAGGTGTTTGTTACTCATGATTATTGTTGTAAATTTGTAAACACATCTGATCACCATACTTTCATGTTTGTATTTTTGTTTTCTATCCTAACTTTTTTTATATTATGTTTTTCTTTCTCGTGTTAAAATTGTACTGTCTTTATATATTTATGTAAAAGCACTCCGGGCGTAAATTAAATAAATAAATAAATAAACATTCCCACTTAATAATATTAATTTTAAATTGTCATTTGAAATCTAAATATTTGTTTTTTTTTTAAATATATTATACAGTTTGATTATGCTTTGGAAGGCGAAATAGCTGCCATGCTTAATAATAATAAAAATAATAGTAGAACTTGTTGATAAATTAATCAAATTAAACTGTTAATATTTTGGTTACGTTAATTAATTAAATTAGTTAAAAGTAATTTCGTTATTTGTTTTTAGGGTGTTTTGCCGTGTTGCGCTACCTCCTTCTTTAGCTAACGTTTCAGACAGCGTTCCAGTGTCCATCATCAGGGCAGTTCACTGTAACGCTGTGCGAAACGTTGGCTAAAGAAGGAGGTAGAGCAACACGGCGTAACACCCCAAAAACAAATAACAATAATACACTTTTTTAATGGTTTGAAAAATATTGATGTGCCGGCGGCGGTGATGAATTTTCTCATACTTGTGATTCATAATTAGAAGATTAGAATAAATTCTCAAAGACTGCCCAAAATAAGAAATGCCAAATTATTGTATTTCATGCATTTATTATGTAAAATTTATCTCAACATTTTATGGTGGCTTCCGTGGTCGAGGGGCAAAGCTCTCGACTAGTAAACCAAAAGCCGCGGGTTCGAATCCCGTCGTGTGCAAATGATTTTTTAAAATTAATTTATGTTTATTCTACAAGTGATTAATTGGAAATAATATTTAGTTTATTTGCGGCACCTTCCATAGAGGAAAAAACTCTTAGTATCGCCCTGGTGTACGATCACCATTTAGAATACAAGCTTTCCATGAAATGTTATTAGCTGTGTTTGGTGACCAGACCTAGCCAGGTACTTCCCCACCTTCCTCCCCCCCCCCAATCTCCTTTCCCCCACCGCTACCTTCAGCCTCACAACATTCCCCATTTGGAGATGCAATAGTCTCGCTTGCTTCAGACGGGAGCAGTTGGCAGTTTTTTTTCTGAACGTAACAAAATATGTATCTTACCTTAAATATTCTAATGTTATAATTAAATATTCTTATGTATGATACTCATTTATGTACCTCTACGCCTGTCTCAACACAGGTATACCCTAGTGAGACAGGCATCAAATAATGTAATGTAAACATACCTTATATAGATAAATAAATCAATAAAAGTCCTATTTTATGACGGCCGTTGTGCATTACGTGACTCCAGATACTAATATCTACAGCCTGTATGTCGGACGAATATCTACAGCTCATATGTTGGACTAATATCTACAGCCTGTATGTTGGACGAATATCTACAGCTCATATGTCGGACTAATATCTACGAACTTCAGAGTGTGGACTAATATCTACAGAGCTAAGATCGGACGAATATCGGACGGTCCCAGTGGTGACTAATATCTATGTAGCGTAGGTTGGACTAATATCTACAGAGAGCAGCTGAGCAAGAGGTTGTACGGAAAAGCATAAATTACTTCAATTACGTAATTACTAATTACGTAAAGGCTTAAACGTTTAAAGTACGTACATGAAGTTTTTGCATAATATTACGTATTTTGCTGTTTACGAGGACAATAATTTATTGAACCAAAATGGAGGTCATAATACAAAGATATGTATTTATTAATTTATTTCGAAATACAAGGCACCACAACCTAACCTAACCTAACCTTACTGACATAGAAATAGTCATGGTAACAGACTAAATAATTTAGAAGCACTCGAAATAAAGAAAGCTGTTTAAATAAAAACCCAAATCCTTAATAATCAGCTAAATGTGTCCAATAGTCCGACATTAGGAATTTTTACATACATACATACATACATACATAAATTAAGTTTTTTAAACTGCATACGCAATATTACGTTATTCCAATATGCTATATGCAAAAAAAATTAACCAATATTAAAATTTACTTTGCTTTAATTCTATGACACCATTCTTAAATTTTAGTTTAATATAATTTGTCCGTTAGAAACAACTTAAAACCAACTATGCCTCGTAAACATGTTATTACTATTACAAAATGATATTTTGTAAGTACAAAAGTTAAAAATCAAAACAATCAGTCAAATGAATTTTTTTTTTCATTTTTGTCAGTTATACGCTTCCGAGAAAAGATACATGCCGCCGACGGGGTTGGAGTCCAGTCAAGTTAAACATGAAAAGGGGGTTGTGCTTGCAAAAGGTCCGGTCATTCTGAATTTTTTATATGTTGTTAGGACTTAAACCAGTAATAAAAAAAAAAAAATTGCAACTTCGAAAGTGCTGTGCGAGCGGCGGTGGACCCAAAAAACCAAGAAATTTTCGGATTTTTTTCAGTTTTTGCTCAATATCTCAGTGAAGGAAGGGTCTGACCGGTATAGATAGTATACATACTTTTAAAGTAAATTGTACTTTGTACTTGTACTCTGTCAGTCATGCGGTGGAAAATTGTGCAATAACGTTCCGGATGTGGAGCTGAAATGCTCGGACGATGAAGATGACCCGACTACAGACTGGGCGCCTCTCCCAGCGTCCATCACAGATATCGAGACATCTTCTTCGTGCGAGCCTAAGCCCGGGCCATCTAAGATAAAAAGAAAGACATGATTTGGCAACCAAGACACAATACTTACATGGTTTATAATAGTTTTATTTTTTGTGTACATATAACTTGTCCTTACAGTAGGTACCATGATGTTTGTACAAGCATTTTAGTATGTAGGTATATAAAACAATGTTTGAAGATGACGTTATTCCCGATAGATGTATTATCTTTTCTTTTTTTCATCAAAAATGTGTTAAGAATAACAAAAAAAAACTGTTTGATAAATAAAACCATAAAAAGACGGGAGAACAGTTTATTTGCATTTCCCCCCAAAACCCGCCTATGACTGTTTTTTGGTTATCTGGCGTTCTTGAGAGAACCGTTAGGTCTACAGATATCAATCTAGTTTTAAATGAAAGCTAATTAAATTTACTACAATTTTATTTCAAATAATATTTGACGTGGGATACGTGTTTCAGAAAATATTTTACAAAATAAGTGACCATTTCGAAAAAATTTCACTTTTTGGAAAAAATGGCCTATTTTCGAAGAACTGTATCTTGGAAACCAATGGCTGCATATAGCTCGATTGATCTCAAATTGTGGCAAATTTAGTCTACTTTAAAAGTATGCATACTAACTATACCGGTCAGACTCTTCCTTCACTGAGATATTGAGCAAAAACTGAAAAAAATCCGAAAATTTCTTGGTTTTTTGGGTCCACCACCGCTCGCACAGCACTTTCGAAGTTGCAATTTTTTTTTTATTACTGGTTTAGGTCCTAACAACATATAAAAAATTCAGGACGACCGGACCTTTTGCAAGCACGGATGTACATCTTGACTGGGCTATTGGAGCATTATGCCGGCACGTTGGGGTAAAACTGTAAAGGCAGTGTGTCCAGGCCACGATTCTTACTAAGAATCCAAAATTTCAGACGGTTCCCGAATTTTAAAACGAAGCTATTAAAATGCAAATTAACCAATATTAAAATTTACTTTGCTTTAATTCTATAACACCATTCTTAAATTTTTAAGCAGGGTGTCTGGTGGCAGATTTACATTTTTAAATACGATTATTTCAAAAAGTAATAAAAAACGGAGGGTGGCGCCGTTGGAATCACCGATTGTGCGGATTTGTCAGTCACGATGTCGCAGTGGTCGAGTGAGCATCGCGCGTTCGCTGTAGAGACATTTTTTAAGAGTAATGATTCTTACGTAATTGCCCGTCGACAATTTTGTTCAAAATTCGGTATTCGGCGAATACGTGATGGACCGAGTGTAAATTTAATTCGTTCGTGGGTGGAGAGATTCCGCGCAACTGCTTCGGCTATGAATGCCCCACGGCCAAGGCCCAGTCGATCTTCAAGGACTCCCGAAAACATTGAACTGGTTGAAAGCAGTTTACTTGGAAATCCGCGACTTTCAATACGGAAAAGAGCAGCCTTACGGGACTTCCAAGAGCGATTATTCATGAAATTTCAAGAAAGGATCTGAAATTCCATCCTTTTAAAATTCAATTCGTTCAAGAACTGAAAGAAAGTGACTTTGATTTACGCAAAAAAAATTGTGAAACGATGTTGGAGCGTTTTTGCACTGTAAATCCAAATTTTTGGAGCGACGAGGCTCATTTTCACTTAAACGGCAACGTCAACAAGCAAAACTACCGTTACTGGTCTCCAAGAACCCGCAACCCTCGATTGAAATATCAAAAACCATTGCTTTGGTTTGGTGTGCCTTATCTACGCATGGGATAATTGGACCATTTTTTTTCGAAAATTCTCGAGGTTAGGCAACGAATGTCGATGGTGAAAATTATCGACCCATGATTACGGATTTTTTTGCCAACCCTGCGAGCTCATCCATTGTACTCTTCACACACGTGGTTTCAACAGGATGGGGCGACTGCACACACAGCCAGAGCTTCGATGAATTTGCTTCGGGAAAATTTCCCCCAAAAACTGATCAGTCGCTTTGGGGACATCCCATGGCCACCGAGGTCGCCCGATCTAACTCCCATGGATTTTTTTTAATGGGACTACCTCAAAGAGAGGGTTTATAATGACAATCCCTAATCTTTTGTGGCTTTAAAGGAAAATATTCGTCGAGAAATCAGCTCAATTGAACCAAGTTTAGTGCTGCGTGTGGCGCAGAACACAAGGCTTCGTTTTGAACAGTGTGAGCAACTCGATGGAAAACATTTGGATGACATAATCTTTAAAAAATGAAATCCGCATTTCTATTCTATCGTTCAATGCTCTTAATAAAACTTTGTGTCAATTATTACGTTTTTTATTTAAGTTTGAAAATATAAATCTGCCACCAGACACCCAATCGTCCACACTTTGGTTCTCATAGATATTAGTCACCAGTTTGAGCTGTAGATATTCGTCCACACTTTGGTTCTCATAGATATTAGTCAGCAGTTTGAGCTGTAGATATTCGTACACACTTTGGTTCTCATAGATATTAGTCCGATTTGTTCAGTTTTTGGAATTCCTGCAGATATTAGTAGACGCCTCCCATTACGTCAGTATGTATTTTTTTCATGTTCCATTTCCGGTTCAAGGTAATGGAGTTTTAATGTTTCAGTAAAGATTTCTTTTTGGAACGTGAAATTTGTTAATTTGGATTTTATAACGGTTTTTTTTTCAATATTATCGTACCTACCAACATAAATATCTGAATGAAGAAAGTCTGAAAAAAGATTTTTCACTGAGATAGTAGTGACGTTTCTTTGGATGAATTATGTAATTAATTAAGTAAAATATATTTAAATAGTTTCAATAAATATAATATGGTTTGTAGTATAGTAGGTAGGTATTAAAGTACCTACTTAAAAATCTTACGTTTAAGGCGGAAATTTTGGTATTGATTTATTAAGTATGAGAAATTTAGAGAGACACTTTTTTCCATTCTAGAATTATTTGCTGAAGTGCCCGGCATTGCCCGGGCTTTACGCATTTTTTTTCGAAATCAGATGTGGACCAGTAATTTTCCTTTTTTTATTTGAAAAACTCTCTTTTTAAACGACTTCAAAAAGGAGGAGGTTCTCAATTCGACTGTATTTTTTTTTTAATGTTTGTTACCTCAGAACTTTCGACTGGGTGAACCGATATTGATGATTCTTTTTTTATTTGAAAGCTGGTACTTTCCATGTGTTCCCATTTTAATTTGGTCTAGTTCTGACAATGGCATCTATGAGAAAACCATATAAGTCTTAAATTTGCGTAAAGTATGTGCGCGACAAATGGACGAATAACTCAATATCACGCCAACCGATTTCAATGATTCTTTTTTTATTGGAAAGGATGTATTTCAAGGATAGATTATTGAGAGTTTGGTTAGGTTCTGATTATGGGATCCATGACAAAGTAACGGAACTCTTCAATTCTTTGGAGCAAATTAACGAAACTCGGCCGAATCTCTTAATTTGACCCTAATGTCGTTATGGTCAAATTATGTCTGTCTCATATGAGCAGCACGTTGAGTAGATCTACCCATATTCAGACAAATTAGTTTGTGTACTTCAGATTCACTAAAAATAAAAAAATAAACAAAAATTTTAACAAAACAAAAAAACGACTTCAAAAATGCAATAAAAATAAAAAAATAATTTCGTATTTTTCTACAACTTCATAATCGACTTACTTTTTCTACTCATCAATATGTATGTAGGTACGATTGTTATTTTTGGAGGCCCGGCGCGGCGTGTTTACTTGACAGCTTTCCTCACGCCGCGGCCCTGCTCTCGCCTCGTCAAGTCGCTTGTGCGACACAAGCACATCTCACTTATAACTATGTGTGTAGTTACAAACCCACCATGACTGACACCGATTCCAAAAATGACAATCGTAGATACATATTGATGAGTAGAAAAAGTAAGTCGATTATGAAGTTGTAGAAGAATACGAAATTATTTTTTTACTTTTTAGTGCATTTTTGAAGTCGTTTTTTTGTTTTGTTAAAATTTTTGTTTATTTCAATAACTTTTATTCTACCTTTTTTTAATTGTTATCAAAAATATTGCATTCGACAATTTTTAAAAAAGTAGTTGAAGTTAATATTGTTTATTCTAAAATTTTAAATATGACATTGACAAGAATGACTTCAAAATGGGAGGTCGCAGTTGTCGAATTTGTTAAAGCATTCGTCTCGTTTGACGAGAGTTCCTGGGTTCAAGTCCCAGTTGTGACCATTATATTTTTATTTTGATGTGTCTTGTTCTTTTTCACGTTTAGGTATTTTTTTTTTATTCTTTTCATCTCCAATGAAGTAAATATCCTCTTCTTTTGAATCACGGATTGCAAAATTTCATTAATCTCGGAATAAAACGCTAGATTTGTGTATAAAAATATGCCACACCGCCCGCCCCCCACAGATACTCTCCTTAATGTAATGTATAACTATATAGAAACAGTATTTGTTTCTCCTGTAAAGTCACCAAATAAACTTAAATTATTTACTACTATGCTTTACTTGTACTTATTTTTACACTAAAGAACGACTCCAAAAGTCAATTATGTTTCGAGTTGCAAAATTAGTAGGTCGACAAAGAAAACTGATTAAGATAATGTATAGGTACATAGTTTGCGGCTTGCACCACGAGTTTCGGAACACCGTGTTTATTATTAAATAGCATTACAACACTAAAATTAATAAAGAATTTAGCTCCTTACAAAGAAATCTATGTAATACATTTCTGAATATAATATGGCGGGCTCCGGCGCAGATAGTGTAAACCCTCATTTTCTCAGTTTCGAGAAAAATCCTATATTAAGTTTTTTCCTCATCCATCAGCCATAGTTCAAATAATTTTAATTTTTGGAAAAAAATTCGTCTCAGTTAGACGAGAGATCCTGGGTTCTAGTCCCAGTTGCCACCATTACCTTTTATTTTTTCTGTCTCCTGTTCTTTTTCATATTTCGTTTAGATTTTTAGTATTCGCATTCCTTCAATGAAGTAACCAAGTTAATGAAATAAGAAGCAGCAATATTTTTTTAAATCAATATTTCAAAATAAAAAAAATGTGTTAATATATTTATCAAGAAACCTTATTACGTTATTACACTTCTCAAAAAAAATATTATTGAATTCATTTATAATTCCAATCTGTTAAGACTTATAATTATTATGTAAGTATAAGTATTAGAAATTTGCATTATTTTTTAATGCATTTTTTCCCTATTTTACATAAATAGACATATTCAAAAATTGTATACATAATTGTAACATGAGGGGCAAAATTATTATTTTTAATTTCTATTTCGTAGGAACGTTAAAGAAGGTCAATTTAAAATAGTTTCAATGCATAATTTAAGTCCTGAATATTTAGATTTTTTTTAAATTCTGCACACGAGCCCTAAAGGGTAATTTCGTGAAAAATATTTTCACGAAATTACCACGTTTTTTTTAGTGTATTTTTTAATGCTTGTAAGGCGCAGTCTTTTTCCTATTTTTTTCCTCCGTGAGGTGCAATCTAATGAGTAATAATATGTTAAGTTTATGTCAACATTTTATGGCGGCCTCTGTAGTCAAGGGGGGCTCTCGACTAGCAAACCAAAAGTTGCGGGTTCAAAACCCCGCGTGTGCTAATAAATTAAATTTTATTAATGAAGACATGGCACGATCAAGTGAATCAGATACTTGAATCGGGCTTTTTTTTTTTTTTTTTTTTTTTACAGTGAATACCGCACAAGAATCTCAACTGCTCCCGTCTGGAGCCAGTGAGACTATGGCATCCCCAATTGGGGTATGTTGTGAGGCTGAAGGTAGTGGGGAGGGGAAGGAGGTGGGGAAGAGGAAGGTTGGGAAGTACCTGGCTATTCAGATCTGGTCACTAAACACGGCTAAAGCCGTTTTCAAGCAACGTTTCAATTCTGAATGGTGGTCTTACACCAGGGCGATACTAATAGTATCTTCCACTCTGGAACATGCCGCAAATATACTATATATTATTTTAAATGAATTAATTGTGAAATAACACAAATTAATCAAATAAAATTTATTTGCGCATGCCGGGTTCGAACCCGCGACCTCCGGAATGTGAGTCAAGAGTCTTAGCCACTGGACTATGGAGGTCGTCATAAGTCAGAATAATAGAAGAGAATGAATGAAACGATGTATGAATGTGATCGAGGCAAAGAGTGTGTGCCAAGACCGAGTTGTTTGTTCTGCGGGGAAACGGCGTGATGGTTACTTAGTTAGTTAGTTATTTCAAAATAAATTAATTAAAAATAATATGCAGTATATTTACGATATGTTCCAGAGTAGAAAATACTCTCAGTATCGCCCTGGTGAAAGAACATTTTAACATTTCAGACACCATTTAAAATTGAAAATTTGCTTGAAATGGATTAAGCCGTGATTGGTGACCAGATCTGATTTCCCAGGTACTTCCCCACCTATCCCTTCTCCAACTCCTTCCCCTCCCCACCACCTTTAGTCTCACAACATTCCCCAAATGGGGGTGTCATAGTCTCACTTGCTCCAGAGGGGAGCGGGTGGAACTCTTGTGCGATATTCATATATATATTTTTATATCGCGCTATTTTAGACAAAGCGTAACCAGGTCGTATTTTAACTCGGCCGTTGTGATTTTGATCTGTCTGTATTTTTTTGTATACTCCGTTTTCGGTTAGAGGTGATCTGAATGAAGAAAGTGTGGAAGAAAAATTGTCACTGAGATAGTGATGATTCTTTGGGTGAATAATATAATTACCCATTTAAAGTGATTTTAAAAAGTTACAATAAATATCTGATTTATAGTTGAGTAGGTAGGTATTTAAGTACCCAATTACAAATCTTATGTTTAAGGAGGAAGTTTTGGTTTTGTTTTATTAAATGTGAGAAATTTAGAAATACGCCTTTTTTGAATCGAGAATTACTTGTTAAAGTTTCCGGCATTGCCCGGGTTAAATGCATATTTTTTCGAATTCAGATGTAGGCAAGTAATTTTCCTTTTTTATTTTTATATGAACAACTCTCTTTTTATAATAACTGTTGAACGTTAATATTATTATTGAAAATTGTTATATGGGATTGACAAAATTACTTCAAAATAAGAGGTCTCGGTAGCCGTATTGTTTTAAGCCTTTGCCTCAGTTGGACAAGAAGTCCTGGGTTCGAATCCCAGTTGTGTATGTCATTTTGGGGAACTGTGTGGAGGGTCTTTTTAGTAAAAGAATAAGAGGAAGTTCTGGGAAATGTGTTCAGGAGAGGGAGACGTATATGAAAAGGGACTCTCTCAACCATTCGCTCCCGATCCGGTCTGCCATGCAGCTGGTGGGCAGACGCATCCGCAACCAAGACCCGGACAAACGTCACCACATGTATCCGGGCACCCCTGCTAAGTCACCACACGAAGCGATCCATTTGGGGTGACCTATGTCAGAAGTGTAGGTTATCTCATAAATTGTTACCGGGGCGGCGGTACCCATACCCGCCTCCCAAATTGAATTGATATCTTCTTCTTCAATGAAGTAATTTTCCTCTTATTTTGAACCACGGTGTGCAAAATTTCATTAATCTCATAATAAATCACTAGATTGATTTACAAATTAAGCCAGACCGCCCGCCCACCACAGACACTCTCCTTTATATAATATATATCTATATAGATACAGTATTTTGTTACTCCTTGCTAACTAAAAAAAGATGGGATTAAGTAGATACCTACCTATTATATACAATGTAGTATTAAAATTTTTGATTATAATACCCCGTGATTTTTCACGGGACTGTGTTAGGCATTAAAAATAACTCTTTTGAATGTGTCTGTCTGTAACTGCGGTTTAATGAACTCTCGAACGTTTGCTTTTAATTTAAGTTTTATTTTAAAAATAGAAACAGATTGAGGACAAATTCAAACACGCGATTAAATAGGTCCCAACCAATGATATCTCTACCTCTATCTTCTTTACATCTCTCTCTCTACATATTATAAAGTAAAGTCCCCCGCGCCGTCTGTCTGTCTGTCTGTTCGCGATAAACTCGAAAACTACTGAACGGATTTTCATGCAGTTTTCACCAATAGATAGAGTGTTTCGTGAGGAAGGTTTAGGTATGTAATTTGTCAAGGATTTGTGTAAATTGGTTGAAACATAACGATAATTGTGAGAAGTGTCGGAAAAAGTCCAGCCGCCTGGTAGCTTTCATCGAAAACGCTGCCTAATCCTTTTGGGATATAACAAAACAATTAATGGTGGGATATTCCTCTTTTATAGATCTACAAAAAAATCCGCGAAGGCATATGTCTATCTTTTACGGATAGATTACTATACACATTATATCTTCTTATCTTATTATTCTTATCATTCGCTAAAACTCGAGAGCGGCTGGGCCGATTTAGGTGATTTTGGTTTTGAAATATTTGTCGTAGTCCAAGCAGTGGCGTAGCGTGGGTTTCGGCCGCCCGGGCGGAGGAAAATTTTGCCCCCCCCCCCCCCCCAAATTTTACAGGTACTTCTTCCGCAGATTTTCAAGCGCTGACCGGGGGGGGGTAGATATTTTCTATTTTTTTATGCCGATTTTTATAATTCCATGTGCCGAGTACTCTTTCAATAAAATCGTGCTAAAAAATTCTACTACAAATTTATATAAAACTGCTCTCAGAAATTGAGAGTGTTATGCCTGTAATAGAATTTGCATCTTCATCACGCAAATATGGAATGCAAAGCTTCACTAGGTACACGATGTATCGGCAACTTATTGTTTCTTAGCACAAAACTGGTTTAAATTAAACCAAATATACGGTGTATCAAAACTACACTCAGAACAAAAAGATAGTTTTTCTTTGATTCTAGGAGCACTTACATTCTGAACACAAAGCTGGTTTTAATTAAATCTGTATGCAGTGAATTGAAACTACACTCAGAACATGAAAAGGGTTTTTCTTTGATTCTGTCGGTACTTATATTCAGAACACGAAACTGGTTTTAATTAAATCTGTATGTGGTGAATCAAAACTACACTCAGAACATCGGGGCGTAGGAAAATTTCGCCTCCCACTTATTTGGGTACTTCAAGCGGTGGTGCATCCCCCCACCTACTTCAAGCGGTGGCGGGTTGGGAGGGGGGTTGTATTCGGAAATCCCATTTTTGTATTACGTCTAATTATGTACGAGCCAGATTTTTTAAAAATCACATTTGACGAGTATTCTTTCAACGAAAATCATGTTATTGATACTGCGTTAGAGTCCCCAAATAATAGTTACACACGCAACAAACAATTTCTCAGAATTTTACAGCATTATGTAACTCAAATGTAAAACTTCACTCGATGCATGATGAATCTGTAACTCGTTATTTAATTTATCGTTGTATTCTGAACACAAAACCAGTTTGAATGCGGTGAATTAAATCTACACTCAGAACATGAAAATGGTTTTACTTTGATTCTGGCATTAAATAAATAGCATGTAACTAGAATTTTATAACTGCACATCGAATAACAGAATGATTTCCTTCGAAATGTGTCAGCAGATGAATCCAACTGGAATTTTACATTCTGTACTGGCTTAAATTAAACCTGTACCTGGCGAATTTAAACTACACTCGGTTTGATTCTTGCAGCACATACGTAGTCTGCAAATAGAATATTATAACTGAACTTCAAATAAGAGGATGTTTTCTTTTGAAATGTGTCAACATACAGATGAATCCATAACTGGAAATTTACGTTCTCAACACAAAATGGGTTTGAATTAAGTCTATATGCGGCGAATTAAAAGTACACTCAGAACATGATAATGGTTTTTCTCTGATTCTGGCAGCAGGTACAGGATACAGGGTCTGCAACTAGAATTTTATAACTGAACTTCGAATAAGATAATATTTTCCTTTGAATCGTGTCAGCAGATAAATCCTCAAATGTAATTTTACATTCTGAAAACTGGTTTAACCCTTCGAATAATAAGAAAAAATATCTATAAACTTTTGCCTGTCAATGTTTGTGCACAAAATTTCCGGTTCTTCCCATGCATTTTAAATGTCCTTTTGCAAATAAACAAAATTGTTCTTAAGTCTAGATATAGTATTTTTTCCTGATGTGCTTATTAGAACATTATTGTTTCTAAATATTAAAATTTTGATGTTGAAAATGTGGATTGGCTCAAAAATACACGCCTGCGAATATTCGAATTAAAGTACCTAATAGAATAAATTTAATGTTTTAAATACAGATTTCTTTTTTTTAAATTGTAATAAAACTATATCTTAACTATTTATCGCAATCACAAATTGATTTTAATTAAATATGTGGGATATAATTTGACAATTTCATTTTAAAATTAAATGTGTGGGACAATTTGTGTCTCCTGTGATTAGACGGGTTAAATTAAATCTATATTTCGCGAATCAAAACTACACTCAGAATATAAAAATGGTTTCTCTTTGATATTGGCAGCACATACATAGTCTGCAACAAAAATTTTATAACTGCACTTCGAATAAAATAATGGTCTCTTTCGAAATGTATCAGTAGATGAATACACAAACGAAATTAATTCGTTAATACATTCTGAACACAATTCTGGTTTTAATTAAGAGTGAATCTGTTTAGCTTTAATTAATATTACTCTCATAATATGCGTACGGTGTTCCCACGAATTGCGAAATTTGCAGCTTAAAAAAATATAATTATTGATATTTTTAATAAATAATAATAAAAATTGTTGGATTCGTAAACGAAAGTATCGTAGAACATTTTTAAACAGTGATTTGAAATGGTTTAAATTTTTCCAAGATAATATTATTATTTATTGTGAAAATTTGCCGCCCCCCGTAAAAGTGCCACGCCCCCCCCCCCCCCTCCCACGCTACGCCACTGAGTCCAGGGAAGGTTTAAACGGTGAGATAATATGAAAAAATTGTGAGGAAGATAGTAAAAACAAAAATTTCATTTTCTCATGTAAACAGTTCTACAGATCTACAGTTCTACCTACTTTCAGAAGCACAACGTAATCTAGAATTGGAATGCAAAAAAAAAGAATTCTGATTGTCATATTTCAGTCGCAGCCAAACGTTACCTGTTATTCTGTTACCATTTAAAATCTTTTATCATCAGTTTGTCAAGAACTTTATTTACTGTTTAAATATACCAAGGAAAAGACGAGCTGACATAGATCGTCGAAGTCCATCAAATGGGTGACGAGCTGCCTCACGTGCAAACCGCACTGATGATCTCTTCGCGATGAACTCAAAGATGGCGGTGGTTACAAAGGTTGGATTTTACAAAGTGTTTTATTAGCCACAGCAACGCGTGGCCGGGTCAGCTAGTTATATATAAAAATGGAATTTGAGTAGTACTAGGTATTGAAATAGTGGAAACTAATTTCAATTGTACCTCTATCTATAATTGCGGTTCAATGAACTCTAAGACTTTTGCTACGAATTTAAAAATCATTTTAAACAAAAAGTGGGAAAAATCCAAACAAGTGATTAAGTAGGTACCTACTTATCCCGTGATTTTCCACAGGTCTGCGCTATGTATTCAAGTACTAATTTCGGTTCGGCTTATTTTTTTACAGTAGCTCCACACTGAACGCCCTGAGGAAAATAATTTCCTTCAGAGTTTATTTCATCTTTTGAATGGTGTGTGGTGTGTGTGTATTTCATCTTTTGGGAATGCTGTGTGGAGGGTTTTTTTAATGGGAGGAAGAAGAGTACGGCCTGAGAAGGAAATGGGTATGAATGTGGAGGTCAGTGTGTCTCGAAGTAACGGACGTATATCCGTCTCTTCATTTGCGGTGCAAGACAATTGGTTGAGGGATTCTGGCTGGAGAGTTCAAAAGACCTCCTCAACCACTCTCTCGATCCGGCCCACCACGCAGCAGGTGTTTCAGCAATTTTCCATTTTATATTTATTTTAACAACTTTCTTTTTATAATAACTTTTGAAGAAAATTTCTACCTTTTTTTATTTGTTTTCATTTCAAAAATCCAATAATATGGGAAAAAAATTAGTTGAAGATAATATTGTTCATTCTGAAATTTTTAATGTGAGATTAACAGAAATTCCTTCAAAATGAGATAGGTTTTTTTTTCATTAATAATTTTTTTAGTTACATACATAAAAATATTACAAAAAACATTTCTTTTGATAGGAAATAAAAAAAAGGAACTATAAAATTAAATATGTAGCTTAAAGATAAACAATAATACAATTTAACAAAAAAAAGAAGATATTACAATAGTATACATATATGTATGATAACAAAAAAAAATCACACATAGGCATTGCCAGTTCGTGGGTATACTTAAGTTTTTTTTAATGCAGTTACGATACAACATGGCAAATCAAACTTTAAGATGGTACGAGAGATTTTTCAATATTTAATGGTTTTTGTGCGTTTTCGAAGTCGCCTACGTCCATAACTGTACGAACAAAAAAAAAATTAAATCAAAAGAATGATAGTTTACATTTACGTTCTATCCCACAAAATATAATTGTACATTGTCAAAAAATATTTTTCTTACTTTACAACTGTTTTAAAAATAGCTGTTTTCAACAAATCTCAATCGACCTGCAAAAAATTTTTCTTATGTGATCATATACAAGAAGGAAAAAAAAGAAAAAAATATTTTTAGATAGAAAACATCTCAATCTATGCCCGCTTATTTTTACATTTTTTAATTAAAGAGCCTTTTTACCTAAATTACGATGTGATGCTATTAAAAAAAACTGCAAAAATCAGTCAACTTTAAAATCGTTTTAATGTACCAAAAACGGGTTAGTTAATAAAATAAAAATATCATCCAATTAAACAGTATTTTAAGTAAGTCAATTAAAAAAAATATTTATTAAATTCTAATGATTTACTTGGTTTACTTCGATATTCGTAAGTATATATAAATGCCACTTTGATCAGTCAATTCCATTGCGCGAACAGGCATCGCCGAGAACGGTCGCCCCCGACGCTGTCCCGCGTGATTTAAGTAAAAACAGAATCACCAAAAAGATCAATCATTTACTAGACCTGAATACATTGTGAGAATTATTAAACTGACCTTTTTACAATGTTCTTTAATTTACTATCCACAATATTTCCCCGGGCGAATTCAGTCGGCGTTGGCTTCAGGGATATTCAACGCAAACATTTAATATTATGTTTTTATGATAATAAAAAAAACAATTGAAAATAATTACATAAATCTTTCTGATAATTACATAAGAAACTATAATATGATATGCATAATTCGGTGTTAAATAAATACATATAAATTTTTTTTTGTGTAATTTCGTTAAATTATTTAGATAAAAATTATTCCTTACTTCCTAGTTTTGTTCACTTTTAGAAATATTTATTTTTAAAATATTTATTTTTTATAAAATATTTCTTTTGTCACTATTTTTGTCATTTTTGGTAAGGTTCTCGACTAGCGTTAAATTTTATTTGATTGATTTATGTTATTCCACAATTTACTAATTTTAAAATATTAGATCCTTACATATGAAATTGGCGTTTTGCATGGGAGGAACATAAAGTCTTTTTTTTTTATATATTATATATTTATTTAATCAAAGGTACCATTGCTATCTATGCACTTTTGCCATCTCATAGGTATTCATCGATCCCTTTACTACAAAAACCATTCGGGCGGGAATCAATAAAATGTTTGATACTCCAGTCACCCTGTGTCGTAGAACACCAGTTGAAGGAAATAAATAGTATAAAGCTAATTTTTTCCCCATGGACTACTACTATTTAGACAAGTGTTTTGTCAAAAGTCCCCGCCCCTACCCCCCTTGCTCCACCCCATGTGCCCCCCCAAACATGAAAAGTGTAAGGGTTTTTGTAAATCGCGTCTATCTCAATTACTAAACAACATATCGGATTGCAACTTTTTTTATTCTCTTTTTTATAATATTTTCTACAATTAATGTCCAGTAAATTTTCATCGTAACTTTTACCGTTTGTTTGTGATTCATATGAAAAGGTAAAAATTTGTATATTTTTTGGGACCTAATTTTACTTTTTGTCACAGAACTTTTCAGGCCGACATTTTATGAAAAAATGTTTCCTACAAAGGTTATAGCCCTTTGTATGAACTATAAAATAATATATTTTAATGTGTACTTTATGGCAAGAAAACACCAGATATCAACCGTAAATGCTTGGTGCGCACCATTTCTGCGGCGCTCCGCGGCAGCCGATTTATTGCCGCACTACTCATGTTTGTTAATACTAATTAATTGTATTTTTTGTCATTTGCTTTAAAATTTGGTTTTACTGAAGAAGTGAAATAATGCTTACTGGTATCAGTTCAAGATTTCAGCAATTAAAAATGCCAGAGTTGTTGCATGCAGAGTGACTCATGCCAAGGTCAAGAGTCCAGAGAGAGGGTCGCGTCGCAAGTGCGTGTTTCGCAGTGATTGTGTTTTTCGGTTTATGTTTGTTTTTGTGAACCTAAATGGAGGACGTATCTTGTGTTATTTGTTTTGCTTTTATGCCAGTTACACTACCTGGATGGTCTGGATATATGCGAAACTGTTTTGATGGTAGACAAAACTTTGAACCATCTTATGTATTAGCTTTGCCTTTCATAAACATAGATCCAGAAAATCTAACTGCTATTTATTCTGCCCTTAGTTACGCTTCTAAAGAAAGCAAGGTAGCTGACCAGCCGTGTATTGTCACATTTCACCAACCACTTTTCCTGAAAGCAGTAGACATTGTTGTAATTTCTTCTACAGAAAGTGAAATATCTGGAGTAATCGTCAGACTAGGCGGATTCCATCTTCAAATGAGTTTCCATGGTTGCTTAAGAAAGTTTATGGAGGGTAGTGGAATCGAATAAATGTGGACCTCTGGTTACGGAAAATCAATGATTCCTCACCTTATGTCAGGACATGCTTACGCTAAGTCTTATAGAGCTCACACGATGACCCAGGCAGCTTTGATGTTATTGCTATTCGAGGAATGTTTACATACGAATTACAAACAAACAGTAAAAGTTACGACGAAAGTTAATTGGACATTAATTGTACACAGTGTTACATCAAAGAGAATAAAATAAATTGCAATCCGATATGTTGTTTAGTAATTGAGATAGACGTGATTTACGAAACCCTTACACTTTTCATGTTTGGGGGGGCACAGGGGTGGGGAGAAAGGGGGGCGGGGGTGAGAACTTTTGGCTAAACACTCGACTAAATGATAGTAGTCGATGGGGAAAAATTAGCTTTTTACTATTTTTTTCCATCTAAAAACACAGGTTGACTGGGCTATGAAGGCGGTTTGGACTGCCCCATCGGAGTTGAATTTTTTCCCTTGCAAGAAGTAATCCAAATTTCGAAAAAAATGGTAATCTGTTGGGGCAAGGTCCGGAGAGTACGGTGGATGTCTTAGACATTCAAATTGAAGCTCCTCTAATTTAGTAGCCGAATGTTGTACAGTGTGTGGTCTAGCGTTGTCATGAAGCAGCAGTGGCCTAGAGCGATTAACCAGCCTCTGTTGTTTAGCAGCTAGCTTTTCCATCATGGTTTGCAGTTGCTGACAGTAGAAATCTGCCGTAATCGTCTGGCCAGATTTAAGAAAGCTGTAGTGAACGACACCACCAACAACCGATTGAAAAAATTTTTTCCTTAAAAATTTATAATGGGTTTTAAATCATCTAATATTTGAAGTAAATTTTCGAGTTCTGTGAAAGTTCTATTCAAGTTCTGTGATATTTCATTTTTATGATGTAACTGGATTGTAGTGATATAATAACAGAACTTGAGTAGAACTCACACAAAACGTGAATATTATCTTAAAATATTTGATGAATTGTTCATTTTTTTACAAATATTAAATAAAAAAGATTAAAGAAACGGATTAATAAAAGTATCTACATAATCGTCTATTCAACCGTTATATTATTCACAATAAATATGTCCAGTTGTGAAAGAAAATCAAAGACAAAAATATTTTTTTCTTTGTGATAATTAATAACAAAAATAATTTTCGATTCATCAAAGTAGTATTTACTAACCGCAAAATACATACTTTGAGATGAAAAAGACATTATTTCCATTGAAAAATATTCCTTTCTGCCAAAACTCAAATAAAACTGATTTTATACCCCTGAGAACGGTGCATCTTCTGTGAACATAATTACACATGAGTTTCACGGTAAAGTCGACGCCTTACGACTTGACGCGAGGAACAAATGCCTCGGAATTAGTTTAGAAGAGGCGTTTTGAAATTATTTACAAATTCGTCGAGGATTTTTCAATGCCAAATTCAAGAAACGACACGGGCGACGTTACATCAATGTCCGAAACTAAAATCACCGAATTTGAAAACAGTCGTAGCCCTGCTAAGCTCTTAAATTAGTAAATTAAAACATTAAATAAAAATTAGGGATTTGTAAAGTTATAACAGGTAAGATGTTATAGCAGGTATGTATTTGTGTCATTTGTAGTTACCCAAGTCTTTATTAATTTTTTATTTATGCTGTAAGAGGATATGATTTTAGATTTAATTTCTATAGTCTGATACAGTGCATTATAGATTTTTGGTGCAATGAAAAAAGCATGTCTCTGCGCAAGCCTAGTTTTGCATAGCGGAAGCTCAAATGCATTATTTACTCTACTGCTGGAGCGATTTTCGTTTTTTGTAAAATATACATTTCGTGAAAATATATATTTCAGACATTGCATATAGTAGATTTTTTTTATATCTAAGAGTTAGTCAGCTTCTTGGAATAATTGCAAGGAGGGGTAGGTAACATCTTTATGCAACATTATTTTTATTATTAATTTTTGAGTAATTTTTAGTTGCTCAATATGGATATCATAAATACCCCCCATCCAATTATTCCATAAGATATTGATGATTGCACCAATGCATGATATACCAGTTTCATTCTTTTAATATCAACTATGTTATTTAATCGTTTAAAAATGTAAGTCAAATATCTAAGTTTATTTACAAGGTTTGTTTCCATAGCCGAATTGATTAAAGCATTCGTCTCAGTTAGACGAGAGATCCTGGGTTCTGGGTTCGAGTCCCAGTTGCCACCATTATCCATTAATTTCTCTGTTTCTTGGACTTTTTCATATTTCGTTATGATTTTTAGTATTCTCTTCTTCTACAATGAAGTAATAAAGTTTATTAAATTAGAGGCAGTATTATTATGTATATAAAAACAATATTTAATAAACAATTCATGTAAGCATATTTGTCAAAGAACCTTTACTACTGCACTTCATAAAAATAATAAAATTACATTTATTTATACATACATATATCCAATCTGTCAGGACTTATATAAATCTTTCGAGTCGGAAATACGCTTTTTACATAAATTAAACAGCCGATAACAACCCCCTAAAATTAGACTCGTTTTTTTCGAAAACGAAATCTCAAATCAAAAAAAGTTATTAAACAATGACATTTACTCCATATGTAATACAGATTTACCAGTTTCCAGCTTCTTCTACTAGTTTCCGGACACCTTGTATATTCAAAAATATCATTATAGCAATTATAACCAATACGCTACATAATATTGCAACAAATTCAAGAACAATCGTTTAATTCTTTTAATTTTTTTATTTTTTTTTTTTGTTTATCAAGAACCCGTGTAATCGACGTGTACTGAAAATCTTCTGTTAATAACGAATAGGCCACTTGCATCACATTTTTTAATTGTTTTTCCGGTTTAGACAAATATTCTAAGACATTCTGTTTTTTTTTATAGTATTTTTGAAACCCTGGGTTTTTTTTTTTTAATTTCAATCCGAAAAATCAGACCATTTTTTATAAACCGGAAAGACCGAACATACGTTTATAGGTGCGAAAAAACTATAATTACATAGCCGAAAATCATTTAAAAAAAGAACGTTTTCCACACGAATGGCGCAGGAGAATAACGAGGCATACGAAAAATTAATCTCATAAATATTTTTTTCCTTGATCCATCTTATTGATCATAATTCATTATAATGTACAACTTATATATTACTAAATCCAATGTAATATACTTGTACTTGTAAATTATAATAACAATAAGAATATTATAAAATTTGAATTTGTTAAAATCAGCACCATAATCATTATACCTCTAAAACACGTACCGACATCTAAAATGTACGGGGTTCTCTTCAGAACATCTTCTGTCAACAAATTAAAACCAAATGATAAGTTCGCAGAGAACAAACAATAAATCTAGTGAACGAATTAAAAAATTCGCCTGAAATCAAAGTGATGCCATACATAAAAAAAAATCAGTGTGGAATTTTATTTATTTAAAAAAAAAACTGTATATGTCTAAAAAATTTTACTAACATTTTTGCAATCTTAATAAAACGATTTTTTCCAAGTCGTTATGAATTCAATGCAAGTGGCCTATTCCTTACAAAAAACCTCTGTAATACATTTCTCTATAATTTTTTAGTTTCAAATAAACACATACTTGTGGCGACACATCATTATTATCATCGCCATCAAAAGAATATACGAGAAACATCTCCTAATATTCGTGCCCATCGGCAAACCTACTTACCTAGGTACCTTCGTACCTATACTGGCCGCGATGTACTTTCTCGCCTCCCGTGCCAGCCCGACGATAATAATATCGCCCCCGCCTAGAAAGGTCTCGAGACAGCACCGTACAATATCTGTACGGCGCCGAATATTCTCGTCAACTGCCGAAGTGGCTCGTATTACCTACCGCGGGGTAGTTACTCTACCGCGGCTATATTAGCAGCCGATCGCTCGCCCGCTGCAGTTCAGTCTCACATTAATCGTCGGTCAATATCTCAACATGTAATAAGTGCTCCTGCATGGTATCGCTACGCTCCAGGGCAGCTTCCTCGAGGTCCATCACCACGTCTCAGCTCTAAGGCCCACCGTGTCTTCAGCTCCAGAGATCAGCCCCGTCCCGCGACTTACAAGGCTTGCGTCACCTTCAGTCCAAGGGATCAGCTCACCACTTCATGGCACCCCGAAGCCTCACCGTGCTTCGCTGCCATGGAAACACGCTCCGCCTCGCCAGGACTACCTGCTGGTGGCTCAGCTCACCGAGCCACACACCGTTCATCTCCGCGATTCAAAGCGTCGAGCAACGGCCTGGAAGATAGGTCATCTCCACCGCCATGGTGTCGAGCAACGCGCTGACCTTCACCACACCATCTCCATCTCCGTACGCCTGCAGCATCATCTACGGCACTCAGCATTACATCAAGTTACCGCTCACCGACCATCTGCTACGTAGCCCAATAAACGACTGACTCACCACTTCGACATGACGCCTTTCATTTCTCTCTACCGATCCGGCCCGCTCCCTCATACTTTTTGAAATATAAAAATTTTGCACGCAAACAAAGTTTTAAAAATGGGTCAAAATTGCTGAAAAAATATATTTTTTAATAGATAAATGTAATATAAATAATGTTTTAGTCGCCTTTCTTTTTGTCGTTCACAATTATAAATTCTCGAGTTTCAAATTTTTTTAAAAATTGCGTTTCTAAACTTTAGTTTCATTAGTGTACATTATGGTGGTTCAGGCCCATATGGTATATATTTTTTTGCAAATATAGATATTGCCACCCCTTTAATTTGTTACACCTATGTGTAAAATGTGTAAAAAAAAATCAGCCCCCTATCTTATATAAAAGGGGGTACTCATTGAATTAGAAGTTTCTGACAAAAGTTTTGGATTTTAAGTAAAACACGTAATTTAAGGTTTATTAATTTACAAGCATTTTAATCAAATAAGTATACAACGTATTTAAATATTTAAGTATAAAATTAGTAACAAAGCAATAATTAACATAATAATAGTCGCAATCTTTTAAAACTATGTTTGTTAACTCCTTATTCAATGTTTCATTAGAAACGATTTTTCTGTTTTGTTCAACGATGTGAAGAAAAATTGCCTTTCTTCCTCATTCTTAGTGAGTATCGTGTTGTAATCTTCAAATAGTTATAGCCTCTCTCCGCTGTATCATTAAAAAGACGCAAATTTTTGAAGCGTCTTTTGCCTTGAAGGTAATCAACATTGTTATTCCAAGTCTCAGGAGGTAATTGCAAGAAAGAGTCCTCGATATCAATAATTTTTTTTTTTAATTTTCAACGTTCTTTGTGTTTTCAGCGTTCTTTGTGTTGCTAAAGCTTCTAATGAAACCTCTGAGGTAAGCTTAGCAGAATCACCTCGTACTGAACGATTACCGTCATCAGAATTTATTTTTTGAACAATGGCCTGTTTCTCAGCATCAGACAGCTTCTCAGAAAACAAGGCAAAAGCAACTAGTTCATCTGACAAATTCCATAAGTGATGCTTTAAGACACTCCTAGCTGCTATACTGATCAATGACTTCGTACAATTTTAAACTCTTCCAAAGTAGTAAGTCATTTACTGGTGCATATGCTGCTATGTTTATCAAAACATGGGCAATATCAAAAAGTTTGTCTAGTTCTTTTTTAAACAAATACTCTCCTTTTCTTCATGCTTCAGAAATTCTTCGTCTATTTTTCTTCAATAGCAGCCAGTTTTTCAGAAACTTTTTTATCAGTTTTTCAATGCAGTGTTTTTGTTGTTTCGTCGGAATACTAGATTTACTCCACATTTCTATAAGTTCTTGAATAAGTACATGCGCAGAATCTTTCATATTCTTGGATTCATTTAATATTTTGTGATAACGGAGTTAAACTTGCTGAAGGGTGGGAAGTTGGTTAAGCCTCATCAATGGCTCAATACCTCGCACACAAGGTAGAAAAATTTCGTCTTTTTGAGGCCGGCAAAGATGAAGTTTCCTCTAGAAACAGATGGAGTATACAAACTCAGCTGTTCTGGATGTGACAAGGTTTATGTAGGCCAGACGGAGCGTACGATCTCCAAAAGGATATCAGAACACTTTTGTGCCTGTAAACTTGGCCACCCTGACAAATCGACAATCACCGAGCACTTTATCGAAACCCGCTGGATACGCGCCATAAATATATTTGGATCCATTTGGGCATTAATTTCTTTAAATTAATAATTTATGCTATGAAACCATGAGGGCGCCATCTATGGTTTTTGTATTGTATTGAATTTACCTATGTGACTTGAAATTCAGTATTTTTTATTTTTATTTTTATTTTTTTATTAACATTTTTGTTTGGTTACATACATAAAAATATTACAAAAAACATTTCTTTTGATAAGAAGTAAAAAAAAAAAAAAATAAAATATGTAGCTTAACGATAAACAATAATACAATTTATCAACAAAAAAAAGATATTACAATATTATACATATATGTATGGTAACAAAAAAAATCCCACATAGGCATCGCCAGTTCGTGGGTATACTTAAGTTTTTTTTAATGCAGTTAAGATACAACATAGCAAATTAAACTTTAAATTAGTAAATTGAAACATAATTATGTTTCAACATATTTATAGAACAAATAATTCCGTATTTAAAAAACAAAAGTTAAGAAAAAAAATATATATATGAAAAACAAAAAAGGTTAAATAAAAATTAGGGATTTGTAAAGTTATAACAGGTAAGATGTTATAGCAGGTAGGTTTTTGTGTTATTTGTAGTTATCCAAGTCTTTATTAATTTTTTGTATTTGCTGTAAGAGGATATGTTTTTAGATTTAATTTCTATAGTCTGATACAGTGCATTATAGATTTTTGGTGCAATGAAAAAAGCATGTCTTTGCGCAAGCCTAGTTTTGCAAAGGGGAACCTCAAATGCATTATTTACTCTACTGCTGGAGCGTTTTTCGTTTTTTGTAAAATATACATTTCGTGAAAATATATATTTCAGACATTGCATACAGTAGATTTTTCTTATATCTAAGAGTTCAGCTTCTTGGAATAATTGCAAGGAGGCGTAGGTAACATCTTTATGCAACATTATTTTTATTATTAATTTTTGAGTAATTTCTAGTTGCTTAATATGGGTATCATAAATACCCCCCCATCCAATTATTCCATAAGATATTGATGATTGCACCAATGCATGAAATACCAGTTTCATTCTTTTAATATCAACTATTTTATTTAATCGTTTAAAAATGTAAATCAAATACCTAAGTTTATTTACAAGGTTTTCTACGTGATTTGTCCATTTTAGTTGGCTGTCTATAATAATTCCTAGGTATTTAACTGTGTTCCCCGAATTCATTTCTATACAGTTAGCACACAAAACAGGGTTGCAAGAATTGTTGTGAAACCTTATATTTAGGTGAGTTAAGGGTGCCGCCCTTTTGGTATTGTAGAATGGAATATACATAGTTTTTTCACAGTTCAGAGTTAGGAGGTTTTGGTTTAGCCATTCTTTGACAATGGATGTGCACTTATTTGCGTTTTCAGAGACTTCTTTCCATGATTTACCATGGACTGTGATAGCAGTACCATGTGCATACGAGAATAGTTTTCCCGGAATACTGATATTACACAGGTCATTGATATAAATTAGGAACAATAATGGACCGATAACTGTACCTTGTGGAACCCCATGTCTCACATATTCTGGTTTACTAATATTATCACCAATTTTTGTACATTGTCTGCGATCAAATAAATAATTTGTTAATAGTGACAGACAATTATTTTTAGTTCCAATATTATTTAGTTTTCTAATCAGTTTATTATGATTAACGGTATCAAATGCTTTTTTTAGGTCTAAAAAGATTGTTAAGCTTTTCATATTTAAGTCAAGATTGGTGTATATATTTTTTGTTAGATTAAATAAAGCGTCATCTGTACTAAGACCTTTTCTGAAACCGTATTGATTTGGGAACAAAAGTGCATTTGATTCTAGAAACTCTAGTACTTGTATTTTAATATTTTTTTCTAATATCTTCGCTAGTTGGGATATTAGCGATATTGGTCTGTAATTGTCAAGTTTAGAGATTGATCCAGATTTATGTATTGGTACAATATTGGAGAGTTTAAATGCGTCTGGGAAAACGTTTTTTTCAAAACAGGAATTAAAAATGTGTTGCAAGGGCTTCGAAATGTGTTGTTTAATAGATTTGATAGCGATGGCGCTTAATTCATCTGGACCATTGGCTGTATTTGTGTTAAGATTGTCAATGTGTTTATTATTTCAGATTCGGTAATACGTTTAAATTGGGTTAAATTAGGACTATTTTCAGAGTGTTCGTCCATTTGAGTGTATTGATGAATATGGTTTTGAAATGAGGGATTGTTATTTATTATATCTGAAGCAACATTTGTAAAAAAATGATTGAATTTATTTGCAATATTTCTTATATCCGTTATGACTATTTTATCATCTGTAACAATTTTTTCAGGGAATGTTTTTGCTTTATGTTTTCTATTAGTTATTTCATTTATGACTTGCCAGGTTTTTTTAGAATCATTATCAGCTGTTTGTAATTGTTTAGTATAATACTTTTGTTTACATTTTTTTATAAGAATATTGAAAAAATTTCTATAAATGATGTATTGCTGTCGTAAATTTTCATTGGGTGGAATGTTTTTAGCCATACAATAATTCTCATGATTTTTGTAAATTTTGTACAGTTTGTTCCTGTGTTGGCTTGCAATTATCAAACCACGCGTGATCCATGGTTTAATTTTTTTATGTTTGCTTCTAGGTATTTGTGTTGGTTCAATACTATTCTTGATATTATCATTTAATATTGAATAGAAGGTGTATAGTGATTGATTTGGGTCATCATTGGTTAAAACTGAGTTCCAAGTTTCTTTTTTTAAAAAACTGTTTAGGGTTTGATAGTTAATTTTATTTTTTCCCACTTGTTGGGCTTTAGTTGTATAGTTGTGATGATACTTTAAGGTACTGTGACCGAAAAAAGTTGGGAAATGATCGGTTATATCAATTTTTAGGACAGCTGATTTGGGAATACAATTTTTATTGGTTTTAAGAAATATGTGATCAAGACAAGAAACGTATCTGGTAGGGCTATTTATATAAGATAGATATCCTTCGCTGTATATAACATTTAGATATTCATTTGCAATTGGGCTCAGGATAGAATGTTCTATGTTAATATTTATATCCCCTACGATAAATGAAAAATCTGATTGGTTGCAATTATTTTCGTTTATGAAATATTTTAATTCTGTGATAAAAGATTTAGAATCTAAAGAAGGGGAGCGATAAACAGCAATTATAGAGTATTTTTTATTGTTTAGCTTGAATGATAAATGTATGGCATTAGAAAACTTAAATTTTAGGATGTTTATTATTACATCAGTTATTTTATGTGCACTATAGAAAATCGTTAGACTGTCATGCGAATGTCATGTCATGTATGTTTTGAAGGAAGTGAGTAAGTCTTATAATCAGAAATGGAGTAAGGGATTAGTTCACGCATTTGCGTTTCCGTAAGTATAATAACATTTGGTTTAAATCCTAGAGAGTTGAGGAAAATACAAAATTCATCAAAATGTTTATGAATACTGCGGATGTTTAAATTTATTATGTTGAAGTCAGTATTTCCTTCATTTATGTAGTTATTTAGTTCTGTAGTATCTTCACATACCTTTGTGTCTATTAACGTAAAATCATCAGTGAGATCCATTTTCACAGATTATAAAATTTCTTCCTTTTTCTTGTCCAAGTATGTGATTAATGCAATGGTATGTCGTTTGCATCTTTTATGCGTATTATAGGCGAGTCGTCGCCCTTTCTAAGTAAAATTTGTCCGTCCTTCGTCCAAACATATTTGTATCCAAATGCTTTTGTTGATTTGGCTAACCATAGGAGATGTTTGTTTGCTGGCGTTAATTTTTCATTGATGAAGATTTTCTGTGTTGACTCCGAGTACTTCATTTCTTGAGGGGTAATTATTCCTTTATTTTTTTTTGTTTAATTACCTTATCCTTTGTCTCTTTTGAATTGAATTGGATGGAAATAGTCCGCTTGGCCGGATTGTTATAGTAGTTTACCAAAGAATTATTTTTTAATAGGTCGCTGCAGTCAAGGGCCGACATCAGTAGTTCAATGGGTTTTCGTACATTATCATTTTTCTGTACTTCGATTCCTTGTATTTCGATAGAATTTTTTTAAGCGCGCTCTGTTGGATGTGGTTTACAGTTAATTTGAGATTTTTTACCTCTCTTTGCAATTCCTCGATTTTCGCTTCATTTTTTTTTTGGTGATCATTTGTTCTTTTTATTTCTTTCTCAAAATCATATATTCATGCATTTCCTTACCTCTGTGAAGCAGGCAATTACTTCCGACGGGAGTGTTAGTGAAAAGCCAACAGATGTCACTCCTAGTCAGTCATTATCAAATAATTCACCCAATAATTGAATTATTGTTGTTACCTAAGATTTGGCACGCATTATTAATAGGCAGATTTATATTTCATTGTTGAAACTTCCTTGCTGTGCGAAACATCTATTGAGATTATGCAATACCGCCTTGGCAGAAATTGATAATTTTAATGAAAAGAAGTGTCTTTTGTGTTGGACATCGTGCATGAGCTGCATTCTCTGAGTGAGTATTGTTTTGTTTTCACTTTGGATTTTGGAATTGCTGGGTCAACTGTTTTTGTGTCACATAGGGAAGAGTTCAATTTTCCTTGATTTACATAGGGTAGTCATTCCCTCGTGTCAGGGGCTATTTACACGCCCCTACATTTTTAATGGTCCTTTCGTAGCCTGGATTATTCATTCATTCATACATTCAATTCGAGATTATAGCTGATATTACATGGATGTTTGAATTTACGTATTTGTTTTGGTAAATTTGAAGTACCTCTCATTTTTTGAGAACTATAGCTGGTCTTGTTTTTTGCTTTTGGATGACATATTTGGATGTTCGCTGAATTGTCGTAATTTTAAATAATTAATCGCAACATTATAATTATTAATTAATTGTTAACATTGTTCGCAGAATTGTCGTAATTTTGGATAATTATTTGCAACATTATTAATTATTTATTAACATTGTAACATTATTGTAAAATTTTGTGGTAATCTTTTCGCATATAAAAAATGCCAAGAATTACGGAGGAAGATTTTGATGAGGCTCAAGACAGATCGCTTATTCTTTTAACCGCAAAAAAGGAAAATCTTTTTTTTTGGTATGAACGATCTGTATAATGCAACAAAGAATATATCTAATTTTGAGTCAAAAAATAATGAAGTGTTTATGGCTCAGTCAGAGATGATTGATCAAATGCGAAGTCAATTTGAAAATATTATAGATAGCATCAATGATCGTCAGTTAACTTTAAATCCAGAATTTAAACCAGATTTTCAAGCATTAAATGCTTTTGATGATTTTTTTTGAAGGTCAAACGAACTAGATCGAAAATGAAAACTTTTGTAAGAGAATCACTGACATCACAAAATAAGTCGCGGGAGCCGTGTATGATTAATCTTCCTGCAATAGATCTTCCAACCTTCGATGGTAAGAATGAAAGCTGGCCGAAATTTTTTTAGTCATTTAATTGGCTTTAAATGACTAAAAAAATTTCGGCCAATATCCAATATCCATAATAATATCCAATATCCATAATAATAGACAGCTAACTGACTCGCAGCGTGTGCAGTACTTAGTCGAAAAACTCACACATGGGGCGTTGAACGTAACCGCAGGCATTATGCCTTCGGGTGATACATATCAGATCATTTGGGAGAGTTTAGTTAAAAAATATCAAGATAAACGTACACTAGGAACACATTATTTAAATAATATTCTCGATGCGAAAAACTGCACGAATACATCTGCCAGTCTCAATTCTTTCATTGATAGATATTCTTCGTCAGTGTCGACATTAAAGCAGTTAGGTATTGAAGATTTAACTGATTTATTTTGTTTCACTGCGCGGTAAGAAAAATTGATTCACAGACGGCTCAGAACTTTGAGCTGACAGTTCGTAATAAAGAAATTCCTTCTTATAATGAGTTAGTTTTGTTTGTACAAGATCAAGTAAAGATTTTAGAACGAACGAGTAACTCGCATGGTGTCGTAAATAAAACGCATCCCATTTTGTCCTCCCAATCAAATAATACTAAATCGTTCGTCGCGAGTAATGCGAATATTCCGCGCTTCCGAGCTCCGCCGAAAGGATGTATTCTGTGTAACAAAACTGATCATTTAGTCAACGTTTGCTCAAAGTTTAAATGTATGAGATCCCCCCAGGCTCGATTTGAATTTATAAAATCGAAAAATGCCTGTGTAAATTGCCTTAGTGGTTCACATACAATCAAGTCATGCAAATCGGGGTTAGTTTGTGATTTGTACAATAAACGTCATCATACATTCTTACATTTCGGCAGTGTGAATAATATGAAAACCAATACTCATGTACATACGTCGCAAGTACCTACCAGTGAAAAACCGTCAGTCCCCCCTCCAGTGTCATCCAGCATCAATGGAACTGGCATTGGTGATAAGCAAGTGGAGGGGACTGCAAATGTCAATCCTTCGTGTTCGCTTTTTGCCAAAATAACACCGAACTCTTCTATTTTTCTTTCGACCGCACAAGTATACGCGAAGCTTAAAAATGGAAATAAAGTTATTGTTCGTTGCCTAATTGATAATGGCTCTCAAAATAATTTGATTACGGTCGATTGTTGTAAGACGCTGAATTTACCAATAATTCCTTTGAGTAATTCGTTTGTCAAAGAAATTGGATCAACGTCTCGACCAATTTTCGGTTACGTGTTTTTGGACATTGAGTCTCGCGTATACCCAGAGAATAAATATAATATACATGCGCTTGTCGTTGACAGTATCACCGACCAATTACCTAATCACTATATAGCCAAGGGTGACATGAGGTACTTAGAGGGCATACCTCTCGCAGACTTAACGTGGAATATTCCTGGATGCGTGGATTTCGTCATCTGTGCACAACTGTTCCCATATATTTATTTAGGGAACAGGGTTGAATCGGGTACTAGTGCACCCCCCGCGTTATCGACCGCTTTTGGTTTCGTGTTGATGGGTGATTACCCCAATAATGTGCTCAACACAAACACATCATTTTCGACACTTGCACTGAATGATTTAGTGCAAAAATTTTGGCTGTTAGAAGAGATACCTAATATAAAATTTCTAAGTCCGGAGGAGACAGAATGTGAAAATCTCCTTACTTTATCAATTTCTCGCACTGATGATGGTAGATATTCGGTTGCTTTACCTTTCTGTAAAGATCCAAGACAATTGGGTAATTCTCGTACTGCTGCCCAACGCCAATTTTTGGCATTGGGGCGAAAATTTAAACATTCCCCTGCTTTGCAGGAGAATTATAACAAGGTTATCAGTGAATATATTGAAAATAATTACCTATCAGAAGTCTCAGAGTCTGATATCACAGAAGATGGATATTACATCCCACATCATGCTGTCACTCGTCCAGACAAACCAATGCCTCGTATTGTGCTCGATGCTAGTGCTAAAACACACACAGGGCTGTCACTGAATGACATTATTCATACTGGTCCCAATTTGCAAGCCGATTTGTTTCTTTTTGCTTGACTTTCGTCTTTTTCCCATCGCTATGACTGCGGATATAAAGCAAATGTATTTACAAATTGAAGTTCCTAGAAAGCATCGCAGATACCTGAGGATCTTATTTCGATTCTCAAATAATGGTCTCATACGAACTTTTCATTTCAATCGAGTTCCTTTCGGCTTGACGGCAAGTCCATACTTAGCAATGCGGACGGTTCGCCAGTTGGCCCAGGATATGAGACCACATTACCCGGACGCTGCCAAAGTGGCAGAGTCCAAGCTGTACATGGACGACCTGGTCTATTCTATTGCAGATGAGCCCAGCGCCATTCGTCTTTCTCGAGAATTAATCTCATTGTTTAAGTCCGGTGCCTTTGATTTAGTAAAATGGACTAGTAATTCTCAAGTTGTACTTGAGAACCTCCCGGATTCTCACCGCAGCCCAGTGGACTTCACTGTTGGTTCTAACAATACCTCTAAGGTGTTGGGCCTTTCGTGGGAACCAGCTGATGACAGCTTCTTCTTTACGACATCTTACGTTCAGGAGAAGTGCACAAAGCGGAGCATACTCTCCATAGTCGCCCGCTTATTTGATGTCCTCGGCTTGGTCGCCCCTGTCATTCTGTACGCTAAATTACTTATCAAAGAGCTATGGCTGTGCAACATTGGTTGGGATGATACACCCCCTGATAGCGTTAGTCGTCGGTTTTCGGCGCTTACACAGGAATTTCCTCTAATTTCAATGATGAAAATCCCTCGCCATGTTGGTGTCCTGAAAGACAGTACGGTGCTCGTTGTTGCTTTCTGCGATGCAATCATGAATGGTTACGGCTGTGTGATTTATTTGCACACCACTGATCTGTTTGGGAAAATTACAGTGAGATTGTTGTGCGCAAAATCAAAGGTTTCTCCCACCAAAGTGACGACCCTCGCTCGTTTGGAGCTCTGTGCCGCAGTATTGATGTCCAAATTAATACGGACGGTTCAAGATAATTATTCTGAGCGTCTTCCTATTGCAGGAACATATGCGTTTTCCGATTCTACCGTTGCGCTCTCTTGGATACATTCTTCACGGCATCGCTGGTCGGTGTTTGTTAGTAATCGCGTAGCTCAGTGCCAAGAAAATTTGTCTCCAGAGAACTTTTACCATGTTGCTGGTAGTGAAAACCCGAACGACTGCCTTTCTCGTGGCATGCTTCCTTCCCAACTCGTTTAACATGATTTATGGTGGAACGGCCCAACATTGATTCGCAGCCCATCTTTAGAATGGCCATTAAAACCGTTTCACCCTACCAATACTGGTGAAATGCCTGAACACAAAGCTACTGTGCTCATTGCAACATTTCAGGGTGAAAAATCATTCCTGAGTGAACTGGCTCAGCGTATATCCACTTGGGATAAACTACTAAGGAGTGTTGTTTATGTCCTCCGATTCATAAAAAAGATATCACTTTCCTCTGGAATGGTCAATAATCTTACGACTGCTGAAAAGGCTATGATTCGTGCTGTGCAGAGTATTCATTTTGCAGGAGATATTGCTGCACTCCAGAAAGGCAAATTTCATTCCAAAAGACTTCAGAGTTTATCTCTATTTCTTGATGGAGATAATCTGTTACGTATTGGGGGGCGGCTTTCTAAATCGGATTTACCTTTTGAGGTTAAACATCCGGTTTTACTTCCCAAACATGACTGTGTTGTCGATCTGATCATCGCTCACTTTCATGTCGTGAACTGTCATACAGGCCCAGGACTTCTTATGTCTATCTTACGTCAACGCTATTGGATATTAGATGCTAGGACTGTTATTAGGGCGATGGTGCGGAAATGCAATTGTTGTTTCCGCTTAAATCCATCGCATCCTACACCGAAGATGGCAGATTTACCGTCATATCGTGTTGCAGAAGCAAAGGCTTTCGTACATACCGGTGAAGATTACGCAGGTCCCTTCCGTATTACGCTGACTCTTCGGAGAGGACAACATTCTCAAAAGGCATATATTTGTCTATTCGTATGCCTTGTGACCAAGGCTATTCATATTGAGTTGGTCTCTGACTTAACTTCAACTGCTTTCCTGGCTACTTTCAGCCGTTTTATTTCTCGGCGTGGCCCAGTAACATGCTTGTATTCAGATAATGTACTAATTTTGTGGGTGCGAAGGCACAATTAGATGACCTCTACAAGTTTTTTGGTTGAATCTGAATATAAGCCCTCATTAAATCGCGAACTCGCTAAGCGTCGTATAGAGTGGAAAATGATTCCACCACGCGCGCCTCATTTTGGGGGTATGTGGGAGTCGAACATAAAGAGCATGAAGACACACTTGTACCGTGTGATTGGAACTCAGCTTCTCACCTATGAGGAGTTACAGACTGTGCTAGTTCAAATTGAGTGCATAATGAATTCGCGTCCACTTACAGTTATGTCTTCTGACCCTTATCCAGAAGTCCTTACGCCTGCGCATTTTTTAATGTCGACACCATTGCAGTACTTGCCTGCTTCTGTCCTGGCAGACGGTAAAATCAATTTGACTCAGCGTAAGCAATTATTAGACATCATGGTTCAGTCCTTCTGGAAGAAGTGGCGTTCAGATTATCTGCACACCTTGCAAGTCAGGCAGAAGTGGACTACTTCTGATCATCCGATCGGAACTGTCATACTAGTGGGACAGGAAGATTCCCCTCCGTTAAATTGGCCTTTAGGCGGGATAACTGAAATCCATCCCGGAATGGATAAAATTGTTCGCGTTGCGACGGTAAAGACACGATTTGGTTCTTTTAAACGTCCGGTTGTCAAATTATATCCCATTCCAACGCAATAATTTTATATTTTATCTATTTTTGTTTATTTTAATTTATTTTTTTTTTTTTTTTAGTCATTTTTTCAATGATCTCTGACCCAGGCATTACTTAATATCCGTTATCTTGGTCAATTGAACTTTATTACATTGTATTTTTTAGTTATTTTTCTTTATTTTGTGAGATTCTGCGAATTTCCAATGCGTGTCATTCCTGAATATTACCGGTGAATACAGTCAATTTATTTCTATTTCATTTCTTGTTTCATTTGTATTTTTATACTCTTTCTTTTGTAAGTTCTACGAACTTCCAAGGCGGGGAATATAAATACGTGCCATAAATATATTTGGATCCATTTGGGCATTAATTTCTTTAAATTAATAATTTATGCTATGAGACCATGAGGGCGCCATCTATGGTTTTTGTATTGTATTGAATTTACCTATGTGACTTGAAATTCAGTATATTCATGCATTTCCTTACTTCTGTGAAGCAGGCAATTACTTCCGACGGGAGTGTTAGCGAAAAACCAACAGATGTCACTCCTAGTCAGTCATTATCAAATAGTTCACCCAATAATTGAATTATTGTTGTTACCTAAGATTTGGCACGTATTATTAATAGGCAGATTTATATTTCATTGTTGAAACTTCCTTGCTGCGCGAAACATCTGTTGAGATTATGCAATACCGCCTTGGCAGAAATTGATATTTTTAATGAAAAGAAGTGTCTTTTGTGTTGGACATTGTGCATGAGCTGCATTCTCTGAGTGAGTATTGTTTTGTTTTCACTTTGGATTTTGGAATTGCTGGGTCAACTGTTTTTGTGTCACATAGGGAAGAGTTCAATTTTCCTTGATTTACATAGGGTAGTCATTCCCTCGTGTCAGGGGCTATTTACACGCCCCTTCACCGGCCATTACTTTGGATTTGTCCCTGAGATCCTGGGAAGACCCAAAACTCATAGAGCACGCCTGATTACGGAGGCAATTGAAATTCACAAAAATCCTATAAATATTACTAGTGACGACGGAGCTAAGCTCAATAGTTCTTGGTATGCGTTAATTGACGGTTACGTCAAGGCTAAACGCAAAAAAAACATGTTGAAGTATATTTTAGCGCCAGCTCGTAGAGAAGTGGAGCTGGCGACATGGTATTGCTCCTAAGTAGATAAGTATAAACATCACCCCTAACTATTACACATCTGCCCTAATGATGGACACTGTAACGGTGTCCGAAACGTTGGCTAAAGAAGGAGGTAGCGCAACACGGCATAATATCCCAAAAACTAATAACAAAAATATTTTTGGCCGTGAAAATCTAAAATCGTATCTACACTGATTCACTTCACAGTCTACTAAATTAGTATCAAAACTGTTCAAATTTGTCTATAAAACTCTTCAGTAGTTTATTTTAATATTTATTTAATAGTTTAATACACGAAACTGGCCTGTAGCAAAAAGTAAAAATTAAGTATTGCAGGAAATATGAACCGTGGCAAGAAAACCATTGCCCTGTTCCTGTACCTGGCCGCTTTCGATACAATATCACATAAAATACTTTTACAGAGACTGCAAAATATAGGGATAACAGGAAAAAGTTTTCAATGGATACAAAGTTATATTTCTAAGAGATTCCAGCAAACAAAAATTAATGAGGCTACTAGTACTTCAATAGAAAATAACTTTGGAGTGCCACAAGGAAGTACACTAGGGCCCCTTCTCTTTATTATATATATCAACGAACTATGTAATCAACATATAGGTGAGAAAATCATTACGTTCGCAGATGACACCGTCATGTTATTTGAAGGAGAGGATTGGAAAGAAACGCACCACCTTGCGAACATCAGTATTAACATAGTTAAACAGTGGCTGGACAGTAATTTGCTTACATTAAACATATCAAAAACCAAATACCTAACATTCAGCGCTACTATTGCAGGACAACCCAAAACACTTCACCACCTCATAATACATAAAATTAATTGTAGCCTCGGAAATAGTAACTCTCCATGTAAATGTGAAACTCTTGAGTGTGTTAAATTTATCAAATATCTAGGCGTTATAGTTGACAATAACCTAAAATGGAAATACCAAATAGAAAATGTAGCAAAAAGAGTGCGTACACTTATTCATATATTTATTTCATTGCGGGAAATTTTAAAAACACACTACTTAAAAAATATATATTACGGGCTATGCAACTCGATTATAACATACGGATGTATTGGGTGGGGGGGTGCAGGGAAAACAATATTAAACTCGTTATTGAAGGCACAGAAATCTATTTTACGTGTTATAATGAAGAAACCTTTCAGATATTCGAGCGACGCTCTCTTCAGGGAATTTAATGTACTAGATGTTCGACAGTGTTACATTAAAAAGATAATAATTTATGCTCATAAAAATAAATATAAAATGCAAAAAGTCGAACACAAACAACAAACCAGAAGTAAGGGCAGAAATGACCTTTCTTTTCCAACAAGCAACACAGCGGCTTATCAAATAATATTCTCATACCTGGGACCGAAATTGTATAACAAAACCCCTTCTCAACTAAAATTGTGTAAAGTGTCATCCTTCAGCCAAAAAATTACAAAATGGTTACTAGATTTGGGCAGGACGGAGTCTGAAATATTACTAAAAAATATTATCTGATAATTATATATTACAGCGCCTCTATTTTTTCCAAATTAATGTCTTTTGTTTTTTTCTTACTGTCTACCTGTTGTTAGCGGACCTACATGGGGGTCCCTACATTCTGCCGACAGACTAGCTCAGGTTTTAGTCAGCAGAGCGGGAGAGGCCCTCACCACCAGGGTGGTAGGATCTGTGAGGCGTATGTGTGGTTTTCCTGAAATAAAGCTCAAATTTCTACGGGCTGGGGGAAGGCAGTGAAACCAGTAACCAGGGTAAACAACAGTTATATTGGGTAAAACACCTGCGTCAACACAATATCACAATAATGCATACAGAGTAATTCAGGGTAGCAACAACAGTTATATCTAAAATGGAGGAATCTGTCCCTATAATCTCTCTGGAAGGGCTATTTATCTCCGCGGTGAATTTACTGTGAACACACGCAAATATGGGGGAATATAACAGCTTGGGTACTCACAGTGAGCGTCTGGACTCTTGTATCTTCCGTGTCGGGAAAGAATTCAGCCATTCTTGGTGTCCTAGTGTATCACTGAGCAAAAACACGTTCCATGCTTCCGCGTGGAACTTTCTGGAATGCGCGCGGAACGATTCTCACATTATGCGTGCGCACTAGACCGGGAGTTGCAGGGAAGTGGCGGTTGGCCGCTGGCTATCGACGGTGGCTTGGGTTCCGCCGCCGATAGCGCGCCGGCAAGCTAGCGGAGAGGGAGTGAAACTGTAGTTTGCGCAGTGGCGTGCGCTACAACTTGGTAGGAGGGGCCGAGTAATTTGCAGGGGCGTATTTGTGTATCGTAACACTGTATATTATTCTACTTGTATTCAAAAATAACAAAACTAATTTTAACAAAAAACCAAAAATTTACTCATTCAACTCTGTCACATGGTAGCTTATCTGATGGTTCTGCCACTTTTCTTGCTGGAACAAATTAATTGAGAATCTTTTGTAAAATTAATTGAGAGTCTGCATTTGTGTAAGATGTTTTGCTTACGAGGCTTCTTTCGGATTTAGTTTATTGTAATGGCTGATTAAGTTCTTAAGTACGATTGGAAAACACTTTAAACATTTTTAAAAACCTTTTATGCTAACGATTCTGATATTTTTTGTATGCCTCTACTGAAGTATAAAGTTGTACTAATTAAACAATTTAGCAGTACGTTTTTTAACAAGGTCACCATATACAAGTATTTTCTGTTTGCTTCTTCTTCACTGCTTTCAATAACTTTGTATTAATATGTATTATTTTTCTTTTGTTTTATTTATACTTAATAGGTATTATTTTTCTTATGTATTATTTTTCTTTTGGTAGAATGTATTATTTTTATTTTGGTAATATGTATTATTTTTCTTTTGGTTTATTTACAAGTAAACTTATAATTTTACATTTCTTTCTTTTTTCTATATTGAAAAAAAAAACATTTACGTAAAGGACACTTGTGCATAATTATAAATAATTAATAATAACATTAAATTATGCATACATTATAAATAAGTAAATATTTTTGCCTGAACCTTAGTAAATAAGATAAAGTTTTTTGGCGATGATTTGTTGATTTGTGTCCCAAATTGGTCATTTCTAAATTAAATTTACGCCTATCAAAATGTTTGTCATTTGACTGTCCTAGAACGGGAGACCTTCCTAGTTGGAAAAAAAAAAAAAAAAAAAGAAAAAAAAAAAAGCATTTTACACAAAAAATTCATAAACAACACTCGATTGAGCAATTGAGCACCCTTTCTACTTGAGCTATCTCGCTGAAATTTTATTGTGTTAATACTATGAATACGTGTAACAAATTCACGGGGTGGCTAATTAAAAAAAAAGTAAAAAACAATTTTTGACCACCTTTTTTTTTTTTACATTAACTCCACACAGGAGGCCCTGAGGAAAATAATTTCCCTCAGGGCCTATGTCATCTGGGATGCTGTGTGGAGGGTCTTTTTGAGGAGAGGAAGGAATGAACATTGGTCTTGAAGAGACCCATGTTGTAGGAAGGAGGAAACACAGAGGCCGGCAAATCATTCAACAGCCGAGCTGTTGAACACAAGAACGAGTCGAAGAAACGACCCGTTCTCATGTGACAAATGTCAACCGTGTACAAATGTTGGGCACGCGTTTGGCGTGTTTCCCGACTATGCACCGGTGCCGAAGGGATCAATGATGCTAGTTCCTCGGAGCATCTTCCATTGTAATACCGGTAGAACAAGGATAGCATTCCCACCCGACGCCTATGCACTAAAGATTGCAATCCGTCTGTTAAGATGGGAGAATCTATCAAACGGACTGCCCGTTTCTGCACAGAATCGACGGTATTTTTCAGGTATTTTGGAGCTCCAGACCAGAGATGGCTGCCAAATTCAACCGTGGGGCGTACTTGTGATTTGTACAAGGTTAGCAGTTGTGTACTATTAAAGTATCTGCGGGCCCTGTACAGTACGCCCAGTTTTTGGGAGGCTAGCTTTACTCTGGCTTCGATGGAGCCCCCATACCTGAGCTGGTCACTTAGGGTTACACCAAGCATATCAATGGAGGGCCTGTTCGGAAGATTGCTTCCGTTGAAAGAGACTAGATTTTCATTTCGATCCCTTTTGGACGTAATCAGACAAGATTGGGTCTTTGAAACATTAAATTCAACGAGATTATTTTTACCCCAAGAGAAAACACTCTCGAGGTAGCCGTCCATTCTTTGCTTCAAAGCCCTACGAGCTGTTGGAGTTTGTGAGCCCTTTGGGGGCTTGTCAAACAAAAAGCTATCATGAACTGTACTGTCATCCGCATAACAGTGAATTGGTGCACATGACAAAAGGTCGTTGATGTGCAACAAAAACAAAGTTGGAGACAGAACCGATCCCTGCGGGACGCCAGCATTTATCGAGTGTGAGGAAGAGGTGAAACCATCGACTACCGTCTGAATCGACCTCCCCCTCAAGAAGTCGGCTATCCACGTACACAAGGATGCGGGAAGTCCGTAAGAAAGCAGTTTGTTGACAAGTCCTCGGTGCCAAACCCGGTCAAAGGCCTTGGAGATGTCCAGTGCAACCGTTTGGGTCTCACCGAAACGTTCCAGGCATCGCCCCCAAACATGCGTCACATACGCGAGAAGATCACCGCACGAGCGGTTCCGCCGGAATCCGTATTGACGGTCGTTGATAATTTAGTTCTTCTCGAGGTATGTGAGCATTAGACAGAACTGATGTGATCGCTATGGGGCGGTAGTTGGCCGGGTTGGAGCGGTCACCCTTCTTTGGAATAGGATGGATAACCGCTTTTTTCCAACCAGAGGGCACAGAGCCAGTCTTCAGGGACAGTTTAAAAAGCTTCGTCAAAATTGGAGCTAATTCTGCAGCGCACCTCTGCAATACCAGGGTAGGTATTCCGTCGGGCCCACTAGCTTTATTAACATGAAGCCCTCGTAAAACATGGAGTACTTCCCGATACCGGATCCTCAGCTTTTTCATATGAAAACCGCAGTGAGGAACCGACGTCGGGACCGCACCTTGGTCATCGAGGGTTGAGTTATCCGCAAACATTTTACCTAGTAAGTTAGCCTTTTCGGTGGCGGTGTTTGCTAGTGAGCCGTCAGGTCTGGTAAGAGGTGGCAGACTGGATTTGCAGAAATTGCGACCTATTGAGCCCGCAAGTGACCAGAATTGCGTGCTGCCATGCGGGCATGCAGTCAGCTTTCTGCTGATCTGCTGGTCGTGCTCGAATTTTGACCTATTTATGATTCTCTTGGTTTCCTTTGCCATTTTGTTGTAAGCTGTTCTGTCTTCGGATGTTCTAGATGTGTTGTAGGCTCGGTAAGCCGCGTTTTTTCGTCGCACTGCTTCAGCGCATTGTCGACTGAACCACACCAGTTTCCTTAACAGTAGATTTGATGAAGCCATCCATCGTGGATGTGATGACTTCACCAATTTCCTGGGCACATCTTGAGGGATCCGAAGTCCGAAAACAGACAGCTGACCACGGAAAAGCATTAAAATGTGCCCGCAGACCGAACCAATCTGCTGACCTATAGTGCCACACTTTTCTCTTCAGCCTCTCGTTTGGTGGTCTGAAGTTTACAGGGATTGATGTCGTCACCAGGCAGTGGTCGGACGATCCTAAAGGCGCTGTGACTTCAATCCTGTAACCGTGTGGCACAGTAGTTAAAAATAGGTCTAACCTTAGTGTACATTTAAATTTTTTCGTGTTATTGTTTACATTTGAATATTTAATATTTTGCCTTTCTAAAACCGTTAAGGTTTAGAACATATTTCGCACTATAATATTCGTAGTAAAGGAGTCACAGCGATTTATTTGAGACCTATATAAACTGGGACAAATATGTATATTAGAGTGGAGTGAAAGACGTCGAAAAAATTTTTTTTTCGAATTTCGTAAACGAATTTCTAAATGTTGCTATGGATAATTGGCTATTGAAAAATATTTTTTATTTTTATTTCAAATATGATCCTCAGGTCTCGCAGAGGTCTTGAAATTTAGAAAAAATGATCGTTCTTTAAAATTTAAAAAAATTTAGATGAATATTATTTACCACTTTTACTTTATTATCTGCATTAAAATATAAAGAATAATAATAATTTATATACTTTTTAATAACTTCGGGTTTTTGTGGTGTCATCTGCATGTGGGGCAGCTCCCTGAAATCAGAGGAAATTGTGATTTTGTTTCGAATTTTGGTATTTTTTTTCTCGATTTTATTCTTGCTCGATTATATTCATCGCGTACTGTACTTCTGCAAACAGCCAAACTAACTTCAATGACCAGCTTCACACCTCTCTCCATAGCCTGGGAATGACAGGGAAAATTTTCATTACGGATATTTGTATCTTTGCTCATGATTTTCGCATAATATACTGTCACCGTATTTTTTTGTGAATGGTGGCTCGAATATTTGTTCTATTTTCGAATGTTCTTATTTTCTGCCCCTTTGCATTTTGTTGGGCTTTCAGAATTTTGCTTACTGCAATTTTTTTTATATGTTATCTTTCATCTTGCAGCATCGCTAATAAAATATTTTCAGAATGTGCGTAGAAAGAGTTCCACTCAATTATTCAAAAAACAATTGTTTTCAGCTAACATTTTAAATAGAAGCATCTTTTTATCAATCTAAGTACACGTTTCGGACCATCTATAAACAAATGTTTTGTTTTTATGATAAACCATGAAAACAAAATGTTGACACGTACACTTTTATCACAAATTGATCAATTAGATCTTGATTGCTTTCTAATAATTTATCGCTATCATTCGAGGTCTCCGCAGTCAATGTAGTATCTGGTGAGGGGTTCAGAAGTTTCTTTACAGTCTGTTTTTGAAGTAATTTATTTTGCCTCATCAGTCGTTATTGCTTACGCTCCAAAGCCTCGGTTTCCACTATATATTTTGAGCCGATATACATTTTGTGACTACCTCTCTGATCATGTCGGAATTCCAGCTCCTTCTTGCGTATTTTTACTAAACATTTACCAAAATCAACACAAACGCACCTGCACACAGAAAAATCAAAGAGTTTATTTGTTGCATCAACATAAAATTCAGTTTTCTTTATAGATATTCGACATTTCTTTAAGCGTTTGTACTTGTGATAATACCGGGTTAGTCTGTTTACAATTTGACATTGAGTTAGAATAGGAATAGATGCTTTATTCCATAACGTAATAAGATCAATAGCAATTATTTCACATGTCTTTCATAGAAGGATCTTTTCCATTGGATAACCATTGCAAGTCATTTCTAATCCACAAACAATACTTTATTATATTATATTATATAAGTTGGTAACATATTGTCTTTTAATTTTTCTGGGCCACCAAATACAGAACACGATAAATTTTGTATTGTTTTAGGCATTTTACGAACAAATCACAATCAAGTTTTCGCGACTATTCCAAAGAATGTGAGCTCCGCGCTGATATCTGTTTTTTTTGATTGACTGCAACTTTTGTTTCGCAAAATAGTGTCAAAGGATGGAGGGAAAGAGGAGTAAGTTAGATGGGTGAAAATAAAATCTATTTTGTTACGTTTAAACTGCATTAGATGAGTTGCTTGTTACTAACAAAATCCGAAAAACACTTTTTTGAAGAACTTTAGGGTCAGTGCGCCACCTAAAGACGAAGTAAGAATTTAACGATATTTTGTGTACTTTACAGGGTACTACCAAGGCACCCATCGGTAATATAGGAAACTCGAAATTTGAAAACAAGTTTTTTCACTCCGCCTTAATGTATATGGTCTCCTGTGATTAAACCTGTTATATAATATCAAAAATTGGAATGATAATAGTCCATGATTTTTACGAGTCTGCCTTAAGGTAGCATTCGGATCTCGGCAGTCGCGGCCCGGCAGCCGCGGCTCTGCAGTCGCTGCCGTGGTCGCGCCGTACCGCTTTGTAGGGATTTGTATGCAATAGTTTCCGACACAAGCGACCGTGCAGCGCGGCCGGGGGGCGTGGCCTGCGCGCGACCCTGGCAGCGCCGCCGAGCCGCTCCGGTAGCGGTATGGTCGCGCTGCCAGTGACTTTTTTTCAATATTTTCTTACAATATTTTAGCAGATTATGAATTAAGGAGCCTGAAACAAAGTTCTAGTACTTCTTTAAGCAGTCCCCCATTTGATTAAAATTCGCAATTTTCATCAACAAATCCTTATTCACCCAGTTCAGTCAGGGAAGCTACTGACTTAAGTACTAAGTACAAATTGAAATTGAGTTTTATTTAGTCTGCAGTATTTCCTGAATTTCTGATCCTTTAGATTTAAGTGCCGTTTTATCAGGATTTGATAGCTGCCTTCATCGACTCTGGATGTATATAATGAATCGATTTTATTCCTTTTTGATGAAAGTAAGAGCAACATTATTTCATCATCCTCTTCTTCGTCCAGTATCAGTCTCTTCACAAGTTCTCGCTTTCGTTCATTGAAATTGTCAGACATAGTTAATGTTCAATACACGACTGCACACAACTGTTCGCACTAACTTCTGCTTGTCTACTGTGGTTGGGCAGTCGCTGCCCGGGCCGTGGCCGCTGCTATCCGAAAGCTTCTGGCAGCGCCGCACAGCAGTGATAATGGGTCGCGGCAGCTGGTCGCGACTGCCGGGCCGCAACTGCCGAGATCGGAATGCTACCTGTAGGTTTTAAAAATACTGCTTTCGAATGCGTCTCTGTCTATAACTGCGGCTTAATGAACTCTAGAACATATGTTTTAAATTTATTCATTTTCAATTGAAACTGATTTTAGAAAAATTCAAACACGTGATTAAGTAGCTACCTACCTATGATATAATATTTAAAATGGGAATTATATTATCCCGGGGTTTTTCACAGGTCTACGCTTGGTATTAAAGCAGTATATTCGATTTTACCTCTATCTGTAACTACGGTTCAATGAACTCTAGGAATTTTGCTTTGAATTGAAGTATCATTTTCAAAATTGGAACCGAAAAATGCAAACCGGGAAAAATACAAACATGAGGTAAGGTATTACCTATGATATAATATTTAAAATTGGAATTATATTATCCCGTTATTTTTCCTTGGTCTGCGCAAGGTAGATAATTCCGGTTGTGCTTTTTTTTACATCCTTGTTCTACCGGTATTGAAATGGAAGATGCTCCGAGGAACTAGCGTCATTGATCCCTTCGGCACCGGTACATGGTCGGGAAACACGCCAAACACGTTCCCAACATTTGTATACGGTTGACATTTGTCACATGAGAACGGGTCGTTTCTTCGACTCATTCTTGGGTTCAACAGCTTGGCTGTGGAATGATTTGCCGGCTTCCTCCTTCCTACAACATGGGTCTCTTCAAGACCAATGTTCATTCCTTCCTCTCCCAAAAAGACCCTCTACACAGCATCCCAGATGACATAGGCCCTGAGGAAAATTATTCTTACTCCTGTGTAGTTAAAGTTAAAAAAAAAGCTCCACCCAGGAAGCCCTGAGGGAAATAATTTTCTTCTGCTATGTCATCTTAGGAAATGCTGTGTGAAAGGCTTTTTTAAGGAAACGAAGAAGAGGATGTTCTGGGAAGGAAATAGGTAAGATTGGTGCGTAGGGATCTGGGGGTCAGTGTGCCCAGAAGTGGCGGACGTATGAATCCATCGCTTTAACTGTGGTGCAGGCGATGGGTTAAGATTCTGGCGATGGGTTGAGATTCTGGCTGGGGAGGTCGAAAGACCTTCTCAGTCTCTCGTGATCCGGCCCACCACGCAGCAGGTGTTTCAGCAATATCCCATTTTTTTATTTTAACAACTTTTTTATAATAACTTTTGAAGGTTATTTAAAAAAAAAATTGTTTGTTTATTAATACCTTTTTTAATTGCTTCCAGTTTGAAAAGACATCTTTTGATAGTACGGAAAAAATTAGTTGAAGATAATATTGTTCATTCTGAAATTTGAAGTATGAGATTGATAAAAAATACTTCAAAATGAGAGGTGTCAGTAGCCGAGTTGGTTGAAACATTCGTCTCAGTTAGACAAGAGATCCTGGGTTGTCCTAGTCCTGGTTGCCACCATTATCTTTTTATATTTCTTTATTAATGAGGTAATAAAGTTTATTAAATTAGAAGCAGCAGTATTTTTTTAAATCATTATTTATTATTTAAAGAAACCTCATTTTACACTATACGAAAATAATATTATTACATTACTTTATAAATACAATCTGTTAGGACTTATAATATTATGTAAGTATTGGAAGATAAGTACAATTCTTTAATGTAATTTTTTATCCTCTTTTATATAAATAGGCAAATTCAAAATTGTATAATTATTGTAATACTAGCTGGTCACGGCATGCGTTGCTATGCCATTAAATAAAGAAATTGTTTCTCCCTGAGTGTCCTTTCGCATTTGTCTCGTTCCCGTTCCGCCTCCCCTTCTTCTCCTGCATCCTCTTCCCCTCTCGCGTTCCCACTCCGTCACCTCCACCTCCCCTCTCCCCACTCCACTCCCCCCACCCCTTCCCCTGTACCGCAAACCCTTCTCCCGAGTTCTCCTCCCCCCTCCCAGGTTTCCCTCCCCCTCCCAGGTTCCCCTCCCCCCTCTCCCTCCGCCTTCCCTTTCCACCTTCCCCGCCTTCCCTCTTTCCTTTACCGCTCCCTCGTCCCGCCAACCCTCCTCCCGCGTTCCATATATTTAATCCCAGTACATTTAGTTTTTAAACAGCCCGCGTGCCACCTTTTACAATTTTTTTTAAAATTTCCATTTTTCATGTATATTAAATTTGGTACCTAACATAGGTACCTATTTAAAATATCTAAAATTCTTGATTCGATTCAAACTATTAGGGGAGTACCTACTTTAAATAAATTTATCAACTTAAAGATTTTCAAAAATAGAATTTTATTTAACAATCATTGTTTTGCAAAATGTCATTCTCAAACACGCATACTGTCAAACGTGAGATAGTCGTTTAGGTTAGTAATAGGTTTTCTGAAATTATCCAATTTTCTGCGCAATTTTCTTAACTTTTCTCTCCGTTAAAACCATCCTCGTACTTCAAGGAATATTCTAAAAAAAGAATTAGCGAAATCGGTTCAGCTTATCTCGAGATTTGAGCTTAGCAACACATATAGCGATTCATTTTTATATATATTTGAAAATTGTGTGAAAAAATGATGGTCCAAATAATTATTTTTAATTTCTATTTTCGTAGGAACGTAAGAAAAGGTCAATTAAATATAGTTTCGATGCATAATTTAAGTCCAGAATATTTTGATTTTTTTTTAAATTCTGCACCTGAGTCCCAACGGCTAGTTTCGTAAAAAAACATTAACACGTTTTGTTTACTGTATTTTTTAACGGTTGTATGGCGCAGTCTTTTTCCTATTTTTAACTCCGTGAGGTGCAATCTAATATGTAGTGTTTATGTCATCATTTTATGAATGGTAGGGTTGAAAGTTCTCGACCAGCAAACCAAAAGTTTCACGGTTCAAATCCCGGCGTGCGCAAATAATATTTTATTCATTATTAATCTTATTTCACAATTAATAAAATAAAAATAATACCTCGTACGTCCCAGAGTGAAAAATACTCTCAGTATCGCCCTGGTGAAAGACCACCATTCAAATTGAAAATTTGCTTGAAATTGCTTTAGCTGTGTTTGGTGACCAGATCTGAATTCCCAAGTAATTCCCCACCTACCTCTTCCTCACCTCCTTAAGTCTCAAAACATTCCCCAATAGGAGATGTCATAGTCTCACTTGCTCCAGATGGGAGCAGTTGGGACTCTTGTACGATATTAATATAATATTTTTTTGGTATTTTTTTAAAACAAGCTATTTTTAATTGAGCTTAACCAAGTCGTGTTTTAACTTGGCCGTTGTGCTTTTGATCCCTCTGTTTTTTTTTGTACCTACGTTCCATTTCCAGTTAGAGGTGATAATCTGAGTGAAGAAAGTATGAAAGAGGAATTGTCACAGAGATAGTGATGTTTCTTTTGATAAATAATATAATTACATATTTAAAATGATTTTAAAAAGTTACAATAAAAAATGGTTTATATTTAAGTATGTAGGTATTTACGTACTCACTTACAAATCTTATGTTTAAAGAGAAAATTTTTGGTTTTGTTTTATTAAAGACGATTAATTTAGAAACACTCTTTTCGATACGAGAAATACTTGCTGAAGTCCCCGGCATTGTTCAGGCTTAACGTTTATTTTTTCACAATCAGACGTGGCCAAGTAATTTTAATTTATTTTTAACAACTTTCTTTTTAAAATAACTTTTGAAGATTTTTAAATTGCTTCCAATTCAGAAAGATAGTATCCAATAATAAGGGAAAAATAGTTGAAGATAATATTGTTATAATTGAAATTTGAAATATGACTTTGACGAAAATGACTTCAAAATAAGAGGTCTCGGTAGCCGTATTGTTTAAAGCGTTTGTCTCAGTTGGACAAGAGATCCGGGGTTCAAGTCCCATTTGTGACCATTATCTTTTAATTTTTCTGTGTCTTGTTCTTTCTTGTTTTTCGTTTAGATTTTTAGTATTCTCTTCTTCTTCAGTGAAGTTACTATCCTTTTATTTTTGAACCACGGCGTGCAAAATCTCGTTAATCTCGAAAAAAAACTAGTAGGTCGACAAAGAAAACTGAGTTTGATACTATACACGGGGTTCGGAAACTCGCTGTACAAGCGAGAAACTGATGAATCTACGTCACGCAGAGAACCTTAAAAGTTAATTTGGATTGTTTTTTTTTTTTTAATTTCCAATTTCATCGGCAATTAACCGCACATAAATCTTTTGAGGCGGACCTATGGTTCAACGAATTTGTACAGAAATCAAACAGCTGAGATTAACCCCCTAGCAATTGTTTATTTTTTAAAATTTGATCTTATAAATTACATTTGATTTACTTATATAGATTTACCAGTTTCCCGCTTGTAACACGAGTTTTCGTACATCGCGTATATTTGTAATTAACATTATAACCTTATAACACTACATAATATTATAACAATACAAAAACATTAATTTATTTCGGTTTTTTTTTAGAACCCGAGTAATTGACGGTAACTGAAATCTTGTGTTAATAACAAATTCAGTTCCTTACAACGAATCTCTACACTTCTGAATATAATATTAAGGGCTCGGGTTCAGATAGTGTCAATCCACATATTTTTAATTAAAAAAAAAAACATTTTTTAATCTTTTGTCTAATTCGTTAATTAAAATACAAACAATTTTTTTTTTCAATTTCAGTATATTTCAAAAACAAAATTTCAAACAAAAGGTGTATGAACTTACATCGTTAAAAACATTAATTTCGGTTATCTGTGCGTCCTGCGTAGCCCTCATTCAACGAAATGAATTTTGCTTTCAATGTTAGTGTGATTTTAAAGATTATGTTATGAATTTGGAATAGCGATACGTAAAACTTATGAATTTCGGTTGAACGTGCTATGCATTAATCCTGCGAGAAATATGGTTCAATGGGCTCATTTTTTTTTAAAATTTAAGTGCCATTTTCAAAATTGAAACTTACTTAAATCAAGAAATTAGACATTTATTTATTTGTAAGAAACAAACAGCTTTTACATAATATACAGTGATAAATATACAAATGAACTGAAGTCAAGCCACAGAAGTTTCTTATGCTAAAGTACATCGGAAATGAAGTTTTAATATTTTAAAATAAAAATAAGTTTTGGGTTATTGGAAGGGAAGAGGAAGGGGAATATATAAAAAAAGGATAGGAGATGCTCTCGATACATTGTATACTCTCATATTAATAATCGGTCGTAAACCATATCGATATTTCTTTAGGTTATTACTAAAAATGTCAATACTGTGAAATTTTGTATTATATTGTGCACATACGCGAGGAATTGGGGAATTTTTTGAGGACATGCCATAAAGTAGGCAGGTACCTATCTACCTACAATAGGGTGGGTCACGACCGATTTTTTTTAATTGATCTGTGTAATAGTAATAATCATGTGTTAAATGGAGAAATAAAATCACCCAATTTTCTTATAATATTTGAATATAATCTTTTACTTCCAGATTCACATTGATATTTCACGTGATTGAGAAAACTCAACCTTATTCAATCCTAAAAATCCACCATTTTTAAATCTTGAAAACCCATCTTTGGCATACCATAAAAAAACCAGCCTTTGTTAGGTCTTAAAAAACCCACCCTTATAAAATCTTAATAAACCCACCCTTATTATATCTTAAAAATCCACCCACGTTACATCTTTAAAAACTTACCCTTGTTAAATCTTTAAAAACCCACCCTTATTAAATCTTTAAAATCTTACCCATGTTTAATTTTTAAAAAACCTGCTCTAGTTAAATCTTAAAAAACCTACCCTTGTTTTTTTTTAAAAATAAAACATACAACGAAGTTGCATTCCCATGAGTTATCTAAACTCATTAAGGGATCGCCAATTGGTACATTTGAAAAGATAAACCCAACCCAACCCAATATGCAGACACAATAAATGAAGAAAAAATTTACAAAACATTTTACAGAAGCAACATACAGACACAAATATATGAAGAATCACTTTACAAATATTTCACAGAAACATGTCATAAGATTTCATGAATAATATTATAACCACTCATTTGATTTATGTACTGTTGGTGTCACAAAGTTAAAATAAAGTATCCTCCTTGATGGACTATAGAAATGCATAAAAAACAAATCAGGAAAAATGCAATGAAAGGTACATGCTGAAAAATACACAGACCTAATACAAGATGTTTACATAAAAAAATACATGATACGATTTAAAAAAGATATAAACTGCGCTCACCATATCTGGATGTACAAAGTTTGGTACTTGGAGATAATCAGGATAGCTATCAGAACAGAGTTTGTACCTACTTATGACTCGTTTTCCAAATAACATTTGAAAAAATAGGATTTCAATATATCGTTTCGAGATTTGTTAGAGGCATAATATACCTGTCTTAATTCTTCAGGCAATTTGTTATAGTTAGTGTACGCAATGTATTCTAATGATTTCAGTACGAACTTTGTTGAGTGTATTTTTGATATATGTAGTTTGTTGTGTTGTCGTGTATTATATTGGTGAACGTCGTTGTTATAGTTCAGTTTTATATTTGTGTGGGTGTTGCACTAAATAATATTTAAGATGGTGTTTGTTATCTCAAAGCTAGGAATAATCTTAAATGGTAATACAAGTGCGTGACGGTAAATATCTTTAACATGTGTATCCCAAGGCAAGCCAAAAATATTACGTAGGGCTCTATTTTGGATTATTTGTACCTCCGATATCAATTTTTTGGTAGAAAAACCCCAGATACCCGAAAGGTATGCCAAGTGGGAGTGAATCATAGCATAGTACAATGATCGCAGTATGGCTGTGGGAAGCAATCTACGTAGCCTGTACATTACACCGGTCACCAGAGCAATCTTCGATTTAACATGGTCAAAATGATTTTTCCATGAAAACCGTGAGTCAATTAAAAGTCCTAGATACTTTGCGACATCTGTTTGTTCCAGTTTGTTTAGTCCAAGGGAAATGTTTAGGCGTTGTTCTCTCTTATTCCCGAATAGCACATAGTGAGTCTTTTTAATATTAAGGCTAAGTTTATTAATTCTCAGCCACTCGGCTAGATGAGCCAAATCTCTTTCCATGTCCTTTTCCATTTCGTTTAAATTAGTATTATGATAGAATAATATTGTGTCATCAGCATAAAGTTGAAGTGTACCTTTCACTCCCCATTTTGCAATATCATTTATATAAATTAAAAATAATAATGGCCCTAGAATCTATTAAATGAAACACGTTGTTTTATTCAGGAGACAGCGAGAACTAATATTTATTAAGCTTAGGAACGTAGACAAAGATGACATTAGTGGTAGGTACTTTGATAACTAAATAACACCCCCACTTATCAAAATAACGTACATAATACCCATATTACAACAAAGGTATATAATATAAACATGTTAATTCTTTACATCCTGCATACCCAACAATTGCATAAAATAATAATGCTTGGTACTAGCCAAACCTTTTGTAAATAGATCTGCTGGCATTTCAGCTGTTTCCAAGTATTTCAGTTCTACAATTTTATCATTAATACATTCTTTACAAAAGTGGTGTCGTATGTCAATATGTTTAATTCTTTTATTATAGCTATTATTTGAAGACAACTTAAGTGCACCCTGATTATCATTAAATAAGGATATGGTGTATAACTCATTGTTTATTTCTTTTAATAAATTACTTAAATAAATAGCTTCCCTACAAGCTTCGGCTACACCAATGTATTCAGCTTCAGTGCTCGAAAGAGCAACTGTTTTTTGTTTCTTAGCCTCCCAAGAAATAACACATCCAGCTAAAATATAACACAAACCTGTATAGGACTTGCGATCAATGATGTTACTTCCCCAATCTGAATCAACAAAACCCTCTAATTTTGAATTACCACATTGACTATATTTTAATCCAAAATGCTTTGTTTTCTTGAGATATCTTAGAATACGTTTAGCGTATAACCAGGTTTCCTGGTTATAGCAATTATTAAATTGACTCAGAAAACTTACTGTAAAGGCTATATCAGGTCTGGTTAATACTGCTAAATACATAAGTCCACCAATAAGCTGTTGATAAGGAATTTGACTGTCAGGATTTTTATTTTATTTGTTAATATTCAATTTAGCCTCTAAAGGTGTATCTGCTACTTTACAATCTGCCATGTTAAATCTATTTAGCAACTGATAAACATAATTCTCCTGGCTTAGAGTAACTGTACCATTAACTTTATCAATATTAACACTCATCCCTAAACAATTTTTGACCTGACCCAAATCTTTTAACTTAAATTGTGAAGCCAATTCCTTTTTCAAATTATTACATTCTACATTATCATTATAAAATATAAAAAAATCATCCACATACAAAGTAACTATTGTCTTTTTATCATTCTTATTTTTTGTGTATAAACATGGTTCTAACATACTACGTTTATAACCAATACCAACAAAACATTCATCGACACAGCTATAATATACGTGGGATGGCGTATTTCGGTATGTCATTCCAAATTAGAAAATATGGCGAGCGATATGCTGAAATATGCCATCTCGCGTATATTATAGCTGTGTGAGAACACGCTCTAACAATTTTTAAATACATTTTTTTCATCACTTTTAATGACTTTTTAAAGGAGGTTCTGAGTTAAAGCCCGGGAGCCTGGATACGCAAACCCTACGTCGAGTACATGAATGAAACTACTTTGTTGTGATAATGGATAATTTAGTAAGCCTTAAAATGCTGGTCAGCTGGTGCGCTTTTCGACAGGTTCCACGCAGTCATGGAAATAGTGAGCGATTTTTTTCGTTAAAATTACTTCATCCAGTACACGAACGGGAATGGTTTTATACGAGTATGATAAAGGTCAATTAGTAGGTGAGAAAAAAGCAGGTCTGCCAACCGGAAGCCTGGTACGTTTGCAGGTTGCCGGTGTAGGATAAAATTAGTAATTTTTGCGTCATCGAGTACACGAATGAAACCAACGAATAACTATAGTCTAGACTAGTCTAGATCATCCCATTGAAGAATTTCTTGGTCTACCGACCAGCAGCCTAGCAGGTTTTTGTGCACTTTTTTTTCAATATTTTAATTATTTTTAAATAATTTTCGTTATTTTTATTATTATTTTAATTTCAATTTGGTTTTCAAAACTTAGAATGCCATATTAAAAAAAAATAAGCGATAATGAAAAAAAATAATTTGAGTTGGTTGGGTGAGCTTTTCGATGCTAAACCAATGAAGCCTGCCGCGGTACCCCTCACCGCTATCGCGTGCCCATATTATTAAACAAATTTATAATAATAATAGTCGACCTCCGTAGTCCAGTGGGTAAGGCTCTTGACTCACAATCCGGAGGTCGCGGGTTCGAACCCGGCATGCGCAAATAAATTTTATTTGATTAATTTGTGTTATTTCATAATTAATTCATATAAAATAATATATAGTATATTTGCGGCATGTTCCAGAGTGGAAGATACTATCAGTATCGCCCTGGTGTAAGACCACCATTCAGAATTGAAACGTTGTTTGAAAATGGCTTTAGCCGTATTTGGTGACCAGATCTGAATAGCCAGGTACTTCCCAACCTTCCTCTTCCCCACCTCCTTCCCCTCCCCACTACCTTCAGCCTCACAACATACCCCAATTGGGGATACCATAGTCTCACTGGCTCCAGACGGGAGCAGTTGAGATTCTTGTGCGGTATTCACTGTAAAAAAAAAAAAAAAAATCCTATTAAGTTTGCTTATAGTCCATAATGGTTGGAAGTTCGAACAACCACCACACCGTTGCCGCAAGAGCTGCGTTCGTACGGAAAACGATGGAAATTTCCGAACCCCGTCCGTTTCATATCGGTTTCGCGTACCCCGCTGCATCGATTACATCGAATACAAGATCAAAACCATCGAAAAAGAGTATTCTAGATAATCCCATTCATAACCTTGGTCTGCCAACCAGCAGCCTGGCAATGTTTTGTGTACGATTTTAAAAAAAATTTAAGTTATTAAAAAAAATAGTATTTCTATTTCGATGTGGTTTTAAAAACTTAAAATGCTAGATCTAAAAAAAAATTATGATCTAGACCTAGATTATAGTTGTTCTTTGGTTTCAATCGTGTGCTCGATGACCGTAAAAATTACAAATTTTTATCCCACTTTAACTCCGGCTGCCTACGAACGTGCCAGGCTGCCGTTTGGCAGACCTACTTTTTCTCAACCTACTAATCGACCTTTATCACATGAAAATATTCCCGTTCGTATACTCTATGACGTAATTTTGACGAAAACAATCTCCATGACTGCGCGGAACCTGCCAAGAGGCGCACCCGCAGACCTGGGGTCCTAGCATGGTCGATCGATATAGGTTTTATCGAAAATGTCGGTAACTTGTCATCGCTCCCAAGCACGACTGCAGACCGCTAAGGAACAAACAATAGTTCACAATGACTAGGGCTTCCTAATTTATTTGACGTAAACTGTTGTTTATTCGTTAGCGGCCTGCAGTCTCGCTCGGGAGCGTTCGCAAGTTAGCGATATTTTCGATAAAACCTATATCGATCGACCATGCTAGGGGGCCAGGTCTTTTAAGGCTGACTAAATGTCCATTATCAATACAAAGTAGTTTCATTCGTGTACTCGATGATGTAGGGTTTGCGTACAAAGGCTCCTGGTCTATTAGTTTAATTCTGAGTTATTCGGTCACCAAAATAACACACTATGTTTGTAGCACGTTCCAGAGTGGAAGGTATTGTCAGTATCGCCCTAGTTTCAGTAAAAGACTGAAGAAAGAATGGCTCTAGTCGTGTTTGGAGACCAGTTATAATTAGTAAGGTACTTGGGGAAGTATCTTCATCTATTCCATTTCTTTCTCCTTCCCACACCCTTCAGCCTCACAACATACCTGCATTGGGGATGCCATAGTCCCGTTGGCTCTAGAAGGTTAGGAGCAGTTGGAATACTTGTGCTGTATTCACAATAAAAACATATTTCTTTAATACCTCACTTCATGTTGTAATACTACCGGTAATACGATAGCGCGATAGAAAAGTTTTATTTTTGTTTTACTTTGTTATTCCCACTAAGTACAACAATTCTAGGTTGCTAAGAAGAAAGTATCACTCCACTATGTAATGTTAAATATTTTAATTAAATGTGTCTACGGATGCTAATAATAAGGCTAAATCAACTATATTATAATGTTTACATTAATTAATCAGTTGGTACGTTTTTTCAACATTTCAGACGAGCATGCAGAGAGTGTCTCAGGAGGAGTGCTCCAAAGTGTTTCCCATTGGTGACTCTCAACACCTGACGGCATAAAACATGACCAGGAGATATGCAGCCGCCCAATCAACACAACTAGGGCCTGTCCGGTATGTAACGCAGAGATGCATTATAAACCAAGCTTTTCAAAATAATGATTTTGAATTAATTTTTAGTACTCATTATTTTTACTATAAACATTAATTTTAAAAGACATTTAATAATTACAAAAAAAAAGTAGTAACGCAAATCTGCCGGAGATAGCCGACATGTGACATTATTTATAGGCGTGCGTCATGGAATAAAGAAGAATACTGGAAATGCCTTTTTTACATTAGCTCCACACACGAGGTCCTGATGAACATAATTTCCCACAGGGTCTATGTCATCTTAGGGGATGTTGTGTGGAGAGTTTTTTTAAGGAAGGGAAGGAGAGGAAGTTCTGGGAAGAAAAACGCTACGAGGGGTGGTTAGGAAACTGGGGGTCAGTATGTCTAGGAGTGACGGACGTATGAATCCACCCCTCGAACTGCGGTGCAAGGAGATGGATCAAAAGAGTCCGGCTGGATAGCTCAAAAGGCCTCCCTCAACCAGTCTCTCTCGATCCGGCCCGCCACAAAGTGGTCAGGAAAATTGCTTCCATCTCATATATATTTTACACATTTCCGGTTGAAATGTATACGTATCCCACCATTCAATATTTCAATTGTTGCATTCAAACCAAAGCTGCAGATACCCACCGATGTTTTAATGTGGAGAAAACCATCCTCTCTCCCCACATTTCATGAAGGCCACCCCCTTTCCCCACCTAAATGCTTCAACTAATTAGGCTCTCACTCCACCATCAACTGTTCTTGCCCAGAACAATTTCGCCAAAAAAATATTAAAATATCTATGACCTCTCAGAACTAGTCTTTTCTGCAGGCTTCTAAACTATTTCCGCATTCCAAAAAAACATTTGCCGAGGCTTTCTCTAGTAACTTTTCACCCAACCCTCTCTCTTAAATTCAAGTACAAAAACCCTCTTTCTAAACCTGTTTCTGGAACCGATCAGCAACAACATAACTCACTCCTCTTAAATTCCAAAGGTTCATCTCTTTCAATCCTTTCTTCTCAAAGTAATCTACCGTCCAACGCTACTTCTTTTATTTCCACATTAAAATTATTCATTCGAAGTGACTCTTCAAGATATCAGAATACTTCAGTGGAATAGCCAAAGTGCTATTTCTAACAAACAAAATTCAAATCTCCTTTCTGTGGATGCTATCTTGGAGACATGGTTTACTCCATCAACCCACTGAAATGTGGAAGAGTACTCCTGTCTCCGCGATGATCGCCCGGAAGGTACAGAAGGCTGTTCTGCCCTTTTTGTTTTAAAATCCCAATAATTTTTCTCAATAAATAATATCAAACCCCCACGATGTTGGCTTTCAATTTGTCACTGTTAAATTAGAGGACACTTCCTTTATTTCACTCCGTCTGTCAAGGCCTCCTCTCTCTGTATTAGTCGATTTTCATGCCCTGACGGAGATTCTGCTTTCTCGGACCTAGATGGTCGAAGTGCGATGGATTTCCTAGATGAATACAACCTTTTCTTTTGAATGACGGATCTCCTGCTAGAATCTCACGTGTGTCACCTTCTAAACCCCTCCGCCCTCCCCAACCCTTTTAAATATTATTTAAAAACTCTTCAATCCCCAACAGCTCTTTAGTTTTTGGATTTGACAGGACACTTAAATGGTCTTACCATATTCATAGTTATTAAATACAAAAAAATATATATCAGATCATTATTTGGCATTTGGTGGGGTGCTCAAGTGCTCATCCTACTTGAATTAAGTTGCTCTACGCAGCACTTATTCGAAACCCTCGAGGCTACGCCTGCCCACTCTTTAGTACTGCTTCAAAAAATGTACTCAGTAAATTTAGACAAAATTCTATCTAAATCTTAGCGAATAATAACTGGAGCGACGCATTCTTTGCCCACCAATTCACTTCAAGTAGAATGTGCTGATCCCCTATTGCTTTAGGACGTCAACTATTTGCTGGCAAATTTGTTCTTAAGATTTAACGGAACACATGTTACATGTATACGTAACATAAACAACGCATTCAAAGATGGCGCTAATTTAGGTTAAAACACTGTTGTCAAGTTATGCTTTAAACTGTTAAAGTGAATTAGTTGTTTGCGCTTATACATATTCAATATGTAAGTGAATGTGGTGTATCGTAAAAGCTTCCGCCTTCTAGAGGCAGATGGCGGTGACATCAGCTTTCGGTATAATCCGCTAGATGGCAAGCCGCAGTGCTTAAGCTCTCCGGTAGGGGGATCAGGGGCCTCAGAGGCGGTATTTCAATACGCAGATAACGAACCAGATTCTATTTATTCCAAGAAGTTATCTCCATCCAAAGTGTGTTGGAGAATCTGCTAGTGTCTATCAAATAACAGAACACTACAGTGAATAAATAGTTTTATCTGAAAAACAAACTCAAATCTTTCAAGAAAAGCTAACAAATACCTACAATACTGGATGGTTAACCTATAATTAACGGATTTATTAGCTTTTATCGAAAGATTTGGGTTTGTTTATGAACAAAACTATTTATTCATATTCATATTGAATATGAACGGGATAGAAATTAATTCACCTTAATATTTTAAAAAATATCTTGCTAAAAGTGTTTTAACCTAAAATAATTAAATTGGTGCCATTTGTGAAAGCGTACATTACAACATATTTTCTGCTTAAACTTAAATGTTTTAATTCTAGCAGCCTTACTAATAAAAGTGGTATTGACCGGTCAGTGGCTGAGTGGGCATCGCGTTTGAGTTCCACCCAGGCGTCGCGTGTTTGATTCCTCGACTGGCTAAGTCCTCCACCACGATATAAGCATTATTTTCCGATTAGTGTGGTTGTAGTAGGAGATTTTCAAACATGGTGGAGTTATTCGTAACCCTAAAATGTTTGTCTTTCTTTAAAAAAAAACACTTAACGACCGTTAAACGTTGTTTCTGATCGGTGGCCGTTAAACGGCATTTAAACAATATTACCAAAGACATGATGACGTTTTTTGTGGATTACATTGACCTTTGTTAGATTTGCGCAAACGCGGCAGCCATATTTTTTCATTCATTCGCGGCATAATTTGTTTCGTCACCGTTCGTTTAATGTTTAACATGATTTTCGTTTAAATGATCAATTAACTATTATGTCATTATAATTAAACATGATTAATTAAGGCTTGTGTTATTTTTGTCAGTTTAAGTGCTTTCATAAAGTCATGTTACATTAATTAATTTATTTAATTTACTCAAGCGGATAAATTATTTTTTATCTGCTTGAGTTTACTAAAACTTCCATAAAAGTAATGTTATTTGATAACGTTAATGGATTGTGCCATTGTGCGTGTGTAAATAAAAACCACAGACGAGTTATTAACATTTTAAATTGTAAATAAATGAATACCAATGGTCAGATTTGTTCAGTTACTTCTCTTGGAAAAAATGTAATATTTTTTTAGAATTTTTAATTGTATGAACGAGAAAAAAGTGAAGTGTCAGTTAACAGGAGTTAAAACAGGAGTGTGTTTTATTTATTTTAAATTATCCGTAATTTTATGAGGCTTTAATAAAATATGCTCACGGTAAGCTTTTATTTCAACTTTTTCATATTTTAAGCTTAAAATACTCCAATTTTTAAATACGAAAGTTATTTTTGACGGCCTCAGTGGTCCTCTACTCACAATCCGAAGGCCACGGGTTAATACCCGGCGTGCGCTAATAAATTTTATTTGATTTATTTGTGGTATTTTACAATTAATTAATTAAAAATAATATAAATTATATTTGCGGCATGTTCCAGAATGGAAGATACTCTCAGTATCCCCTGGTGTAAGACCACCATTCAGAATCGAAACGTTGCTTGAAATGGATTTAGCCGTGTTTGGTGACCAGATCTGAATAGCCAGGTACTTCCCCTTCCTCTTCCCCGTCTCCTTCCCCTACCCACTACCTTCAGCTGGCTCCAAACGGGACACTTGTGTGGTATTCATATAAATAAAATAAATATAAAATAGTTCTGGTATAAAAATCTAAAAGGTAATTTCATCTAGTTTCTACAAAGGTATTTGTTTTTACGACTTCTTCAAAAATAACGAATAAACAAGACATATAAAATACGTTTGAGAAATTCCAAAAAATTCTGAAATTATTGATAAACAAGCATATACACTAGATAAACTTCCCTTGTGGCTGTGTAAGCAATTTCCATGAATAATTCTTTGTCATTTTTTAATTAGTACCTAATGCTTTCACATTCACGGTCGTTCATCAATTATATAAAATTTTCACGAGGTTTGTGAGTAAGGCTGTAAATATCATCGGGTTATTCCCAGAGTCTCGACAATCAGAGCTCGAACTCAAACTCTTCCTGCCATCTGCAAGAAAAAAAAAACAGTTTTCGTTTTTGTTTTAATTTTCTTTATTCACTGTTTTAATGGTTACGTTATTTGGGGATAAGTCTCTCTCAGGCCTTCAAATTATCCAAAATTATCTCCCTTACACAAATTAAACTGTCATGTCTCTCTATTCCCAACAATTACTTTAGAAGGAATCGGCATCCTTAAAAGTCATTCTGATCTCCCGGCCTGTAATAACAAGTTTAGTGACATTATTTCACCTAAATGGTTCAACTCTTGTCTTTTATTTACTGATGGCGCCAAATCTCCGGACTCTCCTAACTGTGGTATTGATATTAACGTTTACCACAATAATTCTTATGACAGAATATTTCATTCAATTTCAAACAAATTTTCAATATTTTTAGCCGAATGCTTAACAATAATTGTATCTTTCAAATATATAATCAGAAAATATTTTGAACATTCCTTTTATCTGTCGGACTCTCTCAGTTCTCAATTGGAACTTTCGACCACATGTTTTTTAGTTGTCCCTCTCTAAACGAATATCCTCTCTTCTATTTATAAGTGTAAAATTATATCCCCCCGGCCAGCATCTCTTCTAGTCTGAATTAGTCTCCAATCTTAAAGATAATTTTGAAATTTGCTCATTTCAATGAAATTTATATCTAAATTCATTTTTCTTTTCTCCCCTCCAATTGAAATTTTGACCTAGAACACCCTTGAAGGGTGAAAGAATGATCAAATTGAAAAAAAAAAAAATTCATTAAGAGAAAAATGGAAGCATACCTAATTTTTTAATGCGAGGTCTACTAACTGTTGACAGAACTACTAATATTTGACCAGGTCGACCGCACCGAACCGCAATTAGAATCATATATCGTGAATGTAAGCACTGACTATGCCTACTATGCCCGTATTATGGGCATAGTCGACAAGGGTGAATTTCAACAAAATGGATATGGTTTTAAACCGCTATAATATATGTTTGAAATTATTTAAAAGGTTTTTACAAAGTACTCACAACACCACAAATATTAAAGTATTGTCTGAAATTAAATAATACTTTGTAAAACGACTCCTTAAAGTAAAGTCAGTGCTGGGCCATTTAGCGTTAATTACGTGTTAAATAAATTGTTTTTAACTTTGGCACAAATCATTAAAATAAAAAATTTCATCGCATGCGCATCTCCAGTGCTAAAAGTGTTAGACTTTATTACACGGTCTTCGGATTTAATATACTCTCATTGTGATAAAATATTCTCCTACAAAGGCAAGAACATAGTGAACACAGAAGATGGTTAAGTCTTGTATCATATTTTTACACATTTACTTGGGACCTTTGCAAAGATATTCATGTTTAAAATTCATGTAAGGTGATCGGACGGAAATGTTTTTATCGTCATTCAAGTATGACCAGGCGTTACAGGTAGAAATACCCCTCCCGCCGGAAGTGTATTCAGAATCTGAATAAAAAAAAACTTTTTATAATCTGCCATTTGGAGTGTATTCACCTTTTTACTTTATTTGTTCTCAGGAATATAATTACGGCGCCCCATTGACTCTACCCAACAGCCCCAAGGTAGACTGCACCCACCTGCTGGTGGGGTTGGCATCCTGGCATACCACTTCACCCTGCACATTCATCAACATCCGCATATCTGCCTACATTCCCTGGATAGAGGGTATCGTGTGGCCTGAAAGCGGTGTTGTTGTATGAGATGCGGTTTTAAGGAATTGTTAAATTATTTTTTTTATATCAATTTTACATGTATATTTTTTTCCCATTTTTTTTTTTAATAAATGTTTAAAAACTTTTGGAACCGGGCACACCCTTCGACACATTTTTAAACATAATAAACAACTGATATCAACAATTTTTTTATGTTTCAACTTCAATCGAAAACGCAAACTTAAAAAACAAAAAGTTATTTTCAAAATCGAAAGCCAATGTGATAGATTCACTAGTTTTCCGTTTGTACCACGAGTTTCCGGACAATGTGTATAACAAAAATTCCACTTAGGCAAGTCCCGTTTGTCACCTTACTTGAGATTAGTTAAAGTTAATTCAAATTGACTTATTATGGAATGTGGATACACACACAGATGATGTTTAAAACTGAAAAATTTCAAAACCATTTAAGTTTTTTTTTTAAATAAAATAAAAATGTTTTTACGTGTTTTATGTAAGGAAATAAATATTTTCACAATATTCTTTATTATACTAAGCTTGCATACAACAATGATACGCAGAACACATCGCTCAATCTCAGTCTTCCGAAAGTTATAAAAAAATGTTAATATTCTCAATCTGTTTGAGTTTTGCATTAGCGCTTTTATTATCACCGTGAAGATCCACGATTTTGGTACCTTGACGGCATAAAATGTTCGTTCTCTATCCTATTAATGCTGTAGCTCTTTCAAAAGATGAGATACACAATATACGTCGGTCTGTTTCCTCAAAAGGAAAAATGTTGTTATTTTCTTGCATCTCTCTCACACATCGTACGGTGACGTCTGCTAGACCCCTACAGTACGTGACGATAATTTTGAAAGTTTGGAATATAGTTACAAGGATAATATTGAAGTGTAGATGGATTCCAAAAATTCAAAAACGCCAAACGTCAATACACTGATCGTTTTGCCTTTTTACTTAAACGTTTAATACCGCAGCTCTTTTTTACACACTAAAAATAACAGTCAAAAATGAGATAAACGGTGTACGTATGTCTCCACCACCCAAAGGGGGCATACAATCACTCTCATTATCACATGTACAAATAAAATGAAACGCAATTCCCGTCGCCGTAGCTGAGCAGTTTCCTTCTCCAAAGGAAAGAAATAGTACTTTGGACGAAACTGACACACGTATATTTTGTCTCATCTTTTGTCTCGCCATTATTTAATTTGATAGAAAGAGCTGTAGCATTAACAGGATATAGGAACGTACGTTTTATGCCGTCACAGTACCCTCATTGTGGATCATCACGGTAATAATAAAAGCACTCATTGGTAGCCTTTTCGGGCATACATTAATTTTTTTCACAAAAGGGCGGCATATTAGTCATTTTCTTAATTTTTCCTATGCAATCTATAAAAAATAAAGTAAAATGTTTTCAACAAATTCTGCTATCAAAATAACAATTTACTGAAGGTATTTAACACTAGAAAGACCACGATCATGATCGAAGTCTATTTGACGGCTGATCATTTTTTTCAAATTGGGAGGCGGATATGGATACTGCTGCCCCGGGAACCATTTATTGCATAACCAATACCTCTGCCATATGACACTCCAAGTGGTTCGCTACGATTAGTGACTTAGCAGGGGTGTCCGGGTTCATTGGGTGAGGTTTGTCTGGGTCTAGGTGGCGAATTCGTTTGCCCACCTACTGCGTAGCTAACCGGGTCGGGAGACACTTGTTGAAGGAGACACTTATCTTATCCTCTCCAGCAGAACCTTTCTCGTTTCGTCGCCTTGCACCGCAGTGGGAGGGTTGGATTCATTCGCCCGTCACTCCCGGATACATTTAAGAATTTTTCATATTCATCTCTCACACTTTTTTTCTTCCGAGAACTTCCTCTCCATCCTTTCCCAAAAAACACCAATGCACACAGTATCTCCAATGATGACATAGCCCCTGAGAGTTTTTTTCCTTGGGGCTTCCTGGAAAAAAACATGTGAGTACAAAATGCTGTAATTTTAGTATATTATCAGCATGTGTTTTGTTTGTACAATATCGAATTGATACGTTTTTTTATAAAATCGAATGCACTCTCCGCAAACGGGTTTCTTACAATTATCACACGTTTCAGTTGTTTAGTTTTTATTTAATTTTTTATTAATTTGGCACTGTCGTCTTTCAGAAGTTTTATTTTCCGGTTTCTTTTCTTTTTCGTTTACATTAGCTCCACAAAAAAGCCCTAAGGAAAATAATTCCCCTTAGGGCATTTTTCATCTTTTGGAATGCTGTGTGGAGGGTACCTATAGGGAAAGGAAGAAGAATAGGTTTTGGGAAGGAAATGAGGTGAAGGGTGGGTGGGAAACAGGGGTTCAGTGTGTTCAAGAGTGGCGGACGTATGAATCTGTCCCCACCACTGCGGTACAAGGCAATGTTCTGAGAGTTCTGCTGGCGAGGTCAAAAGATCTCCCTCAACTAGCCTCTCCCGATCTGGCCTGCCACGCAGTTGTTTGGCAGAAGCATCCGCTGCCTAGATTCGGACAAACCTAACCCCATGAACTCGGGAACCCCTGCTAAGTCACAAAATATAGCAAACCTCTTGGGGTGACCTATGGCATACGTATTGGTTATCCAATAAATGATTCTGTCAGTTCTTCAGAAGCAAACGCAGCTGGATCAACTCTGGTATTTGTGTACACTATCCTTCTCCAACAAAGCCATAAAATAAATTTGGGCGAGAGATATAATTTATGGTTATTTTTGTAAATTATGTGACAGCGACCAATCAACATACAGATCGAGTTCCAATGATACGCGACACCCAAAGAAAGAGACAGACATAATAGTACTATCATAAACGAGGAGGAATGGGTTTATTGTTAAGTTGGGTAAAGAAGGTTGTAAATAAACTCAGCATTATGGCCCAAACCGTCACATTGACGGCGGCGGTCTTTGTAGGTAGAGGTCAATATATCTCAAAAAGCAATTAAGACACGAACCTGATTTTTTCACCATATTTGTTAAACCATAAATTATGAAATGTTAAACAAAGTCACACCAATACAATAATTATTAAGCATTATATCGTAACTTTACTTCGGACTGCCGTCAAAATGAAGGCTCCGGTCTTTCTAGTGTTAACAAATCTAAGGTAAATCGTCCAATTGCTAATGGAAAAATTGTAGTTGCCGATTTGTAAACGAGCTTTTAAAATGAATGTATCATTGAATTTAGCGCCCTTGAGGTGATTTTATAATTTTATAAATTATCCAATTATTATTATTATTATTAATGAGATTTAAATGCAGTAATTGATAGTTAGCGGCTAATCACTAATCGGCCAACCCAGGGCCAAGAACAACTTGTTCCTCTCTCTCGTGTAAAATGGATTGTTGTCCTTCAGTTCTTTTTACTTATTTCCTTCTCAGTAGTTTTTTGTTGTACTTAGGGGTACTTAGGGTCAGTAGGGGCGAGCACCTGCCTCTCCCGCCCATATTTCTTACTAATTCTATAACTCTAGCATTTAATCAATATATCACTATTCACTTTAGACAGGCATATTTGAGAAGGGCTACAGTTCATAGTCAATTCTAAAACCTTTTATTTTTAGTCAACAATACCGCATTGAGTGAGGTAGGAATAATGTGTGTGTATATGTTTCAGGAATATTTTATAGTGATTCGTGAACACCTCACTTGGAGAACCTTCTATGCTGAGGTGTTCACGTGTTTTACATGGTTTACTTTTTTTCCGTATTTTATCATTATTATTGTTATATTAATGGGTTGAAAAATATTCTGTAATATTGTACAAGGTCCAAATAAAATATGTAATATAATGTTTATCCCTATGTTTGATGTTAATAAATTTTTGTATTACTTTGGTGCTTTTTTGATCCAGACTCAAACCTTTTGTTGGTGTATTCTCTGTTACTCTGATTCGTAAACACCTCACTTGGAGAACCTTCTATGCTGAGGTGTTCACGTGTTTTACATGGTTTACTTTTTTTCTGTATTTTATCATTATTATTGTTATATTAACCTGTCAAGGGCCAGGGTTTTTTACCTTACCTTTTTTAAATTACCTTAATAACAAGAATGGAGGAAGCTATTTTAAGCTTTATTTTATGTTATAAATTAATGGAATAAAATTTAAAATCGCATCCAAATTATTTGAATTAATATTCTTTTTTGAAATTCCAGTCTCGCGCGCGGGCGCGTTCCTGGCCTTTGAAAGGTTAATGGGTTGAAAAATATTCTGTTATATTGTACAAGGTCCAAATAAAATATGTAATATAATGTTTATCCCTATGTTTGATGTTAATAAATTTTTGTAAAACTTTGGTGCTTTTTTGATCCAGACTCAAACCTTTTGTTGGCGTATTCTCTGTTCCCAATATTGTCGATAAAAGCCTTTATCGTGTCGATGATGAAAGTCCGTGGAAACTCAGTACTTCCACTAGAGGCAACAGGTCAAATGAACATTTGTGTGGTTTTGAGAAAGTGGAAAAGCATTGCATTCCTATTTTCTACTTTATTTAAAAATATTCAGAATTGTGAAAGTTTCCCTTGTTTGTTTGCATTCACTCCACTGAAGAGATCCTGTTTGTTTTGGGGCACTCCGGTGTGGCGTGTGCTCCGTCGCACTTCACACAGCGGGCTACGTGGGCGCAGTTTCTGGACCCATGTCCGAAATTTTGGCACCTGTGGCACTGTGAGCCGTGCTGCAGGTGATTGCTTCTGTACTTCCTCATGGTAATGCGGCAGTAGCACAGGTAAGCTATTGTGGCTCTCATCTGGCCCATGTTTGTTTCCTGGCCGAAGTGGGCCAAGTAGAGCGGGTATTCGAGTCCCGGGGTGGTCATCTCGACCACTGATCTGGCTGGGAAACCTTGGTTCGCCAGGTCTGTCATTATGTCATCTGTGGACATTTTCGGAAGCCCCCTGATGACGGTCTTCTTTGTTTTGTCGCTCTCAGTGGTGTATGTGTGAAAGGGCTTTGCCTCACCACGAAGCGCCGCTGTCAGTTTTTTATGGGCTTCTACCGAGCTCACCATAATACTAATTTTTCCGCCACTAATGTAGCGGAAAGTGAAGGTTGCACTACCAATGTGCTTTTGGACCTCTTCTGTTATCTGTCCGTGGTTCATGGGACCTGTCGTCATTATGATGGGAGGCACTCTGTTGCCCTTTCTGGGAGCACCTGGAGAACCTGCCGCCGCAGGTTCTTGCCGTGCCGGCATCGTGGCCTGCGCCTGTGTCTGGCTGGAGCACCTGCCGCCGCAGGTTCTTGCCGTGCCGGCATCGCGGCCTGCGCCTGTTGTCTTTTCTTAGTGGGCTGCGCTACGCTTGTGTGCGCGATGCCAACTTCTTCAAGGTTTTCAAACCTGTTTGTCGTTTTTGGTGGAGAGTATGGGCGCTTTGAAGCTCCCACCCATGTCCAGCCAACATCCATCTGTTGCGAGCTGCCGTGTGGAACGGGCTCCTTTACATCGGCGCTTGGGCCGGGTTTTTCTATCTTTTTCGCTGCGGAAAAAATAAATTCCGACTTTTTGGTTATCGGGTTGATCTTATAACCGATGGCCCCTTCTGGGAATACCATCGGAATGTCATAATTTCTTGATTTTCTTGGTGCCGTCTTGTGAAGGTAGCCTTTGTTAACGGTTCTGATGCGTCTCGAATCCATGGTCTTGCTGGGGGGTCTTGCCGGGGGGGAGGGGGAAAAACGTAGTTGCTGTTGAATAAAATACGATTAGTGTTGTGCTTTTGGGCCGATCTGAATGTCGGCGGGTGGACCGATTGCCCCTAGCGCCTTTCGGCACCAGTTAGCGTCGGTCTGCCACCATTCAGGTCTTCCTTTAAGATTTGCCTATTCTCTGTATTGGCAGTGTCCCAATCCGCCGTGGAACCAAACTTGCCAAGCCGCCAGAGAATCAGGCTAATCGCAAATGCTCTCAGGGGTAAAAATCAGAAAAATCGCAAGTCGGGTTTTTGGGCCGACCTGAATGCCGGGCGGCCGATTGCCTCAGGCGCCTTGCGGCACCGGATAGCGTCGGTCTACCACCATTCAAGTCTTCCTTTATGATTAGTCTATTTTCTGTGCTGACAGTGAACCAATCCGCCGTGGAACCAAACTTGCCAGGCCGCCAGAAAATACAGACTAGTCGCAAAAAACAATCATGCGTGCTGTTCCTGGGGTACCACTCTATTTATAGTCCGACCCCCCACTCTCGCCGCCGGTGTGGGCGGACCCGGATTTTTGCCCATTTTTCCGGCGGTTCCACACAGCAGAGTTTGCTATTGTCTCAGCTCTTCCCCTTATCCTTCTCTTCCGTCTGACCCCGTGACCTTTCCCCTACTAATTTATTTGATTTTACACATTGGTTTATACAGCATTTGGTGGGCCCCCCGAACCCACATTATTCGGGGGAAACTTAAATAACTTTCTTAATTCTAAACTTAGGCTAAGTTACATTTTGGTATTACGTAACGAAGAGTTCGGCCAACACATCCGTATTGTTTATTTTCCGATATGTTGGACCGAACTCTCGCAATTCAATCTGATATCAAGATTCATTCTAATTTTCCTCCATTCGAAATACCTCTAGCTATGGTGGAGCGTTCCCATTGGTTCGCCTCGAGGTATGGTGCGGGAAAGGGTAGGGAAGCGGGGGTCGTCCGCACCCCGCCGGTTTCCTGGGTTCAGGGGCGTGGACAGCAGTGGCGTTCGGAGAAGTCGAAAACAAAGGCTGACATAGCAAAACCTATTCCCGTCATCAACCTCTCTGCATGGCCCATATTCATACAAAAAATAGTTTTTATTAAACTAAAAAACATATTACAAAAGAAACAATAGTAAAATTAAACTTAAAACTAATCCTAAATCTAATTTTTAGAAGACGAGGACGGTCTCTGACGGAGCTCACTTCCTCGTCTTCGTTTACATATATTATTTACAAATTTAATTTTGAAGAAGAAGACGGCCGGAATAGGAATCATCCTCTTCTTCGTTCACCCGTCCGGTACACTGTCAACGGTCAGATTAATAGAAGACTACGTATGTGACGATGTGTGAATGTGAATGAAGCAAGGAGTGTGCCATGACATGATATATCAACAGTCCAGTCCCCGGTAGTGATAGGCACAATCGTGACATTTAGATAACCGAAATATTTTAATAATAATATTTAAAAAATAATGTAAACATGAAAAGAATCGATGATTAATCGATAAATCGCTCGGAGTGCAGCGGAATAATCCAATAAATGATAACGATGATTGATTGGTTTCATTACTACCCTTGATTTACAAATTGAAATACTAAAATCAGAAGTTACACAATAACAGTATTTGCGTCCCTTAGGCGGGGTCCCAATATGGTATATTGGCACGGCAACAATTTGTTGTAAATTAAGTACGGCGAAATAACGCTGTAGCTCCTTGCTGTATTGCTGTATTCAACAATACATTCAACCAACATTTTTCATTCCAAGCAATGATTTTTTACTAGCAACATTGTAATAATATTCCGAAAAAAATAAATTAAAATTTTTATGTTTTTCAATCTTTATTCCTTCATAAATCACAACAGCTTTTTTACATTTTGATTAAAAGCTGAAAAGCATTTAATGTAATATAACAATCTATTTATCCATATACATATAAATAAAATAAATGTATATTTCTATTAAAAAATATGATTCAAAATTTCAAAAAAATGTTCCTTGTTGATTTTTAAGCTCTTGCATTGAAAATAAATAACTAATTTTTAACATTTCTTTTTATTTCAAAGCAATCATTATTACCTGACTGTAATCAGTTAAAATAACATATAAAATGTATGCTACAACAACAATTTAATCATATTTATTTTTGGGGTCCTAAGCGACCCCACGTGACACCTCGCGTTACATAAAAGGCGCGACGGGCGGAGGGTTAACTACTATTCCATCAAACTATATAATTGCATGCCACCTTCTTTGAAACAACTTGCTGATTATTCACCAACCAACATATAAACTAAAAAAACAAATCACAGACTGGATAAAAACTAAAGGAACACTATTTTTCCAAAACCTATTTACTCCAAACCAAACATAAAGATTAACTTGGTATTTAAATTATACCACTAGATCTACAAAATAGATTAATATTGCATAACTATTTTTAAAATATTGGCACTAATATCATAAACTTTTGTTTGTTTCTTTTATTCTCTTTTCGTCACAACTGCTCTCAAGTTCACTCTTCTTGTTTATTCTATATTTTTTTCTTTTTACTATAATGTATTATCCATTGCGACTTTAGTATATTATGATGCTCAACTTACCTCAACTTACTACATTGTGTCTTATAATATTATGATGACTATCTCAACACAGCTACCTACACCTACTATATGTACAATACTGCCACCATGGGTGGTACTACGGAGTCCTCCTTGAGAGTCTCAAGGGGGATACTGTGCTATCACTTATGATGGCATAATAATACACGCGTACACCTCAGCACGGGTGCTCCCAGTGAGGTGTTCACAATCCACAACCACATTCGTTTTAACTAATTACATACAGTTGCCGATCATATTTCACTCTACTACCTACTATGTTTCATATTAAGAATATTTTTGTTTTACTTCCACTTAATGTCATTGTAATTGCACTTATTAACTGTATATCATTGTATTAATTAACTGTATGTAAAAGCATAGAAATGAATAAATAAAAATATATCATGCATTAAGTGGCATAGCAACGCATACTGGGAACTTGTTAGTGTTATATAAAACCCTTGTCAGATGCCAACTACAGTACAACTATTTGTACTTATGTGATAGTCTCCATTTTTCAATATTCATTCCGACAACATTGAAATTCATCACAAATTTCTGAGGTACATACCTCATATCAATGTTTTGTACGGGTATATTTAATTTATAGTTTACATAAACTATAAAAGCATATTCCGTATAAAACATTGATTATAATTACCTCCTATATCTCTATTTAAACTTTGAGTCAGAAGAATAAATACAGATTTAATACTATTACATGTAAAACTACATTATACAATTAACTGTTCTGAATTGCTTCAATTGATCAATATCCATGTTCCCAAAAGATCTAGCAGACATTTAATATTGCCCTTTTTCTCTAACAATACCAAAAATGTTCAATGTCACTGCCCGGTTACAGAAAAGCACAAAATATCTCCGAGTAATAATTGATGAAAATCTTAATTGTGACCTACACTACACATCAAAGGTTAAGTCAATCAATTACTGAAAAACTCACAAGCCTTATATGTTTCTTTAAAAATAAAAGAAATGTGCTAAATGAAAGTATATGAAAAAGGTCTACTACGTGTTATGCCATTCTCGAAATGAATATGGAATCATATGATGGGGATCTACTACACATAAGTATATACACAACCTGAATACAATTAAAAAAGGAATTATAAAGACCAACTGACGTACCAATTAGAACGCCTTCGATTGAAATTTTCAACAGCTTTTACGTACAAAATGTACAAAGAACATATGCCAAAATATATTATCCAGTCGAGCGACAGAACAAATAAAAACTTTATTCTTGGATTGTTTGCCATTTTTTGGAGCTCATTTTTTAAAAAATTCCGCCCACGTTAAGAAATCATACCTCCGAATTTTAATATGGAGACATACAAACTGATTATAGTTCTATTTAGCCAATGAATTCATTTATCTCTCGTTGATTGTTATAAAAATATTAGTAGGATTTATATAAAAAATATTATAAAATCATAAACTTCTACTTAAGTTCTTACAATTAAGGGAAAATTTTGCCAAAATTGGCAGCAAAGCAATCCGAGGTATTTTAAATAGTGCCATATTGTTAAAAAAAGCGCTTCAATTGAAACAATTCAAAAATACTAAATCTTGTTCTAGACCGTGTATTAATAAACACTAGATCGAATATTTTAACACTAGATTGAATATGAATTTTTAGCAGTAAAGTTATATAACAAACTCCCACTTAGTATCAAATAAATTAAAACAAAAAACAGCTGCATTAAGGACATTAAATGTTGGCTGAAGGAACTACTGGAAAATGACCTTACTAGTATACTTAAAACATCATAGAAGTTTCTGGAAAACCTTATCCAAACAAGTTAAACCATAGAAGTCGCTGAAAAACTTATCCAAAGCATAGTCCCCCTCAGCACAGGATCTCCTAGTGAGGAGGACTTCGAATATATTTTCTATTTTTTACATATATACATCTAACTAACATGTTTCATATAAAAATGTAAAAAATATTATATAGTTACTAAATAAATAAATAAAAATAAATAAATAAAAATGATATGAAAAATATTCCAAGTAATAAAACAACATATAGACAAAGAAACTACACTTAATGCGCAACCAAACTCAATAACATTCCCAAGGCATAAAACTAATGAAAAAAATAATGGCTCATTAATTATTTTAAAAATAATTAATGAGCCATATTTTTATTCTTATCAAGAATAAAAATATGGCTCAATGAGGTCAACGAAAAAACCTTACTGAAGATACTAAAAACGGCATAAAAGACAAATAAATTATTATGAAAAAATAACTATAGTCCGCCTCGGCACAGCACCATCGAGTGAAGAGGACTATGTAAGTAAGTATTATATATTTTTGAATGAAGCTATAACTTTGTGGTCATCCATTATAGATAAATATAAATGAAACAATTCAACTTTGTTTGAACTACTTTTATAATCAGTAAATCCGACCGGTTTCAGAACAAACGTTCCTTCTTCTTTTTTTAAAAAAACTATACGCTTGCCCTGAAGAAGAAACGTTTATAAAAGAGGTTCAAACAAAGTTGAATTGTTTAATTTATGTAAGTATTAATTTCACCATTATATTTTGAATATACAGTTATTTTATATCGGCACTTTGTAGCGGTAGGAACCGCCAAGGCACTATAATGCTCTATGGATTCGACCGGTGTGGTTGGCAGCATTGCATGCCGTTTGTATTCCCGAGGTTGGTGCCCATGCTTCGCAAAAGTTCGAGAGCGCTGCGTGCACATAGGTACTTCAGTTTGGTTCCAGGCGACTTGAGAGACGGGCGACAACATGTGACTCCTGACAGAAACACGACGGGCGGAAGACCTCATGGATATCTCATCATGTAGCATTCACGTATCGTTATTATATTTTATTGGTTTTCTCTTTCATAATTAACAGACTATTTGTCGTTTAGTAGTTCTAGGGCATTTTATAAACGACTGGCGCCTTCCATCTTTTTCTTTTAACTTAGAAGCGAAATATGATTTAATATGACTGGTATCATAGAGCAGTCACTGCACCCTGAGATTTATTGTTTAATTTAATTAGAGTCTTTTGATGTTCAAACCCTGTTATAATGATTAAATTTATATTACCTTTAATAGCCTTTAATTTCATTTTATTGCTTACCAAATTCACATGTTTTACCTACCCTGAGCTTAGCATTCCTTTATTACAAGTTGCAACATTTAATAACCTCAATATTACACTGACAATTCACATATGTTTAGTGCAACGTTCATTAATATGTTTTCTTTAGAAACCCCATCTTATTACGTTACATTTTGGCGACCCAACGTGGTTTTGTACTATTTTATCATATTTGTTTCGTTTAAATTATATTATCTTGTGGGTATACATTTTTTTTGCGTGTGGAATTCTGTGAGGTCATCGGCTTTTCTGGATGGACTCACATGTAAGTCATTTTGAACATTTTTATAATATGTTATTATTGCATATTCTCTTTTGTCAGCCTGGATCAAACTCATTCTTTTATTCAACTCCCTTTGAGACTATTATTGTAGCCGTGAATAATTAATTAATGCTCAAACATTGTTCGCTTCTCGCAGATTAATTATGATAAACTTTGTAACCATTAATGACTATTTGAATCTTTATTGTTCGTTGAATTTGAACGATCTATTTTATCATATTCTTTGTTTTTTTTCAATACATGAAATACAAAATCGTCTAATTATTTTTTCTGATTTCTTTTCAGAAGATGTAGGTACATTTAGCCGTTTGTCACAATGTAGCATTCATGGCTTCCCGATATCACATGGCGTTAATCTGGGATTATAGGTTATTATGCCGAGTACAATTTAAATTGGACCACAATAATAATCAAATTATGTAAGTTAATAATTATTTAAAAAAATTTTCTTGTGATTTAATTCGGTTTCAGATTGAAATTTTGTTTCAGATCGTTAAGCTTCATTTTCGAATTATTGATGTTCTTTAAAAATTATCAGGAAATTCCTTACAACTAAATTTTATTTTTCATTTATGAATAGGGACCTTGGTGATTCTGCGCCCCATACACTTTTACTGGATATTATCTGAGCTTCTTCATTATTTCATAAAGATTATCGTATTTTTGAACATTAACATCCTGGTGATTTAGTGTATTGACAAAAAATTTTTTCATGCGACCCAAGTGAATTTTTGTCACGAACAAGGCTATCTTTGTCAGCCGTTTGTTTGTTTTTCTTCCTTTAACCATGTTTCAAATATTTCATTTCTTTAAATAACTTTTCATAAATATGTTTTCAGTATGGCCAGTATTCTCGAATGATAGCGGTAGAAATCATTTTAGACGTCAGATTTCTTCACGCTGATCTGCGGTTTTTGCTGGGACCGGTTCTTCGCAACAAGCGGTTTTAATTTTTTTCATTTATTTTATTACTAGTGGATATAATTGTATTGAAAGATTTTGACTTTTGGGAAGTTTTAAATCATTAATTATTTTATTATCTTCTTTTGGTAATTTTTTTAAAATTATTAGATCCGTTTTTTTGCAGTTGATGGTTTTTTCAAATTTGATGAGCTGACATGAAGATCGATGTTTTAGCTCATTCCTTTTGACAAGTCTATCGTTTAGTTAATGGGGATTTAAAATCTTTTTTTGGTTTAATTATTGATTTATATCTAATTTTTATTGGGGGTTGATAAACTTTACTCATGTTCTGATTTCAGAGTAATCTGTACAGTATTCTGTTGCATCATTACATATTAAACTTTATCAGGGTAGATTCGTTCATTTTGTTAGCATCGGATGACATTTTTGATGTGTGTCACGATTGAAAATTGCTGGTTTTAATCGTGATTTACAAATCACAGATGGTTTCTTTGATCTTTCAATTATTTAGTTTTATTGTTCTGTTGGATTTAAATTATTGGGTCATTTTCTTAAATTTTTTTTTTTAACTTTAGATCTTTTGACATTTAATTTTGTTCTCAGGTTTTCTACTAAAAATGGGCAAACGTATTGATTTCATCGGGATTTTTCATATGTACGTATCGGGAGTTTAATTTACGGTTCATTCTGGCATTGTTTTTACATTCTTTTAGGGTTTTACATGTTATAACATAATGTTAGTGCGTGCTGTGGGGTTTTTCTTTTTACTGATTAGTAGAATTTTTTTTGTATTTCGGGGAAAATATTCTCATAGTGACATCTGTGGTCAGTTAGTAGTACCTTCTAGCATTGAGTTGTGAGGCCTCGCTTATTAAAAGCATAGAAATATTCAGGTTACATAGTTTGACAATAGATGTCAGTAGGGGCATTACTTAATAAATATAATAATACATGATAATACCTTGGTCGATTTTGTATTGGTTTATAAATAATAATTGAACAATTTTTGTCATAATTCACTGCGATTTTTTAAATTGGTTCTTGCGGATATCAGATAAAATTATTACTTGAGCTCAGGTGAGCGCACATTAAATTACACTTTCATAAATTACCATGTCTCTTTTGAGGGATTATTTTATTTATTTATTAATTGTTATTAAATATTTTATATTTGATAAATACAGCGTTGGTTTGTTCCGTCACAAATAAATGCTCATATTTTTCAATTGTGTTCGAGTACGTTTTGTCTGTCTGTAATTTGTCTTGTGTTCGTAATACATATTCAGGTTATTTTCACTGGGTGGTGAAGTAAGTACCTGCATAAAACAGGTCATTCTTGCGGTAGTACCATATAGCTGGTGTCACAGATTCATATTCTGAACAGCTTATTATTACCTGATCATTATCGCGGTAAATGCGAATGTTTAGTACTTGTTAATACGTATTGGGCGTGGCGACGCTGTTTTGTTTGATCTATCATGATTAATAGTTGGGAGTTGGTTTAATTTCATCTCTTCGGAGGATTTTTAAATGATGTGTAAACAGACTCTTAGTTATTGTTGATTTTGATGATAACATTTTCATATTTTATCTGGTTCTGGTTAGTTCTGGATAATTGGAACAATTACTTTCATTTCCCATCTCCTCGGAGGCTAGAGCGGATTTACATTTTGGCATAGGGCCATAGGTTGTGTTTTAACACAAGTGGTACATCGTAATTGGTGTATTAATATTACATTAAATGGTGATAAATTTCACTATAATTCTATCTCTTTGAGGATTTACACGAGTTTATGTGTACGTATTAAGTATTTATGTCTTGTCGTTTTTTAGGTTTAACAGATATATTTTTATGCGTGTTAATTTATTGTTCAGGAAAATATTTCGGAAGATAGTATAATTTTTTTTACAAATTTGTCTGTCACATTATAAACGGGGTCATTTTACAATGAAGATATTTTTACATTATTTTTTATAAGAATTTAAAATTGTAATAAAAGATATTTCTTTTGTTTTAAAATAACAAATAATTTTCATTAATTTTCTAACTTGAGTGTTACGTGTTCACACTGTTTCTGATCTCCTTCTCAGATTGATTTTTTTTTATGAGATCTTATTTGAATATTAAGGTTGATCTTTATTGCACTTCGACTATTATTATTTTCAGTTTTTTTTTTATATTTGGAAATAGAGGGATAAATTTTTTTATATAGTCTCAAGTTAGACATTGTTATGTATTAAATAAACTTGGAATTATTTTCTGGGCGAATTCAGCGACATCTATGTTCTCTAATTATTATCAACACTATCTTCTTTGGAAATGATTTAATATTAATTGATATATATTTTACTTGCTGTTTTTGTGAAGTCTAATTGAATATAATCATAATGGCATTTTTCATTTTTGAATTTGATCGATTAATATTTATAGTTTGAATATTGCGTTGTGCTTCTGTGGTGATTAACAATATAATATACATAGAATTAAATGATGCATTCCTTATGTTTTTTTTCAAAGGTTATTTACAATATGGTCAGGGTGACTTTTTGCCTTTTAGGATCTCAGTCGATGAAGTTTTTTGTACTTTGGCACTGTTTTTAATGTTATATTTTTAAAAGTTTCTTCTTTAATTAGATTTTGTTTTGAGAAAACCAATTTTAGGCAGGTTCAGTTTTAGGGAACGTCAAGAAACTGGATTATTTGGGTCTCACAATCTGGACTACATTCTTCAACTATTCGAACTCCATCACATCGGAAGTTCATCATCTTACTCGGATGGCGCACTTCATTGCAGTACTCTGATCTCCACTATATATGGAACTTCTTGCACTTTCGGTCACTCAAGGATCTTCTTCAGTTTCACAAGAGGCAGTCTTCATTCTTATTGGGCGGCAGAGCCAGCAGCGCGGGAAAATTTTCATCACCTTCACAGAACCTCACTTAATGTCTTTCTTCTGCTCCAGTTTGGATTATTCGTCAAAACGCAAATCAAGATCCAATAAGTGCGGCTAAGTACGCAGATAGCGAATGGATCTGATTTCGGCGTTTTTTTTACATCTCTACAGTGGGCCATCTTGGGTCATCAGTTATTGAATGCATCATAATAGAAGAGATGCTGCATAGATTGAGGCGACTTTCTTTTCATCGCTTTATATTGATGTCATGCCTACAGTATTGCAGTACGGTGGTCACCGCTTCCTCCATGAAGTACATTATATGGATTGGGAGTACTTTTATCACCAGGATCCTTCCGGCTGACAATCCTTCTAATTTGGCGTCTTCCAAGACTAACATTTACGACCAAGGCTCACCTAGTATGCAGTTCTCTTCAGGAAGTGACACATGGACCTCATGATTTCCAGGAGGAAATATTTTCTTTTTGGTGGAGGGGTAATGTAGCGGTAGGAACCGCCAAGGCACTATAATGCTCTATGGATTCGACCGGTGTAGTTGGCAGCATTGCATGCCGTTTGTATTCCCGAGGTTGGTGCCCATGCTTCGCAAAAGTTCGAGAGCGCTGCGTGCACATAGGTACTTCAGTTTGGTTCCAGGCGACTTGAGAGACGGGCGACAACATGTGACTCCTGACAGAAACACGACGGGCGGAAGACCTCATGGATATCTCACGGATATTTTACGGGAAATCTCACAGAAGATCTCATCATGTAGCATTCACGTATCGTTATTATATTTTATTGGTTTTCTCTTTCATAATTAACAGACTATTTGTCGTTTAGTAGTTCTAGGGCATTTTATAAACGACTGGCGCCTTCCATCTTTTTCTTTTAACTTAGAAGCGAAATATGATTTAATATGACTGGTATCATAGAGCAGTCACTGCACCCTGAGATTTATTGTTTAATTTAATTAGAGTCTTTTGATGTTCAAACCCTGTTATAATGATTAAATTTATATTACCTTTAATAGCCTTTAATTTCATTTTATTGCTTACCAAATTCACATGTTTTACCTACCCTGAGCTTAGCAATCCTTTATTACAAGTTGCAACATTTAATTACCTCAATATTACACTGACAGTTCACATATGTTTAGTGCAACGTTCATTAATATGTTTTCTTTAGAAACCCTATCTTATTACGTTACAACTTAAATAAAAATTCAAATTAAAAACTACAATAAAAATTAGGCTGTAATACTTATATTTAGAGTAAAGAGTTTACAAAGCAAAATAATATTTTGTTGTATAGCATATAATGTTATTTAATTATATTCTGTACAGGCAGATAATATACAGGACACAGGACTATACTTACCTGGGGGGTCACTTGAGATTAACACTGGCGGCCTCCGTGGTCAAGAGAAAAGTAGGACTCGACTAGTAAAAGTCTCGACTAGAAATCCTAAGGTTGCGAGTTTGAATCCCGTCGTGAGCAAAAAAATATATTTTAACGATTTGCTTTATTTCACTATTTATTAATTTAAAAAAAATATATAGTGTACTTGCGGCATGTTCAGAGTGGAAGATACTCTCAAAATTGCCCTGTTGTAAGACCACCTTTCAAAGTTGAAACATTGCTCTAAATGGCTTTGGCCTTGTTTGGTGACAGGTATTTCCCCACCTCTCTCTTCCCCATATCTTCCCCGTCCACACTATCTTCAGCATGACAACATTGCCTAATTAGGAATATTATAAACTCACTGGCTCCAGATGGGAGTAGTTGGGACTCCTGGGTGGTATTCAAATAAAAAATAGAATATAAACTGTAATTTCGATACAGGATATATGTAACTGGGAACACATGTGATTGGAAATGCTGTTATTTAATCCTGGCATACATTTAATAGTAATTTTTTTAATGTGTTTAGGAAAGAAAATTAGATGAAAGTCGGTACATTAGTATAAAGATTTGATAAGAATTTATTTATCTTCCTAAATGTGATTCATCCTTCGGTAAGAGACCGATTGTTAAACCATTATTCTAAGCCATTTTAATCCATGATTTTTTTAATTTATTTAGGTTTTTTCGTATGGTGGGGGGTCATTGAAGTACCCACCACTGTCCCACCCCGGTATAGGCGACTTATGGTCGCCCCTTCGGAGTTCTCGCAAGAATCTAATTTTTTTGAATAAACCACTCTACATTTAATAAAACGAATCTAGACCTTCAATGCCCCTACATACTTTGTTAGGTAGCGGAAATATAGGATCGCCTACAGTCTGTACTGTAATGGTAAAAAAGGACTAATCTACAGGTGTTAGTGAGCATAAAAAATGTAATAAAGAAAAAAAAAAACAAAAAGTAGTTATTATATAATAATCAGAGGGAGACCACACACTCCAGGACTGCAGGAAACTGCGTATAAATAAGAAAAGGATAAGTTGTAAACAAAGCAATAACATTTAGTAAAGGCGAAAAAAAATAGTGATGACCGTCATGACCATCCTTTACCCGGCAGTCCCCCAGAGAATGTGTAAGGTTATTAGTCCGACGTCATGGCACCCAGTGGAGTCATCCCTTAGCCAGCTATCCGGTGGTGCCTAGAAGAAGTACATGGACTACGATACCAAGACCCTAGGGAAAAAGAGCGTCGGGTAGCTGGAGGAGGGACGGACAAACCTCCGGATGCCACTCTATCTTTCCTCTAACCTTATCATGTCAGGGGGGGTGGGGGTGGCGCGGGCACTGGAAGGAGATAATAATAAAAGGTAGACCTATAAAAAATATGATAGGGTCAAGGCCCAATGTCCAACCCCTTTAATGGGGAAGTGGACAAGACATAACAAACAACGGAGTTCTGTTCTAGTTGTTATCAGGAACTGAAAAGAACATGGAAAACAAAATAAACAAACTAAGAAAATGCAAAAAACATGAGAGAGTAGAGGAAAAAAAAAAAATATATATATAAAATCATAATGCACGCAGGCGTGTCAATTCACGCATTATGTTACACTGTAAATAAAAAAGAAAAACACAAAGCCGTGTAAAAGTGTAAATAACAAGTAAGTGTAAATAAACAACAGAAAATAATAAGAAAAAGAAAGAAACAGAAAATGTAAAAAAAACCAGGCAGATAGGGTTGAAAGAGTAAATGTGGGGTAATCCGTGGATATCAGGAGACAAGTACACCAGGGGTCCTAGCATGGTCGATCGATATAATCCTATATCAATACGATATCGTTATAATCCGTCATTTATGGTCATGCATCAATATGTGCTAGCACGCTCAACAATCGATAAGGGATATTCCGACCGACGATTGACAAAACCCCGCCAAATCGTATGCATTCTTGGCTGCGACCGTAGCACAGTCGATTGATAAAACCCCAATATTAATACGAAATGTAATAAATCCATTGTCTATGGTCAGTTAGCGATATTTGCGAGCACAGTGAACATACGATTCCGACAGTCGGTTGACAAAAGACGCCGTTTTTACCGTGGCTTCCGGAGTGACAGATAAGCTGTCAATGTACAGATTTTTTAAAATAATGTCGTTTGTTACGCAAAATAACTGACGAATTAATGAGTAGAGGTGAAATAAAAAACTCTAAGAATTTAAAGAAATAAGTATACGAGTCCCATAGACTCAGTTAATTCATTTAAAAGGCGACCAATTAATTGCTTTCAGTTTCGAGAAACGAAATTTGTTAAAATGTCGTTTAGTCTCAAACAGTATCTACATGCGAAACGCCAATATTTCTTTGAGTTCGTATTTCAATTCGAAATTGTCAATTTATTGGTATTTTTCATTTTTACTTAGAACATTTCAAATTAAGAAACGAAAATTCATTCACAGATCCCCAGTGTTGCCATCGTGTGAGATCGTATATCGATTCCTTATTTATGTCCCTTCGACGTCGGTCTGCCTATCGACGGTACAAGCGTGCTAGGGCAATCGGTTCGTTATCGATACGAGATTGTAAATCACCCTGTCGTTTGTTTAACTGGCGATATATCTGCACAACTTTATTAATAATGACATTCTTTCTGCATAATTACTGGTTTATTAATGAACGGAGGCAGATTATCGAAGATTGCAGGATTGAATTAAATCGGAATTCAGACGTTTTCTTTGACAGTTTCGTACTTACGAATACATCTCGTATTATGGCTAATGATCTCATTGTCCAATTAACTCATTTTTTATTGTCAAAAAATACATGCGGACTTCCAACGTATATTAAAGTGTGTGTATTTAATAGTATTATGATATCTCAGCAAAATCTCGATGTAAATGGATCTTTAAATGTTCAAAAGAGAAGATTATTAGTTAGTTGTCATATTATTACATTAATGGATTACGATGATTTTGACAGTTATTATAGACCGGGAGCCTGGCTACACAAACCCACGTCATCGAGTACACAGATGAAACAACTTTGTAGTGACAATAGACATTTAGTAAGCCTGCCGGTGCACCTCTTGGCAGGTTCCACGCAGTCATGGAAATAGTGAGCGATTTTTGAAGTAAAACTTCTTTACTCACGCTCGACATGGGGGTAAGCTGGCGAATGCGTTACGAAAAAGGATATTATATACATTTTATGCGAACGGTGATCGGGTGAGGCGAACGGTCGGGCCTTTTTTTGGGGATGGGGACGGGGACGGGGACGGGGACGGGGACGGGGACGGGGACGGGGACGGGGACGGGGACGGGGACGGGGACGGGGACGGGGACGGGGACGGGGACGGGGACGGGGACGGGGACGGGGACGGGGACGGGGACGGGGACGGGGACGGGGACGGGGACGGGGACGGGGACGGGGACGGGGACGGGGACGGGGACGGGGACGGGGACGGGGACGGGGACGGGGACGGGGACGGGGACGGGGACGGGGACGGGGACGGGGACGGGGACGGGGACGGGGACGGGGACGGGGACGGGGACGGGGACGGGGACGGGGACGGGGACGGGGACGGGGACAGGGATGGGGATGGGTACCCGGCATGCGTTGCAAGGCCCCTGTAACCTTGCGGTCAACTAAACTGTAATGTTTCCATCGCAAGTCCCGGGAAACTACATTATAATGCAAGCGCCTGTACTATATAACATACAACGGATACCCGGCACGCGTTGCAAAGAACACTGTTACCTCGGGGTCAACTAAACTGTAATGGTTCCATCCTACATAACATTATATACAACGGGTACCCGGCATAAGTTAGTGAAATTTTACTTCAGTCGTGTGGTCTAAACCACACTCGTTTTTTTTCGAAAAAATTACGTCATCGGGTACACGAACGGGAATGGTTTCATATGATAAAGGTCGATTATTAGATGAGAAAATTAGCAGGTCTGCCAACCGGCAGCCTGGCACAGCCGGTGTTAAATTGGGATAGAAATTAGTAAATTTTACGTCATCGAGTGCACGAATGAAACCAACGAATAACTGTAGTCTAGATTCTAAACCATCCCATTAAAGAATTTCACTAGTGGCACACCAGCTTTTTTAAGGCTTTCTAAGTGTCCATTATCACTACAAAGTAGTTTCATCCGTGTACTCGTAAAGTTTGTGTATCGGCTCCCGGTCTATAACTTCGATACCATAGACATTGTGACAGCTACATAGAAAGTACCTCAAGTGTTGCCAGCGTATAACAATTTCTTTTTGATTACCTTACATTGCTATCAATATTGGTTCGGTACAAAATCGTCGGTTGTTATGCCATGCTGATTCGATATTGTAAAGATAACGATTTCAGTGTGCTAGGACCCCTGGTCACTATATCTTCTAATCAGCGACTCTAAGATCAGGCCATCTCTCCACCCAGATTCTTGTAAACTTCTTCAAGCACTCGAAATTCGTCTTATTCGAAACCAGATCAGTGTTCCACACTGGTCTGATGGGTACGTCCAAACCATCTAGCATTTGACCTCTGGCATCCGTCATTATTTCACACTGCCACAGGATATGCTCAGCCGACTGGTTCGTGCTCCCACAGTCACAATTGGGGTGAGGGGACAGGGAGAGGGTGTGAAGTCTCCCCCTGAATTCCCCATGGCCAGATAAAAATTGAGTGATGTGGTGGTCTAACTTGAGGAAGACCGCTTCCATTCTAAGTTTAACTGATGGGAAGAAGGAGAAAGTCCATCTTCCCAAATTCGATCTATCCCACCGGGCCTGCCACTTTTGGAGTGACAGGTCTCTCATTTGTCGAAGCAGCCCAGGGAGAGTCCCCGGCCCGCCCGGAGTTAGAGTGACTCCTAGGTGAATGGCAGGGGTTCCTCTGGTTAACCTCTGCTTAGTAAGCACTTCCCTGATTTCCAGATCGATTGGCAAAATGCCAGCCAAAACAGGCAAAGCGTCCGAAGCCACGGTTCTATACGCCCCGGATAGTGCCAACAAGGGAGTTCGTTGGCCCCGCTTGAGAGCCAAGAGTATAAGCGAGTTACCCAAGCGATGCTCCCAGACAGACGCAGCATACGAAACTTGCGCCACGTATACGCATCTGTACAGAGTGCGCATGGCTGGGCTACGCAAACCCCACTCAGCTGTGGAGAGTCTCCTAAACTTCAAGAAGAGGGCCTGAGCCTTGCCGGATACATCCTTGACGTGAGCCAGAAAAGAGGTCGATCGATCTAGTGTGACGCCTAAGTATTTCACCGTTTCACGAAATTTGACACTAGAGTCCCCCATTTTGATGTCGGGATTTCTTTCTCTACTGCCCTACTCTAAAACCCTTCATCAGGAGGCCCTGGGTCTTGTGGGGAGCAAATGTCATCTTGTTTCTCTTACCCCAATCGAGGAACATGTTCAAACCTTCACTGCCTTTGCTCTCAACTTCCTTTCTACTGTCCCCAGCGACCAAATACGTCTTGTCATCAGCGTAGTCGACAGAGATGCATCCTTCAGGCAAGGGTAACCTGAAGGAGTCGTCAAAGTTGATGTTCCACAGGTCAGGTCCGAGAATGGAGCCCTGCGAGCATCCAATGTCAGCTTCCCTCTCGATCAAAAAATCTCCAAAGCTGATCGTGATCGTGCGATCAGAAAGGTAGTCGTCGACTGACTGGAACAGAAGTTTGGAGCACTGCCTGGTTTTCACCTTTGTACGCATCATTGCCCACCACGCGTGATCGAAGGCACCAGTTATGTCGAGGAAGATCGCTACTACATACCTCTTTGGACAAGCCTTCACCCAATCAAGCACATACGACAGGGCATGCACCGTAGATCTACCGGGGACGAAGCCGAACTGCAGGTCACTGGCCGGTGACAGGGTTTGCCGAAGTCGCTCTCGTAGCAGTTTCTCCAAGATTTTGCAAAGTACAGGGAGGAGGGTAATTGGCCGAACGCCTTAATGTCGGTCAGTGGTTTTCCGTTCCCCTTTGGTATGATCCGGAGCACGCCACGCTTCCACTCGGAGGGGAAGACTCCCCTCCTCAGGCACGTGTCCATCACCTGGAAGAGCTCTTCCTTGGCGTGAACCCAGACTTGCTTTGCAATCACGCCATTGAGCCTATCATGCCCTGGTGCCTTCTTAGGACCCAATACCTTTATTATAACATCAATTTCCGCTTTAGTGACTCTAATGAAGTTATCCTCTTGGGCAAGGTCCCTAGGTGGTAGCCGTGACAGATTTCTAATCTGTTTGTAGTGGTCATTCTCCCCAATTACTGATTCTAAAGGAACTAACTCGCCCAGAAGTGTCTTGAGAGTGGAGGCCACGTCCGCAGTCTCAGCGTTCCTCCCATCTGATTTCCCGATTACTGTAGACAAATACCGGTCAGATCCTTTCCCGGATTTTTCAAGAGCACTGTGGATTTCCCACGGGTTGGCGTTACCCACATTTTTGACCCAATTATGCCAAGCAGCTCGTTTCGCTCGAAGAACGGCCCGTTTGAAGGCTGACCTGGCGGACCTCAAGCTCGCCTGAAGCGCAGCTGTCTCCTCCTCCGTACAGCTGCCACTCTTGGACAACCCAAGCGCCCTGTAGGCCCTCTTGAAGGCCCCCTTGAGCGAAGTCAGCTCAGGTGACCACCACGGCGTTCTAATACTCGTCTTCGGGTTTGATCTTCCCAAAGACGAGTTAGCAGCAGATACAACCGCCCTATTGATAAAATTCACCAAATTATCCAGATCAGTAGCAGCTACGTGGTGAAAATCCCTTAACGTATCTCGTAGCGATTCCCCAAAGTGATCCCAATTCGCCCTAGAGGTGTTGAAGTTCCAGGAGGATCTTGGAGCTTCTGTTTTCCTAACACCCACCCAGTAGCGTAGCGAGGGGGGGGCGGGGGGGGCGGACCGCCCCGGGTGCCACCCGAGGAGGGGGTGACACTCGAACGTGGAGAAAAAATTTACGAAATTGCAAAATTGAACTAAAAAATATTTTACACGTTAACACTGTCTGTTATTTTGCTCTATGGCTTGATTGGTCGGGAATTCCCGAAAAATGTTTTTTTTTGTTCCTAGCTCCTAGATTTCCCTGAAATATTCCTTGGGTCATTCTAATTTCGTTCGTATATTGTGATTAAAGTAGACTCGTGAAGTGAATCGTTATCTATGGACTGACGTGAATCAGTGACGAAGTTATTATTGTGTTAGCATGTTTATTAGTGCTGAAAGACCAGTTTGAAAAACAAGGTAAGTTGGTGTGAATTTTTAGATACCGTTTTGTAGCGCATGAACAGTCGGGACAAGAAAAAGGTTTTTCATCACTGTGAGTTAGCAAGTGCCGTTTTAGGGTTTTTCCGAGAATAAGAATAGTTGCAGTCAGGACATGAAATAGGTTTTTTCCACTGTCGGTAAACGTGCGATTTTTAGATTTCTCTTCATAGTACATGAATAGTTGCAGTTGAAACATGAAAAAGGTTTTTCTCCACCCTGAGTCAGCAACTGACTTCATAATGTATCCCTTTTAAGAACACGAATAGTTACAATCAGGACATGAAAAAGGTTTTTCTCTTCTGTGAAACGTACTGCGGATTTTTAAATCTTTCATTTGAAAACTTGTATTACTGCAGTCGGGACATGAAAAAGATTTTTGTTCAGTATGGGTAAGCATGTGAATTTTTAGATACCGTTTTGTAGCGCATGAATAGTTACAGTCGGGACAAGAAAAAGGTTTTTCATCACTGTGAGATAGCAAGTGCCGTTTTAGTTATTTTTTTCGAGAATAAGAATAATTGCAGTCAGGACATGAAATAGGTTTTTTCCACTGTCGGTAAACGTGTGACTTTTCGATTTCTCTTCATAGTAATGAATAGTTGCAGTTGGAACATTAAAAAGGTTTTTCTACACACTGAGTCAGCAACTGACTTCTTATGTATCCCTTTTGAGAACACGAATAGTTACAATCAAGACATGAAAAGGGTTTTTCTCTTCTGTGAATCATACTGTGGACTTTTAAATCTTCATTTTGAGGACTTGAATAACTGCATTCAGATCATGAAATAGGTTGTACTCCACTCTGAGTAAGCTTATGAATCATAGTGGAGTAAAGTGTTGCTCCATATGGAAACCTTTATAAAATTACTTTCTTCAGGGCCTCCTCAGTGTAGCTAATGTAAAACGAAATATGTGTTGTAAAGCAATGTAGGTGTATTAAAGGTAAGACAGTATTAAATTGTGGAGATCCGGAAGGAATGAAAGGCCGATAAAAATAATAATATTTTCCCAATTTGTTTATGAATTACAATTTAAAACAATAAAATAAATAATATACGCATGGACCTATTGCGAGTTTGAAATCTCTTGTTTTATTTTTACTACAAACGCGATTAAAACAAGAAAAAGGTATTTAAGCAACTTTCCAGTACTTTGCGCAATTTAATTGAGACTTTTAGGAAAAAATAGTCACTTGGGTGTTACATAACGTTTAGGGGGAGGGAGGTATAGAAAAATGTTACGGCGTGTTGCATGGGGGGAGAGAGGGTCAAAATTTTTCAAAAATTGCGTTACGTTATACTTGAACGCCCCCTTTACTATTTCACGATGGAAATTTTATCGTTACACTCTGAAAACAAAACTGGTTTTAACCTAAGTATTGGTTATTATTTTTTTTTATGACAGCAAATGATTTTCTTCAGATTTTTACAACATATTAGAATTGAGGACTCCACACGTAACTCTGTTATTTGTAGCTATATGGCTTGGTCGGTCAGCATTCCCCCAAAATTCTGTTTTTTTTTTATTTTCGTTCCTAGCTCTTACTATTGGTTTATTGGGGATTCCCCTGAAATATTCCTCGCTTTTCCCCTGTGTCTTTTTCATTTCTTTCGTACATTGTGATTGACGGGAACTCGCGAAGGATATTATCACCTATTGATTGTTAAAAAGCTTTTTTTCTGTTAGTGTTTTTAAAAATGTTTTAATTTTGAGGATAACAATTTTTTTTTACATATTTGACTAGCTAGAAATGGTTTTTATATTTTAGGAAGTCAAAATTTGTGTTTTAAATTTCTCAAAAAAAATAATTATGGGGGGGGGGTGACACCGCATTTTCCGCCCCGGGTGCCACCCATGCTAGTTACGCCACTGCACCCACCGTATAAGTAATCAATCTATGATCCGAATTTATTGCGCACTCATGGACTACCCACTTTGAAATCCTGGTCGCAACAGATCCAGAGCAGAGAGTTAGATTAATGTTGCTCTCACCATGTATGTTCTAGAAGGTACAAAAAGAACTCTGTTCGTTGATGATACTAAGACCTTGCGCAGCAATCAGGTCCTCAACGGCATCTGATCGCTCCGTTCTACAATCGCTAGTGTCGAACCATAATGGTGAGCGTGCGTTAAAGTCACCTCCGATAACTATGTTACGGCCTTTAAGCGCGTTGAGCGCGCGCGTCAGACTCAGGATGTGGGGTCCTACCGGATTCCCAAATTTAAAGTAAACTGAGATCAAGAAGATCTCAGTGTCGCCAAATCTAATACATACACAGGTTTGGTATTCGTCAGAAAGACCAGCCAGAAGGAGGGGACTGATCAATGAAGTGTTGACCAGGACTCCCGCCCCTGGTGAGCGGCCAACTTCGAGTACCGCACCCGGAAAATTAATGGGGGTCTTACCTTCCCAGGTGTACTGCTCCTGAATAAGCATGATATCGATGTTGAGGTCAGACATGACCTTCAGTACTTCCAGTGTGGCCATCCGGGAACGCTGAAGGTTGACCTGACCTAGGGAAAGGGGATTAGGAGGAGCCATAGTCCGTCATATGGAAAGCTGCCTCCACCGCTGCTTTTTGGGCCGGACAGTCCCTGTCACCCGTAGGGTGATCCGCCGGCTTCTTAAAGCGCAAACAGGTGGCGCAGACAGCAGGCTGTGCCCTCTTGGGGCAATCCTCGAAGCCATGACCCACAGCGGCGCAGTGGCGGCAAGTTTCCTTGTCTTGCGAACAACTCTTAAAAATATGGCCATATAAATGGCATTTAAAACATCTGGTGGCGCCAGTGTAGTCGCGGGTCCAACAAGCGCTCCACCCAAGATAGCACAGCCCGCTGTCAATAAGTACCTTCCTGGCGGCCGGGTGGCACGTCAGGACCATATTCATAAAACCACCATCACGCTTCCCAAAGAGGGAAACCCTCCTCATGGTGCGGAGGTGGTCTTCCCAGGATAACGTGGTCCGTCCTTCCAGGTTATTGGTGTAGATTTCCCCGAAAAGGGCCTGGTCAGCAGATGGATCGCCTTTGGGGACATTGTATACAACAATTTTGGGCAGACGACCCAGGGAGTTCACAAGTTTAAGGCCACTAGCTGCCAGCTTGGTTCCTGCCTTAAGGATATTTTCGAGGTCCTTTTTCCCCTTGGCTTGCAGGGCCATACCAGCGCCTTTGATTTTTCGTACGCGAACGACCTGGAAGTCATCCGTCCTCGGGTTTATCAGCTTCTCCATGTCTTTCTGAGTTCCCTCCGAGGTTTTCCCCTCAGGAATCTCAGGGTACACCAGTACCGTCAGCGGTTTGGGGGGCAAGGGTCACTCATATCCGTTCACTAAAACCTTCTTAGACGAGGGCAAGCCAGCCGCTGCTGATGCATAAGAGATTGGAGCAGTGCTCAAGGTTGGGCGAGCCTTGATGGCCGTGTCCAACTTCTGAGTCATGGAGGCTTGGATGTTTAACACCTGTTCTATGGTGGCGCTCCTGGTCGATAAGGTGTTTATCTCCAACATTAAATATGTTATATCGTTCATAAGGTCATCCAGCAGTGAGTTGAGAGCGCCTTTGTCCGACTTATTAAGTTTGCCGTCAGTTACAATTCCTCTGATTTTGTGGCACTTCTCAATGGCCGGGATGGCCTTGAGAGTGGTCTCAGCAAGAGTCTGTTGACTATTAGGGGAGTCACTTATTCTAGGTCTCTTCTTATTCCCGGCAATTGGGGTAGGGAGGAGGATCCCCACAATGGAAACTCCACTGGGTCCAGGAAGGGGGTTACTCTCAGTATCCATCTCAGAGTCAGAATCGGTGCCAATGTCAGTGATTTTCACCGCTTTTTTGGTTCTGCGTTTACCTTTAGGACGCGGGCCCAGGGTAAGCGACTTGTTTAGAGCGTCAATTTGGATTTAGATGGAGTTTCTCCAAACTTCCGCTTCTTTCCCGGGGTCGGGACCCGCACCATCCGACTCGCCGGACAAAATTTGATCCGAAACCATTGTTTGTTGAATAGGGGGGGTGGGGGGGGGGGGTGGGGGGGGGCGGGGGGTTGGGGGGTTCTGAGCTGAAGGGGGGGGGGGGAATGTCACTTCACAAGTTCAAAACACCACAACCGCCTTAGGGATCGGAAAAAAGTTGTAGGAGGTAAGTACCTCAACCAAATGGAACCTTCTAGAATCTTCCAGAAGGAACCAAGATGGCCGCCGTACCTACTACCAAACAAAAACTTGCTGTACGCCACGTGGTTTTTGCGCAAGTCGGAATAAAGGTCACTTAAATAGCACAGAACTGAGCGAACTTGGTGTCAATCGACGCAGAATTTTTATGCCCGTCGAATGGCGTTAGTTTTTTGGCAGAATTGTAAAGTTTAAACACAGTTTCTAAAGAAAAACACCGTTTTTTCACTATTCACTAAAAAATTATCACTAAAAATCGTCTTTTCGAAAAAAATTTTATATAGTTTTATAGGGGACCCTGGAATCTACACACTGAACGTATTTGTTGTTGGGGATGGGTCAACATCCGCCCCTGGCGATAAAAGTTTGGTATTTTTCACTATTTCACTAAAAAAAAGTTATGGAAAGTCACTAGACTGAAAAACAAAAACTGAGGGCAGGTAGCCCTTAGCAAGACGCACCAGGTGGTGCAAAATTTACAGTTGTGGGACAACGGGAAGTATTTTTAATTTGAGAAAAAGCGGGAGCGATTTTAATGTGACTGCTCTGGCTGGAAGCTAGAACAGAAGGTAGGGGGTCAGGGGGCACATCTAGGCCTGTGAGCCAGTCTAGGGCCTCAGGTGTCGCCCTGGTGACCGCATCAGTCCCGCCGGGGAATGAATGGAGCGGGCATTCCGTATTGTCGGTCCTGTGCAGGCGAATTTGGAGCGGTCCGCTTTTGGCGCGCACTTACCAAGGCGCAAAGGAGTTGATAATACCTAACATAATATATCTTAATCTAATTGTAAATATGTATGTTATTATGTCACTTGCTTTAGGTCAGAATTTATATGTCTTAGTCTTAAGTCACTAGCTATAAGTCTTAGATGTAAGTCAGTAGTTATAATTGTAAATCTTAATTGTAAGCCAGTTAAATAAGTCTCTAGCTATAAGTCTAAAATCTTAATCGTAAGCAAGTTAAATAAGTCTCTAGCTACAAGTCTTAGATGTAAGTCACTAGTTATAATCGTAAATCTTAATTGTAAGCCAGTAATATTAATTCCTTTAAATACTTATTTGTACAGCGCCCTTGAGGTGATTTTTCACAAAAACGGCGCTATATAAATTAGCCAAATATTATAATTATTTTTAACAACAAATACAGCGCCCTTCAGGTTTTTACTAACGCCAGTCATTCAGCTCAGGGCCGGCCGGGGACAGTCGTTGATATGTAACATGTCCGTAAGTCTGTACTGCGTTCATATATCACTGTAAGAGGAAATATGGTCGCCGAGAAATTTAAATAATAGGTATCTTACCAGACGGTTGCTGTCACTGTCGCTGTTCCCCCGAATTCTGAGCGAAAGGGACAGTTGTACCTCAGGCTGATAATACTCGTACCTACATAAAATCGTCAAAATCAAAGTTTTGTATTTCTCATTTGTCTCCTCCGAAACTGAACGGATTTTTTCGTTTTTTTTACCAACTATATAAGAAGAAAATATTCTATGTCTCTACATTTTGCCTTTTTTTAATACATTGTCTTGTTTGAATACAGATCGTCTGTTGATGGCGTTTGAACCTGGCAATTTTATTTTTTTATTATATTTAGAGTATCTTAACTCCTTATAGAAGTAATTTATCATAAAAAAAAAACAAAACGTACCGACATGCTAGTGGTCGATAACTATATTATAATAAAAGATATTTGCACTAGTGCCAAAATCCAGAGAGGAAATTAAGGAATACGTTTGTGAGCACAAAAGGCCGCCCGGTTACCTCTTAAGGCCTCATCTATGCATCATGTGGACACAGCTGCTGCGGGAGTTCCTTATCCTATTGATGGTGGATCGCATAAGAGTCCCAACTGCTCCCAACCGCCTGGAGCCAGAAGAACTATGACATCCCCAATTAAGAATGTTATAAGATTGAAAGACATGGGGAGGGGAAGGAGATGGTGAAGAGAAAGTTTGCAAAGTACTTGACTATTCAGATTCGGTCACCAAATACAGCTAAAGACATTTTTTCGAATTTCTTGCTAACAAATGACGAATGCTTTGTAGTTCTGGTCTGAATTTCAGCCCAACTCATCTATGGGCCACTTCAGTATCTCTTTTCTAACCAATAATGTAAACTGATTATATAGAGTGGTATATAACAAATACTGTCAGTATAGCCCTGGAGAAAGACCAACATTCATAATCGAGGCTTTGCTTGAAATGGCTCCCAACCAAGTTTGATGACTAGATCTAAATAGTCAGGTACTTTCCATATTACTTCTTTCTCTCCCCATACCCTTCAGTCTTCTGACTGCACTAATTCAGTGCGCAGGGAGCATTTGGGACTCTTGTGCAGTATTCGCTTAAAACAATAAATATTAATTTGTCAATAAATTTCACTCTAGTAAGTTATTTAGTATTAAGTGTGCCATAATACACATAGGGCTTTAAGTGATTTAATGAACCAGCGACTCTGATCTAATCTTACATGAGTTGTAGTAATTTGTGAGGCGGGTATGGGTACCGCCGCCCAGGGAACCATTGATTGGCAAAATTAATAAATTACAATCTGTTTCCAAATTCCCCCCACGGTTGAATTTGGCAGTCACCTCTGGTCTGGAGCTCCAAAATACTTACCTGAAAAATACCCTCGACTCCTCGCCCTCCATTGATATGCTTGGTGTAACCCTAAGTGACAGAAACGGGCGGTCCGTTTGATAGATTCTCCCATCTTAACAGACGGATTGCAATCTTTAGAGCACAGGCATCGGGTGGGAATGCTATCGTTGTTCTACCGGTATTACAATGGAAGATGCTCCGAGGAACTAGCATCATTGATCCCTTCGGCACCGATGCATAATCGGGAAACACGCCAAACGCGTGCCCAATATTTGTACACGGTTGACATCTGTCACATGAGAACGGGTCGTTTCTTCGACTCGTTCTTATGTTCAACAGCTCGGCTGTGGAATGATTTGCCGGCATCTGTTTTTCCTCCTTCCTACAACATGGGTTTCTTCAAGACCAATGTTCATTCCTTCCTCTCCTCAAAAAGACCCTACACACAGCATCCCAGATGACATAGGCCCTGAGGGAAATTATTTTCCTGAAGGCCTCATGTGTGGAGTTAATGTAAAAAAAAATGTCCTGAAAAACGTAGATCAAGCTCTGCTGGATGGTTTTTAAGTCCTTTAACGAAATGGCTCCGGCTTACTTATCGGAGACGCGTATTCCAGAAAATTCTAAATCTCGACAGTCAACCCTCAGGCCAGCAGTCTGCAGCGTCATCAGCTGTCGGAAGGATGGAGGAACCAAAGCGCACACCAGATACTAAGTTCTGTGAGCGTGCTCTCGGAATGTCAGGACCTAAAGCCTGGAATGGAATGCCACATGATTTATTAATGATCGCAGACTCGGCGGAATTTAGAGTAAACTTAAAACTCACCTTTCAAGACAGTCGGATCCATAAAATCAGAAACCTTTCACCTTCACCTTTACAGCCCACGACATTGTAAATAACAAAGTGTTTAAATATGCAAACAAATTCTTATTTGTTAGTTTTTCTAAAATTCATGCCATAAAAATTCTCCAGCATTTAAAAATAAATATTAACTCAACTTTTGGCACTAATCTTCTAATTGATACAATCTCAATAATAGTGGTGGGGGTGGCAAATGTAAAGTCATGCAATGTCCATTTTTTTTAAATGTAATGTCCTCCGCGTGCATAGTTTATAGTATCTTCCCCAAGCATAAACTTTCTAATATACGGAAAGGGTCGGAAATTCATAAACTGACGTACAATGATAATTCTATAGAAGTAAAAGATGAGCTGACTCAATGTGCGAACTTATTTAATCATTTTTTTGCAAATGTTGGAAAAAATCTTGCACAACAAATTAACCCTTTAGCTGCTAACAAAACCACTGAGGTTTTTGAGAGAAATTTAATAGATGTAAATAAAATGCAATTTCTTGAACCCACCTCGGAACCGGAAGTCTTAAATGTAATTAGTTCACTGAGAGGTGGCTCAGCGCCGGGATATGATGGAATAACAGTAGAAACCATAAAAAATCTTAAATACTTTCAGAAAATACCTATCGTGCATATAATTAATTTAAGTTTTTCTGTTGGAAGATTTCCAAATAATTACAAAAAAACTGTAATTAGTCCGATCTTTAAATCTGGCAACCCAGAGGAAATGACTAACTACCGGCCAATATCTCTGACATCTAACATTTCTAAAATAATTGAAAAAATAGTTAAAAAGAGACTTTTCCTATTTCTAGAAGAAATAAAAATTCTGCATTCTAACCAATATGGATTTAAACCTAAACTAGGGACTCATGATGCCATTGCAAAATTGACTTCTCTAATTATGGGGAATTTAGATAGACGACGGAAGTGTCTGGGAATATTTATCGATCTAAAAAAGACTTTTGATAGTGTATCTCATTCTAGGCTGATCGCTAAGCTAGAGAAAATTGGACTGCAAGACAAAGCTTTATCTTGGTTCCAGAGTTACTTAAAAAATAGAGAACAATACGTTAAACTAAATAATTCATTAAGTGAACCCTTAACTTCTGAATATGGAATTTCACAAGGCACGGTAATCGGGCCTATACCTTTCCTTATATATGTCAATGACATGTTCAGTCTCCCTCTTAATGGAAATGTCATCTCATATGCGGATGACACAGTCATCATAATCGAAGGAATAACATGGACAGGAGTGAATACAGCTGCGAATGCTGACATTAACATATTGAAGGAATGGTTTGATGATAACTTACTTAGTCTTAATGTAGAAAAAACATCATATATACCTTTTTTCCTTACTGATCCTGTATCTGACTTCAATATTAGGGTGATAGTGCACAGTCGTTCGTGTAAAGGAGGAGAATGTAACGATAATTGTAAAATCTTTAAGAAAACTACAGATGTCAAATATCTAGGGATCACTATAGAAAGTAACATGAAATTTAAGAAACATGTCGAAAACTGTGTCAAAAGAATTAGAAAACTTACTTACATTTTTATACGTTTAAGAAATGGTTTACTTCGCTTTTGTGCAGTCAGTATTGCAGTACGGCATAATAGCATGGGGAAGCATCTATAAGAATAATCTTTATCCGATAGTAACAACACAAAAAATGATCATCAAAGTTATTATAAAAAAACCAAGAATTTTCCCAACTAGCGAACTTTTTGAAAAATTTAAGATCCTACAATTTAATAAGTTTTTAAAGAATGTGTCCTCAATACGAAGAATAAGACCTAGAACATGTGGGAATGTATATGTACTGTTACGTTACGGAATTGATTCCCGTGCGAGCTAATAGCGAATTGACCCCTTGCACAGGCCCTCCGCCCCCCCTCTCCCCGCACCGCGCGGCGCCCGTGCCAAGCGCCGAGCGGCTCCCCGCTTCCATTCCTTCGCCGGCCTTCGGCAGAACAACTGTGTTCCCCGTGATTCGCGCTAGTCGCTCTCCGTGAACTAACTTCACGATGTATTATTTGAATTGTGCTTTGTGCCCAGTACCTAGCCAGACGGCTGACTCCGCATCTCCCATTATGTGAGTACCAATCTACTCACCTCCCACACCGTGTGCTATGAACTACTTCTAACTTCACTAAACGTGTAGAGAGAGAGGAGAAAATTCTCGTTAGGCTAGCAGTGTAGTTAACCATGTGTTTCGTGTACCACCATGTTCTGTTTTTACGAATAAACCCTTTAAGTGCTAAAAACTGTGTTCTGATTGAGGAAGGAGACCCGGGGATTGTGAAGAAAGGAGGCGGAGGAGGAATTGCCAAGCGAACCACAGGCACTCGCCCTGTTTTTAGGAGGAACCTTGCTTGCGCCGACTCTGAGCTAGTCGTCGGCCGTGTATTGCGTGTCCTTTACAGGTGTAGGGTTTAGCAAATGGCCGCAAGTAGTGGCAATGCTAGCACTGTCGCCCGACGTGTAGCATTTTTTTTTCCTCCCTCTTCACGGTCCCACAGTCTCGTTCTTCAATCAGCAATTGTTTAAACTTTATAATGTATAATGTTTTGTCTTGTTACTCCCAATTTGTTTAGCATTTCCATCAAGAACCCCGGCGCGATTGTAACTTTGAATTGCAATTCAAATTATCACGGGCACGATTCCTTCATTTTCGAGTCGTCACTCGACAAAACATTATCACCGGTATTCCTACGTAAAGTGCTCAACCAAGAAAGTTGCCGTCGTGAATAATATAGTGTTTACAAGTGTCGACCGACTAAATTTGCTAGTTTCAAATACAAGATTAATAGTGGAAATGTACACAAATATTTAAAACAAAGTTATTCAACAATTAAAATCCTGTATATGATAAACCAATTACCCGCTTCGTTTCCCGAAAGTTAATTAACCAGTTTTTATTAATAAACTTATTCCGCAGAGTGCTGGTCTGTATTTGATATCGACATATTCTGCAAATAAGGGACTATTTCGCAAAATACTGGCCTGTATATATAACGGCATATTTTGCAGCTTAAGGGAAACAAGTGGATTAAATTCTTTCTACCTTTTGACAATTGGGCATTTTTTTTTGTACTTCTGTCGTCCGTTTCTCCCTTTTTCTTGCGCACCTATCATCTTTCGTAAAGAAACAGACGACATAATTCGAAAAATGCCTAGTTCGCGTTGACGTCGATTCCTCGAAAGCTAACATTATATCCGTATGCACATTTCTGCATATAACTTGTTATGACGAAAGGAAGTTGGCGTGTAAATACCAATAATTGGTGATGCTCAAATCAGGCTAGTCTAGCCACGTAAATAAAAAAAACTATTCCCCAAGACATTGTTGAATTTTCAAACAAATACTTCCACGAAAACTTGTATAAAAGAAAAAATATTTCTTTCCTTTTCTGAAGAACCCCCCTTTGGAAAGGAAATGGAAATATTCTAAAAACATGTTCGTTTAAGGCGAACCTCGTTTCCGTTTTTTATTTCCGGACTTTTGCAAATTTGCAAACCTTTTTCAAAAACATCGGAATAATTTCTAAAAACGTGTTCCATTAAGATGAATCCCGGCCTGTGAAATTTTCATATCCGGACTTTGAAAATTTTCAACAAATTTCCAAAACATCTGGATTTTTTCACAAAATCACGTTTTTTTAAGGGAAACCCCTGCACAAATTTTTTTCATTTTATGGACTTTGAAAAATTTCAACAAATTTTCAAAACATCTGGATTTTTTCACAAAATCACGTTTTTTAAGGGAAACCGCTGCCCAATTTTTTTTCATTTTATGGACTTTGAAAATTTTCAAAATATCTGTTTTTTTTTACAAAATCACGTTTTTTTAAGGGAAACCGCTGCCCAAATTTTTCTCGTTTTTGGACTTGGAAAATTTTCAACAAATTTCCAAAACATCTGGATTTTTTCACAAAATCACGTTTTTTGAGGCAAACCCCTGCCCAAATTTTCAAATAAACCAAACACTTATAAAAAACGCGTTTTTTTTTTCAAAAACTTTTTGTAAAAATACGTCCCCAGTGGTCAATCTCTGCCCAATTTCTTTCCAATTGCGAGTCTAGTTCTCACTTTTTCCAACATAAGGTCACTCTAACACAATCCTATACACCATGGAAGTTCCTCAAGTTACGCTGGGTATAATCCCGCACATTTTCACTTCAAGAAAGGAAGAACTACTACAGGCCCTGAGAAATAGAAAGATTTCTCCTAGGAATAATTCCAAAATGCCTTACTGTGACGGAATCAGTAAATTCCATCACATCAAGTACTCAGGCGTTATCAAATTGGCAAAACTCTTGTCATAAGTGACGTGAGTTACTTGTAAATATTAAATGTAAATAATCACCCATATGGGCATTCGTAAGGTAATCCTTACACCCGAAGGCACATTAATGTCAACGGTAGCCTAACTCCTGTACATTCTTTTTCTTTTTGCATAATTTTATATGTTCTTGTACATCCTGCGTGCCTTGCCTGCTGTACCACAAGAGCACCTCTTGGGGCACCGTTTTCATACTTGTATGCATCCTCTTCCTGAAATTGATCACTTCGGGAAAGGGCCTCCTTTTCTTCCTACCATCAACGGTTCCGGAAAACTCTTGCTCCAAGACGTCGCTTTCTTTTTCACAATTCTTGCAGCATCCGCGCGTTTTTTTCTCACCTCATCGCCTCATCTTGTCATATCACCTTTTTTTAATTGTTTTGTGTCGGGTTTTGTCGTACCAGTACGTCCCTACCCTAATGTTGTAAATATAAAATCTTTAGTGCAAGTCTGTATAATAACCATTGGTTTCAGACCATTGCCGCAGCTCACTACTATGGTCACAGCACCATATTGTAAGAATGTCGCGACGATTCCCGTTATAATAGGAAATCCTCCCGTTTTTTCTTTTTCTTTTTCCTCTTCACCCCATCCTAACACATTCATAGTAATGTTGTATATTGTGGATCGTTTCGAATACACCAAATGTACACACCTATCAGGTCACATTCGCTGGATTCGAAACAATTCAAGGGCAACCTTGTTGCTACTTGTGGTTTTTCTTCTTTTTCCAAAAATTAGAATGGCGCTCAACCCAATTGCTCTATTTTTTTCCAGAATCGTATTTTGTCGGATTCTGAGAAAAATATTTGTTATAAAAGTGACAATACGTTTCGTCCCTTCATTAACATTGTTCTTTGTACATATACAACTTCATTATGAGGTACAATATTTTATCATGACATCAGTTTCTTTTGTCCTTTATTGTACCATTATTTTTGTTTGAAGTTTAAAATCTTGGCCAGATCTTCAATAAAATTTGTGTTTATCGCCTTTTGGCAAGTCTTGTAACGTATGCTAATATGAAATTATTAAGCTACAGCAGTGCCGTATTGATTACATCATTGCAAACCGCCGTCTGTATTGAATGGGGACCCACATTTTCGAACGTAAACTTTTGTAACATTATAGGCGCGAGCCTTACAATATCTACTATTATAGGTGTGAACCTTACAATATCCACTGCTATAGATGCGAATCTCATAATATCTTTGTGTTTTTACACGTCACGGGGAGTCCGTCATAACTACTCATTGTTTGCTCGTCAACACAGGGTTGTTGATCGAGAGGGTGATTTATCTCATTAAATTGTTTTAAATATCTATTGGGCTACTGTCTTTCAATACTGGGCAAAATTTGTTGTAAATCGTTCATTCCTGTCACGTGAGACGTGAAAACGTGACAATATCTACCATCATAGGAGAGATCCTCAAAACATCCGCCATGATACGAGAAGTTCGTTATAATTACTTTATACTCTTAACTAAATGTTATTGAGTTGGTCGTGTGTCTTTTGGCATGAGAACCGCCCCTTGTTGGTCGTGTGTCATTTATTTGGCATGAGAACCGCCCCTTTTTGGTCGTGTGTCTTTTGGCATGAGAACCGCTTTGTTATAACTGTGTACTTATATAATCTGTGCACCAAACGTGAAGACGTTACAATACTCACCATGAGTCGTGCGAACGAAATAATATCTACCCCCATGTTTGTGTGACCTACCAAGTGTAGATCACACGTCTTTTATGTCAATGTATTCCTTTTGTCCCACAATACCAAATGGTATTGTAATGTGCCAGGATAACTGCTGTAGACCTTGTTTCACCTTCCACTCAGAGGTCGAATTTCGGAAATAGCCGAGTCCTCAGCAGTTTTCTTCGTTCAAATGTTCCCAATTGTCACCCTTTCCCTTCCTCGAAATTATCCGTGAATGGGGATATATGCGTTACGCACTTGGCGTTTCGTTTGTCAAATGGGACAACCTTCATACACGGATCCTTTCAACTTCCTACTCCTTTCCCACTTTTCATAACTTATTTGTACTCAATGTTTTTGTTCTTCGAAAGTAGAAAAAATGCTACCGTATAGACGTGAGCATAGGTCATGGAAGACCAACTTCTTTCGAACGTGGCATTTTGTCATACGTACAAACCCTTACCTACGTGTTCTTGGAAATGTATTTAGTTTAAAAAAAAAAAACTAAATGGGTTAAACAGAACCTTCCTTGAATACGTACCTTTGTAATATGTATAAGTCTGTAGTTACACTTAGTTAACTCTCTCTCCGTTTCTCTCTCTCTCTACACGTCAAACTAATCCAATCTTTCTCAATATGCACACCTTGTTTCTCTCCAAACCTTTTCATCATTGGTCTACCAGGCAGGTAAACTTCAAGAATTTTGTTCTAATAATAATTTTTCGCCGGATTAATAAGAAGACCAGCAGCTCTTCACCCTATATACACCTGCGCCTCTCTTCATGCTGCCTTCACTACCGTCACGGAGGTCCCATGCCTTCAAACCCTGCGTACCAAAAGCACCCGACCACACCTAACATAACCTAGTGTGAGTCGTGCGTGTAGTTGCGAATTGTATCATCACCAAACCATCACTCAAACAAACCCGAGCACGTCAGCTCTAGGTTGGTTCATGTTCCTGTTGCCATTGTACAAATGTTCCTGTTGCCATTGTATAAATGTTCCTGCTGCATCTTGCAAATGTTACGGTTGCCATCGTGCAAACGTTCCTGCGGCATCTCGCAAATGTTCCTGTTGCCATTGTACAAATGTTCCTGCTGCATCTTGCAAATGTTCCGGTTGCCATCGTGCAAATGTTCCTGCGGCATCTCGCAAATGTTCCTGTTGTCATTGTACAAATGTTCCTGCTGCATCTTGCAAATGTTCCAGCTGCACCTTGCAAATGCTCTGTTGCCATCATGCCAATGCTCCTGTGCCTTTGCGCAAATAACAATACCAACGATTGTTCACACAAAAATCCCACTGTATACTAACCAGTGTACCAACCACCATCACAACAACGGCTGTCATGCACACAAACCACCTCCTCTATAAAGGACCAACCACCAATTACAATTCCACTCTCCAGTACCTCAATGATGTCATACTGGCCCACCCACAGGATCCGGAAGCAGCTACCTTTTTGACCTCTGTGACAGGTAGAACCCTATCCACCACCAAGAAGCCTCATCCTGCGTTCTCTTCTTCGTGTTTTCTTTAAGGCCCTAGTGTTCCTTGAGTGTAATCTCAAATGGGCCAGGTTACTGTGACAAAGTAACCTTATAACTTCAGTGCAACGTTCAAACACCCCAAACATCCTACGCAAACCACGCTACGCAAACTTAGCTCACAGACCAATGATACAATTTAGAGTCATTTTTTTTCTATCACTGCATAACCCTTGTACCTTTCTCCAGCAGGTCCTTGTTTATATTTATGTATGTCACTGCTCTTTCATGTACATTCTTGTATAATTCTTTGTTCACCATGCTTTTTTTTCTCTTTTGTTTTTGTTTCTACTATTTTGTAGCTAGCAACTTTTTCTTTTTCTCTCTCTCTCTCTCCCCTTTCTCTTGGATTTTTTTTTGTTTTGGCACAAGTGCTAGAAGGGTAAGAGGATTTCTTAGCCCTACTGCTCCATTACCACGTCGCTTTTTTTGCGGCGAGGGGGGAAGTGTTACGTTACGGAATTGATTCCCGTGCGAGCTAATAGCGAATTGACCCCTTGCATAGGCCCTCCGCCCCCCCTCTCTCCGCACCGCGCGGCGCCCGTGCCAAGCGCCGAGCGGCTCCCCGCTTCCATTCCTTCGCCGGCCTTCGGCAGAACAACTGTGTTCCCCGTGATTCGCGCTAGTCGCTCTCCGTGAACTAACTTAACGATGTATTATTTGAATTGTGCTTTGTGCCCAGTACCTAGCCAGACGGCTGACTCCGCATCTCCCGTTATGTGAGTACCAATCTACTCACCTCCCACACCGTGTGCTATGAACTACTTCTAACTTCACTAAACGTGTAGAGAGAGAGGAGAAAATTCTCGTTAGGCTAGCAGTGTAGTTAACCATGTGTTTCGTATACCACCCTGTTCTGTTTTTACGAATAAACCCTTTAAGTGCTAAAAACTGTGTTCTGATTGAGGAAGGAGACCCGGGGATTGTGAGGAAAGGAGGCGGAGGAGGAATTGCCAAGCGAACCACAGGCACTCGCCCTGTTTTTAGGAGGAACCTTGCTTGCGCCGACTCTGAGCTAGTCGTCGGCCGTGTATTGCGTGTCCTTTACAGGTGTAGGGTTTAGCAAATGGCCGCAAGTAGTGGCAATGCTAACAGTACCTAGATGCAACATGACAGCTGCACAACACCATTATGAATATTTAGGCCCAAAGCTATATAACGAATTACCCAATGCAATAAAAAGTGAGAAAAACTATCATAAATTAAAAAAAACTCGCATTGTATTTTTACAGATAAGCAAGAGATTATCTTATTGGTATCGATGATTTTCAGATATAATCTGTTGCCAATATTTTGTTGATATTCTATTTCAATAATTATACGTATTTTGGTAATTGTAAATTTTTTTGTAATATCTTACAGTATTTTATTTTCATTTTTGTAAAGTTCTAAATATAAGTACTTAGACTAGCTCCCCAATTAGACCCGAGAATATTTCTCTACTAATTGGGTAACCACAAAACTTTATAGTCTAACATAGTGTAACATATTATTATATTATTATTGTAAACATTTACTTTTCTTATAAATTAAAAAAAAATTTAAAAAAATTAAAGTGTGTTTATCGGAAGTGACCTGCCAGATAAGTATGTTTTCGGTATCTATTTGTAAGTAATAAAACTAGATAATGCCTAAGAATTAATGAATTGTACAGCGCCCTTGAAATGATTTCTCAAATAAAACGGCGCTCTACAAATCATCCAAGTATTACTATTATTATTAACACCCCTGCTTTACGTCACCCCAAGTGGTTAACTACGTTGGGGACACGAGGGAAAGTTTTTCCAAGTCTTGGCGGCGGATGCGTCTGCCCACCAACTGCGTGGCATGCCGGAGCGGGAGAAACTGGTTGAGGGAGACATTTTGACCTCTCCAGCAGGTCTCTCTCGGGACATCGCCTTGTTCTGCATTTGGAGGGATGGTTTCATACGACCATCACTCCTGGATCCCCCGATACCCAGATACCTTTTTCCTTCCCGGAACTTCCTCTCTTTAAAATACTCTTCACCCAGCATCCATAAAGATGACACAGACAAAAAAGAAAATTAGATTTCTCGGGGCAAGAGAGTCTATTGGGAGGGGTCAAAAGGTCTTCCCAAAGCGGTCACGATTAAAAGAACAATTATTCAGTTTCCAAATTTAAGTTACGATTATATAAAAAACCCGCGCAGCTGTTCACCAATCTACTGTTTTTTTTTTTTTTTTTATCAAAATGTTTCTGTCATTTGACTGTCCTAGAACGGAAGACCTTCCTAGTTGGACAGTCAAAGCGTCTTTGTACTGATATATTCTTTATAACAAAAACAAACAAACAAATAAATAAAAAAATAAAAAAGTACGAAAACACATATTTTTTCATAAGAAGCAATCACTCTATGGTTAGAAATTATATTTAAAAAAAAAAATTGTATTTAACCTCGAATATTTATTATTTTATACATCGACCGGTTTCGCTTCGACCAAGCTTCATCAGCTTCAATATGCATAGTCCAAAGTCAATCCAAGTATTTGAAAGAGAGTATATTATAATATAGTTGTGAATGATGAATACTTTGAGCAGGTGGATGAGTTTGTATATTTAGGAAGTATGTTTACGAGAGATGAGAAGGTTGATAACTATATTGAAAGAAAGGTAAATGCAGATAACTCCATTAATGATACGATTATAGATTTTCACGGCCAAAAGTATTTTTGTTATTAGTTTTTGGGATATTATGCCGTGTTGCGCTACCTCCTTCTTTAGCCAACGTTTCGGACAGCGTTACGGTGTCCATCATCAGGGCAGATGTGTCCATTAATAATTCTTACGTTTCGATAATCAGATTGCTTACATGTCGGTATCTCTACATTGTGCACATGTGAAAATATCGAACTGGTTTATTTAGAATATGTTTATTTAAGTGTTATTATTGACTGTTTTTTTCAATGGGATTCACAAATAAATAAAGTCTGTGAACGACTCAGATCTATTGTTAGAAGATTATATAAATTAAAATTCTATGTTCCAATATGCGCACTTTGAATAATTTATTTATCATTAGCTGAATCTATTATAAGGTATGGAATTACAGCCTGGGACTTTCCTGTAACACAAATGTAACTCATGTTCAATCGATTCAAAATTCATTAGTTAAATTATTAGCGCATAAAAGTTTATACGAACTAAGACATAATGTTCCGTCCTTTCACCAGAATCTGAAAATTCTCTCAGTAAGAGCAATTCTGTGGTATAAAATTATATCTCAGCATATATATGAATAGCCCTATATACGAACTGGACCACACTTACAATACCCGTTTCACGCTAAATGAAAGACTGATTGTACCTAAGCACTTAAACAAATATTGACAAAGAACGCTGGACTATACGATACCAAATTTATTAAATACGTTACCTGCTAAAATTTAAAAAATGTACAAATGGTAAAAAAAATATTGTGTTGAAAAATTGGCTCGCCGAAATAAAAAAAAATTGTATTAGACACTAACACAAAAATTCTAATTGCAAAATAAAGTAAAATAAGTTTATTTATATCTTCAAAATAAAAGTATCCATTGAGAAACTACTAAAAAGTAGTTTATTGGGACTTTTCTTTTTTCTGTAAAATATTTATACTTTTTGCAGTCATATTGTTTTACTTTGTCTTATTTTGTTAACGCGCCTACTAATAATTACTTCGAAAACTCGCCTATCGAAAGGCTTCATCGACTAGGAAATAAATACAGGGTGTCCGGTGGCAGAATTAGGATTTAAAACTTAAATAAAAAATAAACTGCTTAGGATACACATTTATTTCAATAATTGTTACAAAGAGGAGAAGTGCGGATTTTATTTCTTAAAAATTATTTCGTCTAAATGTAGACCATCTCGTCGAACACACTCTTGGAATCTGGCCTCAGTATTTCGTGCCACTCGCTAGAGAAATGATATCGGGATACCATTAACTTCGCGAATGATGTTTTTCTTTTAGTGCAGAGATGGTGACGGGGTCGGTTTTATACACTTTACTTTTGAGGTACCCCCACAGAAAAAAGTTCATAGGGGTGAGATCTGGTGACCCCCTTAGCCAGGGGATGTCACCGAAACGGCAAATCATTTTTTTAGGGAACAAATCACGAAGTAGCGCCATTGTCTCTCTAGCAGTGGGAGGCGTGGCGCCATCTTGCTGGAACCATGTGTGTGAATTGGAGGCAGGATGTTCTCCTATTTTTGTCAAAAAATAATCGTTAAGCATGCCCCGATAAGAAACCCCGTTCACAGTAATGGCTTACCTTCGACGTTTTTAAAAAAAATAAGGTCCGATTATTCCACTGCTAGATAATGCACACCAAACCGTCACTTTGGGACTGTGAAGTGGCTGTTGATGTTTTAAACGTGGGTTCTGTCCCTTAGGTGACCAATAACGACAATTCTGCTTATTTACACTTCCATTTAAATGAAAATGGGCTTCATCACTCCAAAAGATAGTGTTTACTGTACGAAATCGCTCTAACATTGTCAGACAGGAAATTTTACATAAATTGTAATTATTAGGTTTAAGCGCTTGCACAATTTGAATCTTAAAAAGATAAAATTTAAGGTCCTTCTTCAATATTTCGTGCACAATAGTTTTTGGAAGCCCTAGGATAGCCGCTTTCTTGCGTATGAACTGACGCGGATTATCGCGCAAACTGTTCGTGACGAGTTCGATGTTTTCATTTGTTCTTGACGTCCTCCTGGGCCCCGGCCGTGAGTCGTTTGCCGCCGAACATGTTGCCCGGAACCTCCGGACACATGATCGAATCAAATCTTCACTTGGGGCATCACTTAAACGTCGAATAATGTAACGCATACTAAATCTTCGACGCGCAATTTCACACGAATCGTTAGCCTTGAAATAGGCTTCGATTACGAACGCACGTTGCTCTCCAGTCCACTGCGACATCGTGACTGATCGTGACTAAATAATCCGCACGAACGACAAAGCTAACGCGGCCCCCTCCCCGAAATTCGAAATTTAAAACCGAATTCTGCCACCAGACACCCTGTACAACTCAATAGATGTTTATCGTCATCTGTCAGTGACCAAATTTAAATTCAGTATATTGGAATATTTATAACTATAAATCCCCATCTTGAAATTTTGTGTGCACAGTTTATTGTAAACCCACATAGTTAAGTTCCGTTAAAAACAACTACAATATAGGGCGTAATAAAGGTTAGTAATTTATAATTTATAAACAAACCTTATAAAAACTACTCTTGTTTATCATTGTAATTGGTAGTGATAACAAAATTACTTTAACGACTTATGCTTTGATTAACATTTTAATTTGATTGTAATTAGATACTCTGTTTTATTATATTATCGAACTCATAGTTAACTGAAGTATCTGACATTATTTTTTTATTATTATTTTTTTAAAACCTGAAATGTTCCATGGTATCAGTATAAAGGGGATTGGTATATTTATGGTATAAAGTATTTCGTCTTCGGAAATTGAATTCTTTAAGCAAAAATTCTGACGATAAAGTAATTGGTCAAAATGGAATCGCTTTGTATAATAACTTTGGTGCGGTGCAAGTCGGTAGTATGTATTTTTGTTTAAAATCAACTTCGCTATGTATTCAATACATAAATTGCACACATATATTAAAAACTCACCATTATTATTATTTGTTATATACGTATATACATATAAAACTGATTTTTTTTTCTCTTTATTGTATAATGCTATACTTTTTACTTACCAGCTTTATTTCTATGTACCATCCGTAAAAACTATTTATGTTTTCTTTGTATTTTAAAAACACCTGTATGCACTAAAACATAAAAATGTAAATGTATGTAAAAGCCCATAAGGGCGTTAATGATTAATAAATTAATAAATAAATAATAAATAAATAAAAAAATATAAAAAAAATGGAGGTGCCAACAAGGCGAAGCTAGCAGTCCACGATGGAGTGCTGGTACCTATCATGATGTATGGCAGTGAGGCATGGAACTGGCAGAGGAAGGTTAAAAGTAAACTGAATTCTCTAGAAAAGAGATCCCTGAGGTGTATGACCCATGTAAGCGTAATGAGTAAGATCAAGAAAGGGACCCGCAGATGGTTCTGAGCATGTAGAGTGAATGAACGAAGAAAGGACTGTAAGGAGAATACATATTATGCAAATATGAATGGTAGAAGAGGTAGGGGACGCCCGAGGAAGACATGGCACGATCAAGTGAATCAGATTCTTGAGCGGGGTTATGTTGAGTCAGAATAATAAAAGGGTATGCATGAGACGATGTATTAATGTGATTGAGGTGAATATTGTATGCCAAGACCTAGTTATTTGGCGGTCCGTCCTCTCTACCTACCCCTGTGGGGGTAACGGCGTGATGGTAACATAGTTAGTTATTTATTAAATATATAATTTCCGTTGTGAGTACCTGAGTAACATTTTCAAATTTAAAATGAATTTATGGAGCCGTTCTTACAATTTAATTGACGTTGAATTTCGTTGACGATTTTATGGTCAGCTTGGTTGCTTAAGCCTCGATTACTTTGAACGAGTTTACAAGCTCCTTGCCGGTAAGTTTAAAAGCGGGTGAATCGGCAACTGAGATTGTCATAATGACACACAAAACTGTCTCCTAGCTCAGTAGCGACGGTAGCAGCTAAAATAACGACTCCCGCGCGAACCCATTCGGTCGATATTTCGTAAAAAGCTTGAGACTAATAATAACTAATTCTGATAATTACGAAATCAGCTGTTGGTAGGCCTCCATCGAGTAGCGAGTAAAGTTGACCACCTTTCAACTTTTTTCATAGATTGTCCACAATCTGCTAGTTCTGTTAGCTAATAATATGATTACACTAAGCGAGTTTACTAACATATAGTGAATTTCCCAAATAGTAGCTTGTAAACTCGCTCAATGACATCTTCATGTTGGCTTTACCAAACAGTTTATCGGGGTTCGGTTCTAGCCAAAATCATATCACGATCCGGAATTCATAAATCAAATCAATCCATATTTGAATCTAGAAATTCTGTGATCCATATTGTTATCCGTCAATACGCTAGTCTGCAAGTTCAATAATTATTATCTTTTTCTGTGTCTTGTACTCTTTCATATTTTCGTGTAGATTATTATTGTTATCTTCTTCTTCAGTGACATATGTTGCATCGATGGGAATAACCTTCAAATGTTATGAAAAGGGAGTTATTCTCATAAAATTTTTAATAATTATTTATAATGTGTGCATATTTTTTAAGCACATATATTACAGGCTCTATTGCAAAAGCAGCTGTATTCCGGGTTCGGAATATGCAGAGCCGGGCAGAGAACTTTTTGCCAATGTTAAATCATTAACCTGTCATTTGCCAGGAACGCGCCGGCGCGCGAGAATCGAATTTCAAAAATGAATATTAATTCAAATAATTTGGATGAGATTTTAAATTTTATTCCATTAATATATAACATAAAATAAAGCTTAAAATAGCTTCCTCCATTCTTGTTCTTAAGGTAATTTAAAAAAGGTAAGGTAAAAAACCCTGGCCTTTGACAGGTTAATGAAGATGAAGATAATACTAATGAATCTAAACGAATATATGAAAAAGAACAAGACACAGACAAATAAAAAAAGTAACGGTCGCAACTGGGACTCTAATCCAGGATCTCTATTCTTACCTGGTAAAGCGCCTCAACCAACTCGGCCATTGATACCGCATAGTTTAAGTCATTTTAGTCAATCTCATATTTCAAATTCAGAATTGACAATATTATTGGCAAGGTTTCCCATATTTTTGGCAGTTACCTTTTTTACATTACAAAAAAATTAAAAATAAATTGAATATTCATTTATAATATTAGAAAAAGGCTAAAACGTGTCCATATAAATAAAATCGGAATTTTTCTTCCGAGACACTATTTGGGTTAGAAATATTATTAATTATTTAAATAACCATCGCGCCGTTTCGCCGTAAAGGTAGACAGAGGGCAGAGGAGATTGACCACCAAACAATTCAGTCTTGGCACACACTCCTTGTTTAATTCACATTCTCATATCCTCTCATACGCACTCTTCTGTTATTCTGACTGTTATAGTATGAAATTATATGGCACTTGATTGTGATTTGTCTCCTTCGGGCGTCCCTGATTTCTCTTACCATTGAAGTTTGCCTCATACTTCCTTACACTCTTCGTTCATTTGCTCTACTTGCCCATACCATATAAGCCTTATCCCTTTCTTAATCTAACTCATTAGGTATGCTTACATCAGCCCCGAAGTATATCCGTGGCGCCCAGATAGGCTAATGAAATTGATTACAGCTTCTGGGAAGAAATTCCTTATCAGAAGTAGGAGTAAATTGGGATAACTTCTGGCACAAGGACCCTTATATCTCTTCAGTGGAGTGAATACAAACAAACAATGAAAACATCCACAACACTGAATGTTTTTACAAAAAGTAGAAAATAGGAATGCAATGCTTTTCTACTTTCTCAAAACCACACTAGTGGACGTTTGACCTGTTACCTCTAGAGGAAGTACTGAGTCTCTAGTCCCTGAATACCCATTCAACATCGACATGATAAAGGCTTTTATTGACAAAGTCGGTAACATAAAATACACCAACAAAAGGTTTCAGTCTGGAACAAAAAAAGGCACACACTTTTTTTTTTGAAAATTTACTAACATCAAACATGGGACAAAATCATATAACACATTTTATTCATATATTTTACACTATTGAAACAATTTCTTTAACCTATTACTATCACAATTAATAATTCAGAGAAAAACATGTTTTACTAAGTAAAACCTGTGAACACCTCAGCGTAAAAGGTTCTCCTAATGAGGTGTTCACAAAAACTATAAAATTATTATTACTAAAATATGTATACACAGTACCGAACCTTTATTCCTACCTTACTTAAGTCTAGAAAAAAAAAGTAAATGTGTAAATGATGGAATTATAGTATTAGTAAGAAGTATGGGCGGGAGAGGTAGGTGCGCGCTCCACTGACAAGTACTGAGAAAGAAACAAGTAACAAGACAGAATACATTTCCGACTATAATCCATTTTACAAGATAGAGGATCAAGTTGTTCTTAGTCCTGGGTTGGCTGATTAGTCGCTTACTATCAATTACTTCATTTAAATCTCATCCAATGATGTATTCATTTTACAAACCTTTGGCAAAACGGTAACTACAATTTCTCGATAACCAATTGGACGATTGAGCTTAGATTTGTTACACATCTTCAGTTAACTTTTTTTATCATTGGTAGCAGTATTAGTTAGATATTTTTCAAATTTCATTTCTATAATTCGGATCAGAGTAAAAAAATTAGGAAAAATTAAAAAAAAATTGAAACATGCCGCCATTTTGTGAAAAAAAAATGTATGGTCGGAACGGATGCCAATTGATATAAAACTCATGCTGATTGAGAATTTCTATTTTTTTTTGTTAAACTTTCGGAAGACTTGTTACCATTGAGGGGTGTTTTCTGCTTGCCGTTGTTGTAATCAATGTTTATTTATTGCGAAATAATATTATCAAAATATATTTTCCTTTTACAAAATGTGTAGGAATATGTTTTCATTTTTAAAAAGTGAGAATTCAAATGGTTTTGAAATACCTTCTCGTACACAATACTTCCACAATAATTTAAACTACCTTTAACTAACTATACATGTTGTTCGGACTCATAGAGTACAAACGAGAAACTGGTGAATCTATTACAATAGCATTATATTATGTAAACTAACTTTTTTTATTTGTATCAGATGTAGAAATTTTTTAAAATTTTGTTAAATTTTCAAAAAAATTGGTTGCCCGGGGGTTAATTTTTCAGCTGTTTATTGTTATTTTTTACACATTTAGTTTCCGATAAAACGGAATTCAAAAATTGAAATATAAAGTTTAAAAAAAAAATAATTGACAGATCAGTTTCCCGCGTGTACTACTAATTTCCGGACATCGTGTTTACATTTTATACGTAAAAGATTTTTTTTTTTAATATTTATTTATTAAAAAAAATCTCTCTATTTTGTCACTTTTTCCATATGCATATGAGTGTGTAAAAATTAAATTATTAATTTAAAAAAATGTATATAAGAAAAAATTATCTGATGTAATGATATAATGATAAGTCCTAAACAACAACACTGCTTTCAGGCCACACGATACCCTCTATCCAGGGGATTAAGCCAGATATGCGAATGTTGGTGTATGTGCAGGGTGAAGGGATCCTACAGGATACCAGCCCCACCAGTAGGTGGGTGCAGGCCACCCTGTGGTGGTTTGGTAAAGTCAACGGGGAACCGTTATACCAGCCCTGAGAACAAATAAAGTAATAAGGTGAACACACTCCAATTGGCAGATTATAAATTATGCAATGTAAATGAGGCAAGGAGTGTGTGCCAAGACCGGGATGTTTGGCGGTCCGTCCTCTCTGCCTACCCCTGCGGAAAAACGGCGTCATAACCATAGTTAGTTAGTTATAAATTAGTGCATTTTTTAATCAGATTTTTAACGCGTTTCCGGCGGGAGGGGTAGTTCTACCTTTTACGGCAGGTCCTGCTTGAATGAAGGGAAAAGCATTGCCTTCCGACTACTTTATATAAACTGTGTACACATATCTCTTTATAAAGGTTTCAATAATATGTATAGTAAATGTGGTATAAGTCTTTTTCATCTTCTTATCTTGTGTGTGAAAGAATGTTTTTATCAAAATACAACTATATTAAGGGAAATGGATGTGCGAACCGTTTCACACAAATCTTAATATTTGGATTTGAGACCAAAATACACCACCAAACTGAAAAATTATTTTATACGAGTATATAAAATGTGTAGTACGTATATGTACAACTATAGGTATTAATTTGTGTTTTTAATTATAAAATAAACGCCACGCAATATTTTAATATTCTTGATTTTAGAGGTAACTTAGCCAATTGTTTATGAGTAAATTATAAAATTTAAAAAAAAATTTGCAACGTTTATTACAAAAATGTGGTGAAATATAAATTAAAAGATATAAAAGATTAAAACCAAGCAATTTATTGGATGTAAATTTAAATTAAAAATGACCTGTTGACCTGAAACTGCTTAATTGCGGCTTAACGGGATTGTACTTTTAAGAACATAAAAACAAAATCTTACGCCAAGAAATGGAAATGGACTACTCGCCCTTTATTCTTAAAACCGCAGAACGGTTAATAAATCCTTATACTGATAGCACTGCAGATGCATAAATTGTTGTTTTTTTTATAATCATTTATGCCAAAGTTAAAACCTATTATAACGTTATGTACGATAAATAATATAGAACATTTTGTTTCCAGATAAAACACCATCAAATGGGTCCAACACTGACTCTAAGGAGTTTAACTTCACTTTAAGTTGTATTACAAAGCAGCCTTTAATTTCAGACAACACTTTATTTGGGGTGTAGTGAGTACTATGTAAAAACATTCATAAAATATATTTATTATTTTCAAATATATTTAGCGGTTTAAAACCAAATGCATTTAGTGGAAGTTCCCTCTTGTTTTCGTCCATAAAATGGGTAGGTAGTTCGTGATTACATCCATGGTCAATGGTTCTAATTGCATTTCAGTGCGGTCAACCTAATTCAACCTATTAGTAGTAGTTCTGTCAACAATTAGCAGACCTCTTGTAAAAAAAGTACGTTTCCATTTTTCTCATAGAAAAAATTTCTTAAGTCCTCAGATTTGTAAGTACGTACTTAATACCTTATTCTTAATTATGAATCTTCCACCTCTTCCACCAGGGTGATACTGAGAGTATCTTCAACTCGAAAATAAATAAAATCATTACATATGCATATTATGCACAAACAAAAACAATAATTTGAAACTTACTTGCGCAAACACAACAAATGCCTTCCATGTATATATAAAATGAAATCAATGTCACCACTGGCTTAGTACATTTTGATTCTAGCCCATTTAGCACGTACTCTGTCTCACATCGCATCCCATTTGAATTTCATTCTTATACAGGAAATATATAACATTTTCAATGAACTCAAGGGGCCAACCAATAAAATCACTAGAACTAAAATTACATGAATGCCATGGAAATAATACACAATGTTACTGCCCTGTTATCGAAAAAAAACAAAACATTAAAAATCTCGGAGTAATAATTGACGAAAATCTTAGATGGGACCTACACCTACAGCCTTATATATTTTTTTAAAATAATTTAAGAAATGTGTTAAATAAAAAGGGTATGAAAAAGGTCTACTACGCGTTATGTCACTCTCGAATTGAATATGGAATCATAAGATGGGGATCTGCTACACATACGTACCTACACAACCTGAATACGGGTCAAAAAGGAATCATAAAGACCATATTGAAAGTACCAATTAGAACGCCTTCAATTGAAATTTTCAATAACTTTGACGTACCAAATGTACAGCAAATATATGCCAAAAATATATTATTGAAGCTCTTCAAAAATAATGAATCCTCTACTAGACCGTGTATGAATAACACTAGATCGAATAAAAATGATATAAAAAATATTCCAAGTTATAAAACCACATTTGGACAAAGAAACTATACATACTTTGCAACAAAACTTCATAACATACTTCCCCAAGACATAAAACTAATAAAAAATCCAATTGAATACAAATCAAGCATAAAAATATGGCTTAAAGAGGTCAATAAGAAAACCCTAGCGAAGACGCTAAAAACGACATAGAAGACAAATGAACTATATTTAAATAACTTTAGTCGGCCTCGGCACAGGACCCCCTTGTAAGGAGGACTAAGAAATACAATATTTTAATCTTAATTTCACCATTATATTTTGTATGTAAAATTTTTTTATATAGTCGCTCTAATAAAAAAAAAAAATAATAATATATCTAACTATATTTAAAGCAAAGAATATTCAGACTTTTGGATCATGAAACAAGCCCACATAAATTTGGGAGGCGGGTTTGGGTACCACCGCCCATGGAACCATTTACTAGATAACCAACACCTGTGCCATAGGTCACCCCAAGTGGTTCGCTAAGTTTGGTGACTTAGCAGGGGTGCCCGGGTTCATGGAGTGAGGTTTGTCCAGGTCTTGGTGACGGATGCGTCTATCCACCAGCTGCAAGGCAGGCCGGATCAGGAGAGAATGATTGAAAGAGACCCATTGACTTCTCCAGCCGTGCTATAGGCGTAATAATCGGAATATAGCCTTGCACCGGGAGGGATGGGTTCAAATGTCCGTTAGACCTGAACCTACTGACCCTCAGATTCCTACCCACCCTTCATACCCTTTCCTTCCCAAAACTAACTTTCATTAAAATACCCTCCACACACAATTATTTTATATATTTGTAAAAAGCACTAACTTTGTGGCTCGCCATAATTTAGAATAAAAAACACATAAATTTGTTTAAGACCACTTTTATTTTAAAACACTCTACCGGTTTCAGAAGCACCCTTCCTTCGTCAGGAGAATATTAAAACTAAACTATGATACAGAATGTTAGGTGTTTGAGTGGGAGGTGAGCGAAAGGGTGGGGGTAATTGCGGTATTTCCGGATAGAACAGAGCGGTTAATTGGAAAAAATATTTAAAATGGGACTGAAAGATAAATTAATTTGGTTATTCAAAATACTAGCATTATTATTTAGAGATTTTCTGATTTCTAGTGCTTCTAAATTATCTAATTTTTTGCTTTTATTGTTACGTAACAATAAACCGTAAAACCGTAACAATAAAAGCAAAAAAATAGATAATTTAGAAGCACTAGAAATCAAAAAACCCTAAATAATAATGCTAGTATTTTGAATAACCAAATTAATTTATTTTTCAGTCCCATTTTAAAAATTTTTCCAATTAACCGCTCTGTTCTTTCCGAAAATTCCGCAATTACCCCCACCCCTTCGCTCACCTCCCACTCAAACACCTAACATTCTGTATCATAGTTTAGTTATAATATTCTCCTGACGAAGGAAGGGTGCTTCTGAAACCGGTAGTGTTTTAAAATAAAAGTGGTCTTAAACAAATTTATGTGTTTTTTATCAGAATTATTTTACTCAGGGCCTCCCGTGTGGAGCTAACGTAAAAAAAATAAAATTCACATACAATTTAAGTGAAAGGATTTTATTAAATTTCCGGCACGTTCCAGAATTCTCCACCTATCACTGTTGGAATGAAAAAAGGGATGAAGGGGAAAAAATGGGATGTCCACCGAAAACAAGATGAAACCCTACCTTGCTGATGACGTCCTGGGGTCCCACACTTCATGCACTCAAGATAACTCGCGGTTGAAAGCACGTATTTTGCGCTGATCCGGGTTTTGACTATAAGCGACGAGACCAAAGTATTTGGGCTGCCAGTACCGCGCGGTGTTGAAATTGTACTGATTTCACGGTTAGGAATCAATCTTGAACCGGTGACAATAGCAAGATGGATGTATCAGGATAGGTAGGTAAGACGGGAGGGATACATGGGAGTAGGTATAGATTTGCCCGAACAGTAGGTAATAATATTTTTAGCAAAGAATAGTCAGACTTTTGTAATACAAAACACGCCCAAATGGCATTTCTTTGGTTCTTCTTTATTCTATGGCACACGTCAAAAAAATTTGTATATGTCGGATTTCTTAAGCAGCTTTGATTTACTACTTTTTTATTATTATTAAAAATCTTGTTATATTAATATTCATAGTAAAAATAATTAATTAAAAAAATAAAAATCTGCATTATATTAAGCTTGGTTTACAATATATTTCAGCGTTACATACCGGACATCCCCCAGTTTTGTTGACTGGGCGGCTGCAAATCTCCATGTCATGTTTTATACCGGCAGGGTGAAAAGAGTCGCCAGTGGGAAATACTTTGGAGCACTCTTCCTGAGACACTCTCTGCATGCTCGTCTGAAAAATTTGAAAAATGTACCAACTGATTGTTTTATCCAGTGAGAACAAATGGGCAAACGGTTTCTACCGCGCTATCCCTATACTATTACAATATGAAGTGAGGTATTAAAGATATATGTTTTTATTGTGAATACAGCACCAGTATCCCAAATGCTCCTAACCGTCTAGAGCCAGTGGGACTGTGGCATCCCCAATGTAGGTTTGTTGTGAAGCTGAAGGAAGTAGGAAGGAGAAAGAGTTTGGGAAGAGGAAGGACAGGAAGGTGGCTAAGTAGATCTGGTCACCAAACATGACTAAAGCCATTCTTACTTCAGTCTTTCACCAGGGCGATACTGAGAGTATCTTTCGCTCTGGAACGTGCCACAAACAAAATATTTTATTTTTAATGATTTATTGTGAAATTCCACGCTAGGATTGAACCCGCTACCTCTGAATTTTCCGTCAAGGATCTTAACCACTGGACCGCGGGGACCGTCGGAATGTGTGCTTTAACCAACATTAATTAAATATTTTTTTTGTATATTTGCACCTGTTTAGAGTGGTAGAAAACCATAAACATGAGGGGATCGGGAGATCAAGTTTTAAAAAGCTTAAATGGTTTTGACATATATGTAGAGCGGCTAAACAGAGAAACAGTGCCAGTAAAATACAAGATGCGTAAGATACTAGAGTTGGGTCATCTCAAAATTCAGAATAACAGAAGAGTGCCTGTAAAGTTTTGTAGGAAGAAACTTTCTAAATGAAAGACGCATCTTCAGGAAACTTTTAAAGGACTCGTGAATTTATTGCTTTTATTCCCAATTATATCGTGAATAATCAGAAGATCCCAAACTACCCGAGACAGACCAAGGAGTTACTTGATAAGAAGTGTGGCTTAGAGAAGTGAAGAGAGGAGAAGAGGTATAACAACCTAAAAACGATCCATTTATAACATAAACTCCTTGGCTGGTGGGAATTTGCACCTTCCGACATCTATGGACAATTTATCCAACTAGTTATAAAAGTTCTCACCTAATCATTTTATAAATTGTCTGGATAGGTATGAGTCCTGGCTAAGTTTTTTAGGGCCCGAATTTCAGACAGTGCCTATGAATGAGACGATGTGCGAATGTGAATGAAGCAAGGAGTTTGTGCTAAAACAGAAACGTGTGGCGGTCCATACTCTCTGTATACCCCTGTGGGGGGATGCGACGTGATTATTAGACAAAGACATCCATTAAAAAAGAGTACATTTAGTACGGGCGACAGCTGTCAATCTTGTCGTTATCACTTAATTGATCATTGCTCATGAAGGCAGAGAAAAGTGTTCTAACCTTGAGTTCAGTGGATGCGCTATTACTGGTAGTAAGATGATGAATGAAGCCACTGTTGGGAAGAGGGGTGCCCGTGTGAAGACAAACTGGGAGAATTCTGCTCGTGAATTTCACCCTGAAATTGAAGAATGGTAAATTATAGTTTTTTGTTAAAAACAATAATTTATTTTTGAAAAAGTACCTACGATGCAATATTATTACCAATATTAGCCTTTTATATTCCCGCATGACGCATGATACACGTGAACATTCCACACGTGTCCCCGTCACCCCGTTACAAATTTTTTTGCAATAAAAAAAGTATCTATAAATATAGTTACTTTAATTTTCTGTAGTAATTTTTTTTAACTGGACACACAAACATTAATATTTTAGAAAATGGTTTTCTTCAAAAAGACGATTACCTCAATGCCATAAGATACTATGGTCTTGTAAGTTACATCGACAAACCTACCAGAGTCACTAAAGAAGCTATTTCTTGCATTGACCGTGTAATAGGTAAAACGAAAAAAAATATTAACACAATAATATATGAATCCACAATAACAGACCACTACTCTACAATATTTGAAGTTGGAAATGAAAATAAAACTAAAGGTGATTCCGTAAACATACCTATCTCTCGTGAAAAATAACATCGACTGGGATACAATTATTTTTAACATAAAAAACGAAAAATGGGAAAATTTGTATGCAATTACTGATAATGATATGGCATGGAATTATTTTACCAACTTTATTCAAAATCAAATAAATCTACTAATCAACCAGAAAGAGGTAATTAATAAAAAATACAATCACTAAACCATGGATTACACCTGGATTATTAACATGCATCAGGAAAAGAGATAATATTCATAGACAAATAAGGAAAGATCCAAATAATTACTTACTACATTTTACAAAAAATATAGAAATATATGTACTAAACTAATCAAACATGCAAAGAATAAATTCTATTCAAGAAAAAATATTGAATATTATAATGACTCCAGAAAGATTTGGCAAATTCTTAAAGAGGTAACACATGCAAGGCAATTCAAAGATCAAATTGAGGAATTTATAATTGATGGTCAGAATGTGAATTTTAACTTGGACCCGAAGACTATTGCCGATCAAGCGAAAATTTTTTCACAAACGTTGGATAAAATTTGGCCAGTAAAATAAAAGAAAACATCAACCACGATACTAAAACTCCACCACCAGATGATAATCTCCGAGAAGAAACTTACACAAAATTTACTCTAAAAGATGAATCGATGGAGGATATCATCAAAGAGACTCACTGAAAGAGAAGACTTCACCTGGACATGACAAAATACCAAGTAAACTACTGAAATCTCATATAGCCGTTACCCTCAAATTCCTAATTAATAAAAGCTTCACTCAAGGTTGTTTCCAAAATGTATTAAAACAAGGTATTATCTCTCCAATTTTTAAAGGTGGGAAATGAAATTACTAATTACAGAGCAATTTGTGTTCTAAGTGCACTCTCGAAAATTGTTGAAGGAATACTGAGAAATCAATTGATTACTTACCTTGACTCTAGTAAAATATTATCAGTAAATCAGTTTGATTTTCGCCAAAACTTACGAGTATCAACCTCAGAGGCCATCGTTAACGTTACAGACTTCATAACAAGTAATGTTGACAAACGAAATACATGGGTGCGTTTTAAGTTTTAAAATATTTACAGTATTAATTGCCATTTTCAAAATTGGAACTGTTTATCGAGAATTAAGACAATCTGTGATTTTTCACAGGTCTGCGCTAATTCTATATATCTTTTTATACAGAGAAGAGTATCTGTGATGATGGATCTACAGTAATTGTTAATAGTTTTTTTTTTAAATATTGTTATTTGACAAACAAAAGTGTGAGGTCACCTTAAACATGGAAATACTCTGCGTAAAGCTCGGGCAAGGCTGGGGACTGCTTCCAACCATCTGGAGTTAGTGAAACTGTGGTAATTAGGATATGTTGTGAGGCAGGAGGCAGCGGGGAAGAGAAGGAGGTGAGGAAGAGGAAGGTGGGGAAGTACCTGGCTATTCAGATCTGGTCTTCAAACACGACTAAAGCCATTTCAAGCAACGTTTCGTTTCTGAATGGTAGTCTCACACCAGGGCGATACTGAGAGTATCTTCCACTTAGAATCGTGTCGTAAATATACCACATATTTTTTTTAAATGTATAAATTGTGTGACGACCTCCGTAGTCCAGTGGCTAAGACTCTTGACTCACATTCCGGAGGTCGCGGGTTCGAACCCGGCATGCGCAAATAAATTTTATTTGATTAATTTGTGTTATTTCACAATTAATTAATTTAAAATAATATATAGTATATTTGCGGCATGTTCCAGAGTGGAAGATACTATTAGTATCGCCCTGGTGTAAGACCACCATTCAGAATTGAAACGTTGCTTGAAAATGGCTTTAGCCGTGTTTAGTGACCAGATCTGAATAGCCAGGTACTTCCCAACCTTCCTCTTCCCCACCTCCTTCCCCTCGCCACCACCTTCAGCCTCACAACATACCCCAATTGGGGATGCCATAGTCTCACTGGCTCCAGACGGGAGCAGTTGAGATTCTTGTGCGGTATTCACTGTAAAAAAAAAAAAAAAAAAAAAAAAAAAAAAATATCTCAAAGTAATCAAATAAAATTTACTTACACATGCCGAATTCAAATCCGTGACCTCCAGATTACCTTAGACCTTAGATACTACTCGAGAGCCTTTCCCCTTGACCACTTCCCCTCAGTTTTTGATACAATAAATGCTTGAGGATTCAAAAGTTTATAAAACGAAATTTTCACCACTGCCTGAGACTTTTTTTTGAAATTGCTGTAATTCCTTTAATGCATAAATATTTGTAAACATTTCTTTTTTAATATTGATATGGTGTTATTTCTTAATTACATGTAATAAATTAAAATTTGTAATATTGTAAGAAATTATTTAAAAAAATACATATTATTATTATAAAATGGAATTGGGAAATACAGCAGGTCTGAAGGTTCGGTAGATAGCTCAGTTGCTTTAGAAATCGCTCAACAGCATATAGTCTGGAATTTCAATTACAGTTGCATGTATGTACTAATTTATTTTCAATTTTTTTGTTGTTTTTGTGTCATTTTTACTTTAAATTATTTCAACATTTTATTTAATTATGAAATACTTACTCTCTGTCCAACTGCAGGAGGGCGATATTGTTGTACACTGTAGAGTAAGTTATATCGTATAGCGGGTGGATGTGTTGTGTTGTAACGCCATATATCTCATCTGGATTGTACTGGGGTGTAAAGGTTCCGCCCAATCCGACAAACAGAACTTCATTAGAGCTGAAAAAAAAGACGCTTCTTTAATGCTAAATATGTCGTTATCTGAGAATATTATTATCTCAAGGACTGTACATTTTCGATTGTTGTAAACAGTTGTGACTTTCTCTGTTATTTTCAAAAAGAACCGTTGAAGTTTCAAACACCACCCCAGGCAAGAAAATGTCAAAAATATAATAAACCTTTCAGGCCATGGACCTATTTCGTCGTAAGATCAAAATATTTCCGTTTTGCAAAAAAATCCATTTAAATGGAATATTTCTGAACGCATCCGAAAACCAAAACCTTTAAAATTTCATAATTCAAAATAGACACCTATTTTTTGAAATATAAAAATTAAGAATGCTAACATTAAAAAGGTTATAAAAATGGCTCTCCTTACGTTTATCTTATTAAAATTACTAAAAAAAAATATACGTATTTTATTAGGCAAATGCTTCGTAGACAGTATCGGCAACTCACTTTTTGTCAATTCAAATTTTTTTTTGCTATTTAAAAAATTTCTAAAGATTTATAATTTTTATATTTAAATATATAGCGCGGTGTTCACTCTATCTAACACCGTTTTGATCATGATTTTCCAACCGACAATGAAAGACGACTTTCATCTCTTGACATTTTTGAAAAATTTTGAATTTTTCGATCAAACGATTCCTAGTTAATCCGAATTTTTCTTCTCTTGCTTTGAAAATACTTATTCCATTTTCGTCCACTGATTTATGCAAGACAGGTTTTTCAGCTCTAGTTTTAATAAAAATTAAACAGTGAAATCACCTTGATATGATACCTATATGAGTTGTTCCGAAAAGCTAACACATCAAGCGAACTTTTTCCGAGCAATTGTTTTCTCAATTTCCAATTTTCCCGGAAGAATTTTTTGGGAAAACATAATATGCTGTGGTTTAAGTAAATTATATAAAAGATGAGTAACGGACGTACGAACCATCCCTCTCGCATCTGATGGGAGAGTAGGTTTAGCACTTTTTAAAACACTTCTGTTTTAGAGTAAAGCGTGTCGGAAGTTGAATTTTTTACTGAACTTCAGTTTATTTATTTATGTACACTGTACATAAATTATATAATTTTTAACATAAAAACACTAACATCACCACTACTATTTGCCCGTATTGAGTCAAATTCAAAAAATAAAAAAATTTTAATTTTTTTTTTTTTTTTTTTTTTTTCATATGAACCGGATACTTTGTGATGCGACATTATTAATTTAAAATAAAACAATAACTTTGTAAACACCACTTTTATTTTATATACTTTATGCCGACCGGGTTTCGCTACAACCGTAGCTTCATCAGGGCAGTATAATTCTCTACTGGTACTCTAAGTAGAGAATTATACTGCCCTGATGAAGCTACGGTTGTAGCGAAACCCGTTCGGCATAAAGTATATAAAATAAAAGTGGTGTTTACAGAGTTATTGTTTTATTTTAAATTTAAAAAATTGCAAAATTAATCATTACATTTAAAGACTCTAAATATAACATGAAAAAAAAAACAAGAGTGGCCTGAAGTGAGTGAATTCGTAAAAATATTTGAACCACAAATAAATCACCTTTTCCAAAAACAATCAAAGTGAATTTTCGTTATTTGTTTTTAGGGTGTTAGGCCGTGTTGCGCTACCTCCTTCTTTAGCCAACGTTTCGGACAGCGTTGCACTGTTCATCATTAGGGCAGATCCGACAAATGTGTCACATCTGTCCGTAGCGCAACACAGCATAACACCCCAAAAACAAATAACAAAAATGCCTTTAGCTGTGAAAATCTAAAAACGTATCCAATCAAAGTGAACATTAGAAATAACACTATATTTAGAAAATGGAACTTACATAAAATCTCAATATTTACAATAAGATTTAATAATAATTTATAATCTATAAAGAAGCGTAAAATGTGAAAAAAACATTAAAATCAAAAACACATTTTTTTGGGTTCCCGCGATTACACAAGTAGGTAATTCTCTAACAATAGGCTTGTTTCTGATTTTCTAGTATTTAATAAATAAAAACCATAACTTCTTAAGAAATCAGAAGATGTATAAGTAGGTTTTTAAGTACCTTTCTACTTAATTATAAAATTATATTTCATACAACGTTCTTAAGTTTTAAATAAAGAATAATTTAACATTTGTTGAAGGAAACGTAACTATCTCAATGATAATGTTTTTTCAGACTTTCTTCAGGCAGGTAGGTACCATGATATTGAAGAAATTCGAATGAAAAGTCCAAAAATGCACAAAGAGTACACATTTGAAAATATAATTTTAAATAACAATTAATAGGGCCACCGTCCTGAACCAGAAATGGAACGTACAAATAATGGAACATACAGACGAAATACACAACGGCTCAGTCAATAATTATTTGAAGTAGATTAACCAGTTGCCCGCTGTCGCGTGCCTCGATGGAAGCGCCCACATTCTGCACAAAAGCCAGCTCAGATAGGTTGGCAGAACAGGAGGGGCTCTCAGCAACAAAGGTCGTAGGTAGCTAAAAAGGGGGGGAGGGTACATAGCTATGCCAACACTCCTTATGTCTCGTCAAATAAAAAGATCGTCTAAGGTGAACAACACTTGTATTGACGGAAATACTCAATTACAACAAGTCAGTAACATTTACATCAATTAACAATCACGGGCGAACAGGAATACCTAGCTGAGTAAGGACAACGTATGCAAATATCTCTCTACACGCCTGCTCTGGGGGTGGTTATAGTTCACGAGATATGAAAGGACATATACAAAATGGGGGTTGCGTCGTTACTCACGGGTGCCAGGTAGCGTCCGGTGAGGCATCCAGGAGGTGGCCCGCCTGGTAGCTGAGGCAGTCCATGCCCAGCAGGTAGCCACGGTAGTCCATTGCCAGCAGGTAGCAACAGCAGTGCAAGGCTGCCCAACTCGCGCCCACCAAACTAGGTGATCGCGCGTGTCTTTCGTTCGGCCCCGAGAATTCTATGGAACAATCTCGACCGGCGCAAAAACAATGCCGTAGCGGCCGACACGGGTTGCTGCGGGGCGTGCTAAGCGGGAACTGGCGGCCGTTGCCGAGGCGAGCGTGCGGTTGAGCAAGGGGAAAGAGGTAAACTGCCCTGGGCGCGGGTGGTGTGCAGCTAACGTAGGGCGTGGAGTGGCGTAAAGTGGCGACATAACACCGCTTATACCACGAGTTTCCAGAAACCATATATAGAACCATTTTTCTGAAATAACACCTCAAAGGCGCTTAAAACTTCATGGCTTATTCTTTAAAATATCAAATCAATACGTTCGTCTAGGTCTAGGATCATCGTTGCGATTATTATTTCAAGGACGTGTTAAATTTTAAAATAACGAGACAATAAACTCACCAAATCCGTTCAACGACCCATGCAGAACACAACACCCAGTGGTCACTCACTAGACTTACAGGATTCCCCCGCCAGGTAATGTCTCCTCTCTGACCTGATCCAATATGTCCCTGGGAATACAACACGACATCCAAATATTATTCTCTGAGCAAGTGTTGTTTTAATTATTGCTCTAAAAATATTTGATGATTTTGTTACATGAGTTTTTATTATGAATACCGTACAAGAGTCCAAACCGCACCAAACAATCTAGAGCCAGTGAGACTATGGTATCCCAAATTGTGGTATTTCGTTTGGCTGAAGGTAGTAGTAAGAGGAAGGGAGATGGGGAAGAGAAAGATGAGGATATACATGGCTACAAAACGCGGCTACAGACATTTCAAACAATGTATTAACTTTGAGTTGCGGTCTGACACCAGGGCGACACTGAGCGTATCTTCCACTTTGGAACGTGTCGCAAATATCATATAAATACAAGACGTTTTTTAACATTATCTCTACACAGGAGACCATCAGGAAAAAAAAATCCTCAGGGCCTTATAAAAAAAATATACAAATGCGTCTGGTCTGATTTTATGTACAAATAATTATAGTTATTTGGATTTAAATAACCCTACCTAATGTCTGTAACTTACATAGTATGGGGCCTCTGCTGTAGTTGTCATAGGAGTCTTGTTATATTCTATATTCAAGTCTGGTGTGAGTAGAGGACACATATTCCCCCGAGTCCAACCAGAGCGTGTTTCTTGGCACGGGTGAATCTTCTCTGCCAGCTCTATGCAGTCTGTAGAGGAAACAAAACATTACAAATAAACGTGAGAAACGCCTACAGTTATTCATGGGACTAAGTAACTTAGGTATATAGTGGAAGATGATTTCAGTATTTATAGCAGATGTGTATAGCCAGGTAGTTTCTATTCGCTTCGTTCCCTCTGTCAGCCTCACAACTTTACACAATACCGAGATTTAGTAAAAAATATTATATATAATTTTCCTCGTTATGATATTGTTGATTTGAACAGTAAGAAAATATATTAAGATGTCTTTTATAGATATAAGATATCATGTAATTTGTTTAAATAAAAAAAGGTTATTCTTTTACCCTTACAATAAAGGGAAAACACAAGTATATTTTAATGATATCTGGTTAAATCTGAGACCTCAAGAGAATTAATCGAATGTCATGTAAATTACTTTATCTGAAAATCTGTTAGTTTACAGGAGAGAACTTTGAAAAAAAATCTCACAGTTTTGTGGTAAATCGTCCTATAACTTAGTTTAAAAATTAGGCAAATAAGTCACTTTTTAAATGTCAAACAATGTTTTAGGTTTATATACGATAAATCAGTTTTTTTTTCAATGCTCTAAACGTAAGTAAAAGATTTTCAGATATAACATTTTACATATAGTATGTTGAAATGTATGTAATGATTTGTGAAACTCACAGTCGGCGGCCTTAGAGCCAATCGGTAGTTGAGTGACAAGGCCCTTCGGCAGCGGCGGACAGTCAGCCTTCGTGCAGCACACCAACATTGACTCGTTATCAGTTAAGTCACATTTCTGTAGACAAAGGTCATGTTAGCGTGTAACAGGTTGATTCCCTCACGAATCATCCAACCCTGAATACGATACATCATAAATCAACTTTTGCCCAAAAGCACGAATCTTACCTCGCACCTGACATTTTCAACACCTTCCTAAAAGAAACCACCAACTGTACCACAAAAAACAACCTAAACTGGTTATACAAACATTTCAATACATGGTTACTACACAAAAAAAGGGCAAGCATCACCAAGTTATTAGTAATCTCATCTTAGTCTTTAATCCTCACTCTTTATTTACTTATATGTGTTGGTTACTTATAGAAATTTTATCTTAATTATTAATACTGCTTTTGTATTACGAATGCTTTTATTATTAATACTGCTTTTGTTTTGCGAAAGCTTATATTATTATTACCTCATATGTATATTATTTTGTTGAAATCTTATAGTTCTAGATTTAGACGCTAGCATTACTATGTGTATTCATTTTGTTGATATTTAATAGTTCTAGATTTAGATGCTAGCATTACTATGTGTACTTGATGAATTTTTGGTTTTATGGAAATTTGTTAATTCCTTGATAACTGTATTTCAACTCCCAATAATTCTTATTTGATTATATGTATTTAGGTTTTCATATGTATATATGAGTTCGATTATGTACACGTATGCGAATACCTGTGTGTAAGTATGTGCGCATATGCGTGTATGTGTGTATGAACATAATTGTGTATATGCATGTATATATATGTAAATGTATATGTGTCTAAGTTTATGTATATATATATATGTACCCGCCTCGGAACAGACTTAGTCTAGTGAGGCGAGCTACTAACTTGTGTGTATATGATTATTATTACAATAAACGACCGGGTTGCCGGCATTAAAAAACAAAAAAAAAAAAACATAAATAGCAGAGAGCAACGCCTCATCCCTAGTTGCCATTATTTGACAGAGCGAGCCTTACTCAGGCAACTTCAGGCAGTTCGATACAATAATCACACCATGGCGAGTCCAGAACATAATATTCCTCTACTTTAGTATATCTATATGGTTACCGTTTCAATTTCTGTTCATTCCTACTTTTGCATTCTGGTTTAAATGCAATTGCGCCCTTGAACTTCTTTAATCATGCCCACATAAAACCAATATTGTTACAATGTAACATAAATAATTCTGCCACTAATTCTTATAAAAGTAGATTAAAAAAACCTCTATTATATATTTCATACCTTCTGTTTTTTATTGGTTAATTTAAATTGACATTTTCATGCTTTGCTTTTCAAATAAATACACTTTTCTACATAAAAGCATTTCACTGTTGAAATTAATAACCTTAAATAATAATTATCCAGGACACTTTATTCGGTCAGACACATAAATGGAGGTACAGTACCTGTTGAAAAATGCCTTTATAGGCGGCCTCCTTTGCTGCCTGACAGTTAGCGAATGGTCTGCACACTCCTACGCTTCCTGTGTCCACCAAGGTGCAGTTATCACCTTCAAAATAATAGATACACTAGGGTTACACAACACAACACAAAATGACGATGAAGATTCTGCCTACAATACAGAATTTATGTGCGTCAGTGGAATATTTAAGGTATAATGAATAACTTATTACTTTGTATAAAACCACTATATTTAAAACAATATCAACATATTGTTTTAAATATAGTGGTTTTATACAAAGTAATAAGTTATTCATTATATGAAAAATGATGCCACAAAATAAATTTGCGAAGTTTGAAGAAAGAATATTTAAGGGTTTAATTTTGCCGTTATATGGTACGAAGTATCTTCAAGAAATCCTAGTGATAAAGTCATAAACACTCAGAGTTGCTGGTAATCAGCCTTTTGCAATAACGGAATTGTGGTATTGAGGGAGTCTAGGATGAATCATCATGAATAACGAACCATCGCATCGCCTACTGGATTTGTAATGAATGATGATTAAGTTCTGGTTACCGTACCTTCAACAAATGTCACCAGAGGGCAGCAGACTATCTGAATGGAACCTTCTACATCGCATGTCTGAAAAAAAAGGTTTGGTTATTATTTTAAAAGAACATATTAAGCTCTTCCCGCATGACGGCATCACCCGTTTCCAGTAAACACAAAATTTTATTTTGTCTACCAGTTATTATTTTTCGATCTCAAAAGCATCGATCTCTCCTTCAAAAATCCCTACAAATTAATGAACACAACTTCTGATTTCAAAAGATTTTGACGGATGTTGTTTTGCTAAACAACCAAATTAAAATTTTCAATGCAAAACACTGTCATCGTAGGGAGGAATCTTTTCAAACATTAATGATATACTTTTTCATTTTATTTTAGGTGACGTACATAAATGATGCCACATCCCCAAACTCAAAATATATTTTTTTTAAAGATTTTTTTTTTAATTTTGATATTTTTTTATTTATTTATGATTTCAAGATGTTTAAATAATTCTTCGATTTTTCTATCCCGATATCATGTAAAAGGAAAAGACAAATAATAAAGGATTAGGTATGCTACAAGAATCGAACTTGGGACCGCCTCTTTCTTAAAAAACTTTAATTTGGGTCGAGGCCGACATACCCAACAAAACACAAAATTAAGCTCTTTCAAAATATCTAGTAGGGATATGTGCTACTTTATTTATTTATTTTGGAAATTATAAAACAAATGTAGTCCATTTAAGAATTCAATTTTTCATGACTTAAGAGGTACTCTAGGCAATTATTGGTAAATTATTAATAATTTTTTTAAAAACCGATTATGATCATTCTTAAAAAATGTCTTGAAAATTTTTTTTAAAATAGATGTTAATAAACTCTTTTATGGACGAAAATATAAATAAATTGGAATAATGTCGGAACAAAAAAAATCGTTTATAAATAAAAATTTCTACCAAAAAACACATTTTGACCATTTTAAGATTTCAAAATTAATTTTCATTATATAAAAGTAGGTAGGTTATGATATTCTCTTAAAACTATAATTAACCCACAAAAAAAATTGCCTCTAAAATCACGCAAAATTGAATTGTACGTCCCATATAAAATAATTTAAAAGACAAATAAATAAAATAAGGAAAACCCGTACAAGACAATTATTAAGCTTTTTTATAAAAAAAATAATTCAGTTTGGTTGTTTATGGTAATGAAAATGGCCGCAAATCTGCTCCTTTTGAACCACTGTGAAAAAGAAAATCATTTTTTTAATCATCAAAGCTATTCATTCTCTGATCTTTCCACTATTTCTCAATTCTCACTTATTATGAGTTTGGAAGGCGGGTATTGGTACCGCCGCCCTGGAACTATTTATTAGATAACCATTACCAATTCATTAAAAAAGTCATCCCAACTAGTTCACTACATTTGGCGACTAAGCAGGGGGCCCGGATACATGGGGTGACGTTAGTCTTGGTGGCGAATGCCCACCTATTGCTTGGTGGTCCGGATCGTGAGAGAATGGTTGAGAAATCTAGATCACTCCAGCCGAACTATTTTGACCCATCGCGCAACGCCTCGAATCGCAGTAGAAGGGGTGGGTTCATACATCCGTCACTCCTGAACACATTGACTTCCAGATTACTACCCACCAGTCATACCCTTTTCCTTCCTCGAAGTACGTCTTCTTCTTTTCCCTAAAAAACCCTATATAGGACTGATGACAAGATTGTCCCTTGGGATTTTCCTCAAGCTCTCTTATGTGGTGCTAATGTAAAAAAAGCTTAAACACCCGATTATGCGATTTACACTTATTTAAAGGGTACAGTTCTAGAATATAAATAGCATTAAAGATATTTTAGTTTTCCTGCGATGGCTAATATTAATATGAGTGTCCAATTCAGTTAACTGTTGCGATAATTTTAAAATTTTGTATTATATCATAATAACCATTAGCATAAGAAACTGTTTTGGCTTACCTCATTTGTAACCGATTCATTTTTAACACCTGTATAAAACTGCTGTTTGTTTCTTACAATAAATAAATAAATAAATAAATAATTTTTCATTATTACTGATGGATATCTTCTTCCTAGACTGTTTGATCTTCCGGCCTTCAGGACTTACTTGCAAACGGTCATAATACTCATTGACTCATTGTCAAGGTGGGAGGGAAATCTTGTTGTTGAATCAAATCAGTTTGGATGCCAACAACAATTGCCAAGTATTGCTTCTGTGCGTACAAATAAACAACCTCTATGTATTGTATTCCATTTTTATGAAATTATTTGTTTAAAATTGTAATCCTGTTGTCCCCTTACGCTATTTATTTTAATGAAAGCGATTTTTATCATTGCTAGTCTATTTATTATTAATAGTTAGTAAAATTGCCGTAAGTTTAAAAACGTGTTATTTTACATAATTTACGAGACAGTACCTGTGGGAAATTGCCTTTATACGAGGCCTCCTTTGCTGTCTGGCAGTTGGCGAATGGTCGGCACACTCCCGCCTTTCCTGTATCTACCAGAGTACAGGTATCACCTTCAAACAAACAAGACACCAGGGTTAGATAAAACAACACAACATGACGGTGAAGATTCTACCTACAATCCATAAATAAGTTATGTAAGTGGAATATTTGAGAGTTGATGTTTTCCGGTCTACGGAATGAGATATCTTCAAGAACACTGCCTTTTGCAATGACGGTATTGTGGTGATGCCTAAAAAATCAATGAACCATCGCATCGCCCACTGGATCTGCAATTAATGATGATAAAGTTCTGCGTAACATACCATCAATAACTGTCGACAGAGGACAGCAGACTGACAGAACGGTACCCTCTACATCGCATGTCTGAAAATAAAAACAGTTTTATTTTTGTTTATTTATCAGTGAGGTAAATCATAATACTAATGATTAAGGTACTAAGGTTATTTAAAAAAAAACATCCCAATAAAATTTGTGTTTTATTATTATAATAAATTAATTTTAAGGTGTTAATTCAAAATAATTTAGGAATAAAAATTATTCTTCATGGAGATTTTGTAATTCTAAAGAGAAAAATACACCGAAAATAAAAGATTAGATCTTCTCCGGAAATCAAACCCAAGAGATCACCTTTTAGCGTTTTAGTGAGTTTAACAATAGGCAACATTATCCAGTGCCAGTTGTTTCGTAGAACTGAAAAAATAACGGAGCTTGAAACTTAACTTTGAAATTATATGAATTATTAAAATTACACGAAAGATCTAACTGTTGTTGATGAAAATCTGTTTGATTTACTATCAGTGCACACGATGATCATTTACAGTTCACAGTAATAAATGTGTTTTAAATTTTACACAATTGTTAGACAATCAATCAACATACTTTGATAGCTGTTTATCACCGTTGCGTTAAATTAAAATCGCGTTTATTAGTAAGGAGCTTTTTTTTTTTTTTTACAGTGAATACTGCACAAGAATCTCAACTGCTCCCGTCTGGAGCCAGTGAGACTATGGCATCCCCAATTGGGGTATGTTGTGAGGCTGAAGGTAGCGGGGAGGGGAAGGAGGTGGGGAAGAGGAAGGTTGGAAAGTACCTGGCTATTCAGATCTGGTCACTAAACACGGCTAAAGCCATTTTCAAGCAACGTTTCAATTCTGAATGGTGGTCTTACACCAGGGCGATACTGATAGTATCTTCCACTCTGGAACATGCCGCAAACATACTATATATTATTTTAAATGAATTAATTGTGAAATTACACAAATTAATCAAATAAAATTTATTTGCGCATGCCGGGTTCGAACCCGCGACCTCCGGAATGTGAGTCAAGAGTCTTAGCCACTGGACTACGGAGGTCGTAGGAGGAGCTTACAAAAATCTAAACAACATTGCAGCGATTTTTCTGCATTAATAATATTACGAGTGTTGTTGCGATTTTTCCTGCAGTAGCTAATAATATTAGGAGTGTCAAGTTTCATTATTTGTTGTGTTAATTTTTATTTTCCTGATGGTTGTCTTCTTGATATAATGTTTTATCTTCCGGCCTGCAGGATTAATTTCCCAGGGGTCATAATACTCACAGCCTCATTTCCAAGGTGAGAGGGCAATCTTATTGTTGAATCGAATCGCTTTGGATGACCACGTCAATTTCCAAGCATTGTTTCTATCTATACAGGTAATGAACCTTTGTTTTATATATATATATAATTTTTGTTAAAATTATTCGTTTAATCCTTTAGGTCATGGGCATATTCGAGAAGGTCAAAATATATCCACTTTGATAAAATATGGTCCCAAATGTTATTAATAGAAATAAATATAATGAATAAAATATTTAAATGTACACAGCATAAATTTAAAAAATTAATGGCTCACCTTACATTTTATCAATCTAAAATTATTGACAATGAAAATAAAACACATAAATCTTTTACATGGCAAATGTATTTTACGATACAACAACAATCTTACGTTTTGGTCGTTTCATAAAAAAATAATTAATAAAAAATTCTAGAATTTTATACATCTTTCTCAAACGCTGATTTTATAGAGCTGCATATTTATTTTTTCTACGGCTAAATTCTAGATTTGCATATAAAACGTGGACTTTTCTCTTTCTAATACCGTTAAGATCCTTGACTTTATTTTTCGACTTCATTTTTCTCACCATGGCAGTAAGGGAGCTACAACGATTAATATTGAACCTTCGAGAGCTGGGTCGAATTTTGTCTCCTGTTATTTTACAATGTAAATTTATTTTTTCTTGTTGTCTGCTCGCTCAAACTCCTTATTTTACAAAAGGGATTTGGGGGATTTTTGGAAGAAGCGACCCAAAAGATAATTGATTTCAAACAATTGCAGCATTTCTATCGTAATTATTTTTAGCAGTTAGGTAAATTGCTGTGAGTGTAAACACGGTCAGTGGTTGAGTGGGCATAGCGCTTGGGTCCCACCCGAGCGTCGCGTGTTCGATTCCTCGGCTGGCTAAGTCCTCCATCACAACACAAGCAACATTTTCGGCTTTCTCTGGTGGTAGTAGGAGATTTTCAAACATTGTTGGGTTATTCGTAACCCAGGAATGTTTGCCTTTCTTTTTAAAGAAAAAAAAAAAAATATGTGATTTAACTTAAAGTTAGAAACGGTACCTGTGGCAAAACGCCTTTACTGGCGGCCTTCTTTGCTGTCTGGCAGGTAACAAATGGTCTGCAAACTCCTGCCCTTCCTGTGTCTACCATAGTGCAGTTATCACCTGCAAAAAAACAGACACACCAGAGTCACACAACACAACATGGCGATGAACATCCTATCCGCAATCCAAAAGTGATGTATGTCCGTGGAATATTTGAGGGTTGATGTATGCCGTTCTACTGTGTGAGATATCTTCAAGAATTCCTCGTTATAAAGTTGCAAACTCTTAGCATGTGAATGCATATGAAGTTGGTAAATGAGTGAGAAGAAAACAGATATTTTGTGTGAAATATGGTCTCTCGATGTATTGTGTTTTATTCTATCCTTATGTAATGTTTTTTTGTAAATTGAAAATGCAATTTTTAACGCACCAGATTTAAATGTCCCCCCAAAATGTAAATTTTCCCCCCAAAAAAAAAAAAAAAAAAAGAAGGAAAAACTAAACCCTTTCACACACTTCCCTAAATGATCATCTAGTCAACCCACGCTATGCAATTGCACTATATAAGTATTATAAATACAAGAACAACATGTCAACCTACTAGAGACCAAATGGGAATATAATTCACCGACTCCAGATATTTTCATATCAGAGGGTTCGGCTCTGTGGCATTTCTAATTGAACCTATAAATCCTACCGATCCCTCAATATAAATATTTAAAAAATCCTTTGTAATCCTACATGTATTTAAAATGACTGATTTTTGCATTTTTATATACAAATTCTTTGACAAATCTAATATGCTTAAATTTTGAATCAGATTCCTAGGTATTATGCCAGTGGCCGAAATAACAAATGGCAATATTTTTATAGTCCGAGAATGCCAAATTCTTTTAATCTCATTTCCTAAATCTGTGTATTTTCTTATTTTTTCAGAAATAGTTTTTTGAATATTACAGGAATTTGGAATAGCTACATCAATGATATAAGTTATTTTTTTAATTTTGTCATGTAAAACTATATCAGGTCTATTATGACTAATTGTTCTGTCTGTTAGTATAGTTTTATCATAATATATTTTATAAAATTCATTTTCTAAAAATGAATTTGGTTCATATTCATAATATGGTACTATATTACGGCAGTCAATCAAGTTATGTTTAATTACCAAACTTTGGTGAATTATTTTCAAAACCTGATTGTGCCTAAATGTATACTCGGAAGACGCTAATATAGAACATCCCGATATAATATGTTCTATAGTTTCGGGAAAAGCCAAACATTTTCTACATAAATCATCAATTTGATTTATATCTTTGATTATATGCTTTCTATAATTTTTAGTATTAATGACTCTATCTTGAATGGCAAGCATAAATCCTTCTATTTCTGCGCTCAACTCTCCAATACTCAACCATTTGTTTGACGAAATTTTGTCAACATACGTTTGGTTGAGATAATTGAAGTGTTTTACGTGAATAATTTTATTTGACCAGGAATCTAATAATTCCTGGTTAGTATTTATAAGAATGTTGGCATTCTCGTCATATAAATTTAAAGGTGTAATATTTCTATCTGCCTTGCAAATTATTTTGTGCATTTCTGAGCTATTAGCTTTCCTATGGAAAAAATTTCTAAGCATTTCTACCTGATTGTGTTTCAAAGATGTTATTTTGACTACACCTCTACCTCCTAAATTTCTAGGTAAATTAATTCGTTCTATAGCTGAATTTGGATGATGGCAATTAAATTTTGTTAACGTAGTTCTAATTAATCGTTCTAAACTATCTAAATCTATATTGGACCATTTAATTATGCCAAATGAGTACGTTAGTAAAGGTATTGCCCAAGTATTTATTGCTTTTACTAAATTTTTAGCAGATAGATTGCATTTTAAAATTTTTCTGATCCTAGTTTGAAATTTAATCCTAATATCATTTTTAATACTAGTGTGATCTAATCTATTCGATTGTGGGTATCCTAAATATTTATAAACCTCATCCCCTTTCATACTTTGAATTTTGAAATTTCTAAATATACCCTCGTCTCCATCTACAATTTTGCCTTTCTCTATATGGATAGTTTTACATTTATCTAAACCAAAAGTCATTTTAATATCATCTGAAAAAATTTTAACTACCTTAATCATTTTCTCTAAATTTGATTCAGAATTTGAAAATAATTTTATATCATCCATATATAATAGATGTGAAACTATACCACTCTCTTTTGTATTACCCTTAATTTTTATTCCAAACTTGCTTTTAATTAACATTTTAGAAAGGGGATTCAATGCTAAGCAAAACCAAAGAGGGCTCAATGAGTCTCCTTGAAAAATCCCTCTTTTTATTGAAATACCCGGTACTACTATGTTCTTACCTTTTAAATTAACTAGCAAATCTGTATTCCAATTTATTATTCCAATTACGATTTATTTATTATTATTTATTGATTTATTAGTATCATTTAATTTTTAAACGATTTCGATACATAGATCAAGAAAATAAATCTTGATTCCCCCCATTTCCACCGTAAACTGGAAAGATTTGATAATTTTAATTTCTTTTAGAAAAATATTTAATTGTCAGTGCGTTCTTGTCCAGATAATTAGAATGTCATACACGTACCTACAATAGAAGACAACATTTTGTAATAATTTTATTTTTCGATTGATTCTTCCATGTACTCGAAGAAAAATTCAGCTGACACCGGGGTGATTGAACAGCTTATGGCTTAGCCACTAGGTTGCGTGAAATAGTTATCATTGAATAAAAATAAATTTAGTTCTACACTAACGTTTAGCAGTAGTTATTTATTTCCGTTCGATGAAATTAATATCGTTTTTGACGATTGGCTTTTTAGTTATCAAAGACGAAATAGCAACAAACTTGGGAAACCCATAAAGATTGAATTTTTATTTGTAGACTACCTCCTCTCTCTCCCCCACATGTTGTGTATATAAACTGTAGATTAAGAAAAAAACGTTTGAAGATGGCCTTAACAGGCTAAAACCGGTTACGGTAACAATTTGATTCAAATGGAAATAAGTTTTATTTTATTATATATCTAGTTATAATAGATGTCTACAAGGAATAGAAAGATAAAGTTCTAGGTACCGTACCTTTAATAACTGTCACCGAAGGGCAGCAGACAATCAGAACTCTGTCCTCTAAAGCGCAAATCTGAAAAAAAAATTGGCTTTAGTCTTCGTTGTGATTTTAATAAATAAAGTGACAATATTAACATTAATTTATTGAACACGAAAGAGAAAAGACACATAAAATAAGAGATCAAAACCCCACCGAAAATCGAACTTGGGATCTCTTATGGCTCTGAGAGTAATACTTTATCCTCTGTGCTACTGAAATAACTTTTTTAACTGTCAAATATTTTTACCATTTGATTTTTAACCTAAATGCTTCTATTAATATCTATATCAATGTATCATTAGTGAGCACGATGATATGATTAACATTTAACAGAGCCAGTGTTTTGTCTGTACAGTTCGGCCCAGCGCAAACGTCAGATTTTTTCATCGATTGTCGGATCAGATAAAATTCGATTGGACGGCGGGCGCGGAAAGGCGTGGCCAATTTTCATTACTCCACGCGGCCGTCAAATCCTGTCCGACAATGGGCGTGGCCCCGGTATTTTAAACAATCGGGTTCGAATCGATTTTTGTCTGATCCGACTCTTATCTGACGTGTGCGGCCTGCCTTAAACAGATCTCGAATCTAAACTGCATATAAGCGATTTCGGTTTTGCTATAGTGCTTATAATAAAGATTATGACAATAATTATTTTAGATGTTTACGGCCAAGAGTATGGAAGTGATTTATTATTGGGGTATTATGCCGTGTTGCGCTACTACCTCCTTTAACCAATGTTTCGGACAGCGTTACAGTTTCCAAAATATTGGCTAAAAAAGAGGTGCGCAATACCAAAACCCCAAAAATATATCTTGCTTATTACAAAAAGAGGTAGTGCAATGTAATACAAATACAATAATAATTCAGTATTACCCTGGTGTAAGACCACCATTCAGAATTGAAACGTTGCTTGAAATGGCTTTAGCCGTGTTTGATGACCAGATCTGAATAGCCAGGCACTTCTCAACCTTCCTCTTCCCCATCTCCTTCCCCTCCCCACTACCTTCAGCCTCATAAAACACACCAATTGGGGATGCCATATTCCGACTGGCTCCAAACGGGAGAAGTTGGGACTCTTATGCGGTACTCATATAAAAAAAAATATACTCCATATTTCGAAAAAACAAAAAAAAAAATCTGACAAACAAAAAGAAAAAGTTACAAAATTACAATACGTACATAAAATAAAAATGGATAAGCATTAAAAAGTGAAACCAAAACTTATTTAACACAAACATGTATGTAAGCAGCCTATTATGAAGTATGTTAGACTTCTCTCATCTCCAAAGGGCCATCAGGGGGGACTCCACCCAGGAAACCATGGCAATGCTGATTGTATTCTTTGATTGTGCCATAATCTGCCTACACCTTGGCTGAAAAGTGATCTGAAAGTATGCTCTGAAAGTGGAGTGTGCAAATGTGCAAAAACCATTGTTGCAAGTGTCTTTTAGCTTATTCCATTGGGATGCAGTGTAATCAATCCAAAGTTCTGAGATATCCAGCGTGGTTTACAATACATTGAATAGTATTCTTTTTATGTTGGGACTTCAAAAGTAAAATCGCCTTGACAACTTACCTGCTCTAAAGAAAACTCTTATTTTTCTATATATGTCCTCGATGACTTTCAGGTCGTCTGTGACAATATGTCACATATACTTCACGATTCAACTATCAACTTTTTTTTTCTTTCCTTCTAGCCATGCTAAGGGTGTTTCCACGATTTTGTTTTTACATTTGAAAACAACAACGATTGATTTGGATGTATTATATGGAAGGGAATGATTTACAAAAATTACAAGGATATAACAGTACCTGTGGGGAAATGCCTTTGTGGGCGGCTTCCTTTGCTATTTGGCAGTTGGCGAATGGTTTGCACACTCCCGTTCTTCCTGTGTCCACCATCTTACAGTTATCACCTTCAAACAAACAAGCGCTCCAGCGTTACACAACACAACACAACGATGAAAATTCTACTCACAATCCAGTAATAATGTGCGTCAGTGGAATATTTGAAGGCTGATGTTTGCCGGTCTGCAGTATGAGGTATCTTTAAGAAATTCTAGTGATAAAGTTGCAAACACCGTTGCATGAGCCGTTGGTATTCTACATCAACGACTCCTGTCATTTTTTAAAATATACAACAGTTTGGTTATGATCAGGATGCTTATACAACAAACTTACCTTATTGAATTTGTAATGATTAATTAATGGTGGAAATACCTTCAATAACCCTCTCACAGCAGACAATCGGAACAGAGCCATCTAGAGCGCAAATCTGAAAATAAAAACAAAGTAAGATAAACAATAAAAGTTAAAGTTAAACTTTATCACATTTATATTGTGATGAAGAAACCATTAGTTGTGTTTGTTTGTTTATAGTTTATGAAAAATAATATTGTGGACAAAGCCTCGATAAAATTGAATAGTTATTCATTAAATAAATTTATTTGCTTTATTGTGATTATTTGAACGGTGAACTATTAGTGATATTTAAATAATATTAAAAAAGAAGAAAAACATGCAGTGGTTACTATAAAAGTGAAGATCCGGCTTTACCTGTGGAGTTATTCCCTTCAGAGCTGCCTCCACGGCGACGGGGCATTTTGATAAACGAAGGCACTTGCCTGCCCGCCCTGTTTCAACTAGCGTGCATTGATCACCTGCAAAAGCAGCACAACCGTTATACAAGAAGAAAGAATGGTGAATTATTAAAAGAATGATGATTAAGTTCTGGGTACTATACCTTCAGCTACTGTCACCAGTGGGCAACAAACAACCTGAATATTGTCTTCTAAAGCACAAACCTGAAAAAAATAATAGGCTTTGTCTTCATTGCGATTTTAATAATTAGATCAGAAGGTTGCGTGTTCAAATCACGTCGGGGTCACCACTTTGGGGGTTATGTGTGTATTGTGTAAGTGTGTAGATGGCAAAGCGAATAAGTAAGACGATTCAATACTTACAAGTTTATTAACACTATTTACAGACACATAAATCTCCAATTTAAATATATGCAATAATAAAGTAATGTGAAGGGCGAACAAATATTTAAGACCAGCTATTCCTGACCGAGAGTTAAAGCAGAATGAGCGGCACATTTTTGATGCGTCGCGGAGAAAGTTCTTGTGATTTGAAAGTGGATTGGATTGGTTTCTCGGGGACCAATCAAATAGCCAGCCAACTGCGATTCCGTGTCCTTTGTTCGACCTCCACAAATGAAACAATGCCATTAAGGTACGTTTTAAGATTTTCATGGCCGAAAGCATTTTCGTTATTTGTTTTTGGGGTGTTATGCCATGTTGCGCAACATCCTTCTTTAGCCCACGTTTCGGACATTGTTGCAGTGTCCATCATCAGGGCAGATCCGGTAGATGTGTAATTTTTAGTGGTGAAGTGTATGCTTATTTACTTCGAAGCGATACCGTATCGCCAGCTCCACTAACTTTCACCGGTACAAAATAATCGTGACAAGCAGTCAAGCGTCATTGCCACGGAACGGAATAGAAAGTTCACTAAAACGTGGTATTTATGCTAGCCAGGGGCAAGTCCGTTTGCGAGTTGTCGACGGAAGTGGCTCCATCTCTTAACGAATTCTAAAATTAGAAATCATAATGGTAAGAATTTTAGTTTTGGAATTTAATAATAATAATGACTTATTGTCTTCATTTCTTAGTAACAGTAGAGATAATGATATCCTCACTGGGATCTCCAATGGATTAGAATGATCTGGGATTACAATGGTTAAAGCGCATTTAGTCAATATAAAGGTATAAAACAACATGGTTTACCACGAGCTGGCATTACCATATACTTAGACATGGTTTTTTGCATTTAGCTTTGGTGTAGCCGTCAATTACCGGATACCAAGAGCTATTAAGCTTTGCTCCGTCGTCTCTATTAATTTTATTTTTATTTATTTATTTCATTATTTTCATACTACATTTGGTTATAATAATGGCATATTGCCCATCTCACTAGGTGTCAAACGCCTGTGTTGAGATGGCAATTTTCAGAATGGTTATCTATGATTTTGTTTAAGTAATATTATGAAAAGTGTTGTGAAAGTGACAGGTTGATATAAAATCTTTTTTTCTTTAAATATACAATTCAAGTATGTTATATACATATAGAAGATTGCAGTAGGTACATGGTTACATATATACACACAGTAGGTTTAAAGGTAAGTATGTTATTAAATACTCGTGATGGAAATATTTATTTGAGGTGATAAATGATTTTACTTTTAACTCTTGACAGGCCAAGATGCCAAACAGGACGTCCGTAACCATGGGGGTCGGCTGATGACCCCATTTTTTTTTTTTTTTTTAACTTTTAAACCAAAGAAAACACTTATTCTTTTTTTGATATATTTTTTTTTGTTATTTATGTTTTTGCAGGGAATATTACCTACCTATATTTGACAAAATATTTTTTCCTGCGATCAACGATTTTTTCACATTTTTTTTTAAATGGCATATTATGTATTAATCCTTTACGCAGGAATACCTAAAATACTAAAAATATATTTCATGTATTTAAGTAGATATAAGAAGGATAGTTATTTTGGGGTCTACCTTCGGCCCCAGTTGGCTGCGGAAGGGTTAAACGCATTTTTGGATTGCGTATTTCTTATTTCAGGAGGTAGAGAATTGAACAGCTTTGATGCACTATATTTTAAACTTCTTTGCCCATAAGAGAGTTGACAAACTGGGATGTTAAGTGCGCCTTCAATTTAGACGTTTCATGTCGGACGGCTGCAGTTCCGAAGTAGTGCATTTGTCGTACGGCGCACGGACGGTCATTTGTTTTCATACAAAATGCACCGTGCGGCAACAGTGCGGCGTCGGTACCGAGAACGCTCGACAACAGGACGGCAAAGTTTCAAGCTCCACGTGTTCATTTCGCTGTTGAATAGTGCGGTGACAAGACGTGAGAGCTGAGAGCTGAGGGCTGAGAGCTAAGAGCTGAGAGCTGAGAGCTAACTTCATCGAATTTTCAAGTTTACTGTTTGCTTAAAATGGATGATATAAACGTGGAAGAATTTATAAATGAAATTGAAATACGACCTGCTATATGGAACTCCAAAAGCGACAAACACAGTAATCGCACGGAAACAAAAATGCTTAGGAAGGCATCTGTGAAAAATTTATAGAGGATTTTAAAAATAAAACTACTGGTGAAAAAAACTCACCAGGTAACTATTTATTTAAATCAAATATTATTATATAATGAAAAATATATAACTTTGTTTACACCATATTTTTAATAATCAATCCACATGTTTCGATAACAATGTTACCTTTATCAGGGACGATGTTAATTTAAAAAATAAATGACAAACAAGTAAAGACAAATAAGAATAAATTAGAGCATAGACAAAAATATTAAAAAGGAGACGCGATTAATTAACAAAATAAATAATTGTAATTATTAATAAGAACATAAATTTAAGAGATGGCTATTTTAAAAAAATGTTTGGTTATTTATAATATTTAATTTACTATTAACGCTTTTTCTAATTTCTAAAATTTCTAAATTATCTAATTGTATGCCCGTAGTGTAAGTACGTAAAATTTTAAGACCTTTATTAATATCAAAAGAATGACTTGTTTCCAAAATATGGTTGGCAAATTCAGAATAATAATTATTATTTAAACATCTTATATGTTCAAAATTAATTTAAAACATCAAACGACCCACGTCTAAACATCACTAGCATACAAACGCACGGCAATCAGAAACGCTTTCAATTTAGGCGTTTGGTATCGGACTGCTACCGTACTGCAGCGGCACGGCAGCAGCACGGCAGCGGGTTATAACCAGTGGCAAAGTAAACGTACGGCAGCAGTCCGACCAAGTCCGACACGAAACGTCTAAATTGAAAGAGCCCTAAAAGATTTTATATTTGACTCTGATAATGCTCTAGTGCTTATTCGTTCTTCAAACATGTGTGTATTTTTAAATTGATGAAGCAGGATATTTTTTTAATACAATTTTTGCAGGTTAGGAACATTTAGTGTCTTAAAAATAAAATCAGTGCTCGTTCTTAACGGGACTTTAAGAAAAAACTTCAAAATTAGTTTTTGAATCTTTACTAAAGGCTCCAGGCAAGCATTTGTGGCACTTCCCCAGCTGATAATACCATATTCAAGTGATGATTGTTGCATTATAATATGCGAGCCTGAGGTGTGTAAATAACCCCAGACCCTCTGGGCTTAATACCCAAGAAATTATGATTGTGAAAAAGAAACTACTTGCGCGAACTAATATCACAAAGGATGGCACAAAAGAGAAACTCCAGGGAATGACAAATCCACCAACCTTGTTTTTGCTTATCTTGATGTGTGGAGGCCTCCTTTGTCATCAAACCAACAATTAGATGCAGTAAAAGAAATCCTTATGTAATGCAGCCAATGTAATCCTTATGTAATGCAGTAATCAAAGTTCCTTTTCAAACAATGAAGAAAATTTTCCAACAAAACAGACAGTGTCAGTTCTTTTCTTGTTTTAGAATTTATTTTGAAAATCAATCCATTTCGATGTCTTTGTCAATTCCAAGGAGTAAAGTAAAGTAAGTACCATGCTTGTGATATATATTTATTTAAATATCGAACAAACAAAAAAAAAACATATTGCAATGCGTAACCATGCTCCCCGCCTTGGAAGTTCACGGAACTTTCAAAAACAAAACAAAGTTTAAATTAAACTTATTAAGGATAAAATCACTAAGTTGAAAAATGTTTAAAAATAAAATAAAAATCATGTTGCTAAGTCAACTAGGTGTTAAATAAAGAATATCATGTTGCTAAGTCAACTAAGTGTTAAATACAGAATGTCATGGTTAAGTCCGAAAGAATTAAATTATGATAAGTTATTAACATAAAATAAAATAAAGATAAAATTATTGCGTTGGGATGGGATATAATTTAACGACAGGACGTTTAAAAAATCCGTATCTGGTCTTTACCGTCGCAACTCGAATTATATTATCAGTACCAGGATGAACGTCCGTGATTACGCCCAAAGGCCAATTTAACGGAGGCGAATCCTCCTGTCCCACAAGTACGACAGTTCCAACCTTAATAGGATGGTCAGTCGTAGTCCACTTCTGCCTGACTTGCAACGTGTGCAGATATTCCAAACGCCACTTTTTCCAGAAGGATTGAACCATGCCATCTAATAACTGCTTGCGCTGAGCAAAGTTTGTTTTAGCGTCTGTCAAAACAGAAGCAGGTAAGTACTGTAAAGGTGTCGACATTAGAAAATGCGCAGGAGTAATCACTTCCGGATAGGGTTCGGAAGACACGACTGTGAGTGGGCGCGAGTTCATCAAACACTCTATTTGAACCAGAACGGTCTGTAGTTCTTCATAAGTGAGGAGCTGAGTTCCGATCACACGGTACAAATGAGTCTTCATACTCTTTACGTTTGACTCCCATATACCCCCGAAATGAGGCGCACGTGGGGGAATCATTTTCCACTCAACCCGGCGATTAGCGAGTTCGCGCTTTAAAGCGGGCTCAAATTCTGACTCAACTAAAAACTTATGGAGATCATCTAATTGTGCCTTTGCACCAATAAAATTGGTGCCATTATCTGAATACAAGCATGACACAGGGCCACGCCGAGAAATAAAACGGCTGAAAGCAGCCAGGAAAGCATTTGAAGTTAGGTCAGAGACCAACTCAATATGAATGGCCTTAGTTACCAGACATACGAAAAGACAGATATATGCCTTTTGTGAATGATGTCCTCTCCGACGAGCAAGCGTGATACGGAGGGGACCTGCGTAATCTACACCGGTATGAACGAAAGCCTTTGCTTCTACAATACGATATGAAGGTAAATCCGCCATCTTCGGTGTAGGATGCGACGGATTTGAGCGGAAGCAGCAATTGCATTTCCGCACTTTTGCCCTAATAACAGTCCTGGCATCTAATATCCAATAGCGCTGCCGTAAGATGGACATAAGGAGTCCAGGGCCTGTATGACAGTTCATGACATGGAAATGATCGATGATAAGATCCACAACACAGTCATGTTTAGGTAGTAATACCGGATGTTTAACCTCAAATGGTAAGTCCGATTTAGAAAGCCGCCCCCCAATACGTAATAAATTATCCTCATCGAGAAAAACTGATAAATTCCGAAGCTTCTTTGAAGGCAATTTGCTTTTCTGGAGTGCAGCAATATCTTCTTCAAAATGAATACTCTGCACAGAACGAATCACAGCCTTTTCAGCAGTCATAAGATTATTGACCGTTCCAGAAGAAGGTGATACCCTTTTTACGAATTGGAGAACATAAACGACAATCCTTAAAAGTTTATCCCATGTGGAAATGCGCTGAGCAAGTTCACTCAGGACCGATTGTTCACGTTGAACTATTGCAGTGAGCACATTAGTTTTGTGCTCAGGCATTTCACCAGTATTTGTGAAATGAAAAGGTTTTATTGGCCATTCCAAAGGTGTGCTGCGAATCCATGATGGGCCGTTCCACCATAGTTCGTGTGAAACGAGTTGGGAAGGAAGCACTCCACGTGAAAGGCAGTCACTAGGATTTTCGCTACCGGCGACATGATAGAAGTTCTCAGGAGACAAATTCTCCTGACATTGAGCCACGCGATTACTAACAAACACCGACCATCGATGCGGTGAAGAATGTATCCACGAGAGCGCAATGGTCGAATCTGAAAACGCATATATCCCGGCAATAAGAAGACGCGAACGATAATTGTCTTGAACCGTCCGTATTAGTTTGGACATCAAGACCGCGGCACATAGCTCCAAACGAGCGAGTGTTGTCACTTTGGTGGGAGAGACCTTTGATTTTGCATACAACAATCTCACGGTAATATTCCCAGACGGATCAGTTGTGTGTAAATATATCACACAGCCATAACCATTCAGGCTCGCATCGCAGAAAGCGACAATGAGCACTGTATTGCCCTGTAGGACACCAACATGACGTGGGATTTTTATCGTAGAAATTAAAGGAAATTCCTGTGTGAGTGCCGAGAACCTTTGAATAACGCTCTCATGGGGGGTATCATCCCAACCAATGTTGCACAGCCATAGCTCCTTAATAAGCAATTTAGCGTACAGAATGATGGGAGCGACCAAGCCAAGGACATCGAATAAGCGGGCGACTATAGAGAGTATGTTCCGCTTTGTACACTTCTCCTGAACATAAGAAGTCGTAAAGAAGAAGCTGTCATCAACTGGTTCCCACGAGAGGCCTAACACCTTAGAGGCATTGTTAGAACCAACAGTGAAATCCACCGCACTGCGGTGAGAATCTGGAAGGTTTTCAAGTACAACTTGAGAATTACTAGTCCATTTGACCAAATCAAAGGCACCGGACTTGAATAACGAGATTAATTCTCGAGAAAGACGTATGGCGCTGGACTCATCTGCAATAGAATAGACCAGGTCGTCCATATACAACTTGGATTCTGCCACATTGGCAGCATCCGGGAAATGTGGTCTCATATCTTGGGCTAACTGACGAACAGTCCTCATTGCTAAGTATGGACTTGCCGTTAGTCCGAAAGGGACCCGATTAAATTGAAAAGTCCGTATGAGATCGTTGTTGGAGAATCGAAATAAGATTCTTAGATATCTACGATGCTTGATAGGAACTTCAATCTGTAAATACATTTGCTTTATGTCCGCAGTCATAGCGATGGGAAAAAGACGAAAGTCAAGCAAAAGCAAAAACAAATCAGCTTGCAAATTGGGACCAGTATGCAAGACGTCATTTAATGACAGCCCTGAATGAGTCATGGCGCTAGCGTCGAGCACAATCCGAGGCATAGGTTTGTCCGGACGATTGACGGCATGATGCGGGATGTAATATCCATCATCTGTAATTTCAGACTCTTTGACTTCTGACAAATAATTGCTGTCAATATATTCACCGATAACTTTGTTATAATTCTCCTGTAAAGAAGGTGATTGTTTAAATTTTCGTTCCAAGGCCATAAATCGGCGCTGGGCGGTAGTAAGAGAATTACCCAATTGTTTTGGGTCTTTGCAGAAAGGTAAAGCAACAGAATACCTTCCATTGACAGCGCGAGCGATAGATGAAGTAAACAGATTCTCACATTCCGTCTCCTCCGGACTTAAAAATTGCATGTTAGGGATTTCTTCTAACTGCCAAAATTTTTGGACTAAATCATTGAGTGCAAGTGCGGAAAATGAAGTACTTTTATTAAGCACATTATCAGGGTAGTCGCCCATTAGCACGAAACCAAACGCGGTCGATAATGCGGGGGGTGCACTAGTCCCTGATTCAATCCTGTCCCCTAAATAGATATGTGGAAATAATTGTGCCCCTAAGACAACATCTATGTTTCCGGGAATGTTCCACGTTAAATCAGCGAGGGGTATGCCCTCTAAGTACCTCATATCAACCTTTGCTATGTAGTGATTAGGTAACTTGTCGGTAATGCACTCGACAACGAGCGCAAATATGTTATATTTATTATTTAGGTATACGCGAGACTCAATGTCCAAATAAACGTAACCAAGAATTTGTCGTGATGCTGAACCAATTCCTTTAACAAAAGAATTACTCAAAGGAATTATTGGCAAATTCAGCGCCTTGCAACAATCGACCGTGATCAAATGATTTTGTGAGCCATTATCAATTAGACACCGAACAATAATTTTATTTCCATTTTTAAGTTTTGCATACACTTGAGCAGTTGATAGTAAAATTGTAGTATTAGGAGCTACTTTAGCTGACAATGAACACGAAGAGTTAACGTGCGAGGGCTCCTCTAGCTTCGCATTGCAATTGCACGAAATATTGACGTTGGATGGCCCTGGCAAAGGAGGCGTAGATGACTCGTCACTGGTAGGTATTTGAGCCGTATGTACGTGAGTATTGGTTTTAACTCTACTACTACTCTCGAAGTGTAGGAATGTATGGTGACGTTTTTTGCATACCTCGCAAACAACCGACGATTTGCACGAATTGATTGTATGCAACCCGCTGAGACAGTTCACACAGGCATGTTTTGATTTAATGAATTCAAATCGGGCCTGTGGCGAACTCAAACCTTTAAACTGTGAGCAAACATTAATTGAATGACCAGTTTTATTGCAATAAATACAAACTTTCGCGGGCGAAGCCGGAACATGGATACTCTCGTTGCTCGCGACGAACGTTTTGTAATTATTTGCACGTGATGAAGAGGTAGGCGCCTTATTTATAACACCGTGATTATTGCTTGTCCGTTCTAATATTTTTACTTGATCTTTCACAAATGAGATCAACTCATTGTATGCAGGAATTTCTTGAGTTCTAACTGACATTTCAAAATTTTGTGACGTTTGGGAATCAATTTTCCTTAACGCACAGTGTAATAATATGAAGTCAGTTAAATCTTCAATATCTAACTGTTTTAACGCCAAAACAGACGAAGAATACCTTTCAACAAATGAATCAAGACTAACAGATGTATTTGTGCAACCCTTTATGTCAAGAATATTATTCAAATAATATGTGCCTAGTGCACGTTTATCTTGATATTTCGAAACCAACGAACCCCATATAATCTTGTACGTCTCTCCGGTAGGTATAATACCCGCGGTAATCTGCAACGCGCTATGCGTTAATTTACCTACCAAATACTGCACACGTTGAGAATCATTCAGCTGTGTATTATTATGGATGTTCGATTTGAATGACTCATAAAATTTTGCCCAGGTATCCATTTTACCGTTGAAGGAGGGAAGTTCTATAGAGGGAAGTTTGATGACTGGTACGCGAGAATCACGGACGTTATTCTGTGACGTTGTTGTTGCATTTTGAATTTTGTCACGTACGCGTTTCACACTACCAAACAAATCCTCAAAAGCATCCAATTGTTGATAATCCGGTTCAAATGTCGGGTTTGAAATCAATTGGATATTATTAATATCATCAATAACATTTTCAAACTGCTCCCGCATCTCTTCAATTCTTTCTGACTTAGACAAGAAGTTTTCATTCTGCCTTGATTCAAAGGTGGAAATGTTTTTAGCCAAATTAAACAAATCGTTTAACTGGGAAAAAAGCCTCTCCTTTTTTGCTGTCAAAATGATCAACTTTCTATCGGTTTGGTCACTCGACTCTTCCGTAATGAAGGGCATTTTAAATAAAAATAATTTTTAAATGTTCGTCACTAAATTTTCACAAAACTACCTATAAGGTATTTCGTAAATTACCAAAGAATACGTAATCACAAACCTTTATTTGAGTAATTATGAAATTAAGCAACCAATAAAGATTTTGTAGGTTCTATTTCAAATTTACCAAAAAAATACGTAAATTGACGCTAAATAATTCTATAAGAGGTAGGTATTTCAAGAATATTACCAAAAAATTACGTAAATCTGAAACCTTTCTTATAAAATTAACCTTGCTAGAACAAATCTGGCGATCGAAGGACCATAATTATGCATTATAATATGCGAGCCTGAGGTGGGTAAATAACCCCAGACCCTCTGGGCTTAATACCCAAGAAATTATGATTGTGAAAAAGAAACTACTTGCGCGAACTAATATCACAAAGGATGGCACAAAAGAGAAACTCCAGGGAATGACAAATCCACCAACCTTGTTTTTGCTTATCTTGATGTGTGGAGGCCTCCTTTGTCATCAAACCAACAATTAGATGCAGTAAAAGAAATCCTTATGTAATGCAGCCAATGTAATCCTTATGTAATGCAGTAATCAAAGTTCCTTTTCAAACAATGAAGAAAATTTTCCAACAAAACAGACAGTGTCAGTTCTTTTCTTGTTTTAGAATTTATTTTGAAAATCAATCCATTTCGATGTCTTTGTCAATTCCAAGGAGTAAAGTAAAGTAAGTACCATGCTTGTGATATATATTTATTTAAATATCGAACAAACAAAAAAAAACATATTGCAATGCGTAACCAATTGTATAAGAGCACAGTAAACTTGTTTCAGTTGTTTTCTATTTAATGTATCTCTAACATTTTTAAAGAACTAGACGAGTTTCCTCAGTTTTGTAGTTAGGTTTGTAACATGTACGTTCCATTTAAGAAGATCATCTATTTGAATATCATGATATTTAATACTGTCAACTCTTCTTATAGAAGGACAGGTACATGGAGTTAATAGGAGGTTACAGCTGTGAAGTTTAAGGCTTTATTGTGAAGGCTAGAGCTTATTTGATATTCGAAATGTTAGGAATTTGGTTTTGTCTGTATTCAGGGTTAGTATGTGAGCATTAAGCCAATCTTTAGCAATACAAAAGCTATTTTCTGCCATTTTAAAGACTTCATCCCAAGATTTGGCGTAAAACGGTAAAACCGTATCATCAGCAAAAGTTGTGATTTGTCCATAAATTTGTAGATTACATAGATCATTAATATAAATATAAACTTATCATCTATATCCTTTGCAGTTTCAATCGGGTAGTCATTTGAATTTTCACACATTCCAGAGATTTCAATTTGGTTATTTAAGGTATTTTGCTCTAGCTCAAATTCATTCTAGACAGGTCTTTTTTAATTTTTTCAACTTTTATTTTAATTCCCGCCAATTCGTTTAATTTTGTTAGTATTTCATCATATTTTTCGGAAATTTTTTTCATCATGTATTTCGGCTGTCTCTAATTCAATCTTTTTAAATCAGAAAATTTACTAACAATATCTAGTCAAAAAAAATCTGATTATTATCGACTGATTGGGAACTAGGAGTTGTTTTTGGTTTGGATCGAGTGTTTTCTTGAGGCATTTTTATACATTGTTCAATAATGCCCAACAACAAATTTTGATAATCGCAATGTAAATATTATTGTTGGTGGTGCTCAAAAAGATATTTTCACTTTATGATCAATGTAAACAATTCAGCAATTATTTATGCAAATCAGTGTGCTCTGTGTAACTGTTTATCAATGTGATTATATTTATGTTGTAATTATTTATCTTCTTTTCATCGACACTTTAAGCGTATGGTAAAGTTTGTGAGATTAAAAACAACACTTTTGTAACGAATTGCCAACATTTAGTATAATCAATATCGTGGTAAATATTTATTACCCTTTAAGTAAACACTTTACTCGTCTTAGCGACTCGGTTTTCTTGAATAAGCACGGAACTGTCAAAGCGGGAGCTGTCAAAACAAGTTAACAACATAGACAACCATAGATGTTGAATATGATATTAATATTTGAAGGATTTTTACAGATTTCAGTTGCCTCCATAATCAGGCGTGCTCTATAAGTTTTGGGTCTTCCCAGGACCTCAAGAACAAATCCAAGTAATGGCCGGTTTCGATTAAGTGCTCAGCGATTGCCGATTTATCAGGATGGCCGAGTTTACAAGCACGAAAGTGTTCTGCTATCGTTTTGGAGATCGTCCGTTCTGTCTGGCCTACATAAACCTTGTCACATTCGGAACAGCTGAGTTTATATACTCCATCTGCTTCCAGAGGAAACTTAGTCTTTGCAGACCTCAGTAGGTCTTGAATTTTAGTTGTGGCACCGAAGACAGTCTTGATGCTATCTTTTCTCAACAGTCTAGCATTTCTGTCTGTCACATTGTGAACGTAAGGCAGGAAAGCGCAGCTTTTTAACTCTTGTTTAGCTCTGTCTTCGTTTGGTGTGTGTCTCGGGAGAGGGGGGAGGGAATGAAGGGGAAAGGGGGAGGATGGAGGAGGGTGTCGGGAGGGATAGGGGGTGGGGAAAAGGGGTTGATGGGGGAGTGGTGAGGGGGAGTGGGTTGATGGGGGGAGTGGAGTGGAGAGAGGGAAGGTGGAGTAGGAATTCCCTAATACCATGCGAGCGAAGCCGCGGAAAAAAGCTAGTAATTATATATTAATAAAGTTTTTTTTTTTAATGTATGATTATTATATGAAAATATTCTACGATTCTTTTGAATGCGAATCCAACTCTTTCTTTATTATTTGTTATAAATATCAATAATTTAATCTTTTATGCTGCAAATTTCGTAATTCGTGGGAAAAACGGAAGCACATTATGAGTGTAATACTACTTATTAAAGCTGGGAACTCGCAAACAGATTCACTCTTAATTAAAACCAGAATTGTGCTCCGAATGTAAAGACTGAATTTCAGTTTTATATTCATCTGCTGATACATTTCGAAGGAGACCATTATTTTATTTGAAGTGCAGTTATAAAATTCTAGTTGAAGATTTGGAATACGCTGCCAGAATCAAATAAAAACCATTTTCATTTTCTGAGTGTAGTTTTAATTCACAGCATACAAACTGGTTTTGTGTTCAGAATCCAATGATAAATTAAAAATAACGACTTGCAGATTCATCGTCTACCGAGTGAAGCTTAACATTTGAGTTGCATATACCAAGTGTTACAAAATTCTGAGAAATTGATTGATTGATTGTTTCGTGTGTAACTATTATTTGGAGAATCAATCATAAGTTTAAACCTGCCTCGCGTTCTGAACACTCTGAACAGTTCCAGATGTGAAATCCTTTTACATGGATACCATTCTCGATTTCCGACAGCAGTCCATTTACACCCTCCCCCCTCCCCCCTCGCCCCGCTGGCGCTCAGTACCCAAATAAGGGGGTGGTTTTTTTTTTTTTACATTAACTCCACACAGGAGGCCCTGAGGAAAATAATTTCCCTCAGGGCCTATGTCATCTGGGATGCTGTGTGGAGGGTCTTTTTAAGGAGGAAGGAATGAACATTGGTCTTGAAGAGACCCATGTTGTAGGAAGGAGGAAACACAGAGGCCTGTAAATCATTCCACAGCCGAGCTGTTGAACACAAGAACGAGTCGAAGAAACGACCCGTTCTCATGTGACAAATGTCAACTGTGTACAAATGTTGGGCACGCGTTTGGCGTGTTTCCCGACTATGCACCGGTGCCGAAGGGATCAATGATGCTAGTTCCTCGGAGCATCTTCCATTGTAATACCGGTAGAACAAGGATAGCATTCCCACCCGACGCCTGTGCTTTAAAGATTGCAATCCGTCTGTTAAGATGGGAGAATCTATCAAACGGACCGCCCGTTTCTGCACAGAGTCGAGGGTATTTTTCAGGTATTTTGGAGCTCCAGACCAGAGGTGGCTGCCAAATTTAACCGTGGGGCGCACTTGCGATTTGTACAGGGTTAGCAGTTGTGTACTATTAAAGTATCTGCGGGCCCTGTACAGTACGCCCAGTTTTTGGGAGGCTAACTTTACTCTGGCTTCGATGGAGCCCCCATACCTGAGCTGGTCACTTAGGGTTACACCAAGCATATCAATGGAGGGCCTGTTCGGAAGATTGCTTCCGTTGAAAGAGACTAGATTTTCATTGCGATCCCTTTTAGACGTAATCAGACAAGATTGGGTCTTTGAAACATTAAATTCAACGAGATTATTTCAACAAACATTATAACAACAACAGAAAACACTCTCGAGGTAACCGTCCATTCTTTGCTTCAAAGCCTTACGAGCTGTTGGAGTTTGTGAGCCCTTTGGGGGCTTGTCAAACAAAAAGCTATCATGAACTGTACTGTCATCCGCGTAACAATGAATTGGTGCACATGACAAAAGGTCGTTGATGTGCAACAAAAACAGTCGGAGACAGAACCGATCCCTGTGGGACGCCAGCATTTATCGAGTGTGAGGAAGAGGTCTAACCATCGACTAACGTCTGAATCGACCTCTCTCTCAAGAAGTCAGCAATCCACGTACACAAGGATGCGGGAAGTCCGTAAGAATGCAGTTTGTTGACAAGTCCTCGGTGCCAAACCCGGTCAAAGGCCTTGGATATGTCCAGTGCAACCGTTTGGGTCTCACCGAAACGTTCCAGGCATCGCCCCCAAACATGCGTCACATACGCGAGAAGATCACCGCACGAGCGGTTCCGCCGGAATCCGTATTGACGGTCCTTAATAATTTTGTTCTTCTCGAGGTATGTGAGCAGTTTGTCGTTGATCACACGTTCCATCACCTTAGACAGAACTGATGTGATCGCTATGGGGCGGTAGCTGGCCGGGTTGGAGCGGTCACCTTTCTTTGCAATAGGATGGATAACCGCTTTTTTCCAACCAGAGGGCACAGAGCCAGTCTTCAGGGACAGTTTAAAAAGCTTCGTCAAAATTGGAGCTATTTCTGCAGCGCACCTTTGCAGTACCAGGGCAGGTATTCCGTCAGGCCCACTAGCTTTATTAACATCAAGCCCTCGTAAAACATGGAGTACTTCCCGATGCCGGATCCTCAGCTTTTTCATATGAAAACCGCAGTGAGGAACCGACGTCGGGACAGTACCTTGGTCATCGAGGGTTGAGTTATCCGCAAACATTTTACCTAGTAAGTTAGCCTTTTCGGTGGCGGTGTTTGCTAGTGAGCCGTCAGGTCTGGTAAGAGGTGGCAGACTGGATTTGCAGAAAGTGCGACCTATTGAGCCCGCAAGCGACCAGAATTGCCTGCTGCCATGCGGGTATGCAGTCAGCTTTCTGCTGATCTGCTGGTCGTGCTCGAATTTCGACCTATTTATGATTCTCTTGGTTTCCTTTGCCATTTTGTTGTAAGCTGTTCTGTCTTCGGATGTTCTAGATGTGTTGTAGGCTCGGTAAGCCGCGTTTTTTCGTCGCACTGCTTCAGCGCATTGTCGACTGAACCACGGCTTTGAGCCTACACCAGTTTCCTTAACAGTAGATTGGATGAAGCCATCCATCGCGGATGTGATGACCTCACCAATTTCCTGGGCACATCTTGAGGGATCCGAAGTCCGAAAACAGACAGCTGACCACGGAAAAGCATTAAAATGTGCCCGCAGACCGAACCAATCTGTTGACCTATAGTGCCACACTTTTCTCTTCAGCCTCTCGTTTGGTGGTCTGAAGTTTACAGGGATTGATGTCGTCACCAGGCAGTGGTCGGACGATCCTAAAGGCGCTGTGACTTCAATACTGTAACCGTGTGGCACAGTAGTTAAAAAAAGGGTCTAACAGATTGGAACGGTGAGTCTGGACATCAGGAACCCTTGTAGGCTCCTGAACCATTTGCTCCAATCCGTAGCAAAGGGCAAAGGATTCCGCTTGGCGTCCAGCCGAGTCTGTTGATCCTGAGAACTTCAACCAAGGTTCGTTATGAACATTGAAGTCCCCCAGGACCACAAACTCTGCCATAGGGTAGCGAGGCAAGAGGTCATCAATAGTGTCGCTTAAATGTTTGAAGAGCTCGGACGTGTCTGATTCGCTAAGGTTCGGTGAGCGGTATAAACACGCGTAGAATCTTACCGTACTGGCAAGATTGACGCTTACCCGCAGTACGTCGAATCTGGAGTTTTCCAGATTCAACAGTCGCACACAGTTGACGTCAGCTCGACTATAGAGATAGACACCTCCTTTAGGTCTGAACATGCTTGCGAGGGTGAAGCCCGGGCAGTCCAGATAGGAGGCGTCTACAGGCTCGGCTATCTGCGTTTCAGACAGGAATAGTAGGTTGGGTCGTTGAGAAAAAATGTGGTGGTGGACGGAGTTTAAATTGGTATGCAGGCTGCGAATGTTGGTGTAATTCATCCAACATTTTTGGCCTGCGCTGGGGTCGCCTACTACTCGCCGCTGTAATTCTGTTATTTTTTGTTGTTTGTGTTGTCATGATTTTTATTAAATATTTTTATGATGGGGTGTGGGGGGAGGGAGGTCTGGGAAGGAAAAGGTATGAGGGGTGGGTAGGAAGCTGGGGATCAGAGTGTCCAAGAGTGACGAACGAATGAATCCAATCCACCCACTGCGGTGCAAGGCGATGGGTAGGGAGAGTCCGGCTGGAGAGGTCACCCGATGCGCCCCAAACGCTACTGCTGGGTCCCTTCCGGTCACGAACCGGCACAACAGCAGCGGCGGGGTTTTTACACTCGTTGATGGGGCAGCCCACCCTCAGTCGTGAGCCTGAGGGTCGGGCCCCTGTACTACCGAGCGGCCCGGACAGCGGTAACCGGTTGTAAAGGGTCTCCCTCAACCAGCATCTCCCAATCCGGCCCGCCACGCAGAAGGTGGGCCGACGCACCCGCCATCAAGACTTGAACAAACATTACCCCAAGAACCCGGGCACCCCTGCTAAGTCACCAAACGTAGCGAACCACTTGGGGTGACCTGTGGCAGAGGTGTTGGTCATCCAATAAATGGTTCCCAGGGCGGCGGTACCCATACCCGCCTACCAAATTAAGTTGGTGAAAGGTTAAGGTGGTGAAAGTTTCCTCCGCCCCGCCGACACCCACGCCACGCCACTGATGAAAGGCTTCACTCGGTACGTGAGAATGGCTTCCTTCGATGAATCTGCAACTTGTTTTTTTTTAATTTATCGTTATTTTTTGGGCACAAAACTGGTTTAAATTAAATCTATGCACGGAAATTAAAATAACACCTAAAACTGGTTTGGATGAAGAAATTTTTTTACATTAAAATGGTTTTTCTTTGCAACTAGATGAGGATTTTATATTCAAATTAGAGAATGATTTCGTTCGAAACATGCCAGCAGATGAATGCGTTTACAAAGAATCCGGAATTTAATCGTATCATTATGAAAACAAAACTGGTTCTAAATGAAGGGTGAATCTCTTTGCGAGTTTCCAGCTGTAATTAGTATTACTCTCATTATTTTACGTTTTTTTTACGTATAACGAATTTTGTAGAATATGATTTGAAACAAAAATTTTAACTCCACTCGAAATATTAGAACGATTTTCTTCAAAACGCGTCATTAGACTAATCCGCAACTGGAATTTTGACACAATCGGAACATGAAACTGGTTTTAACTTAAGAGCTAATCTGCATGCGAGTCCCCATTTTTAATTGATACTACACCAGAACACGAAAATGGTTTTCCTCCGATTTTTGCACTTTGAACAAATTGATAGTTTCCTTGAGACTGCGTAAGCAGATGAATCCGCAATTGGACGAGTGTTATATATTTTTATATTGACAATAATTTACATGAAACGATTCAATTTTTATTAAACTATTTTTATGGCAGAAGTGTGGCAATGTATAAAAAAAGTGCATACTTTTCGTTATTTGTTTTTAGCGTTATGCCGTATTGCGCTACCTCCTTCTTTAGCCAACGTTTCGGACAGCGTTGCAGTATTCATCATCAGGACAGATCCGGTAGATGTGTGATCTGCCGGATCTACCCTGATTTATGGGTACTGCAACGCTGTCCGAAACGTTGGCTGAAGAAGGAGGTAGCGCAAAACGCAAAAAACAAATAACGAAAATACTTTTGGCCGTGAAAATCTAAAAAACGTATCAAAGCGCACAATGTTTTTTTTTCTTTCTGAATAGAGTTATTATCAATTCTGATAATTTTTTTCCGTATTAATTTCACTATCATATTATAAAACAAGAAATAAAAATGAAACAAAAAAGATCGCGAATTCATTTGTGTCAAAACTGATTTCTAGTAACATAGGTGCATACGTAAGCTCATGGAAGCCATGTTAAAACTTTCTCTAGATTTTGTAATAACTACTTTAAAACACCGTGAAAGAAATCCATTTTCGCTTTCTAACTGTAATTATTGGGGTACTTTTAGCAAGCCGCACCAAAAAGCTTCGTGGGCTACAGGTTTTCCACCCCTGCCCTAAAGGGTTCGGGAAGAAAACGTCTTCTATTTCAGTACAGATTTTTGCATAGTTTACGACGGCGTACATTAATTTATTTTTATTTATTTATTTATTAATATTTCAACGCCCTGATGGGCTATTACATAATAAGTTTATAATACAGAGACACAGTTTTAAATAAAAAGGATGAACTTGAAAAAGTAAACATCACATGAATGGAAATTATTAAGTTAAATTTTAGTAAAAATAATGCATTACAATACAAGAGAAAGTTTTTAAAGTTGCAGATGGTATAAAATAGTAGGTAAACGTTGTGTATTTATAAAATTTACATAAAAACAATTCTTGACAACTCAAATCAAATGTCACAGTACATTAAAAGAAAACGGCAACAGGTTTTTTACATTGTAGATAAATAGAAAAATACACAAATATATGCAATGTGCTATGTGATTCTCCCTAAATCTCAAAATATACTACATAAAAATATCATTCAAGTGTTACTTAAATAATGGTAACTTTGTATTAAATACATCGATAGTTGAAGTGAATTTGTTTGCAAATGTGTGAAAGCGTGGAATAGGTGCATGTGTATGAGGTAGTTGGTGCCAGCATTATTGTTGCAGAATAGTATGTTTTGCCTTGTCGCTCGAGTTGGTACCTTAAAGTCAATGAGATGCAGGAGTTCACAACAGTCTAATTCGGAGTGAATAATTTTAAACAAAAAAGTTAGGTCAATTATTTTTCTTCTGTTTTCTAGGGAATGTTAAGTGTATTTAGTATGAACGTATAGTTAATGTGTTTAATAGGTATATGTAATTTGAAGTTAATAAATCGTAAAAATTTGTGCTGCACTCGTTCAATATTTTTAGACTAATTTGATAATATGGGGACCAAACTATGGAATTGTATTCCACCAAGCTGCGTACTAGTGACAAATGTACAATTTTTATAACTTCTAACGAATCAAAGTCTTTGATGGTTCTGATTATAAATCCTAGTGTCTTCATGCCCTTGTTGGTTATTTGTTATATGTGATTTATAAAATTTAATTGGGAGTCAAACATAACTCCAAGATCCCTGATTTCTTTGACTTTTTCTAAGATTTTGTTATTTATTGTGTATTTGAAAGATAGCGGGGTCTTAGTTCGACAAAATGTTAGTGTGTTACATTTATCAATATTGAGGAATAAGTTGTTTGCAACACACCAATTGTGTAATTTGTGAATGTTTGACTGTAGGATTAGGCAGTTACTTATATTGGATATTTCTTTATATAGTTTGATGTCATCGGCAAAAGGCAGAAATGATTTGACGTGTGTCATCTCTCATCGGCTTATGAAGGTAACAAACTGCATTACGTGAAAATTTTGCACACTTATTTCGTTTTATATTTAAAATATTTTTACTTCCCTAAAAATACTACAACAAGTGTTTATTACTGATTGTGAAAATATCTTACCTTTGTTTATTACACATTATTTTAATGAAATTAATAATTTCGCAATGTTGTCTTCTGACAATCCTTTTCTATATAAGTATATCGATTTCAAACAACTTTATCATTGCGATTGTAAATATAATTAAAAGTTGGTGAAATTGTTCCTGTTATTTTAAATAAATGAGTTAACAGTACCTGTGGAGATATGCCTTTACTGGCGGCCTCTATCGCAGTCTGGCAGTTTGCGAATCGACTGCACACTCCCGCCTTTCCTGTGTCCATCATCGTACAGTTATCACCTTAAAACAAACAGAATACCAGGTTTACACATCACAATAGGTGAGGGTGAAAAAATTGTGTGAAATGAAAGTGAAGTACCTTCTTTAGGGGTAATAGTGTTTGCCTGGTATCTGGCTTGCAGTCTTTTTTCTTGCACTGGTACCCAGGGGCAGCACACTATCAGCCTGTTCTCTGGGGAGGCGCACACCTGAAAACACACCACATTGTATTACTTACTCATTTGTAAATCTGCATAGGATATAACTTCTTTGGAATTTTCTATCCACCGTACATTGTTACATAAACTTTTAAACTTACTGATTTTTCAATAAATAATATCAACAATGTTTTTTTATATTTTATAAAGATAATCTTTGAATAAAGCATATTGCTATTTTTTCTTCCCTGATACACATGCTGGTCAGAACTGCAAACGTTAATTATCGGTGCTTCATTTTTGTTGAAAGAAATAAAACATCCTGATTTTCAGACCATTTCTAGAATTAGAAAATTCCCAGAAACAGAAGGAGTTGAATGTTAGGGTCAAGTGGTGTACCTTTGGACAATTTTAAATTTTTAATTTTGTATAATTTTTTTCTTTAAATTGACGAACGACAAAACCTTATTTTTTTTAAATCTTATGATATGGTCAATTATACAACTTTTAAATCTTTTTTCATTAGATTTCCTTGAATGGTTTTTGATTTATTAGAACTTTAAAAAAAGTGCATTTTTGTCCAGAGGTACAGTAAGTGTTTGTACCTTTGGACAGGGGTTACTGTACCTTTGGACAGTACATTGTACCTTTGGACCAACTCGATTTTTGCAAAGAAAACACAAGCTCGTATTAAAGACATCTTTATTTATTATTGTATTAAACAGCTGTTCTATCTACTGTTTAGTGGATTCTAAGTATGAATTGTACAAGTCTTCAGAATTAATAGAATCGTCCGAGCCTTCTAAGAGTACAAAACATTTATGACAGAGAAAGTTGTCATCGTCTCGTTGATCTGGTATATTTTCCGAGTGACTTTTTGGTATGCACTGTTTATGAACATATTTGTTGCAAGAATCGCAGAAAAGTGCCCGGTCCTTATTTGAAATGCGTCCACAGATAAAGCAATTTACTACTACTTCGTTTGAGATAATTTTTATCTTTTTCGAAGCACTTGGTGCGACTTCATTTTTTAAAACAGGTTTAATAGGAACTTTCCTTTTCTCTTCTTTGATTTTAAACTTTTCGGCATTTTCATTTTTCTCGGGCGTATCTGTCAAAATCCTCGATTTTCCCTTCCTCCTTCCATGATTTGTGACTTTTCTTTCAGGTGCTTTAGGGAAGGGACGGATCAATTCGGGATTGATATTAACAATTTGCACTGCAGATGATGTCGATGGAGTTTGGTTGTCTTCTTTATTGTATAAAGTGGTTTTTGAAGGTGGTGATGTCAATGTATCTGGAATTACTATAGTTTCTCCCGACGTCTTATCAAACTTTTGGGGTGTAGTTTCTCCTCTTGGCTCAAGAATTTCGGATTGCATAGGTCTGTCCGTTACAAAGGACTGAAGAAAATCTTCCTCTTTAAATATATTTTCATCTATGGGCCATATTCCACAAGATTTAAAACCACCTGTAATGTTTAGTGGTGTAAATGCTTTAAAAAAAGCTTTCCCGATTAATTTAGACATGTCGTAGAGAGATATCGGCTTTCCTGGATTAGTAAGCATCCAGTCTTCTGCAGCTTGGTAAAAGAATTTTTTGTACGGTCCAAAAACTCCCCTATCTAATGGTTGCATCCGGTGAGAAGTGTGAGGGTGTAATGTTAAAATTACAACACCAGTTTCTCTGGCCTTTTCAATAATATCGATGGAAATATGTGATTCGTGATTGTCCATTATCAACAACACGGGGTTATCCTTAATGGGTTTCACAAAATTAATAAAATGTTTAAAAAATACACTTTTAACTGCGTCTCGTTCGACCAACCGCTGGGATTAGCTCCACCAATGCATCCAGGAGGGCCTCCATTAAGCATACGATGCTGTAAATGAACCCTTGGGAATATAAGCATGGGTGGAATGCTGTTCCCTATAGCATTAACGCAAGCTATCATCGTCACATTAAATCCACGTTCAGCTGAAGTTAAGCTGCCAAGTTGTCTAATTGACTTAGGAGCTAAAACTTTAGATGGTTTGTGTACATTTGAATTTCCAGTCTCGTCAAGATTATAAATATTTTCAGGTGAAAATTTGTAGCGGCTCATCACGTCTTTGTAATTGCTAAAAAAAGACGTAACATTTGCTTTATTAAAGCTTGAAGCTCTAGCCAAGCTCGTTGCTTCCGGCTTGCGTAGTGACAAATTAGGCCATCTTTTTCTGAATCCACGTATCCATTCAAGACCTGCTTTTTCATGCTGAATCCAAGGTTCGGGAATAATTTTCTTGTTGGCTATTGCAAATTGAAAAGCAAGCTTTCTAGCTGTAAGCGTGCTAAGACCAAAGTGAAGATACGCTGCCTTTTCCAGGTAAACGTGTAATTGTGATTCTTCTTCCTTGGTAAATACCTTCTTAACTGCGTAATTTGGAGGAGGGATATCAAAAACTGCTTTAGGAGAACTTCTAACCTTGGAGACATAATTAAATAGTGTTGACTTTGTGATCTACCATTTTGTAGCTGTCACTCTGATAGATTTTCCATTTAAAACCTCTTGCACAGCTTTCTTCAGACTTTCTGGGCAAACATCAGCTCTTTTGGAACCTGACTTGCTTCTCGGCACTGAAAAAAATACTTTCATACTTAATACTATAAAACTTTTTATATACGTGTACCTTTGGACGCGTCTAAAGGTACACGCAAAGCGCTGTCCATAGGTACAACAACCAATGACTTCCCAAAAAAAAAAATCCATAAAATTTGAGGTTTACATGAAAAGTGTAATAACGTGGTTTCTGAGTAGATACTGAGCTATATATTACATTAACATACTCGGTAAAAAACATAATTACATATTCACAAAAACGAAAACAAAAACTGTAAAATACTTACTGTTTTCTTCAAAAAATATTCAAATCGTCACTAAAATTACACTAAAAAGAATTGGAGAGTTTTGACACATTAGTATTGCCAGTTTATAAATGTACTATCCCGATTATTTTTATAGGGAGTTTCAGAAGATGTCTTGCCATAGAAATCAGAAGTGTCCAAAGGTACAGGCGTCCATAGGTACAACACTTGACACTACATGCCATTTTCTGTAAATGGAAAAGCGTTTTGAGTGGTGAGAGACATGTCATAAGCTGTACCGACCTGCCATGTTAAATATTTTATTTATTAAATAAAATCACTTGGTACACACCACTTATTTGATCGACGTGTTTCTAAACCAATGGTAAAAAACTATCGGGATAAAATTAATATATATTAGAGTACACCTTATTTTAATTTTATTCGACTTAGTAGGGATGCCCAGGTTCACTGGTGAGGTTCGTATAGAACTTGGTGGTGGATGAATTTGTCCATCTACTGCGTGGCGGGCCGGATTGGAAGAGGCTGGATAAGGAGACCTTTTGACTTCTCCAGCCGGATTCTCTCGACCCATCGCCTTGCACCGCAGTGGAAGGGATGGATTCATTAGTTCGACACTCCTAAATACATTGAAACCCAGATTCCTACCCAACCTTCATACCTTTTTTACCTTCCCAGAAATTCCTGTCCTTTCTTTCCTAAAAAGATCCTTCACACAGCATCCCCAAAGTTGACATAGGCCCTGAATGGAATTATTTTATTGTGTGGGGCTAATATAAAAAAATTTAAAAAATACAGTACTACACAAGTATTTCTCGTCAATAGTATTTCATTGTGAATTGAACAATGTCACACGTTAAGTTACTTTGATATATAATTAATAAATGGTTTACATATATAGATAATTATTAGCATAGGTTCACAAGTATATCACAACATGAACATCTACTTTGATAAATAAAACCATATTAATTATAATATTTGAGGGTGCGGACTGCTGATCGGCAGACACGGGAGATAAATGAAAGGCGACAGTCGATGTGGTGAGTCAGTCTTTATTGGGCTACGTAGTGAAGGTCGAAGCAGAGCGGAGTAACAGAGGTGCAGTGAGTGTTGCTGCTGCGTTGTTGCTGCGTGATGATGGTCAGGAAGCTGCGGCGGTGAAGATCACAGATCTTCAGGGAGCCAGCGCGTTGCCCTACACCGTGGCGGTGTAGAAGTGACCATGGTCCAGGCGGTCGATCGACGTCGTGTTGACGGGATTTGGCGGCTATGTGTCCTTTGAGTCGGAGCACATACGTGACGCAGGAAGGATCCTTGAGAGGTAATGAGGATGACCTCTGGCAGCGGAACGCGATGGGTTTTGAATGCCAGAGAGCGGATTGCACCTATGTGAACATCAAGCGCATGCTTGGTAGTTCGGATAGGTCGGGTGACATCTCATGTCGAGACACGAAGGGTCGGACAGGAAGACGGTGGTGGTAGATGAAAGCCTCGAAGGTGTTACAGATATGTTCCTGGAGTCACACTGGATATGTGTTAATACAAGTTGCTGTGGGCTGGTACTTCGTTGCGGCACGGTACAGTTGTAATCACTTCTCTGTGTATGTGACTCGACCGCTGAATGGAGACTAGACTGGACTGACTGGCTGAGCGCAGCGTTGAGTTGCTTGCTTTTATATACGCGACCGGTAGAGTAGCTTGTGAGAGCGTCAGGTAATGTTGCGAATTCACGCAAAGCGAAGAAAGTGCTCGAACGTTCTGCGGCCGTTGTAATTCGAGGGCTTTCGCGTAAGTGGCGGAATAATTAACCAGCTGTAGTAATTATGGTTGTAGATAGATATGTACCGGTGCGCGGTGCCTTACGCGGTAGATATTTCTGGTGTCTTCGCTCAGCACCAGTGGCGGCGCAATGAATTCGGCAAAAGTGGTCGCTACATATTTCTGTTTTTTTTTTCAGAAAATATTTTAAGTAGAAAGAAGCAACACCTAACTTCATTGTTAATCCTTGGAAATTAAAAAAATATGTTTGCATTTGTGACGAGAAATATTTTTTTTATATATTTATACAAACAACAGGAATGCTTTGAAATAAAATAATTGGTTCGGTTTATAACATGATGAGTTTGTTAATTTGCATCTTTTACTGCAGTGTTTGTGATTGTTAGACAACCATAGAAAAATACATATAAATACTAAGTAACTTTCAATGGTAAAATGATTTACGAATTACCTAACTTGATATGCAGAAGGATTATGTATATCTATTGGATTTCACCTGATATGTTAATCCGTGGAATGCCGCTTCCAAGACCACGGAGCACCTCATTATATGTCTGCAGACACCCGGCTGGATGGTTCCGGCAACGACACATGGATCTCCTGTAACGTGATACCAGAACCTTGTGAGAGAAAGGAGAGGAACTCGTGACCTTTGAATTCGTAGTTGAGAATTATACCCCTCGACTGCAGAGGCCTGTTACAGTTAGTGATTAATTCACGATCACTGGTGGGTAATTATTTGGCTATCTCAATGTGAATTCTTACTTCTCGAGATTTTTCTCTTACATTAACTTCACATAAGATAATTTCTCAAAAACGCTACGAATACCTTTACGGAACCTAGGGGCGAGCCGAGCCACCAATTATGGGAAAGAAACGAAGCAACCGCAAGCGGCATTTCGTGGTATTTGTGGTTGGTTCGTTCCTTTCCCATAATGAGTGGTTCGGGTTGCGCAGTTTGTTTGTGTGTCAATGTTTGCGCAGACTTAGCCCATTCGTACTTGGAGCTACTTACAAGCGATCGAGCTTCTTGCACAAAGCATACGCGTTCGTATTTTAAGCTAAGCGCATTACATGATAATAGAGGCGTGTGTGCTAGCTGCGCTTCGTGTTCTGTATCGTGTGAGTCATGTGCACTTAGAAATGTACAGCAAGGCTATTCTAACTTCAGAACATAAATCAAATAAATAAAGATAAAACTAACTACTATAATAATAAATTTATAAACTGTTTTAATGATTAAAAAAAAACCTGGGACGAGATAAAAAATATTTTAGGACGTAAACCCAAAAATGACTGTGATGAAACTATACACGATATATGTTAAAAGATAGAACTGAAGATTCTGTGTCAATTGATTTTGTGAATTACTTCTCGGATAGCATCAGCAACATGTTACATAAATGCAATCACGAAGCTACTAATATGATACTAGAAGAACTATCTCACAGTTTATATATACCAAGAGCTTCTATAACTGATATTGAAAACATTATTAAAAAAATGAAAAACTCTGAAAGCACAGGTATTGACAATATAAGAATGTTTGCTTTAAAAAGAAATATAAGAAATCTTGGGCCAATAATTACTCATTTTATCAACATGATAATAAAGTAAACAAAAATTTCTCAAAAATTTGAATGTAGCATTACTAAACCAATATTTAAGGGTGAAAAACACATTGAACTGGGAAATTATAGGCCTATTATATTAGTATACTACCATCATTAGATAAAAATATCGAAAAATTTTTATCAAATTAATTTAATAATTATATTGAAAAATTCACTATCATAAATCCAAATCAATACGGCTTCTAAAGAAAAGAAAACACTGAAAAACTACTGCAAGATTTTTCCAATAATATAAATAAATGTTTATTGTTTATTTATCGATAACTCTAAAGCTTTTGACACAATTAACTCTAAAAAACTTCTGAAAACTCTAGAAAAAATTGGAATAAGAGGAAATGTGTTAAATTTATTTAAAGATTATCTTAGAGAGAGAAAAATATGTACCAAAATAAATAATACTATTAGTAAAATAAAAAAAATGTATCTACAGGAATTCCACAAGGTTCCATATTGGGGCCTACACTTTATATATTTTTTGTAACTATAATGAAAAAACTTTTCTCTTTTGTTAAACAATTTGTATTCGCAGATGATACGGCATTAGTCATATCACATAAAGATCATAAAATTGCAATTAAACTCATGTCAATTGACTTCAATCAACTTTGTAGATGGTCACATGATACAGGACTATTGATAAATGCTAAAAAACCAAAGTAATGCATATAAGATCACCTAATGCCAAATTTCAATTTAATCCTAATATTATTTTTCCTAATTTTAATTGCATCCATCAAAATATTTCAACTAATTGTATATGTGAAAGCTTAGAATTAGTTACGGAATACGTGTATCTTGGTGTTACAGTAGATTGTTTTTTTAAATGGGACAAACATATTTTAAAAAACCTCTAAAAGACTCAGATCAATTGCTGGCAGAATGTACACATAATTTTTTTTTCTATTAATTGAAACACTTAAAATTATTTATACGTCACTGGCAGAATCTATTATAAGATATGGATTAACAATATGGGGAAATACTACTATAACCTATCTGAAACAAGTTCAAGTTATACAAAACACAATTGTAAAATTATTAGCCGTCCCTAATATTTTCAAACAAAGACATAATATACCGTTGCTGTTTCAGAGTGCCAAAATTTTACCTGTTAAGGCAATACTGTGGCACAAATTTATAATTCAGCATATATTTACCCCGCAGCATAAAGAGAAATTAGAACATAAATACAGCACTAGATTCACGCGCAATGACGGGTTAATAGTTACGAAATTGAACAATAAGTACGGACAGAGAACGTTCGAATACATCATACCGAAGATATTTAATTTATTACCTGACACTATAAAGCAATGTAATTGTATGAATAAGGTTAAACATATGATGAAAAATTGGCTATCGGAAAAAAAATAATTTATATTGATATTGATATGTATGAAAAAATGTTGAATCTGTAGATATAGGATGTAAATTTTAAATTTAAAAAAATGTGTATGAAACTAAAATATAAGCACCTGTTGACAAGCCAATTCAATTGGCTTAGCAGGACTTGTTTCTTGATTATATTATGTATTATCTATTCTTTCAATAAAAAAAAATAAATAAAGATCATATAACTACTACAATCAGCAAAATATAATCAAACCCCCAAAACGAAGAATATATCTGATGAAAATATTCAATTATTATTGTAGCACAGGTAAAGTACAACTGCAATGTTATATCAAGCGGTTAAATGAGCTGTGAAGACTGTGACGGAAGCCTCGACTATTATAAGTATAAAATGTGCCGGAGAAGGTCTTATTAAGGCGAAGGTGGTCGTGTAAAATATTGTTGAAATTTGATAGTGAAAAGGATTTTGCTGCTACATATTTGAATAAAGCGCCTTGAGAGTATTTGTATTCAAATCATTTATTCTTTTAATTAATAAACCAATATTATATTCCCCGCGTTGTGAAAAAATAGTACGAGTAGATATCGATCGGTTTATCAAACTCATTTTTAAGATTTAACAAGGATGGGCATTTTAAGATATAACAGGGGTGGGTTTTTAAGATTTAACAAGGGTTGGTTTCTTAACATTTAACACTGGTTGGTTTTTTTATGATTTAACAAGGGTAGGTTTTGAAGATAAATAAGGGTAGTTTTTTTAAGATATAACAAGGGTGGGTTGTTGAGATATAATAAGGGTGTGTTTTTAAGATTTAACAAGAATGTTTTTTTTAAGATTTTCTTTTTTTTTTAATAATGTTTTATTTTTAATATTATGTTTTACATGGTATTAACAAGATAATTATACATCTCAGATTTTTTTACTACCCTTCCATTGAAAGCATGTGCTTGTGTATGGAAGGGGAGTGTACATAATGTTATTAATTAGTACTTAAATAATTAATTGTTCATAAATATAATTGAGCTGCAGTATTTATTTTGATTACAGTGTGTATTTAAAAAAAGAAAGAATGTTATCGAAAACTAGGGATTTAATTAAGTGACGGTGGTTTTTTTCTTAAGAATATTTTTAAAATGTCTCTTGACAGAGACAGTATTCGGGTTTTATCATTAGTGCTTCTGATTTCTTCTGGTAGTCGATTGAAAAAAGTTCTTCCCTATTTAGTTTTGGGCATAGAAAAACATGTTTAAGTCGAGTTCTCTTTTCATTTCAAAATGGATATTTTATCTTTTTCTTTTATAATTTGAATGAATGAATTTTTAATAAATAAATATTTAAATGTGGGTACTTGAAATTCTTTAAACAGGCGTTCAGTTGTAGTCTAAGGATTTTTTTAATATAATTTTAATAATTGTTCTTTGTACAATTTCTATTGGAAGAAGGTTACATTTATACGCGGATCCCCAACTAATAATAGCGTATTGTAAAGTGGATTGAACTAAGGCATAGTAGATTAAATATAGATTTTTTATCAACAGAAAATTTCTAATTCTTAAAAATATATATTAATTTTCTGATTTTGTTTACTACTTGACATATTTGTTCCTTTCATTTCAGTTTTTTATCAATAATTACTCCGAGATATTTAATTTTATTTGTTGTTTTTAATATTGTACAGTTTGATTTGCAATATAGTTGGCTGTGAATTTTAGTCTTATCGTGTATGACAATGTTAAAATTTTTAGGAGCGTCGTTTGGATGGATTGCAAATGGAATTACAAATGTCTTTTCACTATTTAGTGATAGTAAATTAGTGTCCAAAAATTTTTTAAGCGTATTGATGTCTTCTGTGGCCTTTAATTCTACATTTTCCCAAGTATTTTCACTTATTATTAATACTGTATCGTCGGCGTATGATGTAATTTGACCATGTAGATGTTGAAAAAAATATCGTTTACATATATGGTAAAAAGGATTCGTTCAAGCACTGTACCTTGGGGGATTCCAGAGCTTGAAATCTCTTGATCACTATTAACACGATCGATTTTTACCACTTGAGGGCCGTTTTTTAAGTAGTTGGTGACCCATTTAATCGCGTTGCCTTTTTATGCCAATATTATTTAATTTTTTTAATAGCATTTCATAGGATATGCTATCGAATGCCTTTCTGAGGTCAATAAATATGCCCGCACATTTTTTACCTTTATCTAATGGTTCGTATATGTATTAAGTTACGTTAGCAATGTCATCTTGTGTGCTGAGTGATTTAATAAAACCAAACTGGTTTTTATATAGTATTTTATTACTGTCTAGGAAATTTACCAATTTTTTTTTTACTATTTTTTCAAAGATCTTTCCTATGTTAGAAATTAGACAAATTGGGCGATAATTCGTTACTTGATGTGGATCACCAGATTTGTAAATAGGTGAGATTATTGTGTTTTTGTAGTTCATTGGAAATATTCCTTTCGTTAAACTCAAGTTTATTAAATTAGTGATGGGTTTTATTAAGTAAGATATCATAGGTTTTAACATATGTGCCGTAATAGAATCAAAACCGGGAGACGAACCTCCTTTCATATTTTCTATTATTTTTTAGATTTCACATTCTGTAGTTATTTCAAATGTTGAAAGTATATTACGTTTCTGTAAATTTTTATGGTTTTCCGGGCAAGGTTTATGAATATTTTTCGCAAGATTTTTTCCAACATTTGCAAAGAATGAATTAACCCTCCGCCCGTCGCGCCTTTTTTGTAACGCGAGGTGTCGCGTGGGGTCGCTTAGGACCCCAAAAATAAATATGATTAAATTGTTGTTGTAGCATACATTTTATATGTTATTTTAACCGATTACAGTCAGATGATAATGATTGCTTTGAAATAAAAAGAAATGTTAAAAATTAGTTATTTATTTTCAATGCAAGAGCTTAAAAATCAACAAGGAACATTTTTTTGTAATTTTGAATCATATTTTTTAATAGAAAATTTAAAAAAAAAATCTAACCAATTTCCATCAAACTCATAACTATTTGAGGTTGATATAGACTTATTATTATTACAACAAAAAAAATCAACAAAATGCAATAAAAAAAACTTATAAACTTGATTTTTCATGGTATTTTGTTGATTTTTTTAGCCTCACGCCGAAACACAAGTCTGTATCTCACATCGCACATGCGCAAACTAAATTTTCTCGGCGCTTGCGTCAAGTATAGTCCTTTTTAGGAAGCTACCTTAAGTAAGAAATCAGTGGGAACATTTAAAATGAACATAATTAGCATTTCTGTAAAACCTGGGCTTTTAAAGACCCCACGCGACGGGTCGAGGGTTAAATATGTTTGCACATTGTTTAGGCTGTATATTGGCATCTATAATTTTTTTATCATGTTCGATGTACTTAATATTTTGTGTTTTTTTCTATTATCTATGGTCAAATTCACAGTTTTCCTTATTTGTTTATGGTTTTTTTCTGAAGATAATATTTATTTTTTTTAAAACTCTTCCTTACTTTTTTTAATATAAGATGTTAATTTATTTATATATTTTTTATAGAAAATATATGCTTTTTCATCATGGGGATTTTTTAAAGTTGCTTTATAAAGTTTTTCTTTGTTTCTGATAGATATTAAAAGTTCTTTGGTAATCCAAGGTTTTAAACATCTTTTGATTTTATGTGTATTATTATTTCAGTTGTCGAGGTTTTAATGTGTTGTGATAGAATATTTTCAAAGTTAGTCAAACATATTTCGGTATCATCACTCTTTAAAAAATTGTTCCAATCTTCCTTTTTTAGTTTTTCAGAGAGAATATTCATGTCTATTGTTGATTTTTTGGGTATTAAATTAAGTTTTTTATGTTTAATATTATTATTATACGTAAGCATGAATGATGATCAGTTTTGTTAGTTTTCCAAACAATTGATTTTAGTTTGTAAAGATCTGTAATGTTTACGTTTGTCCAAATGTGATGTAGACAAGATGGAGTATGTTCTTTTATTTCTCTAGTATTTTTATCTATGCAAGATATGAAATTTTGTTCAGTCATACAATTGATGTATTCAGTTTTGTTATTATTTTCTATTTTTTCATTAATGTTCACGTTAAAATGACCCACGATGAAGCAGAGTTTATTTTTTAATTTTAATAATATGTATTTGAGGTCATTAATAAACGTAATAATACTCGAGCCATGCGCTCTATAGATAGCTATTAGATGATATATTGATTTGCCGAGTTTGAAATGTACTTCGATGCAGTTTACCAAATGTATTAGGTGTTCTTTTATGTTAACAATACTAAATTTATTGTTTACAAATATTATTATTCCCGATTTTTTCTTGATATCTACTTTGGTAGAAATATAACTGTACTCAGGTAAGTGATAAGACGGTGACTCAGCGTTCGTAAAACACTATGAAGTCCGGTTTCTTAATTAAATTATTTATTTTTAGAATTAGTTCATCTAAATTTTTCTGAATGCTACGGATGTTTATGTGCATAATAATTATATCATTGATGTTTTTAGAAATAATTTTGTTATATGAATCAGTACAAATACATTCATATCCTTGAATTTTAATATTTAATTCTAATTCGCTATTTAAGAAATCATCCATTAAATTAATGCATTTTTTGTTGTATTTTGAAAAATTATGTATAAGTTTTTTTATTCAATGTCGTAGTTTATTCTTTCTTTGGCTAATTTAAGCATGTAAGATCGGAACTTCCATGTTTCGCTGTTTGTTCGGTGGTCTATTTCATTCATTTTACTGTTGAAGGAGTTTATTTCTTTCTTCTTGTTAGCTGAGTGACAGTTAGCGCATTTGGGCGGCAGGTCCAGGGATTTACACTCGAAGATGGGATGATCTTCTGAACAGTGCTTGCATGTTTTTTTATTCATTTTATTGTAGCATTTTTGTGCTGTGTGTCCGAATCTTTGACAATGGAAACATTGGGTAAGAAGAGTCACTTTCATTGTGGAATAATTTTTTTGATTTTAGCTTTCGTTTTCGAGTAAATCGAGTGTAATTTTTTTAATAAAATTTAAAAAAAAAACATCGCTAGATGATTAAAATCAGCCGTTAAATTCCTTTGAAAAAGCTTTTATGTATAGGTCCGGCTCTAAAAGTTTATTTCAAAAGTCATTTAGTTTCCGATAAAATGATGAAAATAAAAAAAGCAATCGAAATAAATGTTTTTTAATGATTTACAAGTAAAATTAATGAAAATTTTAGAATTTTTTTTGTATGAAAATTGCATACAATTGGAATTTATTATCCGCTAAGCTGCTGCAAGTAGCTTGTCAGCAAGAGATTAGTTCCACAGATTAGTTACAACCACAAATTAAATCCTTCACCTCCTTCCCCTCCCCACTACCTTCAGCCTCACAACATACCCCAATTGGGGATGCAATAGTCTCACTGGCTCCAGACGGGAGCAGTTGAGATTCTTGTGCGGTATTCACTGTAAAAAAAAAAAAAATCATAAACGCATTAGCGTAGCAACAACATACACAAATGCACATTCACATATAACATACCTTCTAACATTGTGATGTGGAGAAGGAAAATACATATTTTTTTTAAATATCATGAAAAAGTTGTGCAACATATAAACAGCAATACATTCGTAGTTAATCACATACTCGCAATTTAATACATGGTAAGAAAGAGCAAAATATAATCTTAATACATAAGGTTACTCCCTAAGAGCCTTGATTTTGACATCAGTGAGAATTTTGTTATAGAACAATTTCTTTAAATTCGTATGGAAATTTGTTAAATATTAATGGTATAATATATTCAAGGGTTCTTTGACTATATTTATTTTGAAACACATGTACTTTGATTCCTTTATTTTGTATGAGACGCGTATTGCGCATTCGTTCTTTAAATTAAAAAAAATAACTACAAATTAAGCATAACAGTAAAGTCCTTTGGCGTCTTAACAGCAGTAACACAATACTGTATCTACATAGTTATACATTATATATTTATAAAGGAGAGTGTCTGTAGGGGGCGGTGGTCTGGCTTTATTTTTAATACCAATCTAGCGTTTTATTCCGAGATTAATGAGATTTTGCACGGCACGGTTTAAAATTACTTCATTGAAGAAGAAGAGAATACTAATAAAACTAAACGAAAAACGAAAAAGAACACGACGCAGAAAAATTAAAAGATAATGGTCACAACTGGGACTCGAACCCAGGATCTCTTGTCTAACCGAGACGAACGCTTTAAACAATACAGCTACCGAGACATCTCATTTTTGTCAATCTCATATATCAAATTTCAATTATAACAATATTATCATGAACTAATTTTTTCTCATATTATTGAAACTTTCTAAATTGGAAATAACCAAAAATTAAAAATTGGGAAAATCCTTCAAAAGTTATTATTAAAAGAAAGTTGTTCAAATAAAAAAAATTACTTGTCCACATCTGATTTCGAAAAGAAGCGTTAGCTCGGACCAGTAGCGTAGCGAGGGGGAGGCGGACCGCCCCGGGTGCCACCCAAGGGGAGGGGTGACACTCGAACGTGGAGAAAAAACTTACGAAGGTGCAAAATGGCCGCAAAAAATATTTTACACTTGAACACTGACTGTTATTTAGCTCTATGGCTCGTTTGGTCGGGGATTCACGAAAAAATGTTTTATTTTTTTTTATTTTTGTTCCTAGCTCGAAGTATTGCTCGGTCGGGGATTTCCCTGAAATATTCCTTGTGTCATTCTAATTCCGTAATGTTATTGTTATCGTAAACGTAAACTCGTGAAATGAATTGTTATCTATTGACTGACGTGAATTAGTGAAAAAGTTGTTTTTCTGTTTGCGTTTTAATTAGAGCTGAAAAATCATTTAAAAAAAACAAGGTAAGTGGATTTGATAGTTTTTTTTAATAGACGCAAAACTTGAATACAAACATACCAGAATCGATCGATAACTGATTGAAGATAGATGATAAATCATCTGTATGTTTTTTTTCTGTATTATATTGTTTTGTGTGCATGAATAAATACTTAAGGAACGATCAGTAATTTGGAGATATTCAGAAAACGTTTTTCATGAATTCGAAATATGCGTTTAGAATTTATTGACGAAGCGCTATTTACACCGATAACCAAGTCCAGAATTAGTCAACAATTAGCTGTTTACACTGGAGTAGTTTCGCAAGCTAAGGTAATTCGTCTACCAAATGTAAGAGAACCCTCAGATTTCGATCAGTTGTCGATTCTTTGGATAAGAGGTCACCTGCACATTACTAGCGCTGTAAATCATGATACCTGAATTATTTTATCCAATATTAGGTTGGGTATTATCCAAAATCTAGTTTGAGTTTCTGAAAAGTTTTTTGATTGGCGACGTTAAGTGAGTATGGCGTCTTGACGGTGTATTTATTCGTTGACCCGGCCTATACTAATATCACATTTTCCAGATTTAAGTGAGTGATTCTGTGTGAGAATCCAAAAGCTTGAATAAAAGTAACACACGGAACAAACAAATGGTTTTCTTTCGAATGTTGGAGCGTACGGTGTGCATCTCAAATTTTAAGCACATCTCAAAACTGGTTTCAATTTAAGATTGAATCTGTATTCGGTAACACGTTTTAATTAAAACTACACCCATAACATGACAATGGTTTTCCTCCGATATTTGCAGTACATAGTGTGAAACTTTCATATCTTGCAATGTTAAAACTCGGGAATGGTTTCCTTCGAAATGAGTCTGCAGATGAACAGAGTTACAAATGAAATTTCAAAGGAAACCATTTTCGAGTTTCACATGCAAGATTTGAAAGTTAAAGAATATGTGCTATAAAGATCGGAGTAAAACCATTTTCATGTACTGGGTGCATTAATAATTAAAGCTGGGGACTCACACCTTTACTATCTCACGATTGAAATTTTATCGTTACACTTTGAACACGAAACTGGTTTTTACTTAAAAATGGGTTGTTAAAATTATATTTTCGTGCCAGCAAATGATTTTCCTCAGAATTTTGCAGCATATTAGAATTGAAAACTCCACTCGGAACTTTAGAACGAAGTTTCGAAATTTTTTATCGTGCATTTGGAGAACATAACTGGTTTTAACTTTCTGTTTGCTTTCTACAGGTTCAAAACTGCATCCAGAACTCAAAAATGGTTTTCCTCAGATTTTTGTACCACTATGCAACTTGAATTTTTTAACTGCTCTTGGAAAATGAGAATGGTTTCCTTCGAAATGCGTCAGTACCTACATCCGCATGTGGATATTTTTTTTGAAATTCTAAATACAAGACTTGTTTTAACTTAATAATTAATCTGATAAGAGTCCACCGGCTTAAATTAAAATTGAACCTTATTAATTTTTTCAAAACTGGTTTAAATTTAAGAGTGAATCTGTATTCGATTAATCGTTTAAGTTAAAACTACACCCATAACATGAAAATGGTTTTCTTCCGCTATTTGCAGCACGTAGTCTGAAACTTTCATATCTTGCAACTCGGGGATAATCTTGCAATAGTGGAACTAGGGTCTTCGACGACCTCCGTAGTCCAGTGGCTAAGAGTCTTGACTCACATTCCGGAGGTCGCGGGTTCGAACCCGGCATGCGCAAATAAATTTTATTTGATTAATTTGTGTTATTTCACAATTAATTCATTTAAAATAATATATAGTATATTTGCGGCATGTTCCAGAGTGGAAGATACTATTAGTATCGCCCTGGTGTAAGACCACCATTCAGAATTGAAACGTTGCTTGAAAATGGCTTTAGCCGTGTTTAGTGACCAGATCTGAATAGCCAGGTACTTCCCAACCTTCCTCTTCCCCACCTCCTTCCCCTCCCCACTACCTTCAGCCTCACAACATACCCCAATTGGAAATGCCATAGTCTCACTGGCTCCAGACGGGAGCAGTTGAGATTCTTGTGCGGTATTCACTGTAAAAAAAAAAAAAAAAAAAGGGAATGGTTTCCTTCGAAATGGTTCCGCAGATGAACAGACTTTCAAATCAAATTTCAAAGAAAACCATTTTCGAGTTCCAAGTGCAAGATTTGAAATTTGCAGACTATGTGCTGTAAAGTTCGGAGGAAAACCATTTTCGTCTACTGTGTGCATTAATAATTAAAGCTTAAGACTTACACCTTCGCCATTGAAAATTTATCGTTACACTCAGAACACAAAACTGGTTTTATCTTAAATACGTGTTGTTAAAGTAATGTTTTCATGCCAGCAAATGATTAACTTCAGAATTTTGCAGCATATTAGAATTGAAGACTCCACTCGGAACTCTGTTATTTGCAGCTCTATGGTTAGGTCGGTCGGAATTCCCAAAAAAATTTGTTGTTTTATTTTCGTGAATAGCTCTTACTATAGCTTTGTGGGGGATTCCCCTGAAATATTCCTCACTTATCACCTGTGTCATTCTAATTTCTTTTGTAAATTGTGAATATCGGGAACTCGTGAAGAGAATTATTACCTGTTATTATTGTGGAAAAAATTGTTATTAGGTTAGTGTTTTTAAAAGTGTTTCCATTTTGAGGATTGAGAAATTTTTGTTTATACATTTGACTAGCTAGTAATGTTTTTATTTTTAAGGAGGTCGAAATTTGCATTTTGAATATCTCAAGGTAAAATTTAATAAGAGGGGGGGGGGGGGGGTGACACCACGTTTTCCGCCCCGGGTGCCACCCATGCTAGCTACGCCACTAGCTCGGACAATGCCGGGGACTTCAGCAAGTACGAGTATGTCTCGTGTCCAAAAAAGTGTGCTTCTAACTAACTAACTAACTAACCATCACGCCGTTTCCTCGCAGGGGCAGGCAGAGAGGACGGACCGCCAAACATCCCGGTCTTGGCACACATTCCTTGCCTCGTTTACATTCATACAACGTCTCATACATTCTCTTCTATTATTCTGACTCTTGACATGGCCCGACTCAAGTATCTGATTCACTTGGTCGTGCCATGTCTTTCTTGGGCGTCCTCGACTTCTTCTACCATTCACATTTGCGTCATATATTCTCCTTCACTCCTTTCCTCGTTCATTCGCTCTACATGCCCAAACCATCGGAGCGTTCCTTTCTTGATCTTACTCATCACGCTTACATCAGCCTTGCATTCTTTGCGGATTTCCACATTTCTCACACGATCATACATGGTTTTACCACACATACGCCTCAGGGATCTCATTTCCACAGCGTTCAGTCTACTTTCATCCTTCCTCTGCCAGTTCCATGCCTCACTGCCATACATCAGGGTAGGTACCAGTACTTCATTATGGACGGCTAGTTTCGCGTCTTTGGACAGTTTTTTGTTGGTGCCAACGGCGTTCAGTCCTCCATTAATAGAGTTACCTGCATTCACCCTTCTTTCAATATCTCTATCAGCCTTCCCATCTCTCGTAAACATACTTCCCAAATAAACAAACTCATCCACCTGCTCCAAGTATTCATCATTCACAACTGTATTGCATACTGTTTTCGTACTCTCTTTTTCAAACACCATGACTTTAGACTTACTTACATTCTTCATTAACTCATTCTTCATACATACTTCGTTCATTCTTGACACGAGAGACTGTAGATCTTCCATACTGTTAGATATCAGCACCGCATCATCAGCATACAACAGGCAAGTGTGCTTCTAAATTTATCGTAATTAATAAATCAAATCAAAAATTTCCTCCTTAAACATAAGATTTGTAAGTGGGCATCTACGTAAATAGCTACGTACCTACTTAAATATAAACCATTTATTGTAACTTTTTAAAATCATTTTATACATGTAATTATATTATTCATACAAAGAAACATCACTCTCTCTGTGACAATCCTTTTTTCACACTTTCTTCGTTCAGATTATCACCTCTAACCGGAAACGGAACGTCCAAAAAAAATATAGACCGATCTAAAGCACAACGGCTGAGTTAAAATACCACTTGGTTACGCTCAGTAAAAATAGCGCGATTTAAAAAATAATTAAAAATAATGTTAATATTGCACAAGAGTCCCAATTGCTCTCCTTTGAAGCAAGTGAGACTATGATATCTCCAATTGGGGAATGTTGCGAGGCTAAGGGTGGTAGGGATGGGAAGGAGATGGGGATTTACAAATAAACACGGTGTTCAGAAACTCGTGCTATAAGCGGGAAACTGTGCATATATTATCTAAATCAGTTTTCTTTGTCGACCTACCAATTTTGAAACCCGTAAAATAATTGACTTAGAGTCGCTCTATAGTGTAAAAAATAACTATAAGTAAAGCAAACTAGTAAATGACTTAAGTCCATTTGGTGACTTTACAGGAGAAAAAAAACTGTTTCTATACAGTTATACATTCTGTAAAGGAAAGTTTCTGTGGGAGGCCGGGCGGGCGGTGTAGGATTATTTTATATACAAAACTTGCGTTTTATTCCGAGTATAATGAAATTTTGCAAGCCGTGGTTCAAAATAAAAGTATATTTACTTCATAGAAGATGAAAAAATACTTAAAATTTACCTAAACGTGAAAAAGAAATAAAAATATAATGGTCACAACTGGGACTCGAACCCAGGAACTCTCGTCAAACGATACGAATGCTTTGACAAATTCCAAAAACTGAGACCTCTCATTTTGAAGTTATTATTTTCAATTTCATATTTAAAATTTTAGAATAAACAATATTATCTTCAAATATTTTTTTTCTCAATTATCGGATGCCACTTTTTTTAATTGGTAATTAAAAAAAGTGGCATTAAAAAAGGTAGAAAAAACCAAAAAATAACTTGTTTGGGAATAACTTTAAAAGTTATTGTAAAAATAAAGTTTTTCAAATAAAAAAAAGAAAATTACTGGTCCACATCTGATTAGAAAAAAATGCGTTAAGACCGGGCAATGCCGGGGACTTCAGCAAGTAATTCTAGAGTGGAAAAAAGTATGTTTCTAAATTTCTCATAAGTAATAAATCAATCCTAAAATATCCGCCTTAAACGTAAGATTTGTAATGAAGTACTTAAAAACCTACCTACTATACTATGTACAAACCATATTTATACTTATTGTAACTCTTAAAATTATTTTTAATAGTTAATTACATAATTCAATCAAAGAAACGTCACTATCTCAGTGTCAAATATTTTTTCAGACTTTCTTCAGTAAGATCTTTATGTAGGTAGTTATTATAATATTGAAAAAAAAAAACAAATAATAAAATCAGAATAAAAAAATTTTACGTTTCAAAAATAAATCTTTAAGGAATCGAAAATGGAAACGTTTTACTTTACGAAAATCGAAAATCCTCGAATCGAAAACGGAACGTGCAAAAAAATACAGACTGACGAAATGCACAACGGCCGACATAAAATAGGACTTTGTTACTTTGTATACTCTCAGTAAAAAAAACGTCTGGAGCAAGTGAGACTATTGCATCCCGAATTGGGAATGTTGTAATGTTATGGTAGTGGAGGTAAAGGAGATGGCAGAGGCGGATTACATGGTGAGGGCGCCCTATCGCCCTAGGCAAGCACCTTATCGGCGCCCCTCAATTTTTCGCCCGGCTTTTTTTTACATACCAAGTTGCATTGCAATCGGTTAAGTCTTTTTTTGCATGAAGAAGTAACATATACCTACACACACACACACATAGACACTCTGGCAGTTACAATATTAGTAGGGATAATTAATAAAACAATTTAAATAAATTATAAATAAAAAAATTAAAGTTATCCATTAGTTATTTAAAAATTTGTGTCTACTAACCACATTAAAGGACAATTGTTTAAAAGAAATAAAAATTTCTGCGTTTACATTTTTGTCTTGCAAAATTGTTAATAACGTCGTAATAGTTTAAAGATAGTAAAATGTTTGATTTAATGTTCAGTTTTACTAACGAATTTAATCTCTTATCTGTCACGGAAAAGCGAAAATAATTTTTCACTTTCCTTAGACAGGAAAAACTTTGCTTACTAATGCAATTGCTAACTGCCGTCGATACGCACATTCTTAAGGCTATGTCAATGTTTGGGTAAATTATGTCGAGTTATTTTTTATTTTTTTTTATTTTTAATTTATTTGTTTATTTAGCACAGTAATATACATTTACATACATAATTTATCAAATTTTGACTGCCCAACTAGGAGTATTATCCCGTTTTAGGACAGTCAAATAATTATGGGTATGAACATGTGGATAAAAAGAGGAAATAAAAAGAAGAGAAAGAATATAAAATAAAATAATAAAAAAAAAAGTTTTAAACATAGTACCTAACTGTTATTTGTTTAGCATAGCAAAAGAAAAAAGAAGAAAAGAGAAAGAATAAAATAAAAATGAAATAACCAATTAAAACATAAAATAGTCGTGGATTGTTTAGCATAGTTGTTGATATGGAAATAATAATAAATAAAAATTTATTTACAAGCAAATGATTAAAATATAAGGTGGTAACTGGGGTTTGCATTTCATATTATAGTCCTACGAACACATTTTGCATAGTGAGAACTAGAAAGAGAACAGAAACAATAAAGTAAAATAAATAAACAATTAATGCTTGATTATTACTGTAGTTTGCTAAGCATAGTTATTAAAATAATAATAAAATAATGGTGTTTACATTGCATATTATAAGCCTACATACATATTTTGTATAAATATGAATAAAAAAGAGAAGAGATAGAATAAAATAAAATATGCAATTAACATAAGATTGACAGCTGTTTTCTAATTTAAAAGTAATAGGTAGGTTTATACAGATAGGTAGATAGATATTTATTTCTTGGAACCTGTTTAAATCGCTTTGGTTGTTCGGGGCAATTCTCCATGTCGAGATATCGCTGTTAAATAAGAACGTAGATGGATAAATTCGCCAACCAAGCAGTTTTCAAAATCACCAGAATATATCGTTACTAACATACAAGCAATATTTCGAACTTCTTCAGAATTGACCAAATTCCTTAAAAACGTAAATTTACTATAAAAATTTACTGATCAAGGTTTTCTCAAGTGTGAGTAAATACGTATCTTTTTAGATATCACTTCGTAGCATGGCAGCACATGAATAGTTGCAGTCAGGACACGAAGAAGGTTTCTCTCCACTGTGAATCAGCGAATGCGTTCTAAGACGACCCTTTTGAGAACATGAATAGTTGCAGTCGGGACACGAAAAAGATTTTTCTCTGTGGATGAATATGTCACGTTTTAGTTGTTATTTTTTTATCCACTATGGGAAAACGTGTGATTTTTTTAGGTTTTTCTTCATAGTACGTGCATAGTTACACTCAGAGCATGAAAAATGTTTTTCTCCACCGTGAACCACGCTGTGAATTATTAAATATCCCTTTCGAGAACTTGAATAACTGCATTCGGGACAAGAAAAAGGTCCGGCCAGGTTTTTGTCCGCTGTGGGTAAACACGTGATTTTTTTGGTGACCTCTTTGAAGAACATGAATAGTCGCAGTGGAAACATGTAAAAGGTTTTACGTCACTATAAGTCTGCAAATGATTTCTAAGAAGTTCCTTGGTACATCATGAATAATTGCTGTCGGGACATGAAAAAGGTTTTTGTTCACTGCGGGTAAACATGTGAATTTTAATATAATATACAATTTTGTAGCGTATGAATAGTCGCAATCGGGATATGAAAAAGGTTTTTCATCACTATGAGGCATAAGTGCCGTTTTAGTTATGTTTTTCGAAAAGAAGAATAGTTGCAGTCAGGACATGGGAAAGGTTTTTCTCTATTGCAGATTTCTCTTCGTAGTACATGAATAGTTGCAGTCGGAGTATGCAAAAGGTTTTTCTCCACTGTGAGTCAGCAAGTGACTTCTTAGATATCACTTTTTAGAACACGAATAGTTGCAATCCGGACATGAAATAGGTTTTTCTTCTCTAAGAATCGTATTGTGGATTTTTAAATCTCTCCTTTGAGAATTTGTATAACTGCATTCGGAACATGAAAAAGGTTAAATTTCACTATGAGACCACTTGTGAATCATAGTGGAGTAAAGTGTTGCTCCACATGGAAACCTTAGGAAAATTACTTTCCTCAGGGGCTCTTCAGTGGAGCTAATGTAAAAAAAGTATGCGTTATAAAAACATGTAGGAATATTATAGACAAGACAGTATTAAATTGTGGATATCCGGCAGGAATACAAGGCCGATAAAAATAATAAAAATTTCCAATTTTTTTAAAGCGCCGTTTAGTGATAAAATCATGTCAATTGCACTTGGTGGATAGGATTAAAAGGTATATTCAGTGGCGTAGGTAGGAGTGGAGGCCCGCCCCGGGTGGTCCGCCACGCGATGGGGGTGACACCCGACCGAGTGTCATCCCCCAAGAGCACATTTTTTTTTTTTTTTATTATTGCGACTATACAACGTGTCCGGAAACTCGTAGTACAAGCGGGAAACTGGTGAATCTACATCACCTAGAGAACCCAAAAAACTTATTTTTTTCGATGTCAGCATTTCGATTTTAATATTATTTTTTTTCTATTTTTCCATTTTTTTGGTAACTAAAGGGTTATAAAAAATTTTGAGCCCGGTTTACCCTTCGATGCATTTTATAAGACATTGCATAGATGAAATCAACCCCCTAGTGAACAATTTTTTCAAATTTAACCAAAAAAATTCCAACTTCGGACCCGATTTTCTCGAAAACGAAAGCTCAAATCGAAAAAAGTTATACCACAAAATCGACTCCAAATGTGATGTGGAGTCTCCAGTTTTCCGCTTGTACTACGAGTTTCCGGACACCTTGTATAAAAAAATTTACATACAAAATATAATGGTGAAATTAAGAATAAAATATTGTATTTCTTAGTCCTCCTCACTAGGGGGTCCTGTGCCGAGGCGGACTAAAGTTATTTAAATATAGTTCATTTGTCTTCTATGTCGTTTTTAGCGTCTTGGCTAGGGTTTTCTCATTGACCTCTTTAAGCCATATTTTTATTCATGATTTGTATTCAATTGGATTTTTTATTAGTTTTATGTCTTGGGAAAGTATGTTATGAAGTTTTGTGGCAAAGTATGTATAGTTTCTTTGTCCAAATGTGGTTTTATAACTTGGAATATTTTTTATATCATTTTTATATGATCTAGTGTTATGCAAACAATTCTCTAGACCCCTCCCCCAGGATGGACCAATTTTTTGAATGAAGTCCAAATTTACGTTTGTCAACTTTAAATGGAGGGGCGGGGGGCGGAACAACTCGGTATCCGCCCCCGGTGCCACCCATGCTAGCTACGCCACTGGTATTTGATGAGGGCATTAAAAAGAAATGACATGATGGGAAGTGAATTGTGGAAGAAGTCAGGGAGAGCCAAGAAAGACATGGCATGATTAAGTTAATCAAATGCTTAAAAAAAATTGGACCACACCAAGAGACAGTACATCGACCGTGTACCGACAAGTCAGAGAGCGCACGTTTAAAAGTATCTCCTACCCGCAATATTCCTCTGGTACTGTGCACCGCAACGCAACCATGAGAGATTTATGAACGCGAATGTAGCAAAAAGTGTGGGTGATACATAGTTGTTTGGTGGTCTTTCCTTTCTGGGATTCTTTTTTGTTTAAAAATCGGCGCCCCCTCGTGATCTCGTGCCCCTAGGCACGTGCCTACTTTGCCTCAGGGATAATCCGCCACTGGAGATGGGGGAGAGGAAGGCGGGGAAATACCTGGATAGGTCTGGTCACCAAACACAGCTAATAACATTTCAAGGAAAGTTTCAATTCTAAATGGTGATCGAACACCAGGGCGATACTAAGAGTATTTTCCTCTATAGAAGGTGCCACAAAAAAAATTAATATTATTTCCAACTAGCTGACCCGACGAACTTCGTACCGCCTCAGAATCAATAGCTGTTGAATTAAATTCTGTTTTTTTTTTTATGTAGTCAAAAATTACACAATGAAGCAATCATTAATGCACAACTGTCCGTGTTTTGATTTTGTCAGTATCAGAGATGGCATTGTGTATGGATTTAATTTTTTTGTGAATTTCTTATTTTTCTATTAAATTACGATCGGGAACCATATATTGGATAACCAACACCTCTGTCATACGCCACCCATAGGTCACCCTTAGGAATCGCACGTTAGGTGGTTCGCTATGGGGTGACGTTTGTCCAGGTCTTGGCGGCGGATGCGTCTGCCCACCTGCTGCGTGGTGGACCGGATCGAGAGAGACTGGTTGAGGGGAGGCGTTTTGACCTTTCCAGCTGGACTCTCTTTCGACCCAACGCCTTACACCGCAGTTGGAAGGATGGATTCATACGTCTGTCACTACCGGACACACTGACCCCAGATTCCTACCCTCCCCTCATACCCTTTTCTTTCCCAGAACGTCCTATCCTTCCCTTCCTTAAAAAGACCCTCCACACAACATCCCCTAAGATGACACAGGTCCTGAGGAAAATAATTTTCTTGGGGGCCTCATGTGTTGTGGAGCTTTTTTCTTTATACGTTTGATGGTTTTTTATTATGATGATTGTATGTTTCCTTTGGATGGGTGGAGACATACGTTCACCGTTTGTCTCATTTTCGACTATTGAAATTAAGTGTGTAAGAAAGAGAGGCAGCATTATATGTTTAAGAATAAAAACAAAACAATCAGCACATTGACATTTGACATTTTTGAATTATTGGAACTCTTTCACTACTCAATATTTATAGGTACTTATCATAAAATTCCTGCAGTTCTTTCAAAATAGGAGAATTCGTTCCATATAAAATGTATGGGGAAATTAATTTTCTTCATAACTTTCTTTTTCGTGAATTTTTGCGATGTTTTATTGATTATTCTGTTATCCGGAGCGGAGACAAATCCAACAAATCAAAGATCATCAAAATCGGTTCAGCCGTTCTCGAGTTATAAATAGTGTAACTAACCCGACTTTGTTTTATATATTAAGAAGATTAATCCGTTGTGAATAAATATAAATTAATAAAATAAAAACATTTGCACACGTTGGGATTCGAACCCGCGAATTTGTTTGCTAGTCGAGAGTCTTACCATAATGAATGTACGCAACCAAATGTTGCATTTCTTATTTTGGAGAGTTTTTGAGAAATTATTCTAATCTTCAAATTATGCTTCGCAATTATGAAAAAATTCAGCTCTGCCGCCGGAACACCAATATATTTTCAAACGATATAAAAAGAATATTTCGTATTTAATTTAATTATTTACATGATGTTTTCATTATTTTTATACTTTACTATTTATTTTATTTGGTACGGTTTTCTTAGTAGCAAGAATATAAATTGCGAAAACATGATATTCTTCATCTAAATTTCTGAAAGAATAAGGTGACAATATAATATTAGTGGTTGATTATATTATAGGTAATATTGTAGTTGATCAAAGGGAGCACACATTGCATATTGTGAAAGCAAAATAGCTTGGATTTTGCAGATATCAATGCATGTATTTTGTCTAAACAGACCAGTGGCGCATCCAGAGGAAGTCCTAGAGATCCCCCTCACAAAAAAACGTATATAAAGTGTAATGCTTGTAGTGGTTTTAATTACTTCCCCTGGTAGGTACTGGCTCAGTCACAGTCGCATTAAGGGAGTGATTGATTACTTCATGAACAAAACTTTTCTCACATTTATTACGGACCGCACCACGCCGCAGGAAAATTTACAGAAACAGACTGAGCCTTGCAAGGATCAAAGAATTTGTTTAAATACTTATTTGTATCACCAATCATTAGATTGGACCTCACGGACGAAAAATGGAAACGGACTACGCCTTTCATGGCGAAAGTAAAACGGTTAAAAAAAACTCATGTTTTTTCAACAAATTATCAATCGGGACTCTCGTGCAGTACCACAAAAATATAAATATTCAGGTCTCGAATATCTATTGCAACTATTTGAAATTGACCTTTTTCAAATGTTTCTATAGCTATAGAAAATATATAAATTAAAAATAATAATTATGCCCTACGTATTTTCATCAAATTTTGAAATTTGCCGGTTTATATAAAATTGAAAAAGTCTCAGTCAGCCATCTTCCAATACTCACACAATTTCTGAGTCCTTATAGATTTTTTTATTGGTGAAGTATATCGTGAATCGATTTATTTTTAAAATTTTATTTTCATAAAAATACTTTAAAAAATCTTTGGATTTTATTATTTAATTTAATAAAAAGTCAAATTGTCGTAATGAAATTAAAACGGTCAACAACAAAAATGTTAAATGCCATTAGGCATTTTAAATTTAAAAAAAACATATATTTTTAAAAAATTATTGAAATGAAATAAAATAAATCCGTTATTAATCAAACTGCATTTTAATATAGGCACCTGGTACCCATGAAAGTGGGTACACAATCTTTAATGAGGGTACACAATCATTGCCAGTAAATCTAGTTTTCTAAGTTAAAATTCGGATAGCGCTAAGGTATATAAATATTTTCTAATTTCCATGCCACACAAAAAAAAAAATTTTTTTTTTTACAGTGAATACCGCACAAGAATCTCAACTGCTCCCGTCTGGAGCCAGTGAGACTATGGCATCCCCAATTGGGGTATGTTGTGAGGCTGAAGGTAGTGGGGAGGGGAAGGAGATAGGGAAGAGGAAGGTTGGGAAGTACCTGGCTATTCAGATCTGGTCACCAAACACGGCTAAAACCATTTTCAAGCAACGTTTCAATTCTGAATGGTGGTCTTACACCAGGGCAATGATATATTCTTATGATATTTGTTGCTGTCAAATTTAATTTGTGGAACTCGATTTTAATTTGAAGATATTTCTTTTATGTATGCATATAACAAAATAAATTAAAAAGAATTAAATTTAATTAAATTGTAAACAATTTTTGCTGTTTAATTATTATTACGCGTGGCAGTTTTTTCACCTTTCTAAGGTATAATCAAACAGTTTAAGAAAAAACCAAATATTCTGATTTCAAATACCAGTTGTACTTAATTTACTTATGGTGGGTTTCTTCATTTATCGAGAATGCTAAATGCAATGCTAATTGTAAAAGTAAACGGTCAAATGCATAGATGTTTTTAAATTTCGATCGTTTACTTTTACAATAAGCATTGCATTTAGCATTCTCGGTAAATGAAGAAACCCACCCTTAGTATGGAAAATATTCTTACCTTGCCTCTGGGCTCCCACGAAAGTTGCCGTGCAAAGCATGAACACAATTTCTAGGAAATACCTCATTTTGAAAATAATTTTGCAACACTGAATTTATTTTAAAAAAATTCTCTTATTAGTACCACTCCAAGAGTTGAAGTCGAACTGCGATTCAATGAGGTTTGCTTTCATATTTAAATCAGTATATTTGCACGCGGAGTCACACAAAAGATAACAATATTTGTCTGCCGTGTGTAAATTATTTTTGAATAATTCTCCTAACCGTCTGGATGCCTGTTATTTTTAGCAAAAAGCAAGCTTTTAGGGAAATAATTTTCCTAAAGGCCTGCCATCTTTGGTGAACCTGTATGGAGGGCATTTTTTTAATCGATTAATCTTTGTTAATGGGAAATGCGAGATCTGTGAATGATTATCATTATTAATCGGAAAATATAAACAGAAGGCAAAGGAATTATATGCCAAACCGAATTTTCATAACAGACGCAGGACAAAATGCAATATTTTATGAAAAGCATAAAAAAATTATGAATATTAGTAGTATTCGAATACTGACGGAATAAATTTTAAACTTAATCAAGAAGAACTTGTATCTGGAAGCCGAATAAACTTTATTACTGTAAACATTATAAAGATTTACCAAAACATAAGAAATTCCAGATGGAAAAATGTTTAGAGTTTTGGTGATTCAATTCCACGATCTTATTGAATAGTTTAACATAATGCAGTGCGAAGTTTCAAAAACACATGGAAAATGTCGACGGTGTTCCACATTCCTTTATTATTATTTTTTTGGGAGTAATACTAAAAACACATGGATCTTCAACCTATTATTGTGTTATCACAAAACGAGCAAGTACCGGAAACAATAACCGTTAAAATAGAATTGTGGAAAAGTAAAAAATACACTTATTGTATTTTCAGATTTTAGTGAATAATAACTTCGGTAAAAAGGCCATTACACAGATGTGATTCTTCGGAAACTAAACATACGAAAAGCAGCTCACTATTTCAGCACTCTCGGTCCATGGAAACCATTAGTCTCTCAGAAGGCGTCGCTATAAATTTATTAGATAAGAGAATACCTACCTCCATGGAAGGTAATGTATAAAATCTTGTTCTGTCAATGTCGGAACCAATGGAAAACACGCAAGTGTACTTCATAGATCGGTATTGGGTTCCTTTTCATTTTAAATTAACTTCTCTATCTCTATCTCTATCTCTACATCTCTACATATTATAAAGTAAAGTCACCCGCGCCGTCTTTCTGTCTGTCTGTCTGTCTGTCTGTCTGTCTGTTCGCGATAAACTCGAAAACTACTGAACGGATTTTCATGCGGTTTTCACCAATAGATAGAGTGTTTCGTGAGGAAGGTTTACGTATGTAATTTGTCAAGGATTTGTGTAAATTGGTTGAAACATAACGATAATTGTTAGAAGTGTCTGAAAAAATTCCAGCCGCCTGGTAGCTTTCATCGAGAACGCTGCCTAATCCTTTTGGGATATAACAAAACAACGCATGGTGGGACATTCCTCTTTTATAGATCTACAAAAAAGTCCGCGATGGCATATATCTATCTTTTACGGATAGCTTATTATACGCATTCTATCTTCTTATCTTATTATTTTTATCAATTGCATATTAGATATAATGTGTATAGTAAGCTATCCGTAAAAGATAGATATATGCCTTCGCGGACTTTTTTTTAGATCTAAAAAAGAGGAATATCCCACCATTAATTGTTTTGTTATATCCCAAAAGGATTAGGCAGCGTTTTCGATGAAAGCTACCAGGCGGCTGGACTTTTTCAGACACTTCTAACAATTATCGTTATGTTTCAACCAATTTACACAAATCCTTGACAAATTACATACGTAAACCTTCCTCACGAAATACTCTATCTATTGGTGAAAACCGCATGAAAATCCGTTCAGTAGTTTTCGAGTTTATCGCGAACAGACAGACAGACGGCGCGGGGGACTTTACTTTATAATATGTAGAGATAGAGATAATCGGTCAAAAATAAATTTTTGTTGCATTTTTGAGTTTTTTTTTAATAAGATAGGTAAGTGCCAAATTATATGAGTAGAAATTGAAGTTTTTGGTAGGTATCATCATTACATAGTATAAAATGAAGTCGCTCAAAATGTATGTGCGCATAGATCTTTTAAACTACACAACAGATTTTCATGCGGTGCAGCACCAGTAGATAGAGTGATTTAAGAGGAAGGTTTATATGTATAATAAATGCTTATTATAGTAGAGAAAAGCCGAGAAATTCAAATATTCAATTTAGGCAACGGGCAGCGGGCAGCGGGCAGCTGGCGAGCGGATGGTGTGGATTTTATAAAGGTTGGGTAAATGGCGTTGTGTTTCGTTAGCCACAGCAACGTGTGGCCGGGTCTGCTAGTTTATTATATAATAAAAATTTTACATTTTTATGTCCTGTGTACACATAAGCATTAGAGAAATTAAAAAGACTTGCAAAACGTGAAGTCGCTACTAAAACAAAATTAATAGAAAAATATTTAAAAATGCAATACAGCACACATTGGTAATTAGAAAAATGTATTAGAGAAGCATGAAAGTGTGGAAAGAAAAAATACATAATATTTAAATCTAGACGCGGAAGGTGGAAATTTATTTAAACTACGCAACTGTAAAATAGTTGTTACGCTTTTCTGTAAAATAATTGATAAATAATTTTATTGAAAAATAACCATGCACATAAGTTAATATACCATCTTACATTAACAATCCCAATAAATCAATAAAAAACAGGAATAATAAATCTATTCTGCTCTTCGTTCCGGATGTAATCCAATGCAGGAATTACTAATATTTTTTTATGATACTAACCTTAAAAAAACCTGTTATTTGTGATAAAAAAATGTTTAATGGATTTAATATTTTTTCGAGGCATAACAAATAATAGTTTTAAACCAATGGTGTTTTATAATTAGGAATGATAAAAATTAAAAAAAAAAACACTCGGCATCCAAAGGGTTAACATTCTTGCATCGCGGTGTGCAAATTTGTGGGCGGAATAAACGGTTTTGCACGCGGCCGTACCAAGTAACAGGCAGCTATTTTTCAAAATATTGCTGCCAGGCAACAACAATAACAGGAAATCGATGCTATGACGACATTGAAAATATTTGTATTTTTGCACTCATTTCCAAACGAAATAACAACAAAAAGGATTGAAAATATGTTTGATGGGTTTATTACTAAACTGCTGCCGGCCTCCGAAAAGTGCATTCGGCATGTATAGTAAGAAGCATGGAGTGAATTTTTTTTTTTTGAGATTTTCGAAATCGGCATAGTTGGAAAAGATGCTCCATATGTTAACAATTTCAACAAAAATAATAAAAAAAAATATATTCACAAAACCTGTACATCGCCAACACTTGGTATTTTATCATTTTCACGGTTTTACCTAAGTATTTATAGCTTATATACTGCGAAATAAAACACACATAAAATTTGTTTTTATCATTTATTTTACAGATAATACATTCATAGATTGGTAGAACGGAACAAATAGTAGAAATAAAAAATGTACACATATTATTTACCACATTGAAAGACTCCAGATACTAATATCTACAGCCTGTATGTCTGACGAATATCTACAGCTCATATGTTGAACTAATATCTACGAACTTCAGAGTGTTGATTAATATCTACAGAGCTTAGGTTGAACTAATATCTACAGAGCATAGGTTGGACTAATCCGCTAAATGTGTCCAATAGTCCGATATTAGGGATTTTTACATATATACTTACATAAATTAAGTTTTTTAAACTGCATACGCAACATTACGTTATTCCAATATGCTATACACAATTGCAAATCCAACCTCTGCCAGTGCTGTAGATATTCGTCAAAATTTTGTTTCTCATAGATATTAGTCAACAGTTTGAGCTGTAGATATTCGTCAACACTTTGGTTCTCATAGATATTAGTTCGATTTTTTCAGTTTTTGGAATTCCTGTAGATATTAGTAGACGCCTCCCATTGAAAAACTTGAAAATTTTAAAAGTTGCTATGAACGGTAGGTACTGCATTTTGGTGTCAAAATATGGCATAAGGTTTCAAGGATAACCTTGTTTTTATTAAGTTATCTCGTCTCAAGGGTTCACTGACAGCAGCTGAGGATTCTGTTACAATTTTCACACATCCCTCTATGCCTTGAGTGGGCAACGAAAATTCTTCACCATGACATCGACAATTATCGTGTGATTGGTAATGGCTTGTCAAATTGTCTCGTCCCTAACAAATTTGATGAGCGGTGACTCGGTAACATTATCCCAATTCATAACACCAATATAATTATTTAACGAAAAATCAAAAAGGCACTTTGAAGGTACGAATAACGTCTGATTACGTTTTCATTTGCCGGGCTTTCAATATCCTTTTTAACGCCAACTCTCTTAACCATTTTCGGTTGTCGGGTAAAATGGTAAACAATTTGTTTGTGATACCCAAAAAATCATTGCGCTGGATTACTGTATTAATAATATATATATAAAATCACTGGAAAAAATATCGTTAAAGCATTATTGTTTCATGCAAATGTCTAACTCCGGAAATACATATTGGTTTGGTCTTAACGTAGAACCACATAGGTGAGTAAACTGTCGTTAAAGTTAACAAATTTTCTGATGGTTTTAGGGTAGAAATGTAAAGCCGAAGAACTCGCTTCATATTAGTGAGACACCTGAAATGTACAATTTTACTGGGTTTTTTTTTTGACAAGTTTTCATTGCGGAATATGAAATCTTCAATCACATCAATCAGTCAATGGTTTTACATATTTTCCATATATACAGCTGAGTTGTACCTACTTAAATCCTGTTCAATTTTCACACTTGCCAAAGAACATTGAATGACTTTATATTTCAGGATAGGATATAGTGTCATTTAGTGTAAAATCAATAACTCCGTCTAGTGAATATAAAAAAAAATGTTGTTTCGTTAATTAAAAACGGATTTTGACCCGTTTTCGTTTTAGAACTGAAGTGTCAAACGCGACGAAACAAACAATAAGCCATCTCATTGTTAATAGTTACTAATCGCATACAACCACTTAACATTAACATAGTGATTCATTCTGTCATATTTTTAGTGTTTAAATTTTTTAAATCGGACCAGTGGAAGTTAGTAAAATTAACATTCTAAAGTTTATTTGGCAAAATTCATAAACATATCTACAGAAGGTTAGTTTATATTGCAATCAAACGGCGCGTCCCGAATGCTGGCGGTGGTTCAGTGGTGAGCGCGTTTGACTCTGGCTCTGGGGACCTCAGTTCGAAACCGCGTGGATCCAAACCATTTTTGTTATTCTTTTATTTTATTTATAAAATTTTTGAATAATTTTAGCACCATCTATCGAAATCTAAAAACTGAGATCATATTTCTAATTTAAAATAATACAAAATGAGCAGACACAAGAAACCAACGACATCTTGCGACGCAGAGGAAAATGACACATTATACAAGGCTGCTTCCCAACAGAAAACCAAAGACATTCCAAGTGATATATCCCAAAATGGAATTCTAAATGAAATTAACGAAAAAGTTAGCATTATGTACGCAATGAAGAAAGATTTGGAGTCGCTAACGAAGTCAACAGAATTCCTATCAAACAAATACGACGAATTAATAACATGAAAATAAACTGAATGAAGTGATTAAAAAAAATACCGATCTTGAAAAATGGAACCGAACACTAGAATATCGAATTCAAGAAATGGAACAAACCGAAAAAAATTGCAATGTAGAAGTGTTTGGTCTAGAAATGATGCAAGATGAAAATATAGGAAAAACCGTTCAGAAAATTGCTGAAAAACTGAACACCGATAGTAAAAATATAGAAAAGGTGTGGAGACTTCCCAAAAGAACGGACTCCAAGCCGGCCAACGTTATTGTTAAGTTCACGCACCAAACATTCCGAGACGAATGGATACAAAACAAGAATACTCTACTGACAAACAATGATGTATATAAAAATGGAAATAACGGCCGAATATACATAAACGAAAATCTGACTAAAGTAAAAAAAGAACTCCTATACAATACAAAACAAGTATTGACAACTAAATTTAAATTCATATGGGTTCAAAATGGCAAAATATTAATTAGAAGTGAAGGTGAAGGAAAAATAATACACATTAAAAATGAGAGTGACATAGACAAACACATCTAAATTTAAATTGAAAACGCCTTGCAACTCTGAGCCCTTAAATTATCAAATCCTCGCCATGGAAGTTTCAACACTATTTGAAACTCATACATTTATCAAGCATCAAAATTTGGATACCTGGACATATGACACGAAGATCAAAATGAGCCCCAATCATAATCTCAAAGAAGGCAAACTTCAAGAAGATGGACCGCGAGCCTCCGGTAACAAGATCCAACCGAGTAGATGCAGAAGGTCCTCAGCCAAGCCACACTTCAAGACAAGGCGACTTAATTTTAAACTGTGTTTTAATATAGAAAATCCACATAAAAATAGAAATGGATGATTACATTATTCAACAACTAGAAAAAAAATTTTACGTTCAAAATTTAATTTGTGACAACACAAATGACTGTAACACAATACTTGAAATGACTCCTAACTCCTTTACCGTAATACATTTAAACATACGAACCATGAAGAAAAATTTTGACCATTTTCTAGTAAACCTAAATTTATTAAAAAAAACCAGACATAATCATACTGACTGAAGCCCATTTAAACATTAACTCGATCGTTCTTACTCTCCCCAATTACATCAACTTTCAAAGTTTACATTATATTAATAAGAAAAGTGGTATTGTAATATACATTAAAGCAATATATAAGGACGTATGCTTTGCTGAAATAAATATGACCAATGCAAACTGTATTATTATAAAATTGAATATTAATAATAAACTGCATATACAAATAATGACAGTCTACAGGACACATTCAGCTGTAATACCAACTTTTATAACTGAACTGAATGATATTATTCTAAACAATAAATGTGCAAACAATTTTCTAATTGGTGATGTTAATATAAACAGTGCTGAAAATAACCATACTATTGAAAAAGACAATTATATAAATATGATGACCGCTTTAAACTTTAAACCCTGTAAAAATAAGTATACTAGAGAATTTAACAATCAAATACCATCGTGTATTGATCATATATGGTGTAATTCCAACTATACTGATAATCTCAAAACAATAATATGGAGAAAACAACATAACGGACCATCATACATGTATACTAAACCTCAATATAGAAAAACAAACAAAAAAATAATAATAGTTAATGACTCTGCCATTCCAAAAATAAAAATAAATCAACAAGAACTATATGAAAAACTGTCTCACGAATCGTGGGAATCTGTACTTACCACAGAAGATGTGAATATAAGTGCATCACAATTTCATGACACCTTTCAAAAACATATAAAAGATTCAAGATATGAAATACCGGACAAAACATATAAAAATAAATTTCATAAACTTAAACCATGGATCACTCATGGCCTCGTGGTTTCTATACGCTAAAAAGAAAAACTATTTAAACTTACTAAAAAATATCCACTTAATTATCCAATCACCTCATACTTTAAAAAATACAGAAACAAACTAACGGCACTAATTAAAACTACCAAAGAGGAATTTTATAAACAAAAGGTATTGAATTCAGGAAACAACAATAAACAAATTTGGAAAACAATAAATAAAATAATTGATAAAAGAAGATAAACAAGTGACATTTTAAATCTACGTATTAATAACAATATGGTACAAGTTTTGGATAACCCTGAACAATGTGCAAATGCTTTCAATACATTTTTTTCTAATGTCGGAAAAAATCTTGCAAGCAAAATAACTAATATCGTAGATAATACCACATCTACCGCAGAAAATTATGTAACATCATAAAAAAAAAGCTTTAGGAAAATTCGATACCGTAACTGAACAAAAAATTGTTGATATAATAAAAAACCTAAAAACTGAATCAGCACCAGGGTTTGATGGGATCACTGTTGAAAATCTAAAGACACATCTTAACTTTTTGAAAAAGCCTATTACATATATTATAAACAATAGTCTTAAAAAGGGAATCTTTCCATCAATTTATAAAAGAACTATTATTACACCGATTTATAAATCAGGTGACTCTAAAGAAATTAATAACTAGGGTAGGTGCTATAGTAATTGAACGGGCTATAGCTATTGGACACTTCAACTTTAAAGTTCCAAAACAAGACTATCTCAGATTTCTGTAAGTGTGAAAGGGACCAATATATGTATTGTTTTCTCCTTTATAATTATGCATGTTCTAATTTTTACCATCAGATGTCACCACTGACAAAACTTCATTCATATTTGAAGTCGTGGTAAAACCGTTATAACGTGTATCTTTTTAGCAACTTGGGACAGAGATATTTTTTTCTTGATTATTTCATTCAAGTTCAGTGTATTTTGGAAGAAACATCTAAGAAAGGTTGCAAAGGGCTTCAAACTGTGAGTATTAGTTGAGATTTAATCAGTTATATGAATAATAACCTCAAAATGTTGGTGTTCAATTACTATAACAAATTTTATGAATGTTTTAGTAATTGAACGCCCTGTCCTAATACTGTCTTCGCTTAAAATCTATCGATCTTCATGAAAGTTGGTGAGCTTTAATAGTATGTCAATTAGAGCCATTCTACAAAATAGCACATGTCTCACATTACGCGTTCAGTAATTGGACGGGTGTCCAATAACTAAAACAAGGTGCGGTCCAATTACTTAAACATTTTTTTGCCTTTTTTTAAGATCTCACAAAATGCCAAAAAAACCTCTTTATACCAATGAACTACTGGACAAAGCTTTAGAGGAAATCAGCGCAGGGGCAGGCATAAGGGCTACATCAAAAAAATATGGAATTCCAAAAAGCACCATTCACTACAAGATGACCCATTCAAACAAAAAGTTAAATTTTGGACCCAATCCATATCTTTCAAATCAAGAGGAGCAAGACTTGGAAGGCTGGATTTGTGAATTAGGGCGAAAGGGATTTCCTAGATCCAAAGAAGATATCTTGGACTCTGTGCAGGCATTTCTAACTGCGATTCCCAGGAAAACCCCATTCAAAGACAATAGACCAGGTACCTACCCAATTCTTATGTTATGTGAAAAAATAATGGTTTAGGTTTTATTTTTTGGTAGCCTTTTTGTTCATAATTTTGTCTTTGTACTTTTAAAGGACGTGGCTGGCTTAAAGCATTTTTTAAAAAGACATCCGAAGTTTTCTGAAAGGAAAGGAGAAGCGGTAACTGAAGCCAGTGCCTGCGTTTCAGAAAATGACATCAGGAAATGGTTTTCTAATACATTGGACTACCTACAAGAAAAAGGCTTAGACAGTGTACTAAAAGATCCGACTCGAATCTTTAATGCGGACGAATCTGGCTTCAGAACCTGCCCTACAAGTGGAAAGGTTTATGCATAAAAGGGAGAAAAGAATGTCTATATTATAGATAAAGGAAAATCAAAAGAGTCGATAACGGTTTTGTTCACTATCTCTGCTGATGGGGGCATTTGTCTTCCATCCATAATTTACTCATATGTAAGACTCCCAGATCGAATAAGGCAATCTGTTCCATCAGAATGGGGAATAGCTCTCAGCCAATCTGGGTGGATGACAGCTGATGCTTTTCAGTTTTTTATAGAGCACATTTTTCATCCGTATTTGGTACAGAAAAACATTATTTTTCCAGTAATTTTGTTTGTAGATGGACATCGTTCGCACTTAAGTTATAATCTAAGCTTAATAGCGAGCACACTGAAAATTGAAATAATTGCATTATACCCAAACTCCACACATATTCTTCAGCCAGTGGACGTTGCTCTCTTTAGACCCATTAAACAACTGTGGAAGGCAGCTGTGCGTGATTGGGGAATAGAACATGTGGGAGAACCAGTCAACAAACAGAATTTTGCCATGGTTTTAAACAAAGTTGTGGAAAAAATTGACACAACTTGCGTGGCAAACGGGTTCCGAGCTTGCGGCTTGCAATCCTTTGACCCAGATGCAGTGGACTATTCAAAGTGCCTTGCAGCAAAGAACCCACCGATTGCCGACGATGACGAGAATTTCCCAGACACGCCCTTTCAAAATTTTAAGGAGATTGTTGGGATAGAAACAATGAAAAAATTAAAAAGATTTACCGAAATTGTTGAGCACAATAAAAACGAGGAGCTTTCAACGTTATTTAGGATCTGGGAATTTTATAAATCAAAACGAACCGAAGGATATAATGAAGAAGTTCCGCACAGTTCGCATCATTCTGAAGGTGAAATTCAAGAACAGGTTTCTAAAGCAAATACATCCATCGAACAAACTACGGCTAGTGAAACCAATTCCTACTTCGTTTCGTCACAGCATCCCACTATTAACACCGGGGATGTTTCGCAAATTTCCTTGAATTCCACTGAAGATCAAGATCTAATTCATGAACAAAATTCAATTGCAAATGCATTCATCGTGCCAACTGCAACAGACAAAATTGCTTCCACAGAAATTGAAGGTATGTCAAAGGCATTCTCTTCTGCAATAAATAGATTGCCTTTGACACAGAACGATAACCCAAGTGCTGAGGACATCGAGATGAAAACTAGAATAAAAGATTTTCTTATTCGGCCTGCAGAACCTAAGAGGAAAGGTAAGAGACAAACAGCACGCATTTTCTTTAATATCTCTTCCAAAGAGTACCAAGAAGCCCTTGAAAATAAGGCACGAGAAAAGATCAGAGTCGAAGATGATAAAAAGCTAAAAAAACAAGTATGCGATGAAAAAAAACGACGATTGGATGAAGGAAAGAATATGAAGCGTTTGAAAATGGTGAAAAAAAATGTCGAAAATAAAAAGCAGGCAAAAGAAAATGAGCCTAGCACATCAAATGCTCAGTTGGAAGATATAACCATAGAATCATCGATCAATACCATTGAAAATATATCTTTAAATAGATGTAACAGATGTGAAAGGCATGTGAGAGAAATTGATAAAATTAAATGCTCTGAGTGCGTCCGAATTTTTCATGCCAACTGCATACCAAAAAAGCATTCCGAAAATGTACCAATGAGGGAGGATAATGACACGTTTTTATGTCACTTATGCTATAAGTTGTCTGAAGAATCTGATGGGTCTGATGAAAGCATAACGCATATATTAAAAGATCTCAATGACTATAACGTTGAAATGGGTTTTTAGCTGTAAATTAGTATTTTTTTAGTTTGAAAACATTTTTTTAATTTTTTTTTTATGTTTGTAGAACCTGAGCTGACAGATGGGTACGACTTTGGGCTTTCATTTTACTTGAAATTCCAATTTAAATGTAGAGTCCAATAACTGTGCCACTGATGTCCCAATACTATAAAAAGTGTCCAATAACTGTATTTTTTCCTACTTTTCAGTTTAATAAAATATAATTAAAAAAACCTTGGATATTTTTTATTTATATCTATATTTCCTTGTAGCCCATTAAATTCTACAGCACTACATACCTGAAATATTTCCTACATAATAATATTTGTCGAATTATACACTTTAAAAAAAAGTCATTATCTTAACTGTCCAATAGCTATAGCGTTCACCCTACCGACCTATATTAGTATTATCAAATATATCAAAAAAATTTGAAAAGGTAGCTAAAAAGCAAATACAAAATTTTATTGGAATTAATAATATACTGAGTGACCAACAATTTGGTTTTCGCGCAAAAATAACCACACAGGACGCAATCATAGATTTAATAACAAAAATACATCAAGCACTAGACAAAGGCAAAAAATCTCTTGCAATTTTCATAGACCTAAGGAAAGCCTTTGACAGCATAAGTCACAAAAAATTACTATACAAGCTTAACGAAATCGGAATTATAGATAACGCTAACACATGGATAGAAAGTTTCCTGAACTCTAGAAATCAATATGTAAAAATAAAAAAACATTCTTAGTGAACCGAGTACAAGCGACTTTGGAATACCACAAGGCACGATTTTGGGCCCTCTTCTTTTCATTTTGTATGTTAATAATATCTTTGAATTACCAATAACAGGAAAACTTGTTTCATATGCAGATGATACTGCAATTATATTCCAAGCAAATTCATGGAATGAACTTGAAATAACTGCTAATTATGATATTAATATCTTGAAAGAATGGTTTGACGAAAATTTATTAATATTAAACATTGAAAAAACCTATTATTTACCTTTTAGTATAAATAACAAAAAATCTCCTATCGCCTTAAATATTAAAATTCATTAAAAAAAATGCACCACTAATATTAACATGCCAAAATAATGACTGTCTATTCATAGCAAATTAAAATATTTGGGTGTAATAATAGATAGTAACCTTAAGTGGAAGACTCAAATTACCAATACTATAAATAGATTAACCTTTCCCATACCATGCTAAAAATACCCTCGACAAACCGTCTTGTAACACAGCGTTACTCTATGGGATTTGGAAATTATTTCAGGTTTTTTGTAAAAATATTATGGTGAATATTTTTAATTTGGCTTATATTAATTTATTGTAAGAAAAAAATATTATTTATTATTAATTTTTTAAACTTTATGAGTAAAATCTCAAATTATAATATTTAATTAAATGAAGACAATATTAGCGAAACTCAATCGAAATCTGGAGACAGAAAAATCAGAAAAGACATTGGTTCCGCTGGGATTCGAACCCAGAACCATGTAAGCAAAGGGTTCTGGGTTCGAGTCCCAGCGGAACCAATGTCTTTTCTGATTTTTCTGTCTCCAGATTTCGATTGAGTTTCGCTAATATTGTCTTCATTTAATTAAAAAAATATTGATTGTGTGCCCTAACACTGAAATATTAAAAAAAAAATCATTCATAATAAATAATCAAATATTATTTGAAACGCCCAACAAGGCGGGCCGGCTATGACAGCGACCGCCTAGGGTCACGTTAGCCTTCAGAATAGTACCCTTGTTTCAGAAAGCCACATGTGGAATGCGCTAGGTACTAGTAAGGGCTGACACCGACCTACTATCATTTTTTAAATACTATCATTTCATAAATACTTTATCGTAAAAAATAGCTTATTATGTTTGCTGATCTAAGTTAATACCAGATAAAATGGTTTTAATACTAGTTGCATAGAGATATAGATTACAATAAAAATACAATACTTAAGAACACTCGAATTTTAAATTTTTGTTACAGTTTTACGCGAAAGCAAACCACGAAAAAAAAATTATAATTATTTTCAAGTGAAAAACTTCTTTAACACCATTGTGATTTGAAACTGGATGAAACAAAAAAGCGACACTAAAAAAAACAATAAGCAAACCACGAAAAAAATAATGATATAATTACTTTGAAGTGAAAACTTCTTTAGCACCGTTGTGATTTGAAACTGGATGAAACGCAAAGGTGACGCTAAAAAGAAACAATAAGCAAACCACGAAAAGAATAATTTTATTATTATTTTGAAGTGAAAAACTTCTTTAGCACCGTAGTGATTTGAAACTGGATGAAACGAAAAAGCGACACTAAAAAAACAATAAGCAAACCACGAAAAAATAATGATAAAATTACTTTGAAGTGAAAACTTCTTTAGCACCGTTGTGATTTGAAACTGGATGAAACGAAAAAGCGACACTAAAAAGAACAATAAGCAAACCAAGAAAAAATAATGTTGTAATTACTTTGAAGTGAAAACTTCTTTAGCACCGTTGTGATTTGAAACTGGATGAAACGCAAAAGCGACACTAAAAAGAAACAGTAAGCAAACCACGAAAAGAATAATTTTATTATTATTTTGAAGTGAAAAACTTCTTTAGCACCGTAGTGATTTGAAACTGGGTGAAACGAAAAAGCGACACTAAAAAAAACAAAAAGCAAACCACGAAAAAATAATGATATAATTACTTTGAAGTGAAAACTTCTTTAGCACCGTTGTGATTTGAAACTGGATGAAACGAAAAAGCGACACTAAAAAGAACAATAAGCAAACCAAGAAAAAATAATGTTGTAATTACTTTGAAGTGAAAACTTCTTTAGCACCGTTGTGATTTGAAACTGGATGAAACGCAAAAGCGACACTAAAAAGAAAAAATAAGCAAACCACGAAAAGAATAATTTTATTATTATTTTGAAGTGAAAAACTTCTTTAGCACCGTAGTGATTTGAAACTGGATGAAACGAAAAAGCGACACTAAAAAGAACAATAATCAAATCAAGAAAAAATAATGTTGTAATTACTTTGAAGTGAAAACTTCTTTAGCACCGTTGTGATTTGAAACTGTATGAAACGCAAAAGCGACACTAAAAAGAAACAATAAGCAAACCACGAAAAGAATAATTTTATTATTATTTTGAAGTGAAAAACTTCTTTAGCACCGTAGTGATTTGAAACTGGATGAAACGAAAAAGCGACACTAAAAAAAAACAATAAGCAAACCACGAAAAAAATAATGATATAATTACTTTGAAGTGAAAACTTCTTTAGCACCGGTGTGATTTGAAACTGGATAAACGAAAAAGCGACACTAAAAAGAGACAAACACATGCATCTATAGCATTTTTAGAGAATGGGTTAGAATAATCGGTCTCCTCTTTATGCGGTGCTTCGTAGCCTTCCGACTCTTGTCTACTTTAATTTTCTGAAGGTTTCGCTTCTACCGGTGTGAACTCCCACTAGTATTTTTTTAATACTCGTATGTTTTAACATTTTTGCGAAATTTATTTTTTATATCGATTTTTAGTGATAACTTTTAGGATAAAATTGACTTTTATGGGTGGAAATAGTTTACATAGCAAATTAAAAACATTTATTTCACAGGAACATAACGACCAAAACCATTTAGGTAAAATGTTATTTTAACATTAATCCGATGTGTTTATCATAACAAAATATAGGTTAAAATGTAGATGAAAAAGATTTCTACAAAAAAGCAAAACAAAGACTTTGTTATTTAATTTACCTACATATGTATTATGTAATGCATTCGTCTATAGTAAATCTACAATAAATCGTAAAATGGCGACCACACGTCATCTAGTACTATACGAAACTATAAGAACTTAAGCTGTGGATACTGTAGTGCAGATACATTACATTAGCTCCACACATGAGGCCCTGAGGAAAATAATTCGCTTTAGGGCCTATGTCATCTTTGGGGAAAGGTCTTCCTGCTGGAGAGGTCAAAAGGTCTCCCTCAACCAGTCTCTCCCGACCCGGCCAGTCACGCAGAGCCAGTTGGTAGGTAGACGTACCCGCCGCCAAGATCCGGAACCAAACCTACCCCATGAACCTGGGCACCCCTCCTAAGTCACCAAACGTAACAAACTACTTAAGGTCACTTATGGCAGAAGTGTTAGTTGTCCAATAAATGGTTTTAGAGGTGGCGGCATGCCGTTATTATGAAAAATATGCATTTTAGAAGATGATCGAAATAGCAAGTTAAACAAAGACAGTGAGCGTTCTAAAATAGTAAAAATAATAAATAATTCCAAAAAAATATATTCTAAAAATCCTAACATTCATTGCAAATTGTACCTTCAATTCATTGAAACCTAACCATTTATATTTATTGCTACTTCCTTCCATGTAATAATCATTTGTAAAGACGTCACTTTGCTACTGTTTCAATGGAAAGAAAGTCCCTTTTTAAAATAATTATTTTATAGGGGTAGTTTTGGTAATAAAATAGTAGGTAAGATTCTAAACATTGCACCCGACCCTCACAAAAGAGTTTTATGGTGGTGCAGTAATGTTTACAATCGTATTTTGGATGAAGTATTGTCTTCAATACCGAAACTACCTTCTGCAGCAGAGAGGATATACCACCAAAACCATTAAAAATGATTTATCTGTATATTTCTATTATTCTGTCTCTTGGCATGGTCCGACCGAAAGTATTTGATTCACTTGACCATGCCATGACTTCCTTGGCTATTCACTTCGCGTCATATCTTCCTTTTTGAATGCCATAACTAAATAAGCGTACATTTTAATCCCATCCACAAGTACACTTGACGTGACTTTATCACTAGACGGTGCTAGAAAAAGGTGGAAATTATTATAATTTTTATCGGACTTGTATCTTGTATCTCTTCCAGATCTCCACAAATTAACATGGCTCTACCTTTAATGTAACTATATGGTTTTACAACACATATATATAAGGAATCTCATTTATACAGCATGTCAACAATTATCCTTCCTTTGCCAGTTCAATGCCTTGCTTTTCAATTTGGGAGGCGGGTATACATCGCCTTATACCGCAGTGGAAGAGATGGATTCATACGTCCTCCTGGACACAATGACACCCAGATTCTTACCCACCCCTTATATCCTTTTCGTTCTCAGAACTTCCTAACCTTCCTTTCCTGAAAAGACCCCCCACAGATCATCCCCAAGAATGACATTGGCCATGAGGGGAATTATTTTCCTCCGGGCCTCCTGTGTGGAGCTATTGTAAAAAAAGTACTGCATTGTCATTGTCTTAATGAAGTCTTCCACGAAGAGATTAATTGATAAAAATAAAATGAAAGTAAACAAACATTTATTACTTCTTAACTAATGTGGCATGACCCTGCAAATAACCCAAAACCCATAAAACTAAACAAAAAACGTCCCCCGTCATCTGATTGTCTACCATCGTACCATTTTGTCGTTAATTTTAAGGAAATACGCAGAAAGGGATTAAAAAATGACTCTGGTTTGAGGATCAGGTGGTTGGTCGGCCGAACCTTCCGATGTTGTTCCTTATTTTTTTTGTGGCTCTTTTTTTTATGAAAACGGAATGTCAAGCAAACCCAAATTTTTTTGCAGCAAGATATTTAATATTGTCATCTCTGTTTCCAGATATTTCAAATAAATGCACTAGAAAGCGACGACAAACGTATTATGATGTCAACTTTGAGAAGTAAAATAGTCTCTACAGATAGGCAAAAGGTTTTATTTTACATCTCTTTTTATCATACATCACTAAAAGGAGATCGTAATATTGGACGTAGGTTAATGAGGTTGGAATGAATTAATGTTTGGTCTTCTCTGTTATTCCCGTAGAAATTTAAAATTTGTTGTCTCATCTGACATAGAAATGTGTCGACTTTTAGGAAAACATTTTTTATTATTTTATACAGAATCGTCACAATTTTTTTAATATTTTTTACGGATCCAAAAATATATTTTTTAGGAATACCTAAAATGTTGATTTAATGATTGAAGCATTTGAGGAGTTATTGATGTTTGAAAGAGCTTTGTAAACTAAAATCGCATCGTGGATCTGGGCGGGTAAAAAAAGCTGGTACGGAGAATAATCAATCTTTCTCATTGTAACCGCCCTGCACGATCGGAAGAACAACTTTCGACGAAATGTGGATTTTCGTCCGCTGGCTGGTTTAACGCTCTTAACCAAAGCAGCTGAGCTACAGTCACCCGGCAGTCCCGCCGAGGATAAGCGGAGCCATCAGTCCAGTCGCAAGCGAGACTCGGTGTCCGCGCCCCTAAGCCGGCTAATCTCTGTGCAATGATCATCTCCGTAGTGATCGTCAGTTTAGTTTAATCAGTCAAAAGGAGAAACTTATCAACACTTGCTATTTTCAGCCAAAACAATTTCACTTGTGGTGGACCTAGGTCCCCCATGAATTTATGCTTCATTAAAATAGAAATTAACATTTTTTTGGTATTTATTTATTTAAAACTAGCTGGTTCCCGGCATGCGTTGCTATACCATTTAATAAAGAAATTGTTTCTCCCCGAGTGTTCTTTGCCATTCGTCCCATTCCTCTTCCGCCTCCCCTTCTTCTCCTGCGTCCTCTTCACCTCTCGCGTTCCCACTCCCTCACCTACACCTTCCCACTCCCCACTCCACTCACCCCCTTTCCTCATCCCGCGAACCCTCCTCTCGAGTTCTCCCCCCTTCCAGGTCCCCCTCCCCCCTCCCAGGCTCCCCTCCCCCTCCCTGCCTCCCGCTTTCCATACATTCAGTTTTCAAACCTCACGTGCCACCAATAACAATTTTTTTATACAAATTTCATAATGCCAGAGCTCACCGGAAGTTTTATAAAAACCTTGTCCTGACAATAACGAACACACAAAAAAAAGAATTATCCAATTTTGTGCGGTGGTTTGAAAGTTATGCGCTTAGCAACACATTCAGCAATTCATTTTTGCATTATAAAGACATAATAAATCCAAGAGTACTTGTTTATTACATTTTTAAACAAACTTGTGACATTTACAGGAATTTCTTAGGCTTAAAATAAAATAAATATTTGCGATAACCTGCTTGGAGGGGAACTCTACTTCCCCGCGAATAGTGTTAAGGGTTAATGTAAAAAAAAACTGGAGACGACTATATAAGTAAGTAAGAAAAAAAATTGTTTTTGCTACATTTGAGTATTTGCAGGCAAAAGCAGTTACTCAGGAGGCACCAGAACCTGCATCACAACCCAAGCTACATCCCGCCCAGTCCTGAGGAGAAGAGCCACGAGTGCCAGGAGTGTGGGCGCCAGTTCCGTTACAAGGGCAATCTGATCCGCCTCATGATCACGCACGACCCCGACTCATCCGCGCACGAGAACAGCCTTGCGCTCAAGCTCGGCCGCCAGAAGAGGATACAATTCACTGATGGACAATCGGTCTGTTTAACGCAATCAATTATTAACCATTGTTCTTACTTTGAATTATTTCAAATTCCTCATATTTGATGATCATCAAACCGACGATCGCCACTATTTTGATTTTTTGACATGATCCCGTAAAACAAGTCTAGATCAACTTCTGATCAAGTGGTGAGCATCACGAAGTGCGATTTCATCAAACTATCTTTCAATCTACATTGTTCGTAAAATTAATTTAATATAGTTTACGAATACAGTGGAACTCAATTATAACGGGCATGTCAAAAATTTAGATTTTAATTGTGGCTGGTAGTTGATTCATTTAACTTCGATAGCCAAAACAGGCATTTGAGATGAAGTTCTATTACTAAAATACATTTGACATTGTTGTATCTCTGGGTTTGCCCCACAAACAGTTCAAATAAAAATCCTGGATCAATAAAACACTTTGGACTTCATTCGTGATATATAAAAATGAGATCTGATTGCTTATTTAGCTGGCGGTACGAATTGTTCTGGGTCTCGACCTTGAGGTTGCAATAGTATTTATTATAGTTTTAATCCCTGCATTATTAACAGCTATGTGCTATCTACGATAAACTAATATCTGGGATATCACAGACATGAACTGAGAAGTGGGTATGAAGAAGTAAGTGTGAATGCATGACGAGTAAGGGGTTCTGTATTGTCTGTGATGTGTTGCTCAGGTTGCCTTGTGTCCACAGGTGGAAGTGGTGGCTGGTTCCTGCCCAGACTCCGAGGAAGAGGATATGGATAAGATGGAGGGAATCCCCGATGACAAGGATCAATACGTGGTGTTGGAAGTCATCCAGCTGCAAGATGAAATTGCTAATGATCCCGTTGTGAAACAACATGATAAGCAAGAAATAGGCGACAAAAGTAAGTCAATTAGATAAGCTTTCTATGTGTGTGTGTTTTTTTACATTAGCCCCACACTGCGTGATCTTTGGGGACGCTGTGTGGAGGGCCGTTTTGAAGAGAGGAAGGATGGAACACGTTGTAGGAGAGAGGAAACACAGAGGTTGACAAATCGTTCTACAGCCGAGTTGTAGAAACAACCCATTATCATGTGACGAATATCACCGTTTACAAATTTGGGGCGTGATTTTGGCTTGTTTCCTGACTATTCACCGGTGCCGAAGGAATGATGCTAGTTCCTCGGATCATCTTCCATTGTAATACTGATAGAGAAGGACAGCATTCTTGTCTGACGCCTTTGTTCTAAAGATTGCAATCCGTTTGTTAAGATAGGAGAAACTATCAAACGAGACGAGGGATTTTTTCTGGTATTTTGGGAGTCCAGACAGAAGTGGCTAGTGTAATATAGGTAATGTAATTTTCACTCTAATTTCTTAACCTTTCAGCGGTCGCGCGCGGTCTATGAGTCCGCAGCGAAATTATTTCACTGATTATGCATTAACTATAAACAATAGGCAATTGCGCTTCCGTAATATCCTCAGGGAGGGTGAGGTACATTCCCTCAGTACCCCAGTGACGTTCGTCGCAAACGCCATATTCTATTGTTTATATTTGCGGTCTCAGAGTCCGCGTGCGACTTCCACGTGTACTTTTCATCTACTTTTCAAGTACACAAAAATCTCTTGAATAATATTGAGAGCTGGGTGAGTATTTCATGATATTTGTATCATGCTATTTAGAACTTAGTTTTATTTTACGTAAATACGTTATACGCAAATAAGTAGTTGTAAAATTTTATCTTGTTTCGTTATTATGTTAATTTATAGCATTGTTTTGTGTCAGATGTCTAAAAAATTGAGATTTCACAGTTTTAAACTATTAGGTACAAATTAAAAAGTGATTACTTACCGATTAATTTTTAATTTTATTTATTATTTATATAGATAAAAGACTTTGTTTATTATATGCTACATACAGTATCATGAAATATTCAGACGTCTTCTAAATCCAGACGCCTAAAGTAGCAGAATCAGCGTCTGCGCGTGACTGCTTATGTTCAGCTACTGGAAGGTTAAAGAAAGATGTACTGCATAGTACGTAAAAGCCCTTTGGGCTTTTAATATAAGATCCTTTGCAATTCCAGTGGCCCATGGCTAAGGTGTCCCAAGAAGAGTGTTCAAGGAAGATTCCAGCGGAATCCTGGATCCTGGACGGGTAAAGGAATCAGCTCGCATCTGCACCACAGTGAAAAGCAATGGAGGTTCTAGCGGAGTAAGTATTATTCTTCTTCTTCCATTCTTTTGGCATCCAGTTTTGGACATGTGTCTCCCTCAATTTTCCAGTTTTGCCTTTCCTTGTCGACTCTCATCCATTAAAAGTCAGCAGTTCTCTTCAAAACGTTAGCTCTTTCATGATTGGGTGACTTTGCGTGTCCATTCCAATGTTTTGTTGATGATTCTAACGGTCATCTGTGAGTCGGGCACATGCTTAGAGTTTGCATTGATCCAAATGATTGAATAGGACTTAGTAAATGTGAAATATTCAAAGAACGACAAAGACACGCGGTAGAGATAGCCAAATAGCTAAAAATAAAAACTACATAACAAATCTTTTTCTTGAAGATATAATTAATTTGACAGGTCTGTTTAGGAAAGGTCTTATGTAATTTTTGTGTATTTACAAGGTGCGTAGTTCAAAATATAATATACGAAAATGTGCGATTTTGTCATGTGATTTTTGCATGTGTAAGTATAGCGTATGTAATTTTAGTGATGCATTTTAAGGCATGTAATTTTTACATTAGTTTTAATCATAATATTTAATATTTGGCTGGTTTATATAGCATCGTTTTTGTGAAAAATGGCTTCAAGTTATTTATATATTTAATAACACATTGTGTAATTTTAATGTGTAATTTTAGTATGTGTTATTTTAATATGTGTAATTTTAACACAAGTAATTTTAAGAAATTTAATTTTGAAAAGTGTAATTTTAAAATGTGAATTTTTCACATGTGTAATTTTAATGCGTGTAATTTTAACAAATATAATTTTAATGTGTAATTTTAACACATGTTATTTTTACGTGTGTAATTTTAACATGTGTAATTACAAAACGTGTAATATTAACATATGTAATTTTTTCACATGTAATTTTTAACAAATATAATTTTAACCTGTGTAATTTTAAAACACATGTAATTTTAAGTGTGTAATTTTAGAACATGTAATTTTAACATGTGTAATTTAAGCATGGGTAATTATAGGACTGATTATATGTAAGCTTTTGATCGATATTTTATTGCAGTTCACTAGCGGTTCTGCCTTGCAGCAGTACGGGTCCATCAGGGTGGCCTGCACCTACCTGCTGAGCGGATTGTATGCCTTCTCCAGTAAGAACTGCAAGACGCACATGTTCACCAGGGTGGCCTCCCATGTGGCGTTGATCGAGAGTGTTTTTTTTAACTCATTCGACTTTAACAGTGTTTAACTCATTCGCAGATGCTTGTGATCATTTTTGGTCGGTACGGTTTGTCTGCATACGCGGACATAATATTAAAATTTATTTCAAATTGTTCAAAATTTTTTTTATTATTTCAAATTATAAATTAGGTTTAAAAAAACCAATCCTTGTTTTTCAGCTCAAAGCATAAAATTTGAAAAAAATTACTACATTTATGTATGTATTTCCTCCAAGTATAATATATAATGCATAATATGTTATTTTATTCAGAGGTTCTCAATCTTTTTTCTCTATCCAGAAATGTTTAATAATCTGTGTTCTTTTTGTTGTTGTTGTTGTTGTTATTTTATATTCTCATGTATGTTATAAATATAAATAAAATGTTTTCAAAGAAGAATGTTTAAATACTGAACTCTGATAAGGCCATGGAGAGAGGTTGGTTATATTATCAGATTGTGCTGTAAATAATTTTCTGTTTTTTAATAAAATTTTATTTTATATTCGCTGACTTCTTTGTTCTTGATATACAAAAATGAATGTTCCTCTACCAATTATCCGATTGCGATGAAACTTTGGTGAGTAGTTGTGCGCGAGCCCGCCATGGTTTCTGCATATAATGATAAGCTCTGGCATCATGAAATATGTAAGAAATTTTGATAAGGGGCTCGAGAGTTGGTTTAAGAATGTGTGTGCATATCATATAGTTGAGCGACAGGAATGGAAGGCGAGGGGATCCGGAGAGGAAAGGGATGCGGGAGTGGAACGGGGACACTTGGGAAAAGACAAGCAAAGGAGGGGTCGGGGACGAGGGAGGGGCAGAGGGAGGTATTTCAAAGGAGACATAGTAGCGATAGGGGTATCAGGGGTAAATTTGGAAAACCCATACTTCTCACAAGGACAGATAAGCGTTGTCTGGAAAATGCCGAAAAATGTCCTGATTTATTAGTATACGCACCAGACAGAAAAACAAAAAAAAATATTGTGGGTTTATGTAGGAATCTGGGGTCAGTGTGTCCAGGAGTGACGGATGTATGAATCCACCCCTTAAACCGTGGTGAAAGACGATGGGTCGTAGGATTTCGATCACGCAACAGTGGGCAGACATCGGCTGTCAAAACTTTGACAAACCTCACCCCATGAACCCGGACACCCCTGCTAGATCATCAAATGAAGCAAAACACTTGGGGGGACCTATGGCAGAAGTGTTGGTTATCTAATAAATGGGTTACCCATAACCGCCTACAAAAATATTAAAAACATAAAAAAAATAAACATTGGCTAAAGAAGGAGGTAGCATAACGTGGCATAAAACCCCAAGAATAAATCACAATAATAGTTTTATTCCTGAAAATCTCAAATCAAGAAATGAAATAATCGGGTAATCGATCTGCGCTCGCTCCTTGGCTTTATCTATTTATGTCTTGAAACAGATAAGATTAAGCAGGTGCGATTGATAGCAATTGATAAGTTAGTAACATACTACTGATACTGCAAACACCTGAACACTTGACTTATTATCAAGTCCATCCTTGTTAAAACACCTCACGCCTTGTGATTTTCTGATCTTTTCTTTTGCTTAAGGCGATCCACTAGTTCACTACTGTGCCGTGGACAGTAGTTCTTCGGTGGACGCCATAGGGGTCACTTTGAATAACCGAATTCGTCGACTAGCGGCCGTATTGTAAAATATCAACGCGAAAATGCATATTTTATTTTATTTTGGGAAGATTGGGTGTAAATATCAACTTTTTTTGCGATTATTATAAAATAAACTGAATTTGCCACATTACACAATAAAACCATATCCGAAAAGGGATTTATAAATAGGAGAGTTTGGACTTGAAAGTGTGTTTTTAGACCTTATACTTTATTTTTTTATAGGCTTATTAAAAGACTTATAAAAAAAATGACCGATATTTTTTAGGGCCAAGGTATGTTCTACACGCAGTATTTAATTGAAGCATCTACAATACTTCTACGCGATCAAATTTTCAAAACAAAAACATATGATTTTGCATTATTTACTATGACTTCATCTTAACTACAAATTTAACATTCTCTTAAGTATTTTGGGAACAAATTAGTTACCTGTGTCAAGCTGTGAGTTGTCTTGTTGTGCGCAAAACTAATTTCAACCAAAACCTCACAATTCAAGTATTCAAAGTTGCAATAAAATAAAGTTATAGACTTTTCTCCGTATCAAGCAAGAATCATCAACGTCATATGGTGAGTAATTTTTTAAGTAAACTGCTTTCTTATATTGAAATACTTTTTTATTTCTTTATTTAGATACATTTACATTGATAACGAAGTTGAAATTGTTACAATTTTTAAACAGATTTTGGTGATGATCTATGGTTGATACAATAATTTACTTGCGTTGGTTTACAAATTCATAATTTTTTATTTAAATTATCGGAAATAATGTTTTAAGACCCAAACCAGGGGCCGATAATTCAAATTTCGTCGGAAGATTATATCGCGAACATACCCTTACATCATATGTAAGGGGGAGTTCAAGTATTATGTAACGCGCCGTAACGTTTTTCCGTGCCCTCCCCCCCCCTAAACGTTACGTAACGCCCAAGTGACAATTTTTACCTGAAAGTCACAATTGAGTTGCGCAAAGTACTAGAAAATACCTTTTTTCTTGTTTTAATCGCGTTTGCGGTAATAAATAAAACAAGAGATTTCGAGAACGAAAAGGGTCGCCAACTTGGAAAATTTTATATCCCTAGTTTTTTTTATCTAAATAAAGAAAAACATGTTACGTAAAGCGTTGTTCGAACCCCCCCCCCTCGTAACGCACAGTAACGTTTCACAAGACCCCCCCCCCCCCCAAGTGCGTTGCGTAATACTTGAACGGCCCCTAAACACTCCTGTGAGAAACTTATCGAAATCTTACGAGGTCGTAAATTTTACTTATCGAGCGTAAAGGCAGCCTAATAAAAAATAAATAATTGAAAAAGACAAAAATATTGTTAAATCTCTAGTAATTTTTCAACAAAATATGGACTTTTAAATGATTAAAATATCTAATAATAATATTTTCCAGAATATCGATGAGCAAAACGCAATTATCAATAGGATCGCCAATTTTATCTTATCTCGGCCTAACTTGATAACATTTTTAAAAATTCTATAATATTATAAGATAACAAAATTTCGATAACAAAATTAACTTGTTGAATACTTCAACTTTAGTACATTGACAATTATGTAAGGTTTGCAAATCCCGCGGAATTGCAGGATACCTATAGTTTGTAGTAATCCTGCGGGACTTGCGGGATATTAAATTGAAATATTGCCAATGCCAATGCCTGTATACAATTTTTTTTAATTATTAAGTATAAACTATCTTTTACACGACGAACTTTGTACCACCCCAGAATCGATAACTGTCAAATTATAATTAAAATAATAATAATTTTTTTTTTTTTTATTGATTTAAAAATTACACAATGAAGCAATTATTAATGCGAATCTGTGCGTGTTTTGTTTTTGTCAGTATCAGAGATGGAGTTGTGTACGGATTTATATTTTTTATGATTTTCTTACTTTTCCACTTACTTACGGGAATGGCGTTTCATTTTCTTTATACCTGTGAGGGAGATTTATTATAATTATTGTATTTTTCCTTTGGAAGGGTGCAGACTCATTTACCGTTTGTCTCATTTTCTACTATTGACATTTAGTGTGTAAGAAAGAGAAAAATGAAATAAAAAAACAATAATTGAAGTATGTGAATTTTATTTTCATATTACTGCTATAAAACAAACAAAAATTATGATAATTAACAAACATATTACCCACTTCTTGCAACAGAAATTTGTCAATAATCAACACTTACAATATAATAGAAGGCCCTCGTTAATTGAGTATTTTAACATTCTTAAGACTAAATTTAACATTTATTGAGATCTTTTAATTGCAGTTAGTAATGTATAATTACCTAATAAATAACTGGTCATTAGTAATCAGTCACAACAAAGAAATAAAAGAAACGGAAACACCGTTCTTATGGTAAATTAATCAGTCTCAATAAAGGTTACTATAATTAGTTTATACAACAATTAAGCACTTTAAAAATCAGTTCTTAAATAAAAATAAATAAATATTATTATTAGATTAATAATTAACTTTAGTATTCGTAATTAAAAAGTCTAATATTGTACGCTATAAAAGCAGTTTTACTACATTTTCACGGTTTCGATGCGGCCGAAGGTTCGGCAGATTTTCTGCCGAAACCGAAACTGATGCCGAAACTAGATTTTTATGCCGAACCTTGCCGAAACCGAACCTTCGGTCGGTCACTTAATATCGTCATTTAAAACAAAATGAATAAAATAGCACATATGCGTATTGGATATTTAATAAAACTTTTGGTTTAAAAAAATATTATTCAGTTTGGTTTGGTTTTTTGGCCTCAAATCCAAAATGAAGTTTTGTATGAAACGGGCCGCGCAGCAGTATCAATAACACTCCTTATGTAGATGGCGATAAGGTTTAAATTCCCGTTTTTTTATTTATACACAAAAAGGAGAGTTTTTTCAAGAAAGGAAGGGAGGATGTTCTGGGAAGGAAAAAGGTATGAGGGGTGGGTAGGAATCTGGGGTGCGTATGTCAAGGAGTGACGGGCATATGAATCCATACCTCCCACTGCTGCGCAGGGCGATAATCTGACAGAGGCCCGCTGGAAAGGTCAAACGGTCCTGCCAAGGCCGGGACAAACCTCATCTCATGAACCCGGGTACCTCTCCTAAATCACTAAACATAGCGCATCACTTGAGGTGCCCTATGACAGAGGTGTTGGTTGTCCAATAAATGGTTCCCGGAGCGGCGGTACACTTGCCTAACTGCTTTAGTGAAAGACTACCCCCCTGCCTAGTTGCCTTAGTGAAAACCTTTCAGAATGGGAACTATGCTTGTAATGGCTTTAGCCGTGCTTGGTGACATGATCTGAATTGCCAGGTACTTCCCCAGCTCCATCCTTCTTCCTCGCAACAACAATAGCAGTCTTCAGTGGAAAGAACCTAACTTAAAATAATATTATACCTTCTGTTTGGACTATAACACTTTTTCTACTCGGGTGTGCGTTTTGGAGCCCTACAGAGCAACAAATCGTCGTAGCCCACCGAGGGACGGAACTAAAGAATTTAGGAGCAGTCTGGATTGACGGAAAAGGCATTTTCTGTAACAAATACACCGGACACATGAGCTCTGCTGTGTCGTTTACAGACGACGTCAAGAAGGTTATTCAAGAAACGAATGAACAATACGGGAGTCGATTCGTCCTATCCATAACAGGTCACTCCTTGGGTGCCTGGTTGGCCAGCGTCACCACCATGACCGTCAAATACCTTAAACAGCATGGAAGTGGATTCATCATCTGCCCCAGTGAAGGTATCCATGCGCATACTGTGGCCTTGGACAGCCCTGGTGCCAAGGATATGCTGGATAAGATACGCAATGACTATGATTCACGTTACGACCGTTCCTTGAGTGTCAAATACTTGGACATCACAACCTTCTTCGCTGCAGTTAATCCGGTGAACAGCACAAGAAAACACGTGGGAGGCTTATATCAATTGCACATCTCCCGTGACTCCAAGAAATCCAATTTGAAGTACAATTTGGACACCCACAGCTTAGAGATCTTTATTAATGCTTTTAAGGAAGAGACTAAAATATATGCAGTACAGGATTGGCCTCAAGGGGTTGCTGAGTGCAAACATCAATGCATCCTAGAAAGTCAGTGTAATTCTCACATCTTACGACCAGATGCAGAAAAAGTAGTTGAACCGGTTGGGCTAGAGATATTCTTAGATAAAGAGAGTACAGAATCCGTTAGAATCGCTGGCAGTACCACAGGTCGACGAAAAAGTGAACTTAACTTGAAAAAACAGGGAGAAACCCCAACATTACACTACGAATCCAAATTATCGACGGAAAACACCTGTCATCTGGGGGTATTCTCCGCAGAAGAGCAAAAAAATTTACAAAATTGGAGCTTTTTTCAAAGTAATGCTATATTTAAATTGGCCGAAATCGATAAGTTAGTATTTCGGAAAAATCTTACAAAAATAAACCTCCCAGAATTTCAGATGAATACTAGAAGAATCACTTGTGAAACAAAGGAACATTTGGTAACATTGATCAGACTAACCAAACAACTGATGCGCTGGTTTCCTGAAGAGATTATGGAAGCTCTGACTAAACAGAAGGAGAGTATAAAGTCAGCCCCCTTATACAGGGCTGGCCAGGCATACCTCAGGCACTTACCCAAAATCATGGACTGTGAAGACACCCTGGGGATAGAGTCATTTTTAAAATCAAATCAACGTGTTCTACAATTTAAAACATGCGATGGAACTTTCGAAACTGCCAGAGTGTGTAATATATTGTCTAGGCTTTGAATAAATTTGAATTAAATGACCTAACTCTTACATCTAGAACTGAGATATTTGCAAAAGATGCAATTATAATAGGTGAAAAAACGCTAAGCCTTAATGTTTTGCTGGGCGATGACCGTAATTCCAATGATGAAAGGATCCGAAAGAGAATTAATCGAATAATTTCTCCAATTTTGAAAAAGCTCACGACGGACCACCAGTTTCCGGACAAAATACAAAATACTCTTCTAAAAATTTGTGAATCAGATGCTTTCTATTCAAAAGTAAACACGCAAGTCAGCAAAGCGAAGCTCATGTCACTGCTGGAGAGGAGTGGGGCCAATGGATCACTGCTGGTTGTCATTAGCGATCCAGAGCGGCTCAGCCGGGTCTACTGGGGGGAGGTGGTGGAGGCTGTGCGGGAGAGGATGTTCTCTAGTAGGATAGATGGACGGGAACTCTTTCTGAAAAAGTGTTGCGAGGAACCAGATAAACTAATCTACTGGCTGAAATTATCGGCGGAAGGCCTAACACTGAGCGAGGTTTATAATAGCGGCGTTTATCTTCCTAGAATGTTCTACTGTTGCATAATTATTAAATCCATAGACGAACTCGTCCGTTACACGGGATCTCATGATTTATTTATATTCGAAAATGCAGACGATAAGAATTCGTTTATAACTCCATTTAATTTATCCATGGAAGCTAAGGATTTGTTTGTATCAAGCGAACACTTCATTACGCATATTGCTTCTCAGGAATCAAGTATGGAAAACAAGATGAAAGATGAAAAGTTAAACAAACATTACTTTCGAAATCTGGAAATTGAGGGAATCCCACGTATGGTTTGGCAATACTCCCACGGCTCTCTGGATGGCCTGCGCCGCTTCATTACCAGGGACTACAGCAACGCCATTGCGGAAGGTGACTTTTGCAACTTGAAAAAGAGGGTGACCGTCATTGCTGATGACCCTGGAGTGGGAAAGACCACCAGCCTGACGCGCATGTCTGAGTTTATCCGAGACTCTTGGGTGTTGAGAATCAACCTAAATCATTTGGCTATTGCAGAACTGCCCCAAATACTAGACCTGCCATCGGTTGTCAAATGTTTGATACACTCGTCAGGTTTATCTACCGATGATGGATTGGCGCGTAATCTACTTAAACATTGCATGAAATCGACGAGCTCGATACAGGTTTATGTTTTAGTCGATGCATTTGACGAGATAACTGACGGAGAAAACAAGAAAAAAGTTATTGATCTTCTGATGTATTTAAAAAATTCCACTACTTTTAATACAATCGTCACAACACGGGTGCATGCGCAAAAAGAGCTCGAAAATTATTTGGTCGAATTTTCCACAGAAATTAAAAGCGTGACAGAAGAAGAACAAGATGATTATTTTGTGAATTCTTGGCTTCCGCATCTAGCCTTGGAGCTTCCAGAGTATGGAGAGTCGGAGAAGCGGAGGCTGCGCCAGTTTTCCCGAGAGCTGCGGGAGGAGATGGAGGGAGTGCTGGGGGAAGACGTGGCGCGCTTTATGGGCATTCCACTTCAGATCCGTATGTTGTCCGAAGTGTTCCTTCGGCAAGCCATTAAGTTTGTCCAGTCCCCTGAAGAAGTGAACGAACACTTAAAAGTAACAAATTTGTTTGACTTGTACACAAAGTTAATCAAAGTCAAGAACACAATATACGAGAAACAGAAAACTCCGATCAAAATGTTGCCACGTAGCAAACAAAAAACTTTGTGCAAAGAGGACAAGGTAAATCATTTTTTCCTGGCGTTCCAAACGATCGATGCACGTTTTACCGAAAATTATTTCAAAAAGCAAATACTTTCCAACGAAGTTTTGGTGGATCTTAGCAGAGTAGGTCTTATAAAAGTTAACACTGATGGTACTTTTAGATTCATCCACCGAACATTCGTGGAATACTTTTGCGCTGACTTCTGCTTACAATGGCTCAGACGCGAAGAGCAAATCGAAGAAAATAATAAGCTCATTAATATATTTCGTGAATTTTTACTCTGGCCATGCTATAAAATAATAAGGAAATTCATGGAGGATCAGCTTGATATATCACTAATACGCAGTTTACAAAAAGTACTGATAATGTACCGACGTTCGTTTGATTCTACCATTCAAGTGGTTTTTCATCAGCACAACAAAACTCCATTACATATAGCTGCCGAAGAACAGAACAGGCACCTCCTTGCATTTCTTCTCAGTGGCCCGGACAACAGGAAAACTAAGAGAGACTACATCGACTTCATATCGGCCAAAGACAGTGCTGGAAAGACCGCTCTGAACATCGCATTGGAGAATGGGTGTCTCGAAATTGTAAACGAAATAACAAAAGTTGCAGAAAGCTGCTCGCACGAGGCACTGCTTGAAATTATGCTTTCTGCTTTCTTAGGCGAGAGAGGTGACAAAGATGATGAATTGTTTAGAGAATATTGTTCAAATACGCAGCGGTTAACTAATACCAGCAAAGCTTTAACAAGAACTGACGAGTTAAGAAAACAAATCACACCATTTGTTGCTGCAGTTAGAGATGATGACTATTGGAAAGTTCTTATTTGTTATGGAATCCTTTGTTGAACTGAAATACCTGGTCACTGCGATTGACACGCAGGGTGACTCACTTTACCTTTTCTCAAAAAGTGAACAAAAATGGAATAATTGGAAATGGAAAATTTTATTACTAATGTGCGGAGTCGATGTTCTTCATCATAGTGAGAATATGTATGAATCTCGACTGATTCCTTGGCCTCCTGTTATAGCGGGAGTACGCAGCGACAACACAAATTATGCTAATTATAAGGTACATCGAAATAAATTCAGCCATAAAGTCAGAACGTTCTATGAACGTATATTTTATAACTTTATCGATTTAATTACGGATAATCCTATGTGGATAGTTATTTGGATTATGTTTCATTTATTAGGTTTGTTACTATTTCATTTACTCCCGCTTATGTTTTATTTCATACGAATTGTATATTACTAATGGTCATGTCTATAACTTTTCGTGTTATTTCAAACTCTAATAGTCTTGATCTGCCTGTTTTATCAGATGTAGCTCATGCGGACAGTTCAGCTTTAATTCTGTTTTTACTTTACCCTATAATTTTTTTAATGTGGTACTTTTTTTTTTACATTTATTATTTTCGGGTATTTTTAGAATTTTCCAAATGATGTAAACACGACTTTTCATTTTCCAGATGATGTTAGACGACCTCCGTAGTGCTCGAACCCGGTATGCGCAAATAAATTTTATTTAATTAATTTCTGTTATTTCACAATTAATTAATTTAAAATAATATATAGTATATTTGCGGCATGTTCCCGTAAGACCACCATTCAGAATTGAAACGTTGCTTGAAAATGGCTTTAGCCGTGTTTGGTGACCAGATCTGAATAGCCAGGTACTTCCCAACCTTCCTCTTCCCCACTTCCTTCCCCTCCCCACTACCTTCAGCCTCACAACATACCCCAATTGGGGATGCCATCACTGACTCTAGACGGGAGCAGTTGAGATTCTTGTGCGGTATTCACTGTAAAAAAAAAACAATTAAATAGTAATACATTTTTTTAGTAATTTCAAATTCACTTGAGGCGCCATTTTAATTAAATCAAAATAACAAAACTTTGTTTTCTCCTGTTTCATAAAAATTATCAGCATGTTTAAAACCAAAGATTTCTTCCTCAGGATACAAAGATTGGACTGAATATTCAGATATGTAAGAATAGACAAATAAGCGTAGAAAAAAAGTTGGTACCTGTAGACAAAAGTATTACAGTAAGCAGTTGGAGAAGGTTCCTGATTAATTATTTATTTTTGTAAAAAAAAAACTTTTGTAAAATTAAAAGAATCGTTATACAGGCTGTTCAATAACTCCACATTATAATTTGGAAACATAGTGGAGGTTTTAGCAATGACGTTATAATATTTATAGACGCGCTGTGGATATTCTTTAAACAAATGTTCTGATGATATTTGAATATTCCATCAATAACACAGCTTTAGAAAGAGTCACGGAAATGAGAGATCTTGGAATTATTTTGGATGAAAAACTAAGTTTCGCAAATCATATCCACCAAATTATGAACAAAGGTATGAAAACACTAGGCTTCGTATTAAGAACAACTAAAAACTTTAGTTCCATAGAAGCCATTAAACTATTATATGTGTCTCTAGTTAGAAGCCAAATTGAATATAACTCGGTAGTTTGGTCTCCATCTTACAAAATTCACGTTTATAATATTGAGCGAATACAAAAAAAATTTCCGCGTTTTATAAATTTTAAATTAAGTATCCCACTAGAAGACTTAAAATATAATCTATTACTAAATATTCTAAAAATACATACACTAGAAGACAGACGTAAAATAAACGACTTAACATTTTTATTCAAAATACTTAACTCTAAATTCGACTGCTGCGAACTCCTACAACTCATAAACTTACGAATACCGACAGTAACCACGCGACAAAATACATTATTCTACTGCAGCATTCACAAGCGGAACTACATTGCCCACTCTCCTATACAACGATTTCACACTATGGGGAATCAGTACTTAGGTGATGTCGACATATTTAACATCAACTTGGCGAATTTTGTGGATGTTGTAAAAAACATATTCCAAAACTATTACTAAACATATGTGTATTTTTGTAAACTTATCAAATTGCTGTATTTTTTTTTTGTATTTTTGTGACTTGTGTGCATTTTTTATGTAATTTTATTTTTGTTATTTCATTATCAATTGAAAAATCATCTGTCATCATTGTACTACCAAACATGTAAAAACCCTCTGGGCGTTGAATAAATAAATAAATAAATATATATAATTGGTTTAAATAGAATAATTTTTAATATTAATTTAAGTGCTATGTTAAGCGGTTGTAGGTATATGTTTATAATTCTAAATTTACTCTGTTATATTTATATTTTACACTTGTAAATTATGTAAAGAACACACATCATGTAATAATTGTATATTATATTTTTTGCAATCAGCAATTTAAATAAGGTTTTTCATTCTCTTTTTTTGTATACTAGTGGGTACCCGGTATGCGTTGCAATGTCATTCAAAGAAAAAATATTTCTCCCTGCACGTCCTTTCCCATGCGTCCCCTTCCCCTCCCGCGTTCTTTTTCCACCTTCTCCGCCATCCCCCTTGTTATCTCTCCGTTACCCTCCCCCTCCTGCCTTTCTTCCCTGTCCCAAAATAATATATGAAATACATATATTTTCAAACCACTCTCGCACCACCTGTAATAAATTTTTTAAACAAATTTCATAACGCCATTGTATATATATATATATATAAAACTTTGCTGGCATGCTTGCAACAAATCACCAAAGTTTCTTCACAATCTGATAAACGGTATAGCAGCGCATGAAGTATGAACAAACAAACAAATATTAATTTGTATATATTTTAACTGAAATACACATATTTTCAAACTACTCTCGCACGACTTGCAGTAAATTTTTTAAACAAATTTCATAACGTCAGAGCTAACAATTGTATTTATAAACGAAGTTGTTTGTTTCAAAATTTGGTGATTTGTTGTACCAACAAACAAACAAACAATAAGAAAGTTGAGTCCATTTTTTTATTTTTTTTTATCAATGTTCACATTCAAACTTAAATACTGGTATTTTTTTTTTTTTTTAAAGTCCGTTTTCATAATAAAATTAATTCTCAAAGTTTGAATTTTATTAAGCCCGCCAAAACGAGCGGAATCCGAGCGGTAAGAGGCGGGGTGTGTGTGTGACGTCATTTGTACTCTGAAAAAACACGTTGCTTTGGCATTTAGTATGGAGATTTTTTTAATTCTTCAATAAGGAATTCCACACATTTTTTTTATCAAGTTTAACCGTCTATCAGAATTAATGGAATTAAAAAAAATAATAATTTATCAACATTTCATAGTTAAATTAATTTTTAAAGCCAGAATTTTTGTTTATCACACCGCCCGAACTTCCCAGCACCGTATTTTTAAAGTGACAGTTGTTGTCGAACGAGGATACGTTCTTCAAAATCGGTAAAAACGTCATGAAAGAATGCGATTCAATCACACAAACACATAATAAATCAAGCGGAATTACTTTCCACGCGGAATTTTATTGTTTACATATTCATATTTAATTACAAAATGCAGATTGAAATATAAAATGTCAAATACTATGATATAGGTTCAGTGTTGCCACTAAAAAGTCGTTTTGATTTTACCACCTTATTGGGAAAATACATAATTTATAGAAAAGGTTACTATGGAGGTAACTTCTCATTTAAAATATTTTGGAAATAATAATAAAAATTACGTTTTAATCTTCATACCAAAGAAGTCATTACAATTTATTTTAGTTTATTAATGAATAATCAAGTTATTTTTTTTAGGTTTTTTTTACATAAATACCACATAAGTGTCCCAACTGCTCCCGTCTGGAGCCAGTGAGACTATGGCATCCCCAATTGGGGTATGTTGTGAGGATGAAGGTAGTGGGGAGGGGAAGGAGATAAGGAAGAGGAAGGTGGGGAAGTACCTGGCTATTCAGATCTGGTCACCGAACACGGCTAAAGGCATTTCAAACAACGTTTCAATTCTGAATGGTGGTCTTACAACAGGGCGATACTGAGAGTATCTTCCACTCTGGAACGTGCCGCAAATGTACTAAGTGTATATTATTTTAAATCAATAAATTGTGAAATAACACAAATAAATCATATAAAATTTATTTGCCACGCCGGGATTCGATCCCCCGACCTTCGTAGGAGTCAAGAGCCTTACCGCTGGACTACGCCGGCCGTCAAAGATATTTTATATTAATAATTTTGCATTGCACCTAAAGATGCAGCATGCCGTGGGAGGTGGGTGGAAATATTTCGATTGCTGAGAAAATAACTTTCAAAACACCTTTTGAAACTCTACCGATTGAGTATTACATATATACTATTGGTACAATAAAAAAATATTGGTACAAAAATGTCTTAATTATTTCATTAGTATGCTATGCTTACTTTTAGTCATATAATAAAAAAACACATATTCAAAATAATTTAAATTAGTTTATTTTGTTACAAACTAACGTTAATAAAACTCTATTTCATTGTTTACATTGGGTAAAATTTCAAATAGTAGGCAACACCACACTGCCAACGCAGGTTTGCTATTCTGTCTTTGTCTAATCCTACGGCGGTATTGTTCTCGTAACTTGTGCTAGTGAGACAAATATATGTTCATAAACATATGCGCGGTAATAAATTATGCTTCTCTAATTATTTTAACTCAATATTTATTTGTGTGTTCATATTAAAACTATTTTGGTATGCTTTTGTGATATGAACGTTAATTTATATCTGCAGTTTGCTGTCCAGTTCTGTCTGTAAAGCAAGCTTTTGGCCTATACAATCTGTCTCATTATAAATAAACCATCTCCCATGTAATAGAAAGAGATGCACGATCATGATAGTACAAACCGGGGTACAGATGACGTCAGAATTCTTTTGACCAATCATGAAGCGTTTTTAGTTTGTAGCTTTTTAATCATTTTTTAAGAACGTTTAATTAATTCTAGGAATAATAATATAGAAATATATTTATATATTTAGAATCGCTATTTTTTGATCTACATGAACATATTTTTTTTTATAAGTCAAAATATTTTTCACTCAACTTCCTTATTATTAATTTTTAATATAAGATTATTAAAAAATACATTTGAATCCACCTTTATATCGACCATAATGTGCTATATACCCATTTTTATTTTTTTTTGTTATCTAAACCGCTAAAACTTTTTTTATACATATATATATATATGTATATATACTATTTTTGTTATTAGTTTTTGGGGTATTATGCCGTGTTGCGCTACTTCCTTCTTAAGCCAACGTTTCGAACAACGCCAAGTGTCCATCATCAGGGCAGATGACACATCAGCAGAGGACACTGCAACGCTGTCCGAAACGTTGGCTAAAGAAGAAGGTAGCGCAACACGGCATAATTACCCAAAAACTAATAACAAAAATATTTTTGGCCGTGAAAATCTAAAATCGTATCATATATACATATATACTAAATCATATAAATTGTAATAATGTGTAAAAGCCTAAATGGTCGATGATGATTAACAAGATAAATTAAAAATAATAATTTTGTTTTTGAAGAGTTTGACTTTTCATAAAACAAAATAATATTTTTTTTTTAAAATTTTTACTTTTCATGTTAAAAAATAATAATTTGGTTTTTGAAGAGTTTTACCTTCTATGTAAAAAAATACTAATTTGGTTTTGAAGAGTATTAGTTTCCATGTAAAAAAAATAATTTTGTTTTTTTATTATTTTTGAAAAGTTTTACTTTATGTGTGAAAAAAAAAGTTTTTGAAGAGTTTTACTTTCCATAAAAAAAAATATTATTTTGTTTTTGAAAAGTTTTACCTTCCATGTCAAAAAATAATAATTTGGTTTTTTAAGTTAAAAAAAAATATTTTGGATTTAAAGAATTTTATTTTCCATGTTAAAAAATAATAAATTTGTTTTTGAAGGGTTTTTTTTACTTTCCACGCTAAAAAAATAATAATTTTTTTTGAAGGGTTTTACTTTCCTTGTTAAAAAATTTCTTTTTTGAAGAGTTGTAATTTCCATTATAAAAAAATAATTATTTAGTTTTGAAGAGTTTTACTTTCCATGTTAAAAAATAATAAATTTGTTTTTGAAAGTTTTTACTTTCCATGTTAAAAAATAATAATGTTGTTAAGAGTTGTACTTTCCATATTAAAAAATAATAACTTTGATTTTGAAGAGTTTTTCTTTCCATGTTAAAAAAATAATAAATTTGTTTTTGAAAGGTTTTACTTTCCATGTTAAAAAATAATAATGTTGTTAAGAGTTGTACTTTCCACATTAAAAAATAATAACTTTGATTTTGAAGAGTTTTTCTTTCCATGTTAAAAAATAATACATTTGTTTTTAAGGAGTTTTACCTTCCATGTTAAAAATTCAAAAAAAAATGTTTTTGAAGAGTTTTGCTTTCATGTTAAAAAAACAATATATTTGAAGAATTTTACTTTCCATGTTAAAAAGCAAAAAAAAATTCTGGAACAGTAATCAGTAAAAAATGCTTTTTTTTTTTTTTTTACCTGAGCTCCACACAGGAGGCCCTGAGGAAAATAATTTCCATCAGGGCCTATGTCATCTTTGGGGATGCTGTGTGGAGGGTTTTTTTAAGGAAAGGAAGGAGGAGAGTTCTGGGAAGGAAAGGGGTTTAAGGGATGGGTAGGAATCTGGGGTTCAGTATGTCCTGATCATCCGCCTCCAAGACCTAGACAAACCTCACCCCATGAACCCGGGCACCCCTGCTAAATCACCAAACGTAGCGAACCACTTGGGGTGACCTATAGCAGAGGTGTTGGTTATCCAATAAAGGTTCCCGGGGCGGCGGTACCCATTCCCGCCTCCCAAATTGTGTGCTAATTAAATTATATAAATCCATGAAGAAGAATAGTAGCTACCATGCTCTAGCATTGATTATTATCATTTTGGTATGTTATTATAGCCTGTTTGTAATTATATTCCGTGAAGTTGAACACATCAACTGCTTCTGGGAAAGTATTGCCTACTACATGCAATCTAGGTACAAGCGAGTATGTAAATGACTCAGTCCTGATATTATTGCAAAAGAATTTTAGATCGAGAAATTCTTATCGAATGTGTAAAGTAATTCAGCTTCATAAAAAATGATGGCTGTATAAAAATAAAAGTCGGAAATAAGTCTTCCATATGAGATTTTATTGCAAAAAACGCTTGAGTTTTGCGGAAAATTGTTGCAGAAATAAATACGACAACCTTTGTTTTATTAATTTTGTATTGTTTGTATTTTGTTTATTTCTAAATAAAAACTTGTCAATTTCATCAAACAATTATTTTCTTTACATTTCCCTAATTATTTATCTACTAGTCACATATCAATGCTTGGAAGATTGTTTTTTTTTAATTAACTCCACACAGGAGGCCTGAGGAAAATAATTTACTTCAGGGTCTGTCATCTTTTAAGATGCTGTGTTTTGAGGAGAGGAAGGAGTGAACATGGATCTTGAAGAGACCCATATTGAAATTGTATAAAAAAATTGAAATAAGTGGCACGCGAGCTGTTTGAAAACTGAATGTACTGGGAATGAATGTACGGAATGTGGGAGGGGGGAAGAAGGGAACTCGGGAGGGGTTTTTGCAGGACGGGGGAAGAGGGCGAGGGGAGTGGGGAGAGGAAGGGGAGGCGTAAGGGGAACGGGACGATTGGGAAAGGACACGCAGGGAGAAACAATTTCCTTATTAAGTGGCATAGCGACGCATGCCAGGAACTCAATAGAAACATATAAAAATACTAGCTGACCCGGCCACGCGTTGCTGTGGCTCAATAGTTATAGTCCGTTGGATCAATCTAAACTTTCTAATGGAGTCCAATTAATATTTAAAAACAAAGATAAAAACATTTTATTCGATTTGAAAATTCAAAAGTAATTGGTAAAGAATTTCGGAGAAATTGAGGACAAACGAACAAATTTTTTTTAATATACATTTTATTACAAACTAGCTGACCCGACGAACTTTGTACCGCCTCAAAATTAATAGGTTGAATTAAATCCAGTTTTTTTTATTAAGTCAAAAATTACACAATGGAGCAATTATCGATGCGCAACTGTCCGTGTTTTGTTATTGTCTGTAGTCTGTAGGTATCAGAGATGGCGTTGTGTACGGATTTATATTTTTTGTGATTTTCTTACTTTTCCACTTACTTACGGGTGCCGCAGCCCCGGGAACCATTTATTGGATAACCAACACCTCTGCCGTAGATCACCCCAAGTGGTTCGCTACGTTTATTGATTTAACAGGGATGCCTGGGTTCATGGGGTGACGTTTGTCCGGGTCTTGGCGGCGGATGCGTCTACCCACCTGCTGCGTGGCGGGCCGGATCAAGAGAGACTGGTTGAGGGAGGTTTTTTGACTTTTCCAGCCGGACTCTCTCGACCCATTGCCTCGCACCGCGGTCCGTCACTCCCCGACACACTGACCCCCAGATTCCTACCCACCCCTCATACCTTTTTCCTTCCCAGAACTTCATATCGTCCCCTTCCTTAAAAAGACTCTCCACACAGCTTCCCCTAAGATGACATAGGTCCTGAGATATTTTCCTCAGGGCCTCCTGTGTTGAGCTTATGTAAAAAAATGCGTTTCATTAGAGAGATTTATTATAATTATTGTATTTTTCTTTGGATGGGTGCAGATATAAGTTCACAGTTTGTCTCATTTTTGACTATTGACATTTAGTGTGTAAGAAAGATTCTTTATATGTTTAAGAACAAAAGCAAAACAATCAGCGTATTGACAATTTTGACGTTTTTGAATTATATTTATTAAAATATTGCTGCACCTCCTTCAAAAGATGAAAATTCGTTGCATACAAAGTGTATGAAAAATGAATTTTCTTCATAACTTGTTTTTTCGTGAATTTTTCCGATATTTTAATAGCTATTTGCTATTCGGGGCGGAGACAAATCTAACAAATCAAAGATCATAAAAATCGGTCCAGACATTCTTGAGTTATAAATGGTGTAACTAACCCGACTTTGTTTTATGTATTAAGATTATTTAATTTATTTATTTATTTAATTATTTTAATATTACATTTGGTTATAAAATGACGTATTGCCCATCTCACTAGGTGTAGAACGCCTGTGTTGAGATGGCAATTTACAGAGTGGTTATCTAAGATTTTATTGTAATATTATGATAATGACAGGTTAATTAAATCTTTTTTTTTTTAAATATACAATTCAAGTATGTTACATATATATAAATAGAAGATTGCAGTAGGTATAAAGGTAAGTCTGTTATTAAATACTGGTGATGGATTTTTTTTATTTGAGGTGATCAATGATTTTACTTTTAAATGTACTTTTGGTTTGCGTGTTTCTAATTTCAGGAGGTAGAGAATTAAACAGCTTTGTTGCATTATATTTAAAACTTCTTTGCCCATAAGAAGTTTGACAAACTGGGATGTTAAAAGATTTTACATTTGACTCTCTTAAGGCTCTTGTGTTCATTCGTTCTTCAAACATGTGTGTATTTTTAAATTGATGAAGCAGGATATTTTTTTAATACAATTTTTGCAGGTTAGGAACATTTAGTGTCTTAAAAATAAAATCAGTGCTCGTTCTCAACGGGACTTTAAGAATAACCTTTAAAATTAGTTTTTGAATCTTTACTAAAGGCTCTAGGCAAGTATTTGTGGCACTTCCCCAGCTTATAATACCATATTCAAGTGATGATTGTATAAGTGCACAGTAAACTTGTTTCAGTTGTTTTCTATTTAATATATCTCTAACATTTTTAAAGAAATAGACGAGTTTCCTCAGTTTTGTCGTTAGGTTTGTAACATGTACGTTCCATTTAAGAAGATCATCTATTTGAATACCAAGATATTTAATACTGTCAACTCTACTTATAGAAGGACAGGTACATGGAGTTAATAGGGGGTTACAGCTGTGGAGTTTAAGGCTTTGTTGTGAAGGCAAGAGCTTATTTGAAATTCGAAATGTTAGGAATTTAGTTTGGTCTGTATTCAGGGTTAATATGTGATCGTTAAGCCAATTTTTAACAATACGAAAGCCATTTTCTGCCGTTTTAAAGACTTCATCCCAACATTTGGCGTGAAATAGCAAAACCGTATCATTGGCAAAAGTTGTGATTTGTCCACAAATTTGTAGGTTACATAGATCATTAATATAGATTAAGAATAATAAGGGTCCTAGGATGCTACCTTGTGGAACGCCACAAAATGTTTTTTGGGAACTACTATAGGTACTGTTTATTTTAACACATTGCGTTCGATCAGTTAGATAACTATGAAATAGTTGAAGGACTGTATCTGATATTCCTATCCTCTTAAGTTTATCTAAAAGTATTTTGTGGTTCACAGTATCAAACGCCTTTGCAAGATCAAGGAAAATTGCTAAACATTTATTTCCTTTGTCAATTAAACCTTGTTACGTTACGGAATTGTTTCCCGTGCTAGCGAATTGACCCCTTGCACAGGCCCTCCGCCCCCCTCTCCCCGCACCGCGCGGCGCCCGTGCCAAGCACCGAGCGGCTCGCGGCTTCCATTCCTTCGCCGGCCTTCGGCAGAACAACTGTGTTCCCCGTGATTCGCGCTAGTCGCTCTCCGTGAACTAACTTCACGATGTATTATTTGAATTGTGCTTTGTGCCCAGTACCTAGCCAGACGGCTGACTCCGCATCTCCCGTTATGTGAGTACCAATCTACTCACCTCCCACACCGTGTGCTATGAACTACTTCTAACTTCACTAAACGTGTAGAGAGAGAGGAGAAAATTCAGTGTAGTTAACCATGTGTTTCGTGCCGAAGCTGGCTTGTGTACCACCCTGTTCTGTTTTTTACGAATAAACCCTTTAAGTGCTAAAACTGTGTTCTGATTGAGGAAGGAGACCCGGGGATTGTGAGGAAAGGAGGCGGAGGAGGAATTGCCAAGCGAACCACAGGCACTCGCCCTGTTTTTAGGAGGAACCTTCCTTGCGCCGACTCTGAGCTAGTCGTCGGCCGTGTATTGCGTGTCCTTTACAGGTGTAGGGTTTAGCAAATGGCCGCAAGTAGTGGCAATGCTAACAACCTATAAATTATTTAAATGAAGTTGATGGTTTAAAATTTTTTAACAAGGTTATCCGATCTTTTGTTAATGCAAAAAGATTTGCTAATAATATATGCACATACAGATTTTATGGTTTCCCCACACGTGAGCAGGCGACCAATAGCTAGCTGCCTATGGGAGAAAACAAGTATTTTCCAAGTCCAAGCCGTAAAATTTACGGCGTAAATGGACATTTAAATGTTATTTTTATTTAAATCACCAGACATAAGCCTTGAGACTTATTTTATTGTCATTGCGAAAGCCAAACGACTCGGAAATTGAAGTCTTTTAACCCATTGAACTCAATGAATAGCAAGAGACTATATTTGTCCTAGCTCATACAGGTCTCATATAAATCGCGGTAATTCCCTTACTATCAGAGTTAGAAATATGTTCTAAACATTTAAATGGTGTTAGAAGGCAAATCTAAAAAATAACCACCAAAAAGTAAAATATACATCACTAGCTGACCCGGACACGCGTCGCTGTGGCTAACTAAACACAACGCCATCTACTGTATGGTTATCCAATCATTATAACCACCGCCATCCTTGAGTTCATCGCGAAGAGACAGATAGACAGACAGATGCCGCGGAAGACTGTAATTTATAAGACGTAGAGATGGTGCGAAATATTATAATTATGTGCATGAAATGCTTGAGGTAACTAACATATTTAAGTTGATAAGGATTAATACTGTAGGTATCTGTCTAAATAACTTTCCAATTATCGCGTTGTACGTGAACATTTTTTAGAAGATAGAATGGGTATAGTAAGCTATCCGTAAAAGATAGATATATGCCATCGCGAACCTTTTTGTAGATCTATAAAAGAGGAATATCCCACCATGCATTGTTTTGTTATATCTGAAAGGGATTAGGCAGTGTTTTCGATGAAAACTCACAGGCGGCTTGACTTTTTCCGACACTTCTAACAATTACACAGGTCTGCAACAAAAATGCTGTCTGGATGTTTTCAACTGATTTCTATGTATTTAGGTGTTCTGAAAACTAGAAAAATACTCAAAAAACTCCAGGACGTCAGGTTATTTTGCAAAACGGTATTACATATATATACAGATATAGATTGTACTTATATACAATAGTTAGCTCAGACAATAAACTTTTCATTGCTAAACCATTCATCCGATTGCGATGAAACTTTTGGGGATTTGATGTGTGCATGCCCGCGATGGTTTTTGTATTCAATAGTGAGCTCTGGCATCATTAAATTACATACAGAATTACAGAAATGTATGTACGCGCATAACTTTTGAACGACTGCACATAATTGGATAATTCTTTTTTTTGTGTTCGTTATTGTCAAGACAAGATTTGTATAAAACTACTGGTGAGCTCTGGCATTATGAAATTTGTATAAAAAATTGCAATAGGTGGCACGCGAGCTGTGAAGACTGAATGTACCGGGACCGGGAGGAGAACTCGGGTAGGGGGATAATTATCGTTATGTTTCTACCAATTTACATAAATCCTTGACAAATTATATAGGAACCTAAAATTCACTTAAAAGTGAGGTGATGATAACGTTTATAATACATTTGTATAAAAAAATATGTATCTGTTTTTATATTTTCTCATCATCAGTAATTTTTCTAAGAAAAAACGTACGGTGAGCCATTTTTAAGACTTTTTTATATTTGCACGCAAATTTTTATATTTAAAAAATTATACGTTTATTACGAAATATAAAATTTTAAAGCGTATTTCATCACCTTCCAAAAAAGTTTTTAGATTTAAGATATGTTCAAAAATGGTTAATTTATTTCTTTATTTGTATTTTATTGTAAAACTAAATTATTTTGACTGTCTGAAAAATAATTATTATAAGCAGTAATTATCAGCCTGAAACACTCGTCTACGTTGAAAAAATCTTCCGAGAAAAGGTACATGCCGCCGACGGGACTCGAACTCGTGTCCTTCTGATTTCCGGTCAAATGCTTTGACCACTGAGCTACGTCGGCTTATCTCCTGCCCGCCAAATAATTCAATATATACTAGTGTTTCATTCAACAATAATTGCTAATTACATTTTTTCACCTGGAAAGAACCAATTTATTTTTAATCAATTAAAAATAATAATTTGAAAAATACGCAAAATTTCTGAAGGGTTAAATGGTATCGAATATTCTTACGGTGCCATAGGAATACGAGGCAATAGAACGATTTCTCCTTTAAACTTTCCAGTCAAAATAGTTACATATTTCAAGAACATTTCCAATGATCCTTTTGATGACCAAACGTGTACCGTTGCCTAATCTAGGTGGATTTAAATTACGAAGAAGAATAACCGGTGAACCAATCTTTAACTGAAGATCGTTTGGTGGCATTCTTGGTAGGTATATCAAAAGAATTTAAAAACTCAGTTGGAAAATGTACAGTTCATTTTCATCGGCTAAGGGGCGCGGAAGCTGAGTGTGGTTCACGACTAGACCGAACGTCATGCTCATTCTTGCTGAGACTGCTAATCGATTGTAGAGGACACCCAACCGTTTTGCCATGCCTTTATTACTTATCTACTGTGTCTTCCTCCCAAACAGGTGCTTGTAGGATACGCTGTCGTATATGAGAATGTATGAGACGATGTCATACATCGTCTCATACATTCTCTTCTATTATTCCGACTTTCGACATGGCCCGACTCAAGTATCTTATTTATTTATTTATTTAAACGCCCATTGGGCTTTTACATACATTGTTATAAGTATTATTACATTAACTATATGGCATATAAAAGTTTAAGTACATATATGAATAAAATAATTATTATATGTGTAGTACCTACATAAATGTTTTACAAATAATATAGAATACCATTATGGAGAACAGTTTTTTTTTTTTTTTTTTTTTATGTACTCACAAACAAAAATAACGGGATTGAAATTAATCAGCATTAGTAGGGACTTAAGCATAATCGAAATATAAATTAAATTACAATATTAGTTTGTAAAGTTACATATATATATATTAAAGTTAAAAAGTCTAAAAGAAAAGAGTGAAATAGATAGAAGCTAAAAAGGGTTTTTCACTATGGAATGGTGAAGTCATACATTTCAGCAAAGTGTTTATGTAGATTTCGTTTAAGCACTGCATCTTATTCACTTGCTCGTGCCATGTCTTCCTCGGGCGTCCCCGACTTATTCTACAATTCACATTTGCGTCGTATATTCTTCTTACACTACTTTCAAATTTATTTTATTTTATGTTTCATAAAATAAAATAAATATGAAAGTAGTGTAAGAAGAATACACGACGCAAATGTGAATGGTAGAATAAGTCGGGGACGCCCGAGGAAGACATGGCACGAGCAAGTGAATAAGATACTTGAGTCAGGCCATGTCGAAAGTCGGAATAATAGAAGAGAATGTATGAGACGATGTATGAATGTGAGTGAGGCAACGAGTGCGTGCCAAGACCGAGTTATTTGGGGGTCCGTCCTATCTGCCTACCCCTGTGGGGAAACGGCGTGATGGTTGGGTAGTTAGTTTTATATTTCATTTTAAACAGGATACAAACAGTATTTATAAACAATGTATAAACAGCACGAGGGCAAAATTGTCATAGTTACCTATGGGAAAAATAGTATTCCTTAATGATATGCGTTTTATAATTTAAAACATCAATCAATAAAAAAAGCAAATATATGTAAAATTTAGGTATTTGCTGTACCTTTTGATTAAAAAAAGAATTATTCAGTTTGGTTAAGTATTTTGGCCTTAAATCCAAATTTAAGTTTGTATGATAAAGGCCGCCCGGTGTCACACCATAATAACTTAATTTTTCATACATATGGCCGGTGTTGCGCGCTGGCGATGTTTGGGATATTCGATACAAAAACATAATTCGTTCCGCTTGCAATGGGCCTGCACACCGGACAGGGTGAATTCGCGCGGAACTTTGAGAATTTGCTATCCCTGATTCATATTATATTATGCATTATATTGGAAGGTGATATTTTTAATGAAATTCATAGATTTTATATTTCTCGGTAAGATATTATAAAGTAATTTTAGACGATATAATTTACCAGTGCTGCACACAAACACACTGTTCAACCAGCCGCCCTTGATTGAAAGCCTGCCCAATCCTTGTTAACAGCCTTTACAAAGTATTTTATGAGGCTTAACTTTATGTGAAGAGTGGTGACGGAAAATTTTAGTAAAAAAAATTAAATATTTAAACTTAATAAATATTTAAAAAATAAAAATAATCATATCACAAAATCTAGACGTGATAGAAAAAATCGGCCAATGCAGTTTAAAAAACTTAATTTATGTATGTAAAAATCCCTAATATCGGACTATTGGACACATTTGGCTGATTATTTAGGATTTGGGTTTTTGTTTTAACAGCTTTCTTTATTTCAAGTGCTTATAAATTATTTAGTCTGTTACCATGACCATTTCTATGTCAGTTAGGTTAGGTTGTGGTGCCATGTATTTCATAAATAAATAAATATCTTTGTATTATGACCTCCATGTCTGTTCAATAAATTATTGTCCTCGTAAATAGCAAAAGATGTAAAATTATGCAAAAACTTCATGTACGTACTTTAAACGTTTAAGCCTTTACGTAATTAGTAATTACGTAATTGAAGTAATTTATGCTTTTCCGTACAACCTCTTGCTCGGCTGCCCTCTGTAGATATTAGTCCAACCTACGCTCCATAGATATTAGTCACCATTGGGACCGTCATAGATATTCATCCGACCTTAGCTCTGTAGATATTAGTCCTCACTCTGAAGTTCACTGTTAGGATTTTTTCTGGGGGGGGGGGGGGGGGGGGGCACAAGTGGCGTACGCGCAAAAAATCAACAATTACTGTTAGGATTTTTTTCTGGGTGGGCACAAGGGGCGGACGGGCAAAAAATCAACAATTACTGTTAGAAATAAACTTGAAGTATCATACTTCAAGTCTATTTCTACAAGTTCAAGAATGCATAGGAAGGATTATGAAAGTGTCAAAACAATAGAAGAATTAAATGTTTAATAAAGACAGTTTTCTGTACTGTGATGGAATCTCCATAGTACACAAAAATACCGTCTGGGGGGGCACATGCCCCCGTGCCCCCTCCCCCCCCCCCCTAAATCCGCTACTGATTCGTCCGACATACAGGCTGTAGATATTAGTATCTGGAGTCGAAATTTCTCGCAGTGCGTAGTACAAAACTCAGCATTTACTACACGTCATTACGATATGAACCTGAAATCATCAAATAGTTATTTGGATATAAAAAAGATTAGGTGCCTTTGTGACAAATTAATTTTTGCACACGTTCTAATAATTGGTGTTTTGTAAATACAAAAAGACAGAATTCTACTATCAGGGAACTTTACTAAATTGATTGAGCATGCTCAAGGCCAACAATTTAACATACACGCAGGGTGTCCCAAAAGAAAGTTGATATTTGTTTTGCTTTCTGTGTGAACGCAACTTTTCCGAGAGGCGCGGGGGGTATGTCAATCAGTAGTCTGGCTCTTGGGAATTTAGTCGCTATGAAGCATTTCTCGGGAGCGACAGCGCGTTGTGCGTGCGTGAGTTTTACAAAAATGGTGATTCGGCGACTGTAGCGCGTAGAAGATTCTGCAATATTTGAGGTTTTCGTCAATTCAATGATGCGCCAAGCATTCCCCTCATTCGAAAAAGGGTAAAAAAATTTGAAGAGATCGGTACAACGCTGGCAAAATCAAAATCCGGGCAACCAAGGTGATCGAGAACGGTAGAAAACGTAGATAGTGTTTATTAGTATTTTCGTGACGACTCAAACTTTTCGATTAGGAAGCGCGCAAGTGCTTTAAATGTGCATAGATCATCGTTACACAGCATTTTGCACAAAGACCTAATGCTGCACCCCTATAAACTTACTGGCTATAACCAAAGAACATGGTTCCAGCAAGACGGAGCCACATTACGTACGTCTCTGCCATGAGTTCGTGAATTTTTCCCTGGCAAATTGATCTCCAAGAGAGGTGACATAAATTGGCCTCCTCGTGGTCCTGACCTAACCCCTATGGACTTTTTCCTGTGGGGTTATTTCAAATCTAAAGTGTACGCCAAAAATCCGACTTCCCTGATGCAATTAAATGAAAATATCCGACACGAAATGGCAGCCTTCACGTAGCCTATCTGGCGAGCCGTCATAAGAAATTTTACTCTTCGATTAAATCAAGGGTGGGGAACCTTTTTAGCATCTCAGGCCATTTGGATGGTCATACTTTAACCCGCGGGCCGCACTCCGATTTTCGTCTCGGGGGGGGGGGGGGGAGCCACATTCCAAAAACTGGTTCTACTGCGGGGAATTAAAACTACACTCAGAACAGAACATGAAAATCGCTTTCATCTAATTCTGGTAGCATAAACTATGAAACTAGAATTTTATAAATGCACTTCCAACATAAGAAATGCGTCAGCAAATGAAATCACACCTGATGCGTTTTTGTTGCATTCTTAACACAGAACTGGTTTTAATTACAGGTTGAATCTGTACGCCGGGAATTAAAACTATATTCAGAACGTGAAATTACTTTGAAAATACTGGCAGCACATATGCAACTACAAATTTATAATTGCATTTCACATTTTTTTTTTTTTTTTACATTAACTCCACACAGGAGGCCCTGAGGAAAATAATTTCCCTCAGGGTCTATGTCATCTGGGATGCTGTGTGGAGGGTCTTTTTGAGGAGAGGAAGGAATGAACATTGGTCTTGAAGAGACCCATGTTGTAGGAAGGAGGAAACACAGAGGCCGGCAAATCATTCCACAGCCGAGCTGTTGAACACAAGAACGAGTCGAAGAAACGACCCGTTCTCATGTGACAAATGTCAACTGTGTACAAATGTTGGGCACGCGTTTGGCGTGTTTCCCGACTATGCACCGGTGCCGAAGGGATCAATGATGCTAGTTCCTCGGAGCATCTTCCATTGTAATAACGGTAGAACAAGGATAGCATTCCCACCCGACGCCTGTGCTCTAAAGATTGCAATCCGTCTGTTAAGATGGGAGAATCTATCAAACGGACCGCCCGTTTCTGCACAGAGTCGAGGGTATTTTTCAGGTATTTTGGAGCTCCAGACCAGAGGTGGCTGCCAAATTCAACCGTGGGGCGCACTTGCGATTTGTACAGGGTTAGTAGTTGTGTACTATTAAAGTATCTGCGGGCCCTATACAGTACGCCCAGTTTTTGGGAGGCTAACTTTACTCTGGCTTCGATGGAGCCCCCATACCTGAGCTGGTCACTTAGGGTTACACCAAGCATATCAATGGAGGGCCTGTTCGGAAGATTGCTTCCGTTGAAAGAGACTAGATTTTCATTTCGATCCCTTTTGGACGTAATCAGACAAGATTGGGTCTTTGAAACATTAAATTCAACGAGATTATTTTTACCCCAAGAGAAAACACTCTCGAGGTAACCGTCCATTCTTTGCTTCAAAGCCTTACGAGCTGTTGGAGTTAGTGAGCCCTTTGGGGGCTTGTCAAACAAAAAGCTATCATGAACTGTACTGTCATCCGCATAACAATGAATTGGTGCACATGACAAAAGGTCGTTGATGTGCAACAAAAACAAAGTCGGAGACAGAACCGATCCCTGCGGGACGCCAGCATTTATCGAGTGTGAGGAAGAGGTGAAACCATCGACTACCGTCTGAATCGACCTCTCCCTCAAGAAGTCGGCAATCCACGTACACAAGGATGCGGGAAGTCCGTAAGAATGCAGTTTGTTGACAAGTCCTCGGTGCCAAACCCGGTCAAAGGCCTTGGAGATGTCCAGTGCAACCGTTTGGGTCTCACCGAAACGTTCCAGGCATCGCCCCCAAACATGCGTCACATACGCGAGAAGATCACCGCACGAGCGGTTCCGCCGGAATCCGTATTGACGGTCGTTAATAATTTTGTTCTTCTCGAGGTATGTGAGCAGTTTGTCGTTGATCACACGTTCCATCACCTTAGACAGAACTGATGTGATCGCTATGGGGCGGTAGTTGGCCGGGTTGGAGCGGTCACCCTTCTTTGGGATAGGATGGATAACCGCTTTTTTCCAACCAAAGGGCACAGAGCCAGTCTTCAGGGACAGTTTAAAAAGCTTCGTCAAAATTGGAGCTATTTCTGCAGCGCACCTTTGCAGTACCAGGGCAGGTATTCCGTCAGGCCCACTAGCTTTATTAACATCAAGCCCTCGTAAAACATGGAGTACTTCCCGATGCCGGATCCTCAGCTTTTTCATACGAAAACCGCAGTGAGGAACCGACGTCGGGACAGCACCTTGGTCATCGAGGGTTGAGTTATCCGCAAACATTTTACCTAGTAAGTTAGCCTTTTCGGTGGCGGTGTTTGCTAGTGAGCCGTCAGGTCTGGTAAGAGGTGGCAGACTGGATTTGCAGAAATTGCGACCTATTGAGCCCGCAAGCGACCAGAATTGCCTGCTGCCATGCGGGCATGCAGTCAGCTTTCTGCTGATCTGCTGGTCGTGCTCGAATTTTGACCTATTTATGATTCTCTTGGTTTCCTTTGCCATTTTGTTGTTAGCTGTTCTGTCTTCGGATGTTCTAGATGTGTTGTAGGCTCGGTAAGCCGCGTTTTTTCGTCGCACTGCTTCAGCGCATTGTCGACTGAACCACGGCTTTGAGCCTACACCAGTTTCCTTAACAGTAGATTGGATGAAGCCATCCATCGCGGATGTTTTTATTTATTTATTGTTTGAAACATTTACAGAGTGTTAACAAATTATTGCATTAATATTATTACGTTGGAATATGAACTGATATTAACACTCCAATTAGAAATGTTCACAGCATGCGTAATTAAGGTTTAGTTGTTGCTAGACGGAGATGCTAGTAATGAAAAGAAAACAGAAATAATAATAATAATAAAAAAGAAATATAAGACATGAAATTTAAAACATGGTAAGTGTACAGAGAAAGAAACGTTTCTGGAAAGGATAATAAAGTTAAAATAAAGAAAAGACATAATAATAAAGCAATTAACAATCGTGACATATCATTAATCCTGACATATCATCAATTAACAATAATTAAAAATCTTCTTCCATGACATATCATGGTAGAAGATTTTTAATTTGTTTTTTAAAATATTCGAGACTGTTTGCGAAGATATCAATAAGGTCACATTCAATTGTGTTATACAAACGACACATTCGAGACAGTGGATTGAAGTATGCAATATTGTTATTAAATATTTCAATATGGAATATATTTTGACTTCTTAAGTTACGTCTATTAGGAACTTTAATATGTATGTTGCTCAGACAATGGGTGGTTAAAAGTTTATCATGAATAATTTTATATAAACATATTAAGTCAGCAAATTGTCTTCTTTTTTCCAATGTTGTAAAATTAAAGTGTTGTAATCGTTCCTCATAGGATTGGAGTATGGCATTAAATCCAAGTTTAAATGATAGCAGTCTTAGGAATTTTTTTTGCACAGATTCAATTGTTTTAGAATATTTTAAATAATGTGGATTCCAGATAACACTCCCATATTCCAAATTACTTCTGACCAACGAGTTGTACAAGGTTATAATGGATTGGGGGTATTTAAATGGTTTTGATATTCTATGGATGAATCCAATCATTTTCAATGATTTACTTATAATTTTACTGATGTGTACATCAAACATAAACTTTGAATCAAGAGTGATTCCTAGATCTCTTATAGTGGTGACTGCATTTAATAGAACATTATTAATGGAATATGCATAATCCTTTCGTCTTCTGTTACGAGTAAAAGTAATAGTGTAACATTTTTCAATATTTAAAAACATATCGTTTTGAATGCACCAGTTATTTAGTGTGTAAAGGTCTTCTTGAAGCTTAACATGATCAGAATCAGTGGAAATTTTACGGTAAATCTTGAGATCATCGGCAAATAGAACAAAATCACAGCGTAACATGGGGCCAAGGTCATTAATAAAGATTAAAAATAGCAGAGGGCCAAGGTTAGACCCCTGGGGTACGCCTGATGTTACAATTACGGGAGGTGATTCGTACCCATTAATAAGTACTAATTGTGTTCTATGTTCCAAGTAAGACTTAAACCATCTAAATAGATCACCGTGAATACCAATTCGATCAAGTTTCTGTAGTAAAATAGAATGGTTAACTTTATCAAACGCCTTTTGAAAATCTGCGTAAATGGCATCTACTTGAGTTCTTTCGTTAAAAGCATTACAAACGTAATCACAAAAGTCGAGAAGATTTGAGTTTGTGGATTTGTGATGACTTCACCAATTTCCTGGGCACATCTTGAGGGATCCGAAGTCCGAAAACAGACAGCTGACCACGGAAAAGCATTAAAATGTGCCCGCAGACCGAACCAATCAGCTGACCTATAGTGCCACACTTTTCTCTTCAGCCTCTCGTTTGGTGGTCTGAAGTTTACAGGGATTGATGTCGTCACCAGGCAGTGGTCGGACGATCCTAGAGGCGCTGTGACTTCAATCCTGTAACCGTGTGACACAGTAGTTAAAAATAGGTCTAACAGATTGGAACGGTGAGTCTGGACATCAGGAACCCTTGTAGGCTCCTGAACCATTTGCTCCAATCCGTAGCAAAGGGCAAAGGATTCCGCTTGGCGTCCAGCCGAGTCTGTTGATCCTGAGAACATCAACCAAGGTTCGTTATGAACATTGAAGTCCCCCAGGACCACAAACTCTGCCGTAGGGTAGCGGGGCAAGAGGTCATCAATAGTGTCGCTTAAATGTTTGAAGAGCTCGGACGTGTCTGATTCGCTAAGGTTCGGTGAGCGGTATAAACACGCGTAGAATCTTACCGTACTGGCAAGATTGACGCGTACCCACATTACGTCGAATCTGGAGTTTTCCAGATTCAACAGTCGCACACAGTTGACGTCAGCTCGACTATAGAGACAGACACCTCCTTTAGGTTTGAACTTGCTTGCGAGGGTGAAGCCCGGGCAGTCCAGATAGGAAGCGTCTACAGGCTCGGCTATCTGCGTTTCAGACAGGAATAGTAGGTTGGGGCGTTGAGTAAAAAGGTGGTGGTGGACGGAGTTTAAATTGGTATGCAGGCCGCGAATGTTGGTGTAATTCACCAACATTTTTGGCCTGCGCCGGGGTCTCCTACTACTCGCCGCTGTAATGCAGTTAATTTTTGTTGTTTGTGTTGCCATGAATTTTTTTAATATTTTTATGGTAGGGTGTGGGGGGAGGGAGGTCTGGGAAGGAAAAGGTATGAGGGGTGGGTAGGAAGCTGGGGATCAGAGTGTCCAAGAGTGATGAACGAATGAATCCAATCCACCCACTGCGGTGCAAGGCGATGGGCAGGGAGAGTCCGGCTGGAGAGGTCACCCGATGCGCCCCAAACGCTACTGCTGGGTCCCCTCCGGTCACGAACCGGCACAACAGCAGCGGCGGGGTTTTAACACTCGTTGATGGGGCAGCCCACCCTCAGTCGTGAGCCTGAGGGTCGGGCCCCTGTACTACCGAGCGGCCCGGACAGCGGTAACCGGTTGTAAAGGGTCTCCCTCAACCAGCATCTCCCAATCCGGCCCGCCACGCAGAAGGTGGGCCGACGCACCCGCCATCAAGACTTGGACAAACATTTCCCCATGAACCCGGGCACCCCTGCTAAGTCACCAAACGTAGCGAACCACTTGGGGTGACCTGTGGCGAGGGGTGTTGGTCATCCAATAAATGGTTCCCAGGGCGGCGGTACCCATACCCGCCTACCAAATTAAAAATTATCATTATCATCATTAGCGAGATACGAGAATTATCATTAGCGAGATACGAGATAAAACACCTGGATTTTTTTCGTTGCATTCTTAACACATAACTGGTTTTAAATATAGTGTGAGTTTGTACGCGGAGAATTAAAACTCCATTCAGAACATGAAAATGGCTTTCCTCCAATTCTGGCAGCACAAAGTACGCAACTAGAATTTTATAAATGCACTTCTAACATGAGGAATGCGTCAAAAAATGAAACCCAACCTGGGATGTTTTCGTTGCATTCTAAACACAGAACCGGTTTCAGTTATAGGGTGAATCTGTGCGCGGAGACTTAAAACTATTTTACTGAGTACATAAAAATGGCTTTTCTCTGATGCTGGCAGCACAAATGCAACTAGAATTTTATAAATGCACTTCGAAAACGACAACGGATTTCTACAAAAAGCGTAAGCAGATAAAACCACACATGGAATTTTTTCATTGCATTTTGAACACAAAACTGGTTTTTCAGTCAGAGCGAATTGGATAGTGAGTAACCAGCTTTAATTAATACTGCACCTAGAACACCAAAATGGTTTTACCTTCGAAATGCGTTAGGGTTAGCAGATGAATCCGCAACAGGAATTTGCATTGTGGACACAAGATTCGTTTCACCTTTAGATTGAATCTGCATACGAGTCTACTAGTCAACCAGCTTAAATTAAATTGTACTCTGATTATGTGAATGGTTTTTTTACATTTTGTAGCATACTTATTGTCCGCAATATATTTATTTAACTACTTACAATAAATTACATTTTTAATTATTTTTTATGCCAGAAGTATGGCAATTATTATGGCATTAATGTTTGTATTATATATAAAATGTTAAGGGACGTGCTTGACTAAATATAACCAGTGATTCCTAACTTTATTTGGGGAGGTTGTTATATCTAGCTTTTAGTTCATCATCGCTTTGTAATTGAATAATTTCGTGCGGCAGATTATCAGACACATTCGATAGTTAGACGTGAAACGGAGTAGCACATATTTTCAAATCCGTTTGCTCTCTTTTCACGCCCTTAAATAGTTCATTAAATGCCTCACTTAATTTCACGCAATCACCAGCGTACTCGAACGATGAAGAAGGCCTTTGCCCTCGCGGTGTTGGAAAATGAGTCGTGTTATTCAATTCATTTCCAGTTGCACTCTCCACAGCCTTAATTTAGTTTCAAATGATTTCACGTTTCACTGAGCTTCAACTTTTCTTTTCTTCGTAGTTGTCATTAATAGCATTTTATTGATTTACCTACTATCCACTTTACTTTTGGAACGATGACTAGAAAATAATGTTAATAATGACAAACTGCCTAAGATTCGCCTCCGAATAGAGTAGCCATCCATCCTGAAATATCGAGACTGTCCCGTACAAGAAAATTAAAAGTTCCGATGGAATTTCACTATTGATTCACAGTAACAAATTAAAATAAAAGTAAAATGGGAGATTTTATCACGTTTTTATTTGTATTTAAACTACTTGCTAGTAACGATTTTGTAATAACGTCTTAAAAATGCATCTGAAACACCGTGAAAAAACATGCCATTCTGTGTAATTTTTTGTAATTCTTTCAACAGGCTGCACCAAAAGTGCCCGCGGGCCGCAGGTTCCCCACCCCTGGATTAAATGAATGCCGCAAACGTGAGGTTTTGCATTTGGACGATATAATTTTTCAGAAATAAGTTCCCAATTGTGTTTTTTAGTATTTAATAAACAATTTTTCCATAGAACCCTTACTTTTTTAAATCGATCCACTACATATCAACTTTCTTTTGGGAGACCCTGTATATAGAAGGGCAACTAATGGGAAATATACGATATTGTATAGAAGAAAGATTAACTTTTTATTTTTCTGTTTCATTTCAACCAACGAATATTTTTTTCTTTATCTGTTAACATATTTTACTTGTGTATACTTTGTCAGTATTCTCAGTACTTAGCTTTTTACTGCTAATACGATATTTAATTTCTTTATTACTTTTATAACCATGTATTTGACTGTGAATCTAACAATTGAAATTGTAAACGGCACTTGTACCCTCATCAATTTAGTATTAAGTTCTACAAATAACAGTATGTACCTACCTAATGAGTTTATGAGAACTATACCGGGCAATATGACAGTCCTAAAACGGGAAATCTCCTATTTGGACAGTCAAAGGTTTATTATGATGTATGTGTAGTTTTTTTGTTCAAACAAATAAACATGCTTTTTACGGGCAACAAATATTTGCCAGAAACTAAAGACAATGTTGAAGTTGTACCTACATTATAAATCTTAATATAAAATATTCCCTGGGAACATAATATGTAGCATCTCTGATTCTGTCCAATTTAAGCCTTTCTTCTCGTTTCTCGTAACGTGTTCAACATAGCGCCCGCGCCGTTTGCCTTTGCCGAGCGATTTATTCTCTCTGTTAGCACAAGAACTGTCGTCGAACACTCACGTAAGCATCGATGTCATGTACCTACAACTAGGCTTGTTGAAAAAGTATCGATATTTTTAATTCGATATATCGATATTTTTAGCCGATATATTTTGATCCGATATATCGATACAAAATATCCAATAACGAAAATTGTATCAAAATCGATATTTTTTTTAAATTTATGTATTTAAAGTCACAAGAATCCAAAACCGTATAGGAACGAACGGAAAAAAGTAACTGTATTGGGTCATGACATCTGGTGGTTGAAATTTTAACTATTAAAAGCTTACAAATCTATTGTCTTTGCATTCGTGTTTGTAATTGTACCAATACTATCTCATGTGTGTAGGTACATACATTAGGTAGGAGTGAATTCTTTTTTTTCACTGGACGGTAATGTAAGAGTCAAAATTTGGTGCCATTTAGGTTTAATTTAAGCCATGTAAAATATTATTAATTTTTTTTTAGGGTAACTGTCTCCGCAACGGCATTGAATTTACGAAAATAGTCGGTTTTACACTCTAATTGGCAGTCATGTTTATGTACGATAGTTTTGAATAAACATACTAATTTTTATCAAGAAAGTTTACTTGATATAAATATAGATTCGACACAAAATAAAAAGAAGTTCGAATTTGTGTTTTATATTTGAAATAAAGGGGAGAGAGGAAGCGCGGGAGGTGATACTTAGCTTGCTTGCTCTATTTGTTCGAGGCTCGGATCAGTCGCACGCTCGTTTGTCGTTAAAATTACGTTCGATATTCTTTCATGGCAACTATGCAAAGAACTCGAAGTGTATTCAAATGTCCTCTATTTGGTGATGTTTGTGTGATGAAAGAGAACTTTCTACCTGCTTACGAAGATGCAGTAAAATACTATTATGAGTGGACGAGACATCAACTGAAATTGCAATCAGAAACTGCAAAAGAACCAATTTTTTGTGAGATAGCAGATATAGTAATGTCGAAATTGAAAATATATGGCACACTCAATCTAATCTATCCTTAGGATAAAAAGGTTCCCAAACAAGAGCAAACTTTTTTGACCAATCAAAGAACGTCTCGGGTAATGGTAATCAGCGGAATCGACGTAACTGCTATAAAGAAGTTGCAAAAGACTCTAAAAATGAACCTATCTCACTGATTCAAGAGCAGGGATCCATTTACATGGGATACCTGGTACCTGATGTTGGTATAGCAAAAGGAATAGATACCGTGATAACAGGGTTTCTGTTACATAAAGAAGTTTCCCAAGATAAATTTTATGGCAATTGATTGTGATGGTACGAATGAATACTGGAAAGTATGCTGGAATTATAAGACTGCTTGAGAAAAGGCTACAAAAACCACTTCAGTGGATAATTTTTTTACTCCACATTAATGAACTGCCTTTGAGACATTTGTTTTTTCATCTCGATGGGTGTACTTCGGGACCTAAATCTTATATTGGTCCACTGGGAAAGTCACTGGAAACCTGTAAAAAAACTGCCTGTTAAAAATTTTTAACGCATCAAAGGTCAAAAAATGCTACCAGAAATGGCCAAAGATCTGAGTCCAGGCCAACAGTACTTGTATAAAATTGTCTCGGCTGTAGTTTCAGATGAATTTCCAGAAGACCTAGGCAATAAATCTCCAGAGAAACTATCACATGCCCGTTGGATCACCGAAGACTACGTTTGTATGTATCTACTGAAGAACCATCTGAAAATTTGAAAACTCTGGCTACTTTTGTGGTCAAAGCTTATGCACCGTTTTGGTTCCCAATTAAAAGTAAACCATCATGCAAAGACGGCACGTGTTATCTGTTCAATATTATTAAGGCCTCCAGTTACCTGCCAGAAACTCTAAAAAAAATTATAAATCCTGTTATCCAAAGAAACGTCTACTTTGCCATCCTGAAGGGATCCTTCTTGCGATGATAACAGATGATAAAAAAACATGTTAGAGAGCTGGCAGCCCTACTAAAGGCACGCAGTACTACTCAACCTCCAACACCTAGACTGTTTCAAGTGCCATTAATAGATTTTAATGCTTCTACATATAGTGATTTAATAAATTGGCAGGAAAACTTAACCGAACCACCGATTTTGAAAAACTTATTGGACTAGAAAATTCAGAATGTCGTGGAATCTGGTGGTGAAAATGAACTATTGTTTATAAGGCTTCCCTGCCATACCCAAGCTGTTGAAAGAGATTTAAAGAATACAATGGAGGTTTCCATTTCTCAGTGGATAAGAAAGTCGCAATTAGGTGCAATAAATGCCAAGCTGGAATCGCGAAATCAAATGCCTAAATTTGAAACTAAAAAGGATTTTAAACCTAAATAATAAATGTATAATTTTTCGAGTTTTCATTTCAAATTTCATTTTTTTTTACATCGATGCCTTAATAAATATCTTAATTATATATTGTTTATCATTTAACACCTACTTACCACTAAATTTAACACAATGTATCGCCTTATAAACTTTAAACTTTTTTACCCTAATTTTCAATTTTTGAAGTCACTGCGGAGACAGAAGATCTTAATCAAATGAAATGAAAAATCCCACGTATTATTACTTTAACATAAGGCACAAATCCCCCCCTCTTAGAACTCTGAATCTTAAAAAAAAAATTTTTTCATACATCCGTGCTCCACCCTAACATACATAGAAATATATGCTATTTTCGCCATTTTTTTCTAAGCCACTCCTATGTGTTGGTTCCCAATTGTCTATGATTATTGACTTTACCTTGTCCCAAACACAAAGTTCTTTTTGACAGATTAATACGCCAATAGAATGTTACAAGACGCATACAAACTTTGTATGCGTCTCAGTTAACATTAAGTTAGAAGACAGCTTTTTAGTTTTCGATATTTTTGTAATTATTACGCAATGAAAATGAATAGTGATAAAAATACCTTCATTTTTATTGAGATTTTTGTACATTAAAAAAAGCAAATTGTGTACAAAAATTACTATCGATAATATTGAGCTGAATACACTATTATTTTAAAAACGCAAAATCTCTTGAAAATTTGACCGATATATCGATATTTTTTCCTCGATATATCGACGTCGATATTGATATTTTAATAAATATCGATACATCGATATTTTTTTCACTTTTGACATCCCTACCTACAACCTACAGCCTATATACACACGTAAGCCGTAAGCCAGGTGCCATATTCTTCAATAGCAGTCTCACGTCTCACCCATTATTGCTCGCTTGCGTTGCCGAAAAAACATATCGATGTCTGCGCATCATCTATTAACGGCGCTACAGCTTCTTCTTATAAATATTTTTTCAAGATAATTAGTATTGGATATAAATGAATTATATCATGTGTCTGGACTTAGGTAAGACCACTCTCTGGGACTAACATAAGTACAATTTTTTTTTAAATTAGCTCCACACAGGAGGCCCCGAGGAAAATAATTTCCTTCAGGGCCTATGTAATTTTAGAGGATACTGTGTGGAGGGTCTTTTTAAGAAAGGGAAGGATTTGAAGTTCTGGGAAGGAAAAGGTATGAGGGGTGGGGGTCAGTGCGTCCAGAAGTGACAGACGTACGAATCCGTCCCTTCAACGGCGGTGCAAGGCGATGAGGATAGAAGACCTCCCTTAATCAGTCTCACTTGATCCTGACCATCACTTTCAATTTGGGAGGCGGATATGGGTACCGCCGCCCCGGGAACCTTTATTGGATAACCAACACCTCTGCCGTAGGTCACCCCAAGTGGTTCGCTACGTTTGGTGATTTAGCAGGGGTGCCCGGGTTCATGGGGTGAGGTTTGTCTAGGTCTCGAAGGCGGATGACCAGGACACACTGAACCCCAGATTCCTACCCACCCCTTAAACCTTTTTCCTTCCCAGAACTTTCCTCTCCTTCCTTTCCTTAAACAAACCCCTCCACACAGCATCCCCAAAGATAACATAGGCCCTGAAGAAAATTATTTTTCTCAGGGCCTCCTGTGTGGAGCTCATGTAAAAAAAAAAAAAAAGAAATCATGCAGCAGGTGGGCAGCGTACCAGCCGTCAAGACCAGGACAAACCTCACCCCGTGAACCCGGGCACCCCTGATAAGTTTCCAAACGATGCGAACCATTTGGGATGACATACGGTGTTAGTTATCCAATAAATTGTTCCCGGGGCGGCGGTACCCATACCCGCCTCCTAAATTGCACGATGCAATACAAGGACGGATGAAGATCTCAACTAATAATTTTACTTTAATAGTTATTCGAAACAAAATTGTTAAGTAACTTTTTTCGTCTATTTTGATAGACATAAGCATCGATTGTATTAATAGTGCGAAATTAAATTATCTCCACTGAATTACGATAAATAAGGAACTCCAGTGAAAAATATTATGGCTTTAAAAAATATATTCATATACGTAGACCAATAACGCTGATTCTGAATATATAAGTTTTATTAAGGTAATAATATTAAACGCAGAGTTTTTAAAAAATATATTAAAAAGTCCATTTTTAATCGGGTCGTAAAAATACGCCATAATATACATAATATACAATACGTCACGTAAAGTCATTGTATGGGATTGTATGATACGACACAAGCCATCGTATTAATTTATTCGTTTATTTACATACTGTTTATAGAGATTTAGTTTTTGTGTTTATTGAAACATTATTTATGCCTAAATAATGTTTCAAAAATAAAGGTATCTCTTATTAGTTTATCTCTATTATTGAAAATATTCAAAAACTACTGCACAAAAAAAAATACTTCGAACAACGGAATTCAAAATGGCGGTAGTTGATCAGCTGATTGTCCGATTCTATAGTAATTTTTCAGGAGTGATGACGTCACACGATTCACCATACATACGGTAGTTTTCGGGGGGTCTTGAAAAATTAAAACTTTGACAATTACTTTAACTATTAAAACTAAGTCTAAGAATAAAAAAATGCAGTTATTTAAGTTAGCAGGTCATTCATTATTCATCAAAAAAATAAAACAAATTGGACTGGAGTTATCTATTATTTCTTATACGTTTGCACAATAATTTATTATCTTTACAAGATGTCTGTTTTATTTTGGTCCCAATTCAACAGTATAAAATGTTATCAAAGTATCGTCAGTGGTGGCTGGTCTGGTGGTAACATAAGTATACAAACCACCCACGGTGGTAATGACTAATACATTTCACCAAATTCTAGGACCGGCCGCGGCCGGCGGCGCTAACTAGTTAGTACTGGTTATAGACCGGGAGGGGAGAAAGGTAAACCCTACGTCATCGACTACACGGATGAAACTACTTTTAAGTGATAATGGGCATTTAGAAAACCTTAAAAAAGTTGGTCTGCCGGTGCGCCTCTTGGCAGGAGCCGCGCAGTCATGGAAATAGTCAGCGATTTTTTTGATCAAAATTACGTCATCGACTACACGAACGGAAATGGTCTCATATGATAAAGGTCGATTAGAAAATGAGAAAAAAGCACGGTGATCGACGCGAACGGTGATCGATGCGAACGGTGATCGGGCGAGGCGAACCGTCGGGCCTTTACGCACGCTTGACTTAGGGAGTAAGTAGGGGCAAGAGAGAGAGGTGCGAGCACAAGGAATCGTTTATTGAATAACCATGCCATAGGTCACCCCAAGGTCATAGGTCACCCCAAGGTCATAGGTCACCCCAACGTCGTAGGTCACTCCAAGGTCGTAGGTCACTCCAAGGTCGTAGGTCACCCTAAGATTACAGGTCACCCCAGGTAATAGGTCACTCCAATGTCGTAGGTCACCCCAAAATCTTGGGATCCCAAGGTCGTAGGTCTCCCCAAGGTTATAGGTCACCCCACGGTCGTAGGTCACCCCAGGGTCATAGGTCACCCCATATGCCACGTCAATTTCATATGTTCTTTTATAAGTTAGACGTGTCATGTGTCTGTGTTTTATATATGGAGGCGCGGTAAACCCACTCAAAAAGACAAAGATGGAGAGATAATATGTAAATATGAATGTTAGAGAGAGCACGCTTATGTTAAAATCGATAATATTTAAGCGAAAATTATGAAAATGTTTAATAAAACACGACTCGTTTTAAATAAAGCAAAAATCTTGTGAAGATTGTCTAGAACAGCACTTAAAGAAATACTGTGATTTTTTTCATACATATAACTTGTAAAATCACTGAAACAAACGTGTTTATAATTATTTTCGGAATATACTTTGCGATTTTCTTCTATTGAGGGAATTTCGTATAATTTGCGTTTTGGCGTGGGGAATGTATAAATATTATCATCAAGAATAACATAATTTTTAAGAGCTTTAAAACTTAGAATGATTAAGGTATCTACATATGTAATAAATCGGTAGAAATGGGGTATGCCACGGCTTAAATATATTATGCTCTAAAATAACACCAAGAGACTAACGGTCGTTTTGAACAACGGTTTGAAATATCCTACTATTAGGTACATTACTCAGAAATCATCAACATTTATTTTAATCTACTATTTCAAGTATTTGTGCAATATAATTGATTTGGTGGTGTTTATGAGTAATAGTACTTATGTATATTAATAATATATTATTATAATATATTATGTAAGTATATTAATAATAATATATTAATACTAATACCATTACTAATACTAATACAACTAAATTACTATTACCATTACTAATACTAATACTCATAAATACTTATGTTTATGACTAATCAACTGGAAGATTGATACACAGAAAAGTTACATAATTATTTTATAACCACTTTGTATCAGTTAGAAAATAATGATAATTTATTTCAGTAACCGAAAATTGATAATAGTTATTTTGTTCAAAAATATATTTTGTTACGCCTTGTTTGACATCTTCTTTACATAAAAGCAAAGTCGCTCTCACGGATTTTCATGCGGTTTTCACCAATAGATAGAGTGATTCATGAGGAGGTTAGGTATATAATTTGTCAAAGTTTTATATTAAAAATTCCGATATTTCAAAAATTATATTTTTATTTCTAATAATAACATTTGAAAACGTATTTTGTCTCATTTAAAAAAAGTTAAGTTTTTAATTTTTGGATATTTTCAGAAAAATTCCATTTGTTTGGATTTTATTGCAAAACGGAAATATTTTTATCATCTGACAAAATACGATCGATTTTTTAATAAAAACTGAATTTTCCAAAAATATAAGGGTATGGGTATTGGTATCAGTTCGCTGTGTTTGTTGACTTAGCAGAGGTGCCCGGGTTCATTGGTGAGATTTGAGATTTGTCCGATCTTGGCGGCGGATGCGTCTACCCACCTACTACGTGGCAGGCCGGATCGGGAGATACTGGTTAAGGAAGGCCTTTTTTCCTCTCCTGCCGGACTCTCTCAGTCCATCGCCTTGCAGCGCAGTGGCAGGAAAGAATTCATAAGTCCTGGAGACACTGACCCCCAGAATCCTTCTCACCCTTCATACTTTTTCCTTCCCAGAATTTCATCTCCTTCCTTTTCTCAAAAGACTCTCCCCTAAGATGACTGAGGGAAATTATTTTCCTTAGAGCCTCCTACGTTGAACCAATGTATTTTTTTTTTTAATTGGGTGAAGCTCATGCAGGGCCTAGCAGCAAAAAACCACGTGAAAGTTTCGAATATTAGATATTAATAGGTTACCGTATGCGTGGTTGAATTTCAGAACCCGGCTTCGAGTGCATGTCTGACGCCACGCCATAGGCGCCGCGCCACAAATAACACATGTGTACGTGATTTAAACAAAACTATCATTGTAATTCGGTTTCGAATTCAAGAATTCGTCAAAAGATGTCGCCACTTCCGTTAGCAGGACGCTCGTGCCCCCCTAGGTATGAGTACTACGAATTTGTGAATTAGTAGTATCTCTCTGGACATGGAAAGATTGACGTTAATACCTACGGTTGTATCAAGTGTCTATATATTAGATATGACGTTATTGCCTGTCCCGGTGACTAACTATCACTGGATGACAGTGAACGGACTATTTTTGAAACCAGTTTCTATTGGATTTACAAAATGGTCACCAACACTAACTGCCCAGCAGCAAAAACCTGCGGAGCGGGTTTTTAACTGCTAGTATATATTGTTGTCCCATTATAACTGTCTGCCAGAACACACAATAAACTTTTCTTCCCTGGAATACACCCCTGTCCTGAATGTTTAGAATATGTGAATATATTTATAATTTTTTGACGTCATTACATTATTCGCATTGCGATTTTCGATTCGCAATCCACGGCCAGGAGTCTAAGGAGTCAGTACACAGTTCAACACCGTCCTCAGTCGCTCGCTCTTAAACCATCAGCAAACCAAGACACGTTTATTTGAATTATTGAATCTAGCTTGCCTTGGTCGGTCGTTTATCAGATTTTTAATTTAAAAGCAGTTCTCGAACAGAGTGCCAAGACTTCAAATAATGTCAAGCGGTAAGTTGATTTTATAATTTAATTCATAATTATGTACTCTTCGGACGGCCCGTTTCTTTAATGGGCGCGCCCGGGTGGTGTCTGTGGGGCGTCATCAATGATGTGTCAGGCTTTGGATTTTGGGCGTGGTGGCGTGACGTGGCGTGGGACGTGGCGTGCGGCGCATGGAACGGTTATGCCAACTGAGAATGAAACCAACTCAGAACCACCTCAGAAAGGTCATTAAAAGATTTGAAAAAACAATTTTAAAATAGCCGGTAACCGTAACCTAACTTAACCTATTTAACCATTTTTGTAATATTTTTTTATCATCACTGTTAATGACCTTTCTGAGTTGGTTTGATTCTGAGTTGGCCGGTCACCGCGTGGAGCACAGGGCGTGATGCGTACAGAACATGTCTGACTTTAAGAGGAACAGTTGCGCGGTCCTTTACAAAACTTAAATTTAGATTTGAAACAAAAATACTTTTACTTTTTTGAATTGAATTTTTTTGGCCAATTTGTGATTTGAAAATCGGATGAAACGGAAATGACGCATTATATTACTTACGAATTGGCCGCTTTGATTACGACCTCACTTTTGAAGGCTCCTATTGGTTGAGAATATGTTGGCGAAGGTTTCACTTCAAACGCGTGTGAACTGCACTGGATTTTTTTTTAAATTAACCCCACACAAGAGGCCCTGTAGAAAATTTTATCCCTCAGGGCCTATGTCATCTTTGAGAATGCTGTGTGGTTGGTATTTTTAAGGAAAGGAAGGAGAGGATGTTCTGGGAAGGGAAAATTTATGAGGGATGGGTAGGAATCTGAGGGTCAATGTCTCCAAGAGTGACGGATGTATGCATTCATCCCTCCCACAGTGGTGTAAGCCGATGGGTCGAGAGAGTCGTGCTGGAGAGGTCTAGGTTAAATCTCCCTCAACCAGACAAACCTCACCCAATGAACACGGGAACCCCTGCTAAGTCGCAAAACGTAGCATGCCGCTTGGGGTGTGGCAAAGGTGTTGGTTATTCAATGAATGGTTCCCATGGCGGCGGTACCCATACCCGCCTCTCAATTTTTTATAATATGTGAATATAATTTGTTTAAAGTATATATTACGCAGAGTTTATAATATATTTGGTTCCATGCCAACTGAGAATCAAGTCAACTCAACACCTTATTGAAAAGTCATTAAAAGCTATGAAAAAAATTAAAAATATTCCATAACCTAATCCCTAACCTAACATAACCTATTTAACAATTTATATATACATATATATATTTTTTTCATTGCTTTTAATATCTTTTCAGATGTGTTGAGTTGAGTTGATTCTGAGTTGTCCGATCCAAATTCTTTGACAAATCTAATATGCTTAAATTTTGAATCAGATTCCTAGGTTATATTATTATTATTTTAATTTACAAATACAAGTATATTACATTGGATATAGTAATATAGCCGTTGTACATTATAATGATTTATTATCAATAAGGGAACGTATATGGTTGTTTAGAACGATCCCAAATTTTTGGCGCAGCACCTTATGTCGAAAGAATCTTGCTGTTGAACAGGCTTAAGAGCCATTAACCAGCGGCCGAAAATTTAAATTTCGTCGAAAGATGATCTTGCGGTCGTGCCTTTGCAACTGTGCAGGGCGGTTCCGATGAGAAAGATTAGTTATTTTCCATACCAGCATTTTAAAATAATAACTGAATATCGATTTTATTTCATTCTCAATTTGATTTGATAAATACCTACATTCAAAAGTGCATAAATTCGTGATGATAAAACTGTTAAAATTATGTGATTATATGATTTGAAATGTATGTCGTATAATACAAAGTTTTGTCTGAAAATTTAACAAATCTGCCAACGATCTACAGTAAAACCTTATTTTACTAAAAATAAACATATTTTCTAAAATTTAAAATATAGCTTCAATAGAAAGAAGAACAGTCTTTCTATATCAATTTATATATTTTTTCTGGAAAAGGGCAATACGTCTTAAATTTGACTTAGAAATGACGTATTTCCGATTTTGTCTGGTTATTCATTCTTCTAGAATTTTTTTTCTTCGATTTTCGATAATTTAGATATTCGAGAATATATCATAAAAAGGATTTTTCAAAATTCGAATTATTTTAAAAGTTAAAGCAAATTTAGTTGCACCGGTTTTACGAAATCTAAATAGAGCAAAACTTTATCGTCGTTTTTCTCAAAACTACTTTTTTCGAAACGTTTGTCACGAAATCTCAAGTTCTAATTGACCGATTTTTTTGAAAATTTTCAGGATTTTTTTAAATATATCGTTCTTTGGTGGGAACCAACAAAAAATAATTTTTACTATTTTAATAACTCGGAAAGTTAAAAAATAACTTTTAGCAGCCGCGATTAAGCGAGATTTTTTTCTCATTTTTCTTGGTTCCTACCATTGAGGTATATAATATCAATGATTCCTACCATAATGACATTTGTACTGATAAAGAATCTTTTTATTTCATAGTGGAAGATACTCTCTTTGACAGCCAGCGTAGTCCAGCGGTAAGGCTTTTGATTCGCAATCCGAAGGTCGCGGGATCGAATCCCGGCGTTTGCAAATAAATTTTATTTGATTAATTTGTGTTATTTCACAATTAATTCGTTTAAAATAATATTTGTAGGCACGTTCCACGTTCGAGTGGAAGACATTGCCTTGGTGTAAGACCACCATTCAGAAATGAAACGTTGCTTGAAATGGCTTTATCCATGTTTTGTGACCAGATCTGAATAGCCAGGTATTTCCTCACCTTCCACTTGCCCACCTCCTTCCCCTCCTCTGTACCTTCAGCCTCACCACATACCCCAATTGGGGATGCTATAGTCTCACTGGCTCATAGTCTTACTGGCATAGTTTAAGTTAGTGCGATATAATGATGTGTAGAGAAGTCTAACACCAAATTTTAAGTAAATTGATTTAGTAGAACTTGAGATATCGTGTCAACCGTCTCGAAAAAAGTAGTTTCGAGAAACACGCTATTTAGAGCAAAACTTTAAACGCTTCTATCAATGACATGTGTACATTTATGTATTTGAGCAAAAAAAAAAACGATCTGAATAAGTGAAACCATTTGCATTCTAGATTGCGTCTTGAGATCAACATACAACAGTTGGCATTCCATACAAAACTGTTTCTTCAGGCTTATAAATATTTTTTTCTGTAAAAATTCTACTTTCCTGCATTCTTGGCTATAAAGACTTTCTAGTTGAAGTCATAAGATGTTCGTTTTTTTCCATTTAAATTAAACCATGTGCCGTGATTTCGATAAATGGCATTCTATAACATTCTTCCACAAACAAACTTTAAAAGGCTGCCACAGGCTTAAAACATTTTCATTATCATAATCTCCACCTTAAAAGATGCATATTAATATGACCAAAATTATTCCATCAATCGTCTACCTGAAGAAATCAGAAGCATTAATGATAAAACCCGAATACTGCTCTCTGTCAAGAGACATTTTAAAAATATTCATAAGAAAAAAAACTACCGTCACTTATTTAATCTTACAAATATCCTTAGTTTTCCATAACATTCATTCTTTTTTAAAATACACACTATTATCAAAATAAATACAGCAGCACACATAATATATTTATGTACAATGAATTATTTAAGTAGGTACTAACTTATAACGTTTATGTATACTCCCCTTCCATACACAAGCAAATGCTTTCAATGGAAGGGTAGTAAAAATCTGACATATAGAATTATCATGTAAATACCATGTAAAACATATTATTAAAAAAAAATAACTCAACATTGATAGTTTTGTTGAATGCAACATTATTCCGGATTTAGTTAACAATCTCAACATTTTAAAGCATGTCTTTCAAAAAGTGTTCCTTCTAAAATAATAAAACTCGTGCCGTCTACGAAAGAGCAGATTATGAATTCTTTTAAGTATTATCTAAACGACTATAAAACATTTCAAATGAAAATGTCTTCTATAATTTATTTGCTTTTAATCTGACCCAAGGCCGGAACTCGGAGTCGGACTCGGAGCAGGAACCCGAACGCTTCCACCGCACCATGGAGCGGCCCGCAGCAGGACCGTCTCAAGAATCAAAAAAAGGTATTTTTTTTTTCAAATAGTGGTTTTAATAAGATAAATGATTTTAGATATATGTGCAAATATATAATTGTTTTTTTCATTTTTTTATAAGAAAAACTCTCTTTTATAACTTTTGAAGGTTATTCCAATCAATGTAATATATCATTGAAGAAGAAGATAACAATAATAATATAAAAACGTAAATATTAAAGAGAACAAGACACCGTCAAACCGTCAAAAGTGTCAATCTCATATTTCAATTATGACGTTTTGACAGAAGGTGGCAATAGCGAAATTGGTTAAGAGGGCATTACCAGAGAAAGCCGGAAATACGTCATTTTCAAAAAAGTTTTTAGACGTATTGACTCTTTTTTCACAAAAAATTATAAATGGATTTCGAAAGATTGTTCTTTTATCAAGCATTCGTATGTAATAAATTTTTAGAATTTTTTTAATTTTTAGTATTATAAGGTTATTCCATAGATCGTTGGCAGATTTGTTAAATTTTCAAAAAAGTTTTTGTATTATACCACACCCATTTCAAATAATGTAATCATGCAGTAAAATAAATCAATACATTATCTAGCAAAGTTATGTATTAGAATTTTAATTTTAGTTTCAATAAAATCATTAAAAAATATGTACGTACATGTGTTTCTTGACGAAAATTGTTCCATTTGTGTATTTATTTGCGCACTTACAAACTAATATATTTCAGATTTTTTAACATTCTTATTAAATCTAGACATTATTGAAAAATGATAAATACTTATAATCAAAAAATAACTACAAAAAGTACACTATTTTAATAGTTTTATCATCACGCCTTTCAGCATTTTTGGATGAAGGTATAAATTAAAGCTAATTTGGATTGAAATAAATTCGATATTGAGTTATAATTTAAAAACGCTGGTACGGAGAATAATTAATCTTTCTCATTGTAACCGCCCTGCACGATCGGAAGAACAACTTTCGACGAAATGTGGATTTTCGTCCGCTGGCTGGTTAAACGCTCTTAACGCGTACGTCCCGGTTAGACGAGGGGTCTGGGTTCGAGTCCCAGTTGCGATCATTGTCGTTTTTCTGTGTCTTGTTCTCTTTCATATTTTGGTTTGGATTTTTATTGTTATCTTCTTCTTCAATGATTTTTTTTTGTTTTTTCGTACTTTATACGCTGCCATATCGTTCAACCGATTACGGCGAAACTTTGGGGATTTGTTTTTGCTTGATTGATTATAGGCTATATATAATGGTAAGCTCTGGCGTAATGAAATTTGTGTAAATAAAAACTTGTGAATTTGCAGGGGTGCCCGGGTTCATGGGGGGAGGTTTGTCTAGGTCTTGGAGGCGGATGACTGACTCCCAGATACATACCCACCCCTTAAACCCTTTTCCTTTCCAGAACTCTCCCCTTCTTCCTTTCCTTTAAAAAACCTCCACTCAGCATCCCCAAAGATGATATAGGCCCCAAGGGAAATTATTTTCCTGAGGGCCTCCTGTGTGGAGCACATGGAAAAAAAATCACCGCAAATTTGGTTTTTTAAGTTAAATAATATGTGTTTTTAAAATTTTATTTTCAAATAATAGTGATTTATAAGCTCCCTTGAAGCAAATAATAGCTAAACCAGACTTTGACAATGTTCAGGTAATCTTTCAACTGGTCGCAGGGTTTGCCTGTGTCCAAGAACTGTAGCGGGGTTTTGTTTTGTTTGTGACGTCATAAAGGAGCGGTGCGGGGATGCGGGGTAGAGACAGCGTCGAGCACTACTTCGTGGAGATTATGTGGCAATGGAGTCGTACCCGGGGGCGCACGGTGCTTTTTGCATGCGAGCCTTTTACTGAAACGGATTCTATAGTCAGCGTTGAGCGTTTTTATCGTGCGGAGTATCATTTTCGCAATGCACCAGAGAGCATTTGAAAATGGATTCGCATGTTCAGAAATCCAAACTCGGGTCACCTGCGGTATATTAGGGGGGAAGAAACGATCGAAGAAGTAAGGGCTTCGGTTGGCAAAAATCCATCGTTATCCATTTGGAAACAAAGTCAAGCACTCAACATCAAAAAATCGCCTTTGCAGTAAATTTTGAAGAAAGACTAACATCATAAAATCCAGATGGTTCAAGAACTGAAGACATCGATTACGCTAATCGACTAAGATTTGCCAATGAAATGCTAGGGAGGTTCTCTAACTTTGAAAATATTCTGTTGTGACGAAACCATTTTTCATTTAAACGGACACGTTAATGAGCAGAATTATCGCTACCGGACTGAGCTGAGGAGAATCCAAGACAGAAACATCAGCGACCACTGCAAAGCCCAAAGGTTCACCCATAATCTGTCCAATGTCTGCTAAAGGTATCATCGGTCCGTATTTCCACGAAGACCAACGCGGGCGAGCTCTTACACCATTATTTTTTCAAAATAATTTGCGCGTTTTAACTAATCTCCGCTCGGGGTTAAAGGAGTGCCAGCAGCGTGGGGGCGTTATCTAGACACCAATGTTTTTTCAAAATAATTTACAGTTCAGTATCTGTAAATAAAACATAAACAACCTATTTGAATATTTATATTTTTTATTTTATTCAACGATCAAAACATCCAAAACCCTTTTGGACACCCCAAAAGAATTAAAAAAAAATATGCATAACATAAACATTTTTTAATGTGGTCATTAAAAAAAGTCTGCGGCTTTTTTGCGCAATTACGTCAAAAATTGTTTTTTCCCCTGCTCTTTTTCATCAGAAAATTAGCTTGTCGCAGTACTAAAAAGCATAAATTGTTTTTGAAATGATGTGTTTAATATCAAAATAATAACAATTCACTTAAAAGATAAATGTAATAAAAAGATTATTTGGTTTTTAATCAGAAAACCCAATTTTATTTTTTTATGACCTTTGCAGCCACTGTGCACCGGCGCGCTTTCTCTTCTCGGCTCTTCCTGATTTTCCTTGAATTTTCTGGGATCTTATCGTCTATTCTTGGCTCTTCTTGCTTATAACTGGATCTTCTCGCCTCTCTTTGGGTCGTCTTGCCTCTTCTTGCCTCTCCTTAAATCTTTTCGTCACTTCTTAAATCTTCTTGTCTCTTGTCTTTCCTGCGGGATTATCGTGCCTTTTTGGCTCTTCTTGCTCCTTCTTGGATCTTCCTGCCTCTACATAAACCGTTCTGTTATTGACTCTTGACATGGCATACTACTAGTACTTATTCTCTCTCTAGTTTCAATCCTGGGATTGGTTTCCAGCAATTTCCTCTTTTCGTCTCTTCCACTCTTCCCTGTCTCGTGAGGCTCTTTTGAAGTCTGCATATGATGAGCAGCGCACGTCCACCAGCAGGTCCTCCAGGTACTCTCGGCGTGGGCGTCCCCTAGAGTTTGTCCCCTCGGTCATACCCTCCATTATGGCATGCAAGAGGCCTTCATGTCGTTTTACATGGCCGATCCATCTTGCACGCCTTTCGGACAAGGTCCTGAGCAGGTGCCTTCCTTCTTTCTTTTCTCGAGAGAACCTCCTCATTTGTAATGTGGTTTCTCCAAGAAATTCCTAATAGTCTTCTATAGGACCACATCTCAAAAGCCTCTAGTCTCCGTTTATCTCTTTCGGATAGGTACCGTGTTTCGCAGCCGTACATCAAGATACTCCATACATAGGTCTTGATGAGGAGTATTGAGAAGTATTCTCAGTTTTAGGTCTATTTTTGACCTTTTATTGAATGCAAGCCTAGCCTGGTGTATACGGCTGTCGACCTCGCTCTTAGACCGATCGTCCCATGTTATTTTGCTCCCGAGGTAGACAACTCCTTGGTGTTCTTTAGTGGAACTCCTGACATCTCTACTGTCATCTGATGTTGCGTTCGGCCTACTTATTATTGTTATTTAATAAGCACGTACTTTTCCTCGGGCATCCCCGACCTCTAAAATTCACAACATTCGCATCAATTATTATCCTTACATTCCTTCTGCGTTCATTCGCTCTACATGTCCAAACCGTCTGAGCGACCCTATCTTCATCTTATTCATTACGCTTACATGAGACTCGCGTTCTCTGTGGATCTCCCATATTTCTCACCCGGTCTTATATGGTATATTACCACACATATGCCTCAGGGTTTTCATTTCTGCAGCATTCAGTATACTTTCATCCTTCCTCTACCAATTCCTCACTACTAGATATGCCTCACTACTAGAAATGAGGGTAGGTACCTGTAGGTACCAACACTCTATTGTAGACTGCTGCATCGCTTCTTTGGACAAATTTTTGCTAGCGCCAACTGCGTTAAATCCCCTATTAATGGAGTTACCTACATTTATCCTGCTTTCAATAACTCAATCAGCCTTCCCAATTCTCGTTAGCATATTTACCAAATACCTGCTCCAGGTATTCATCATTCACAATTCACAACTACATATGTATATTGCACACTTTTTCTTACTCTTTTAAACTTAGACTTGTAGACTTAGGTACATACATTCATCATTTATTTAGGTATTAGGGTTTGAGACACACCTGAAAACTTTTACAAGAGACTATATTGGGTATGAGGATTCTCTGCGCGTGCCTTTGGGGTGATAGGTCACAGTGCGCTTCTTTCTTCCAACTGAGTCCATGTTTCGGACATCTTTACATCTCCATCTGCCCTGAAGATGGTCACTTGCAGTCCGAAACTTTGGGTCAAGAAGTAGATATTGTAATTGATTAATTGCCCGAATAGTCCACAACATAAAAAGTTCTTAATCTTTTTGAATCGGCAAATTTATAAAATAGCATTTTCTGTGTTTCAGATATCTCCAGCGGCTTCTGTCTCAACATGGAGGTCGATCAAGAATTGATTTACAGCTCTACTGATTTGGAGGAAATCCTCAAATCATTCAAATCTATTGAAAATAATATTAAATTGATTTTGGAGCCGTATCCTTCTCGAAAAGTATTAGCTGCCTTTGCTAAACTGGCGTACGGTGATTGTCTGGGGAAATTGGACCTGCCTGGAGGATGGATGCTGCTCGCTACGGCACAGAATAAATCAAAGACTAATGGATACTTTGGTAGTGCGTTTTGGAGCCCTACAGAGCAGCAGATCGTTATAGCTCATCGGGGATCTGAGAATTTGGGGTCATTCCTGGCTGACGCAAAAGGTGTTTATTTTAATAGATACACCGAACACATGAGCTCTGCTGTGTCGTTTACAGATTACATCAAGACGGTTATTAAAAATACCAATAAACGATATGGGAGTCGATTCGTTCTATCCATAACGGGGCACTCCCTGGGAGGGTGGTTGGCCAGCGTCACCACCATGACCGTCAAATACCTTAAGCGGTATGCAAACGGATTCATCATCTGCCCCGGTGAAGGTATCCATGCGCACACTGTGACTTTTGATAGCCCGGGTGTCAAGGAAATACTTGATAAGATACTCGATGATTACGATTTACGTTATGATTGTACCATGTACATCAAGGACTTGAACATTACAACCTTCTTCGTCGCTGCAAATATGGTGAATTCCACAGGACATCAAGTGGGAGATGTATATCAGATATGTACTAAACGTGTTCCCAAAGTCTCTAGGGGGCCTAAGTTCAAGACCAATATAGATACACATAAGATAGACATTTTAATCAAAGCTTTAGAAGATGGGAAGGGTTTACGTAAAGTACGGGACTGGCCCGTGGGAAGGAAGGAGCGCAAACGTTACCACAAACAAATGAAATCCTCCAACTCTTATACATTGGATCACCAAGATCGGCAGAACACAGAGCAAAGTGAAACAAGTGCTGGCAGTAGAACTCAGTACTCAACAAAAATACCATTATTACGATATAAAACAGAACCATGGCTGGGAGACACCTGTCACCTGGGGGTATTTTCCACAGAAGAGCTAAACTTTTTACAAAATTGGAGCTTTTTTCAATGCAATGCAATATTTAAATTGACAGAAATCGATGAGTTCGTAAATCTGCATAATCTTACAAAAATAGACATCCCTGAATTTCAGATAAACACTAGAATTACTTGTAAAACAAAGGAACAGCTGGAAACGTTAATCAGACTAACCAAACAACTGATGCGGTGGTTTCCGAAAGAGATTATAGAAGCTCTGGCTAAACAGAAGGAGAGTATAAAGTCAGCCCCCTTATACAGGGCTGGCCAGGCATACCTCAGCCACTTACCCAAAATCATGGACTGCGAAGATACCCTGGGGATAGAGTCATTTTTAAAATCAAATCAACGTGTTCTACAATTTCAAACACGCTATGGATATTTCGAAACTGCCAGAGTGTGTAATATATTGTCTAGGATACGAAACATTGATTTGGATACAATGTATTTGAATAAAAACTGTAAAACCGTTTTAGGTTGGAACCAAATGGCTGATACGGCGAAGGATGTAGATTTCGAAGGATTAAACCGGACCAATGTTACCAATAATAATCTGCTCATTATTAATTTTGAATCGACATCAAATAACTTAAGTTCAAACGATCCTAGTCTATTGAAAATAATATTGAATAATTTATTACGTTTCAACCACAAGAAGCTTGTAATTATTCAATCACATCCAGTATATGCTAACATTTTTTCGGAATGCCAACTTCCCTTTGAAACAAAGGTTTTGGAAAAATTTGAATTAAATGACCTAACTCTTTCATCTAGAACTGAGATATTTGCAAGAGACGCAATTATAATAGGCGAAGAAACGCTAAGCCTTACTGTTTTACTGGGCGATGACTGTTATTCAAATGATGAAACGATTCGAAACAGAATTAATCGAATAATTTCTCCAATTTTGAGAGAGCTCACGACGGATCACCAGTTTCAGGCCAAAATACAAAATACTCTTCTTAAAATTTGTGAATCAGATGCTTTCTATTCAAAAGTAAACACGCAAGTCAGCAAAGCGAAGCTCATATCACTGCTGGAGAGAAGTGGGGCCGATGGACCACTGCTGGTCGTCATTAGCGATCCAGAAGAGCGGCTCAGCCGGGACTACTGGGGGGAGGTGGCGGAGGCTGTGCGGGAGAGGATTTTAACCAGTAGGATAGAAGGACGGGAACTCTTTTTGAAAAAGTGTTGCGAGGAACCAGATAAACTAATCTACTGGCTGAAATTATCGGCGCAATGCCTAACACTGAGCGAGGTTTATAATAGCGGCGTTTATCTTCCTAGAATGTTCCACTGTTGCATAATTATTAAATCCATATACGAACTCGTCCGTTACACGGGATCTCATGATACATTTATATTCGAAAATGCAGATGATAAGAATTCGTTTATAACTCCATTTAATTTATCCATGGAAGCTAAGGATTTGTTTGTCTCAAGCGAACACTTCATTACGCATATTGCTTCTCAGGAATCAAGTATGGAAAACAAGATGAAAGACGAAACGTTAAATAAACATTACTTTCGAAATCTGGAAATTGAGGGAATCCCGCGTTTGGTCTGGCAATACTCCCACGGCTCTCTGGATGGCCTGCGCCCCTTCATTACCAGGGACTACAGCAACGCCATTGCGGAAGGTGACTTTTGCAACATGAAAAAGAGGGTGACCATCATTGCTGATGATCCTGGAGTGGGAAAGACCACCAGCCTGACGCGTATGTCTGCGCTTATCCGAAACTCTTGGGTGTTGAGAATTGACAGCAAGCATTTGGCTATTGCAGAACTGCCTCAAATATTAGACCTGCAATCGGTTGTCAAATGTTTGATACACTCGTCAGGTTTATCTACCGATGATGAATTGGCGCATAATCTACTTAAACATTGCATGAAATCGACGAGCTCGATACAGGTTTATGTTTTAGTCGACGCATTCGATGAGATAACTCAGGAAAAAAACAAGAAAAAAGTTATTGATCTCCTGATGTATTTAAAAAATTCCACTACTTGTAATACGATCGTCACAACACGGGTGTATGCGAAAAAAGAGCTCGAAAATTATTTGTTTGAATTTTCCACAGAAATTAAAAGCATGACAGAAGAAGAACAAGATGATTATTTGGTGAATTCCTGGCTTCCGCATCTAGCCTTGGAGCTTCCAGAAGACGGAGAGCCGGAGAAGCGGAGGCTGCACAAGTTTTCCCGAGAGCTGCGAAAGGAGATGGTGGGAGTGCTGGGGGTAGACGTTGCGCGCTTTATGGGCATTCCACTTCAGATCCGTATGTTGTCCGAGGTGTTCCTTCGGCAGGCCATTAAGTTTGTCCAGTCCCATGAAGAAGTGAACGAACACTTAAAAGTAAAAAATTTGTTTGACTTGTACACACGGTTCATCAATGTTAAGAATGCAATATATATGGAGCAGAAAACTACGATTAAAATGCTACCAACTACCAATCGGGATACGGTGTGCAAAGAAAACAAGGACAATCATTATTTCCTGGCGTTCCAATCCATCGATGCACGTTTTACCGAAAAATATTTCAAAAAGCAAATACTATCCAACGAAGTTTTGGTGGATCTTAGCAGAGCAGGTCTTATAAAAGTTAACATTGATGGAACTTTTAATTTCATACATCTCACATTTGCGGAATACTTTTGCGCTGACTTCTGCTTACAATGGCTCAGACGCGAAGAGCAAATCGAAGAAAATAATAATCTTATTAATATATTTCGTGAATTTTTACTCTGGCCATGCTATAAAATAATAAGGAAATTCATGGAGGATCAGCTTGATATATCACTAATACGCAGTTTACAAAAAGTACCAATAATGTACCGACGTTCGTTTGATTCTACCTATCAAGTGGTTTTTCATCAGCACGACAAAACTCCATTACATATAGCAGTCGAAGAACGGAATAGGAACACCCTTGCATTTCTTTTAAGTAGCCCGGACAACAGGAAAACTAAGAGAGACTACATCAACTTCATATCGGCCAAAGACAGTGCTGGAAAGACCGCTCTGAACATCGCATTGGAGAATGGCTGTCTTGAAATTGAAATCGAAATAACAAAAATCGCAGAAAGCTGCTCGCACGTGGCGTCGCTAGAAATTATGCTCTCTGCTTTCTTAGGCCAGAGAGGTGACAGAGATGATGAATTGTTTAGAGAATATTATTTAAAAACACACCTTTTATCTAATATACACAAAGCTTTAAGAAGAACTGATGAGTTAAGAAAACAAATCACACCATTTGTTGCTGCAGCTAGAGATGATGACTATTGGAAAGTTCTAAAGTTCTTATGTGTTATTATGGAATCCTTTGTTGAAATGAAATACCTGGTCACTGCGATTGACGCGCGGGGTGACTCAGTTTACCTTCTCTCAAAAAGTGGGCAAAAATGGAATAATTTGAAATGGAAAATTTTATTATCAATGTGCGGAGTCAATGTTTTTCCCTATGGTAAGAATGTGTATAAATCTCGACTGATTCCTTGGCCTCCTGCTATGGCGGGAGTGCGCAGCGACAACACAAATTATGCAAATCATAAGATATATCCAGATAATTTCAGCCAGTTTCTCCAAACGTTCTGTGTACCTATATTGTATATCTTTTGCGATTTCATTAAGGAAAATCATATGTGTACATTTATTATGTTTCATTTATTAGGTTGGTTAGTTAATTCATTTACTCCCGCTTTTGTTTTAGTTTATATGAGTTGTATATTAATAATAGTCGTGCCTATAATAGATATGTGGATAAACTCTAATAGTCCTGATCCGACTGTTTTATCAGATGTAACTCCTGCATGGGATTGGACGGATAGTTTAGCTATCATTTATATGTTACTTATATTAATACTTATTTTCATGTGGTACAATTTTATTTTACATTCCATTTTGTCGAGTATTTTTGGAATTTTCCAATGATGAAAGAAATTATAATATAGTAATAACATTTTTCAGTAATTTCAAATTCACTTTGTGGCGCCATTTTAATTAAATCAAAATAACAGAACTTTGTTTGCTCCACTATATCAAAAAAAATTATCAGCATGTTTTAAAACCAATGCTTTCTTCCTCTGGATACAAAGTTTTGTATTGAATATTCAGATATTTAAGAATAGACAAATAAGCATAAAAAAATGGTACCTAAAGACAATAATTACTAATATTATAGTAAGCAGTTGGAGAAGTTATAATTTGGAAACTTAGTAGAGGTTTTAGCAATGACGTTGCAATATTTAAAGAAGCGCTGTGGATATTCTTTAAACAGAAGTTCTGATGATATAATTGGTTTAAATAGAATAATTTTGAATATTAATTTAAGTGCTATGTTAAGCGGTTGTAGGTATGTGTTTTAATTCTAAATTTACTCTGTTTTATTTATATTTTACACTTGTAAATTATGTATTAAGAACCCACATCATGTAATAAATGTATAATAAATTTTTGCAATCTGCAATGTAAATAAGGTTTTTCATTCTCTTTTATTGTATACTAGTGAGTACCCGGTATGCGTTGCAATGCCATTCAAAGAAAAATTTGTTTTTTTCCCTGCGTGTCCTTTCTCATGCGTCCCCTTCCCCTCCCGCGTTCCCCTTCCACCTTCCCCGCCATCCCCTACCTTGTTATCTCGTTACCCTCCCCCTCCTGTCTTTCTTTCCTGTCCTAATATGAAATACACGTATTTTCAAACCACTCGCACCACCTGTAGTAAATTTTTTAAACAAATTTCATAACGCCATTGTATATATATATAAAAAACTTTGCTGGCGTGCGTGCAACAAATCACCAAAGTTTCTTCACAATCTGATAAACGGTATAACAGCGCATAAAATATGAACAAACTAATATAAATTTGTATATATTTTAAATGAAATAAACAATTTTCAAATCACTCTCGCACCAATGAAGTAATTTTTTTATACAAATTTCATAACGCTAGAACTTACAATTATATATAAAAACGTGGTTGGTGATTTGTTGTTCCAACAAACAAACAAATATTAATTTTTATATATAAAATAATAAAAATATACATATAAATGTTCCTTTATACCTACCATAACGTGTTATACCAATTTTTGCTTTTTTGTTAGATATCTAAACTTCTAAAACTGTTTTTTGGTACTTGTATACACCAAATCGTATAAACTGTGAAAATGGTCATTGGTGATGAATAAAATAAAATAAAAATAATAAATTTTAAAAATAATCATTTTGTTTTTGAAGAGTTTTACTTTCCATGTTAAAAAAATAATAATTTTGATTTTGAAGAGGTTTACTTTCTATGTTAAAAATTATTATTTTATTTTTGAAGAGTTTTACTTTCCATGTTAAAAAATAATAATTTAGATTTTGAAGAGTTTTACTTTCTATGTTAAAAAAAAATATATTTTGAAGAGATTTACTTTCTATGTAAAAAATAATAATTTTATTTTTGAAGAGTTTTACTTTCTATGTCAAATAAAGTTTAATTTTGTTTTAGATGAGTTTACTTCCCATGTTAAGAAAACAATAATTTTGTTTTTGAAAAACAATTTTTTCGTGTTAAAAGAATTATAAGAGTATTACTTTCCACGTTGAAAAAACAATAATTTTGTTTTGAAGAGTTTTACTTTCCATGTTGAAAAAATAATAATTTTGTTTTTGAAGAGTATTACTTTCCACGTTAAAAAATAATAATTTTGTCTTTGAAGAGTATTACTTTCCACGTTGAAAAAATAATAATTTTGTTTTGGAAGAGTTTTATTTTCAATATTAAAAAACAATAATTTTTTTAGAACAGTAATCATGAAGGAAAATATGTTAATTAAATTATATACAACTCATGATGAAGAATAGTAGGTACCATGCTAGCATTGATTATAATTTTACTATTGAGGTATGTTATTATAGCCTTTTTGTAATCATATTCCGTGCAGTTGAACACATGTATAATACTTCTGCGAAAGTATTGCCAACTACATGCAATCTAGGTACAAGCGAGTGTATAAATGACTCATTCCTGATATTATTGCAAAAGAATTTTAGATCGAGAAATTCTTATCGAATGTGTAAAGTAATTCAGCTTTATAAATGATGGCTGGATAAAAATAAAAGTCATGTCGGAAATAAGTCTTCCATATGAGATTTTATTGCAAAAAACGCTTGAGTTTTGCGGAAAATTGTTGCAGAAATAAATACGACCACCTTAGTTTTTTGTATTGTTTGTATTTTGTTTATTTCTAAATAAAAACTTGTCAATTTCATCAAACAATTGTTTTCTTTACTACTATTTATTATTTATTTACTAGTCATATATCAATGCTTGGAAGATTGATTTTTTTTAATTAACTCCAGACAGGAGGCCCTGAGGAAAATAATTTCCTTCAGGGTCTGTCATCTTTTAAGATGTTGTGTTTTGAGAAGAGGAAGAAGTGAACATGAATGTTGAAGAGACCCATATTGTAGGAGGCCGCAAATCGTTCCACAGCCGAAATTATGAAATTTGTATAAAAAAAATTGAAATAAGTACTGAATGTATTTATTCCCGGTACTGAATGTACCGGGAATAAATAAACGGAATGTGGGAGGGGGGAGGGGGGATTGGGGAACTCGGGAGAAGAAGGGGAGGCGTAAGGGGAACGGGACGAATGGGAAAGGGCACACAGGGAGAATTTTTTTATTTATTAAGTGGCATGGCGACGCATGCTAGGAACTCACTAGAAACATAAAAATACTAGCTGACCCGGCCACGCGTTGCTGTGGCTAATTAGTTATAGTCCGTTGGATCAATCTAAACTTCCTAATGTAGACAAATTAATATTTAAAAACAAAGATAAAAACGTTTTAGTAGATATGAAAATTCAAAAGTAATTGGTACAGAATTTCGGAGAAATTGAGGATAAACGAACAATTTTTTTTTAATAAGTATACATTTATTACAAACTAGCTGACCCGACGAACTTTTTACCGCCTCAAAATTAATAGGTGTTGAATTAAATCCAGTTTTTTTATTAAGTTAAAAATTACACAATGGAGCAATTATCGATGCGCAACTGCCCGTGTTTGTTTTTGTCAGAATCAGAAATGGCGTTGTGTACGGATTTATATTTTCTGTGATTTTCTTACTTTTCCACTTACTTACGGGTGCCGCCGCCCCGGGAACCATTTATTGGATGACCAACACCTCTGCCGTAGATCACCCCAAGTGGTTCTCTACGTTTATTGATGTAACATTGGTGCCCGGCTTCATGGGGTGACGTTTGTCCGGGTCTTGGCGGCGGATGCGTCTACCCACCTGCTGCGTGGCGGGCCGGATCAAGAGAGACTGGTTGAGGGAGGCTTTTTGACTTTTCCAGCCGGACTCTCTCGACCCATTGCCTCGCACCACGGTCCGTCACTCCCGGACACACTGACCCCCAGATTCCTACCCACCCCTCATACCTTTTTCCTTCGCAGAACTTCATAGCCTCGCCTTCCTTAAAAAGACCCTCCACACAGCTTCGCCTAAGATGACATAGGTCCTGAGATAAAATGCGTTTCATTAGAGAGATATATTATAATTATTGTATTTTTCTTTGGAGGGGTGCAGATATAAGTTCACAGTTTGTCTCATTTTTGACTATTGACATTTAGTGTGTAAGAAAGAGGGGCAGCATTATATGATTAAGAACAAAAGCAAAACAATCAGCGCATTGACATTTTTGACGTTTTTGAATTAAGTAGGTATATTTATTAAAATATTGCTGCACCTCTTTCAAAAGATTAAAATTCGTTCCATACAAAATGTATGAAAAAATGAATTTTCTTCACAACTTTTTTTTCTTAAATTTTTCCAATGATTTAATAGCTATTCTGCTATTCGGGGCGGAGACAAATCCAACAAATCAAAGATCATAAAAATCGGTCCAGACATTCTTGAGTTATAAATGGTGTAACTAACCCGACTTTGTTTTATGTATTAAGATTATTTAATTAAACCTATAAATTATTTAAATGAAGTTGATGGTTTAAAATTTTTTAACAAGGTTATCCGATCTTTTGTTAATGCAAAAAGATTTGCTAATAATATATGCACATACAGATTTTATGGTTTCCCCACACGTGAGCAGGCGACCAATAGCTGCCTATGGGAGAAAACAAGTATTTTCCAAGTCCAAGCCGTAAAATTTACGGCGTAAATGGACATTTAAATGTTATTTTTATTTAAATCACCAGACATAAGCCTTGAGACTTATTTTATTGTCATTGCGAAAGCCAAACGACTCGGAAATTGAAGTCTTTTAACCCATTGAACTCAATGAATAGCAAGAGACTATATTTGTCCTAGCTCATACAGGTCTCATATAAATCGCGGTAATTCCCTTACTATCAGAGTTAGAAATATGTTCTAAACATTTAAATGGTGTTAGAAGGCAAATCTAAAAAATAACCACCAAAAAGTAAAATATACATCACTAGCTGACCCGGACACGCGTCGCTGTGGCTAACTAAACACAACGCCATCTACTGTATGGTTATCCAATCATTATAACCACCGCCATCCTTGAGTTCATCGCGAAGAGACAGATAGACAGACAGATGCCGCGGAAGACTGTAATTTATAAGACGTAGAGATGGTGCGAAATATTATAATTATGTGCATGAAATGCTTGAGGTAACTAACATATTTAAGTTGATAAGGATTAATACTGTAGGTATCTGTCTAAATAACTTTCCAATTATCGCGTTGTACGTGAACATTTTTTAGAAGATAGAATGGGTATAGTAAGCTATCCGTAAAAGATAGATATATGCCATCGCGAACCTTTTTGTAGATCTATAAAAGAGGAATATCCCACCATGCATTGTTTTGTTATATCTCAAAGGGATTAGGCAGTGTTTTCGATGAAAACTCACAGGCGGCTTGACTTTTTCCGACACTTCTAACAATTACACAGGTCTGCAACAAAAATGCTGTCTGGATGTTTTCAACTGATTTCTATGTATTTAGGTGTTCTGAAAACTAGAAAAATACTCAAAAAACTCCAGGACGTCAGGTTATTTTGCAAAACGGTATTACATATATATACAGATATAGATTGTACTTATATACAATAGTTAGCTCAGACAATAAACTTTTCATTGCTAAACCATTCATCCGATTGCGATGAAACTTTTGGGGATTTGATGTGTGCATGCCCGCGATGGTTTTTGTATTCAATAGTGAGCTCTGGCATCATTAAATTACATACAGAATTACAGAAATGTATGTACGCGCATAACTTTTGAACGACTGCACATAATTGGATAATTCTTTTTTTTGTGTTCGTTATTGTCAAGACAAGATTTGTATAAAACTACTGGTGAGCTCTGGCATTATGAAATTTGTATAAAAAATTGCAATAGGTGGCACGCGAGCTGTGAAGACTGAATGTACCGGGACCGGGAGGAGAACTCGGGTAGGGGGATAATTATCGTTATGTTTCTACCAATTTACATAAATCCTTGACAAATTATATAGGAACCTAAAATTCACTTAAAAGTGAGGTGATGATAACGTTTATAATACATTTGTATAAAAAAATATGTATCTGTTTTTATATTTTCTCATCATCAGTAATTTTTCTAAGAAAAAACGTACGGTGAGCCATTTTTAAGACTTTTTTATATTTGCACGCAAATTTTTATATTTAAAAAATTATACGTTTATTACGAAATATAAAATTTTAAAGCGTATTTCATCACCTTCCAAAAAAAGTTTTTAGATTTAAGATATGTTCAAAAATGGTTAATTTATTTCTTTATTTGCATTTTATTGTAAAACTAAATTATTTTGACTGTCTGAAAAATAATTATTATAAGCAGTAATTATCAGCCTGAAACACTCGTCTACGTTGAAAAAATCTTCCGAGAAAAGGTACATGCCGCCGACGGGACTCGAACTCGTGTCCTTCTGATTTCCGGTCAAATGCTTTGACCACTGAGCTACGTCGGCTTATCTCCTGCCCGCCAAATAATTCAATATATACTAGTGTTTCATTCAACAATAATTGCTAATTACATTTTTTCACCTGGAAAGAACCAATTTATTTTTAATCAATTAAAAATAATAATTTGAAAAATACGCAAAATTTCTGAAGGGTTAAATGGTATCGAATATTCTTACGGTGCCATAGGAATACGAGGCAATAGAACGATTTCTCCTTTAAACTTTCCAGTCAAAATAGTTACATATTTCAAGAACATTTCCAATGATCCTTTTGATGACCAAACGTGTACCGTTGCCTAATCTAGGTGGATTTAAATTACGAAGAAGAATAACCGGTGAACCAATCTTTAACTGAAGATCGTTTGGTGGCATTCTTGGTAGGTATATCAAAAGAATTTAAAAACTCAGTTGGAAAATGTACAGTGGGCCTAGTCACTAATTTTTGTAAACCTCCGTTTCATGAAGTTACGGGTTTAGCTACGTCACATACCCGTTGTTGTTGTTATTTAAGTTGGCGAATCTGTCAAAATACGGGTATGTGACGTAGCTAAACCCGTAACTTCATGAAACGGAGGTTTACAAAAATTAGTGACTAGGCCCCCAGTTCATTTTCATCGGCTAAGGGGCGCGGAAGCTGAGTGTGGTTCACGACTAGACCGAACGTCATGCGCATTCTTGCTGGGACTGCTATCTAATCGATTGTAGACAGTACCGGATTATCCCTAAGGCAGAGTAGGCAACTGCCTAGGGGCCCCGCATCGGCTAGGGGCCCCGCGTGCTGAGAAAAAATGACTAGCTTCAATTAGTGAGCAACGATGTTTCGGAAAAAGTCAGTTTTCAAGATGTTTTAATTTTTTTAGGAACATTATTACAGGTTAATAACATTAGGTACACGCATTAAAGAAAACAACAAATTATAATAACTAGGTTATAATCCAATAAATAACTAATGTTCTCATCATGCACAAACAATAAATAAAAAAGTCTATAATTAAAATAAATATATAAACATAGTTGCATTTTACTTTTCTTTCCTTCTATTTGTTGCAACATTACTTAGTATCTGAAGTGTGAAGGTGCCGTGTGTGGTTTATATTGGCATTTGTTTTGTTTTATTTTTTTGCTTTTATTTCTAATTGTATGTTTAAAATATAAATGTTGTACAAACTTCGGTATGCACTACCTATCTGCTTGCTAAAATTCATTGGGAAAGGTTGTCTGGAAGAGATCACTTTAGTGGCAAGACAGCTCATTGTAATCTTTTTTTTAATAATATATATTTTTGTTTCTATGTAGGTATGTATCCTTTTATTTGCAATAAATGGTTATTGTGTTTTATTCGTTTTTTTATTGAATGGGGTGATGGCATACCTTTCGTAATGTAGTAAAAGAACACATTAATTATGAATAAAACTACGTTTTGGTAGAAAAAATTTTTTTTTTGGAAGTTAGAAAAGGGTAAAGTGCAGTGGCGGACTAAGCCCGTCAGAAGCCCGGGGCGGCAAAGTTGAATGACCCCCCCCCCCCCCCCCCCCCTTAGTGAAGTTGACGTAATTTTACAAGTTTTTTATTCACAGTTTAATTTTCTGAAAGATGCATTTGTTAATAATGCTCTCACCATTTGAGGAAATTGGTAAAATTGATGGAGATGCAGCATTTTATATGAAACCGTTTTAAACAGTTTATATGTTGAATTATCCTCAGCAAAACTTTGAAAGCGTTTTTCTCGAAACTACAACCTGGTTGACAACATATTAGAAACACTATATATCCGATTTGCATGCACCAAGTCTTAAACAATTAGAAAATCCAGTCACTATCGCACCACTTCGGGATTTGTTTTATATAGGTCACTCGCCTTGAAGAGACTTTGACAACACGAGATGTTCCCAAGGCTGACCGGCCCCAGAGCAGCCGTTCTGCTGAGAATATCGCTGCTGTTGCCCAAGATGTCGAAGATGAGCCCGGAACATTGACCAGACGACGTACCACGCAATTGGGCATTAGCCGGCGGTCCCTACGCAGAATTTTAGTGAAAAATTTGAAGATGTTCCCTTACAAAATGCAGACCGTGCATCAGCTGTTAGCTACGATAACCTACGCTCAAGTCATCCTGAATCTCAACGAAAAGGTGGACGATTTTTCATCGAAAATTGTCATGAACGATGAAGCTCATTTCCATAATAGCGGTTACGTGAATAAACAAAAAAATCGTTTCTGAGGCACCGAAAATATGAGTATCACCCACGAAGAGCCATTACACCCGCTCAAAGTTACTGCGTGGTGTGCTGTTTTCGCTGGAGGAGTCAACCGGCCATTTTTTTTCAGAACGCCGCGGGCCAAACGACGACTGTGGACGGCGCGCGCTACAGAGCCATGATTACCGATTTTTTTCTTCTTCAGTTGGATAATTGGGACTGGAGAACACGTGGTCACAACAGGACGGTGCAACGGCGCATACTGCTCGAGCCACAACCGATATTCTGAAGGAAGCATTTCCGGGTCGCCTAATCTCTCGTTTTGGTGATTTGCACTGGCCGGCCAGATCACCCTATTTAACCGTTCCAGACTTTTTTTTATGGGCTTTTTTTAAGTCGCGGGTTTACTTCATCAAGCCTCAGACTCTTGAAGCCCTTATGGAGAATATTCGCCAAGAATTCGAGAACCTGTCGCCCGAAGTTCTGGAGAGTGATGGAAAATGCCATAAAACGGGCCCGTATGGTCATCAACTCTGGCGGCGGCCACTTGGCCGATATAATTTTCTCGACTTGATGGAATAAATTCTAATGGATTAAATAAACAAACTTCATAACCAGAACCAAAGTTTTTCATTAAATAAAAAAATTACAGCAAAAAAATATTGGATGATTACTTTTGCCCCACCTTGTATAAATACCTTAAGAATTTCATTGATTCGCTCTCTTCTTGAATATGCTTGCATTGTTTGGTCTCCTTTGTTGTCCATATTTATCATATTGAATTCGTTCAACGTCTGTTCTTAAGAGGGATTGATAGGAGGTTTGGACTAGAAAGAGACAATTACTCATACGATTAAATTTAAAATTGATAACTCTAAACCTTTCTCCTTTAGAAGATCATCGGAAAAAAAATGATCTCATCTGTTTCTTCAAAATTATCAATTGTATTATTGATTCACCTATATTACTGTTACTACCACTCATTCCTTTAAATATACCTTCCCGTAGATAATGAACTGCTCTTCTTCAATCATAATATTCCACTAATTATGAGTATTTTTCACCACTGTCCAGAATGTGTAGAATGGTCAACTCAAGTCAAGACTTTCGTTTTTTTTTTTTTTTGGTAAAGCCTAATGATTTTTGTCGGTAACTATTTTGACTTCTATCTAAGACAAATATAATATCTTAGATTCTAAGATATATTTGAACTTTTCCGTGGCCAATTATGTTTGTCAGTTGCAAGTTGAGATAATGCTTTCACCGGTAATCAAGAGATGGCAGTAATCTGTTTCCAATGTAAACTTTGTAATGGTATAAATGTCAGTAGTTTGAGATATTTTAGACAGTGTTAAAATCACTTTCAAAAATCCCGTGGATGTTTATTTTAGGCAAATTCTGTTATGTTTTACATATCAAGGTGTTCGTTATTGAATTCTATCTTATAATTATTTTAACCCATTACCTCCATGAATTATTTTTTATTTTTATAAACTTGAATCATCATTATAACTCGATAGTATAGACTTAAAGAAGAGCCCAAAATCAGTTTTAGAATTTTCCGCCCGCCCACCCTCTCACCAGAGCGTCTAGAAAATTGATGCCTAAACGCAACTCTTGGAGGTAACCCCTCTAAGCAAAATTTATGTCAACTATGGGTTAAGTGCAGTCTACTGTGAGATTTATATTGATAATATAAAATAAATGATTGCCTTTGTTTATAATTCAATGAAAAAAAAATATTAATGGAAAATACGCAAAATAATAAAAAAATCAATATTAAAAAAAACATTCAAGAATGAGGAAAATAACCAAATCTAAGCAAATTATTCTTTAAGTGATACTGTTCAAAGTAGTCAAAATGAAGGGCTCGGTTGCAGGCCCGGCACCGGTAGCCTGTTAGATTTTTTTTACACAGAGCATAACGAATATGAGATTTGCCACGACATTGCAAATGAAATTTTTGCATTCGAGGCACACAATTCCCATCTTCTGCGTCATGGCCTTCCTTCACAGGAGGTTCTCCGAATTCGATATTGATCTGATTTGGAAAAGACAATAAAAGAGTACGGGTAAACTCCACATGGAATGCCTTCTGGGAAAGGTTTCTCTGTTGCCTAGTCATCTTCTGGTTTCCCATATCATGCTCGTACTTCCTCAAGAAGCATTGCAACTTCCATCCATTTACAAGAGACAAGAGCGCTGCTGAGGCAAGATACAAATAAAGGCCAGTACCACTTCTTGGACCGAACGTTGATCCGATAATTTTGTATACCATTATCATGGAGGTCCACCCATTCCCAAATTGTAATTTTGTATTAACGCCGGGCAATCGATTTTTTTGCATGCTTTCTCCAAATTGTTGCCTTTTTTGTCTTTCTTCGATATCTGCCAACGCTGCACTTGACGTACTGGCTCCATTCGATCATAGTTTGTGGCCACTGTTACTACACGGCTGTCCTACCAACGGCATACGAGAATTTGGTTTTCTACGTCTACCACCGCATCAAATTATAAAAGCGATGAGAGTTAAACTTTAGCTAGGTAAATGAACGCTATGCGCAAGGGAAATATAAAAGAAAATTATACCTTTAGGCAATTGCTTTCCTGTCTTCAACTTGCCTGAAGCTTCAAGGTTAAGAAGCTACATGTGCCAGTAGCGCGCATTCTCTTATCCTTCAGGACACTCATCAAATGGTGAGATGTGAAGAAATTGTTCATAAATAGCTCATGGCGTATATATTCTATCGTAGAAGTAGGGCGGATAATCCCTGATCTAATTAGGGGTCATATGTATCAGATGCTCCGGAATACGGCATTGCTTGGAACAGGTATCCTTAGACCATTGTTTATAGTGAGGCTTCTTTTTGTACTGTAGTTTTGTTTTTTTGACTGGTGGTGCATTTGAAATAGATATTCTCAAGGTATTACGACTCACACAGGACGATGTCGAAGGCTGACTCCAGTGAAGGTCATTAGCGAATTCATCTGGTTCATGCTCGTCAAGGCATGACTCATCAATTTTCGAATTTCGATGTTGCGCTCGATTACAAATGTGCCGGCAATATCTCGAAAGTTATCCACCTCCGCATCTTCGTTATTTTTCATAAAATTATCGTCAATATGCTCTTCGTTCTTCTGTTTATCAACGTTCTCTGAATAGCGCGTTATTAACAACATTATTGTCATCACTTTCACATACGCTAAAAGAGCGCTCCAATTCTGCCACCATTTCATCTTGATTCAACGATTTCGTTTTATAACGACGAATTATGTAGGTATAGGAGAAGTAGGTATTTTCGACATGATAAAAAATATACGAAAACCGTAGACAAACTATTGATTTCAATAAAAATCACTCATAAAAACTAAACAAAACCATATTATTTGAAGGCAAGCTAACCAAAAACGTATGTAAACACTGTCACAGCTAACCTACAAAGGTTGCGCGCAGGCATCACCTGATTTCAGTGACATTTAGCTGTCATCTTATGCATATAATACTATGTTGAAACATTGTTTCCGACCATTTAATCTTTTGATAACAATATGTGATTCACACATGTTTTATTTTTTTCCGATTTATTTTTTTTTTCTTTTTTTCAAAATGGGTCTATTTTCAGGGCTTTAGTAAAAAAATAATTAAAAATAGGATGATTAATAAAATTTATCAAATTATGTTAATTATTGAAAAATAACATACCATTCTGTAAATGCTGCATAACAACTTGGTAGGATTTTGCTTTATTCATAGTGAAAAAAAATCATACTTTTCATCAATTTTTTTGATGCCTATAGACATCGTCATGGAGGTAATGGGTTAAAGTTCTGGAATTAGAAATAAAGTGCGAAATTGTAGTTATATTTGCACCTGTCAAAGAATTGCTGTTTTCGTAGCATAATAGAGTGGAGGCGTATGTTTTATTATTATAATTTGAGGTATAATATATTGTATATATATATTATGTTTTTAATATTAATTCAGATAACAGATAATTTCTATTGTTCTAGGATTATTTTTAATCTGATAAATTATAAATAAACGAACAAACATTTTTGGTATTTGTAAAATTTTCTCAGTAAAAATTATTATGTGAACCAAACCAAATATGTAACAACACCAATCGTACGGAAATCTCCAGAGCTTAAGCTCATTTTTTTTTGTAAGGCAATTTTTGTTAATTACAATACCATGTGTAAAGATAAGTTAGCCTCTCAGAAACTGGTCAAACTAAGATACTTTAATAGTACACAACTGTTAACCCTGCGCAAATCGCAAGTGTGCCTCACAATTGAATTTGGCAGCCACCTCTGGTCTGGATCCCCAAAATAACTGAGGAAAACCCTCAAAAATCGCAAATAATTTCCCTTAAAGCCTCCTGTAGAGTTAATAATAAAATAAAATTACAAGTTCTTTCTTTAACACGCAACATTTGAATTTCAGACACATAAGGGAGAGAAGTGCTTCAAATGTGACATTTGCCCGTATGCCTCCATCTCGCAGCGCCATCTCTACTCTCACATGCTCATCCACACTGACGAGAAGCCTTTCGTGTGCGAAAAATGTGATCACACATTTAGGTGATTATTATATTGTTGCATATTAGTTTTTTTTATTCCAATTCCTCCAACCAACCTTCTTTCCATACTAATACTATCTGACAATGTGTGCCAATATTACCTACATGTGGCATTTGGAACATTAACTGAAGGAACTGTCAGTCTGAAGTAACCAGTGCAATGATCTAGTGATCTCTCAGTTCTTTAATATCGATTATTGTGCTAAAGAAGCCACTGTACTATGATCACTAATCTAGTCATCTCTCAGTTCTTTAATATCGATTATTGTGCTAAAGAAGCCACTGTACTATGATCACTAATCTAGTCATCTCTCAGTTCTTTAATATCCATTATTGTGCTAAAGAAGCCACTGTACTATGATCACTAATCTAGTGATCTTTCAGTTCTTTAATATCGATTGTTGTGCTAAAGAAGCCACTGTACTATGATCACTAATCTAGTGATCTCTCAGTTCTTTAATATCGATTATTGTGCTAAAGAAGCCACTGTACTATGATCACTAATCTAGTGATCTCTCAGTTCTTTAATATCGATTATTGTGCTAAAGAAGCCACTTTACTATGATCACTAACCTAGTGATCTCTCAGTTCTTTAATATCGATTATTGTGCTAAAGAAGCCACTTTACTATGATCACTAATCTAGTGATCTCTCAGTTCTTTAATATCGATTATTGTGCTAAAGAAGCCACTTTACTATGATCACTAATCTAGTGATCTCTCAGTTCTTTAATATCGATTATTGTGCTAAAGAAGCCACTGTACTATGATCACTAATCTAGTGATCTCTCAGTATGTTTAATTGGTGTCTATTGAAGAAATCTCTGTGCATTGGAGGTTGCCCACCACTTTCCCACGTCGTTCTATGGAAACAGATGGTTTCCTCCTTCACCGTACTCGTCAAGACTCTAATTTTTTTATTTATAAATAAGCTACTTTTTATTTAAAATGACTCTAGACCCCCAATGTCCGGGCAAACATTGTTAGCAGGCAGTATGCGAGTGCGTACATGTTGTTAGTTATTTATTTCACAGTATCACGTCTCATCTCCGCCACCTGATTTAGCTGAAATAAAAGTATGTTAATATGCAGAATAAAAAAATAAAAAAAATACATATTATAAGGAGATTGTTTAACTTAAGAGGGCATTACCAGAGAAAGCCGGAAATACGTCATTTTCAAAAAAGTTTTTAGACGTATTGACTCTTTTCCACAAAAAATTATAAATGGATTTCGAAAGATTGTTCTTTTATCTAGCATAGTTATGTAATAAATTTTTAGAATTTTTTTTTAATTTTTATTATAATAAGGTTATTCCATAGGTCGTTGGCAGATTTGTTAAATTTTCAAATAAGTTTTTGTATTATACCACACCCATTTCAAATAATGTAATCATGCAGTAAAATAAATCAATACATTATCTAGCAAAGTTATGTATTAGAATTTTAATTTTAGTTTCAATAAAATCATTAAAAAATATGTACGTACATGTGTTTCTTGACGAAAATTGGTCCATTTGTGTATTTATTTGCGCACTTACAAACTAATATATTTCAGAATTTTTTAACATTCTTATTAAATTTAGACATTATTGAAAAATGATAAATACTTATAATCAAAAAATAACTACAAAAGTACACTATTTTAATAGTTTTATCATCACGCCCATCAGCATTTTTGGATGAAGGTATAAATTAAAGCTAATTTGGATTGAAATAAATTCGATATTGAGTTATAATTTAAGAAAACTTATATACATATTTGTTAATTTAAGAAATATACTTAACTTAAAAATTCTTCAAAATATATACTATGCTCTAGCCCATTCAATAATTCAATACGGTATTGTTGCATGGGGAGGAGCTTACAAAACCTCAATTTTACCGTTGGAAATTACTCAAAGATTAATAATCAAAATTATTACTAAGAAACCATCAGATTATTCAACCTCTCAACTTTTTCAATATTTTCAAGTCCCACCTCTAAAAAATACATATATAAAAAATACACTGCTTCAAATACACAAAGACTATTCTAATAAGTCGCACCACGCCATGGTCCGCGTTGAGAGCAATAGGCAAAACACAGTTGGTCGCTTGTGTACGCCATTAATGCATACCAGTTTTGCACAACACTACTACACGTACAATGGAGTGGTGTGGTTTAATCAACTAGCAATAGAGCTGAGATTAGAACCTGACTACAATAAATTAAAAAATAAATTAAACAATAATATCTTAAATAATTTAGCCACTTAGAACCGCATTAACCTTTAATTAACAATACCTACTTATTCAAAAATTTATTTTATATTATTATTTTTTTTTAACACATTCGATTTATGTAAGTACGTAAATATAATGCATGTGTTATAATTTTTAATTTTAATTTTTTTACTTTTAAAAAAATATTTTTTTTTTCTCTTACCTTTACACACGAGTAGTTACACTCTAGTAAAGGTTATATATTATATACATATATATGTTTACACTGTTTCTAATCAATGTTGCATGTTAGTATTTAATGATTTGAGTTTAATCGGTTTTGTAACCTGAAAATGTAATTACTCATGATTATATTACTTGTATATAAAAACTAATAAAAAAAAGGAAGTTGTTCACACTTATTTAAGGATTTTCCAATAATTCCAGTGAAACTTTGCGGTCCAGTCGATACAATTAAAAAGTAGTCGCAAAATGAGCTCGTTTGCGTGTAACTGACACGTCACACACACGTAAAGGCTGTTTGAGAAGTGATTCAAGACCCCAAATCACAATTCTTTTGTAGCCTGTATGTACTGCAGTTCCATCGCATCCAATTGCAACAAACTATATCGACGAATATTACTCCTATGCACAACATGTATCGTTCCGTGAAATTGGGCCAACATCTTGTAATACAGCAGAAAAAATATTTGCTTAACGTTCTGGCTACAACAGGGAAGGCTTTTACTGTAGCATGGTCAGCATGATGCTGAATATTTTTTCGTTTTGCTTCATTTACTAAAAACCTCGAAATATATCTTCACAAGTAAGCAAAACATTCAAAGGTAATTCTCATCCAGATGTCACATTGCCATAATGTTCAAAGTTAAAAAAACAAACAATATAAACCCTTAAATAGCCTGTCGAAAAATAGTTGAATATTCTAATGCAGCATACAATATAAATACTACGTAAACTGTAACTCGACCGACGCGCACTTTTATAAACAAAATCATCGAAGAGACGAAGGCCTAACACACACCCCCAATAAACAAAACAATAGAGAACTCCAGTCCAATTTTTTTATTTTTTTTAATGAATACTGACCTCCTAACTTAAATAACTGCATTTTTATTTTTATTTTTAGAGTAAGTTTTAATAGATAAAATAATTGTCAAAGTTTTAATTTTTCGAGACCCCCCGAAAACCATCGAATCGTGTGACGTCATCACTCCTGAAAAATTAGTATACGATAGGGCAATCAGCTGATCTACTGCGGCAATTTTGAATCCCGTTGTTCGAAGTATTCTCCCTAGAAATAGCATTACTAATCAAAGTTTCAATACAATGACTGGTGACGCATGACGTCAGCATTAACCGTTTTCAGTAATACCAACTTTACAGTGTGTTTTCACGAGAGGTTTAAAAATGCACTTTTTAATAATTTTTAAAGAACTCTACGTTTAATATTGTGAAATAAAACTTATATATTCGGAATCAGCGTTCATTGGTCTATATGAACATATTTTTTTAAAGCCATAATATTTTTCACTGGAGTTCCTTATTATCCGTGTTTCTTCAGAAGGGTAGGTCCTAGTCCGTTTGGAGCAGTAGTTCTTAACCGGTGGTCCATGAACTACAGGTGGTCCGCGAGATCTAAAATGTGGTCAGCGAAACATTTGTTCATTTTACTACAAAACCAAATCGAAAGGAGTCCTAAAGCTGATTCGTAACCCTGTTGGTATTAGTGTTGGAGAGGTAGCTGAATAAGTCCAAGAAGAGCTCATTTTTGTACCATGTGGTCCCCATGATAACAAATAAATGTCATGGTGATCCCTGACCAAAAAATGGTCGGCAACCACTGGTTTAGAGGGAAGCCCAATCCGCTAGATATGATGGAAAATTCATCTAGATCAAATCGCTGTGTTTGAAACACGTTTGGGGTGGGAGGATTGAGTCTCTGTAGGGAACAGTTTAACTTTTGCTGTTTTTCCTTATAATTATATCAAAGGAGAATATAGTAAATACATATACTTTTTTTACATAAATACAAGCATTTCTAAAATCTGGAGAACATTTTTGTGTTTTCAATATTTTTATGAAAAATTGAAAGTGGTGGCGATGTCGTAATTATAAAGATTTATTTTTAATATTTTTTATTGAAGATAAGTACAATCCCGCGTATGCCAAATTCTATATTACGAAAAAAATTCTCCATACTAGATCGGTCCACCCTAATGTATAGTCTGAATTTCCGATAAATTAGTTCCGATTTGAAAATAATTATCTTTTAAACTAACGCATTCCATGAAAAATCACGGGATATTATAATTCTTATTTCAAATATTATATTACAGGTAGACCCACTTAAACGCGTGTTTGAATTTTTCCTCAATCGGTTCCAATTTTGAAAATAAAACATAAATAATAAGGAAAAGTTCTAGAGCTCATGTTCAGATCTGGTCACCAAATGCGGATAAAGCCATTTCAAGCAACGTTTCAATTCTGAATCGTGGTCTAGCACCAGGGCGATACTGAGGGTATCTACCACTCTGTACATTTTATACCTAAAGCAGACCCGTGACAAATCTCGGGAAATTATAATTTCGTTTTAAAATATTATATTTAAAAAATTGTTTGAATTTTTCCTCAATCAGTTCCGACTTTGAAAATGAAACTTAAATTCAAAGCAAAATTTCCAGATATCATTGAACGCAGTTATAGACAGAGGCTTAACCGATATCAATGTTTTTAACAATAACGAAAGTGAACAAAGCAGATTTATTAGGGAAAGGCTAAGGAATCAAGGTAAATAGCACACACAGGGGAAATTTACTTAATTTATTACGATTATGAAGAAAGTGTTTTTTTATTCCCCATATAAACACACAATAACACCGAGTTAACCATACGATAACATGTATTTAAATAAACTTAAATTTTAAATTTTGTGGCAAAAAATTGTATTGCAGCATATATCCGGCAGTCCATATAAAACAATGGTGGATCTTGCACACAATACTCGTCTCATACAAAATAAAGGAATGAAAGTACCTGTGTTTCAAAACAAATATGGTCAAAGAACACTTGAATATATTATACCATTAATATTTAACAAATTGCCATATGAATTTAAAGAAAATTGTTCTATAACGAAATTCTCACTGATGTTAAAATCATGGCTATTAGGGAGTAATCTTATGTATTAAGTTTATATTCTGTTCACTCTCACCATGTACTAATTTGCAATTGTGTTATTAATGACTAGTGTGGTATATACTTAACTGTCTAATGATATTAAAAAAAAATTCTTAATCTACATTTTCTCACCATAAAATACGGTCTCTGAATAATAATTATCCAAAAAATGAAATAATATAACTTTGTATAAACCACTTATTTCATGCGCAAATCCGACCGGTTTCGGAACAAACGTTTGTTTGTTCAAAAAAATAAACAACAAACAATCCGAACGTTTGTTCCGAAACCGGTCGGATTTGCGCATCAAATAAGTGGTTTATACAAAGTTATATTATTTCATTTTTCTATAATGGATAACCACAAAGTAATAGCTACATTCAAAAAAAAAAAAAATAATAATAATAATTATTATTATTATTATCCACATTGCATATCACATTATCACTATGTTTTAGTGTTTATATATAAATATGTTTATGGTTAATATGTTATTATATGTGTGTGTTGTTGCCACGCTGACGCGTTGAGGATTATTTAATGTATTGTATTGTTTTAAGTTAATCTGTGGAACTGATCTCCTGCTGACAAGCTACTTTCAGTAGCTTAGCGGGTGTAAATTCTCATTGTATGTAATTTTATACAATAAAAAAAAAAAAAAAAAAAAACAAACAAATAAAACTCGCAAGGGATCCCTCGACCACGAGGGATCCTCAAATCGGGCAATATCGCCAAATTACCGTATGTTCCCTTGGGAAATTACTTTTGTTATTTGTTTCAGTAAACGTACCATACCAGAATGGAAGATACTCTCAGTATCGCCCTGGTGTAAGACCACCATTCAAAATTGAAACGTTGCTTGAAATAGCATTAGCCGTGTTTGGTGACCAGATCTGAATAGTCAGGAACTTCCCTACCTTCCTTCTCCCTATTTCATTCAACTTCCCACTACCTTCAGCCTCACAACATACCCCGATTGGAGATTCCATAGTCTCACTGGATTCAGGAGGGAGCAGTTATCATATAAAAAAGTATATATATCGAGATCCACAGGCAATGCTCGTATAGAGTGAATATTCAGCTTCACTCTAACCCTTGTAAGGTGGTGCCATCATCGCGATAAACTAACAGTATGTCTCGTATTAAAATTCGGAGGTATGATTTTTTTAATGTGGGCGGAAAATATTCAAAATGGGCAATCCGAGAATAAAATTTTTATTTGGTCTGTCGTTCGACTGGATAATATATTTTGGAATATATTCTTTGTACATTTTGTACATAAAAGCTGTTGAAAATTTCAATCGAAGGCGTTCTAATGGGTACTTTCAGTATGGTCTTTATGATTCCTTTTTGAATTGTTTTCAGGTTATTTTTTTTTCACATTAGCTCCACACAGGAGGTCCTGAGGAATATAATTTCCCTCAGGGCCTATGTCATCTTTGGGGATGCTGTTTAGAGGTTTTTTTAAGGAAAGGAAGGCGAAGAGAGTTCTGGGAAGGAAAAGGGTTTAAGGGGTGGGTAGAAATCTGGGGTTCAGTGTGTCCTGGTCATCCGCCTCCAAGACCTAGACAAACCTCACCTCGTGAACACGGGTACCCCTGCTAAATCACCAAACGTAGTGAACCACTTCGGGTGACCTACAGAGGTGTTGGTTATCCAATAAAGGTTCCCGGGGTGGCGGTACCCATTTCCGCCTCCCAAATTAGTAATAATAATAACGTAATATTTATATACCGCAATTTTGTGTCATTTCACTTCAAGTACGCTTAACTATAATAAATTTAAAAATAATCCTACAGTGCTCCTTATAATATTGAGAAAATAATATGAAATAAAGAATATACAGTATTTACAAAACAATGACAAGAGAACAAAATTAACAATGATAGTGCTGATAAGTTTTAAGATTTTCACGGCCAAAAGCATTTTCGTTATTTGTTTTTGGGGTGTTCTGCCGTGTTGCGCTACCTCCTTCTTTAGCCAACGTTTCGGACATCGTTGCAGTGTCCATCATCAGGGCAGATCCGACACATCTACCGGATCTGCCGGATCTGCCCTGATGATGGACACTGCAACGATGTCCGAAACGTTGGCTAAAGAAGGAGGTAGCGCAACACGGCATAACACCCCAAAAACAAATAACGAAAATGATAGTGCTGTTATAGCACACACAGGAAAATAATAATAATAACACAGGACAAAACAAGAAATTTTTATACGCACTAAAATTATTAATATAATTATTATCCTTTTCATTAACTTTCCTAAATTTTTTAAGAAATATATTAAGCTTGTGAGTTTTTTCGTAATACCCTTGATGTGTGTGTAGGTATGAGTTTTTTCGTAATACCCTTGATGTGTGTGTAGGTATGAGTTTTTTTGTAATACCCTTGATGTGTGTGTAGGTATGAGTTTTTTCGTAATACCCTTGATGTGTGTGTAGGTATGAGTTTTTTCGTAATACCCTTGATGTGTGTGTAGGTATGAGTTTTTTCGTAATACCCTTGATGTGTGTAGGTATGAGTTTTTTCGTAATACCCTTGATGTGTGTGTAGGTATGAGTTTTTTCGTAATACCCTTGATGCGTGTGTAGGTATGAGTTTTTTCGTAATACCCTTGATGTGTGTGTAGGTATGAGTTTTTTCGTAATACCCTTGATGTGTGTGTAGGTATGAGTTTTTTCGTAATACCCTTGATGTGTGTATAGGTATGAGTTTTTTCGTAATACCCTTGATGCGTGTGTAGGTATGAGTTTTTTCGTAATACCCTTGATGTGTGTGTAGGTATGAGTTTTTTCGTAATACCCTTGATGTGTGTGTAGGTATGAGTTTTTTCGTAATACCCTTGATGTGTGTGTAGGTATGAGTTTTTTCGTAATACCCTTGATGTGTGTGTAGGTATGAGTTTTTTCGTAATACCCTTGATGTGTGTGTAGGTATAAGTTTTTTCGTAATACCCTTGATGTGTGTGTAGGTATGAGTTTTTTCGTAATACCCTTGATGTGTGTGTAGGTATGAGTTTTTTCGTAATACCCTTGATGTGTGTGTAGGTATGAGTTTTTTCGTAATACCCTTGATGTGTGTGTAGGTATGAGTTTTTTCGTAATACCCTTGATGTGTGTGTAGGTATGAGTTTTTTCGTAATACCCTTGATGCGTGTGTAGGTATGAGTTTTTTCGTAATACCCTTGATGTGTGTGTAGGTATGAGTTTTTTCGTAATACCCTTGATGTGTGTGTAGGTATGAGTTTTTTCGTAATACCCTTGATGTGTGTGTAGGTATGAGTTTTTTCGTAATACCCTTGATGTGTGTGTAGGTAGGGATTTTCATCAATTATTACTAGCAGATATTTTGTGTTTTTTCTATAACTGGGCAGTGACATTGAAATATATTTCTATTTTTTTTTTTTACATTGGCTCCACCCATGAGGCCCATAGGAAAATAATTCCCCTCAGGGCCTATGTCAACTTTGAGGATTTTGTGGGGAAGGTCTTTTTAAGAAAAGGAAGAAGAGGACGATCTGGGAGGGAAAAGGTTATGATGGGTGGGTAGGAAACTGGGGTCGATTTATCAAAGAGTGACGGACGATTGAATCTATTCTTACCACTCCTGTGTAAGGCAAGAGAGTCCCGCTGGAAAGGTCAAAAGACCTCCCTCAACCAGTCTCTCCCGATCCGGCTAGCCACATAGTTGGTGGGCAGACGCATCCGCCGCCAAGATCCGGACAAAACTCACCCCATGAACCCGGGTACCCCTGCTAAGTCACCAAACGTAGCGAACCACATGGGGTGACTTATGGCGGAGGTGTAGGTTATCCAATGAATGGTTCCCGGGGCGGCGGTACCCATACCCGCCTCCCAAATATAATTACATGGCGTTGTATTCTATATATTTATCAATATTTTCTTTGCAACTAGTGTTACAATTTATAAATCTCATCACAGCAGTGAATTATATATAATTAACCTTTTATACGAAAACTAGCAGATCCGGCACACGTTGCTGTGGCTAACGAAACACAACGCCATTACCCAACCTTTACAAAATCCACACCACCCTCCAGCTGCCCGCTGCCCGCTGCCTGAGGTTACTAACCGAAGGTTATAGCCCGTCAGGCGTATCAATTTCAACTCTGTTGAATTTCATTTGAAAGTTTATTGATAAGTGTGAAAACCAATTCAAGAAACTTGATTAAGTTTTTAGTTGAACAATGAAAGCCTATCTACTTTTGTTGTTAAATTATGACTCACTGTTCCAGTTTCACACTGAACAATGAGTCATGCTCTCTACATTTTATTATGAGAATATTTTTTTTATATTTTATTAATAACCAAAGTTAATTCTTTTTTGTTCTTACCTTTTTGCATACACATATCAGTATTAGTATTCCCATAAAGATATATAATATACTTACAAACCTGGCCACACGTTGCTGTGGCTAACGAAATACAACGCCATTACCCAACCTTTATAAAATCCACACCACGCGCTTGCCAGCTGCCCGCTGCCTGAATTGAATATTTGAATTTCTCGGCTTTTATCTACTATAATAAGCATTTTTTATACATATAAACCTTCCTCTTGAATCACTCTATCTATTGGTGAAAACTGTATAAAATCCGTTGCCTAGTTTAAAAGATCTATGCGCACATACATTTTGAGCGACTTCATTTTATACTATGTAATGATTCTCAACTTCCTCTACTATAATAAGTATGTTTTATACAAATAAACCGTCCTCTTGAATCACTCTATCTATTGGTGAAAACTGTATGAAAATCCGTTGCCTAGTTTAAAAGATCTATGCGCACATACATTTTGAGCGACTTAATTTTATACTATGTAGGTTAGGTTAGGTTAGGTTGGTGAACGATGATTATAGAACGGTTCGGACTTTTACCATTAAGAGTTGGTAAATCTTAGGATTTACCGGAAAATCTTAGGATTTACCAATATTCGGGCTTTTACGGTAACACCTACACTAGAAACAAAATCTCCAGCATGACCTGGTTATAAATTATTCAATGAAAGGGTTTCAAATTGAATCATCCTCTTGATGGCTTATTCACAAAATAGCGTGTTCGTGTATGCTTTTTGGTACTCTAATCTATTAAAAGTGGTTATGTACCGAATAATTAGCTGTTTTCTACCTGTTGAGAGTATTTATTGATATATTTAAATATATGTTGTTCTATGGATAACTCTATTAGTTGTGTGTTTATCCGGGGAATAAAAAAACATTATCTTCAATCGTAATAAAGCAAGTGAATTTCCCCTGTGTGTGCTATTTTCTTTGATTCCTCAGCCTGACCCTAATACATATTATATCTGCTTTGTTCAATTTTATTATTGTTAAAAGTATTAATATCGGTTATGGCTCTATCCGTAACCGTAGTCAATAAACTCTAAAACATTTTACTTTGATTTTAAGTATTATTTTCAAACTTGGGAAAAAATACGAACATGCGTTTAGTAACCTACCTATATTATAGGTAATATTTGAAATTGGAATTACAGTATCCCGTGATTTTTCACGGGTCTGCGGTAGGTATTAAAATACTAATTTCATTTGTGCCTCTGTCTGTTACTCCGGTGCAATGAACTCTAGAACTTTTGCTTTGAATTTAAGTTTTATTTTCTAAATTGGGACTGATTGTGGAAAAATTCATGCATGTAAGTAAGTAAGTACCTTCATACAAATATAATACTTAAAATTGGAATTATAATATCCCGTGATTATTCATGGGTCTGCATTAGGTTTTAAAAATACTAATTTGAAATGTGCCTCCGTCTGAAACAGTAGACAGTGAAAATTGTAACTGATTGTGGGAAAAATTCAAACACGCGATTAAGTAGTTACCTACCTAAAGAAAAATATTTAATACAGGAATTATAATATCCCGTGATATCTTGCTCTTTGTGCGCCATGTATTGAAAATACTAATTTCGGTTGTGCCTCTGTCTGTTACTCCGATTCAATGAACTCTAGAACTTTTGCTTTGCATTTCAGTATCATTTTCAAAATTGGAACTGATTGTAGAAAAAATCAAACATGAGCTTAAGTGGTACCTACCTTTAATGTAATATTTAAAATTGGAATTATAATATCCCGTGATTTTTCATGGATCTGCGTTAGGTATGAACAATACTATTTTAGAATATTTCTCCTTCTGTAACTGCGGTGTAATGAACTCTATAACTTCTGATTTGTATTTTAGTTTCATTTTCAAAATTCTAACTGATTGTGTAAAAATTCAAACCCGTGATTGAGTGGATCTACCTGTAATATAATATTTAAAAATGGAAATATAATATCCCCTGACTCTTCATGGAATGCGTTAGTTATAAAGATAATTATTTTCAATATTGGAACTGATTTATCGGAAATTCAGACTATATATTAAGCTGTATTATGTACGCGCACGTTTCGGAGGCCGGCAACAGTTTAATCAATAAACCCAACAAACATATTTTCAGTCCTTTTTTGTTGTTATTTTGCTTGGAAAGGAGTGCAAAAATACAAACGTTTTCAATGTCGTCATCGCATCGGTTTCCTGTTATTGTTATTGCCTGACATCAATGAATTGAAAAACAGCAGATTGTTACTCGCTATGGCCGCGTGCAAAACCGCTTATTTCGTCCAAAAATTTGCACTACGCAATGGAAGAACGTCAACCCTTTAGATGCCGAGTGTTTTTCTTTTTAATTTTTTTCATTCGTAATTATAAACTATCATTTTTAATGCCTCGAAAAAATATAAGATCCATTAAAGACCGGTTTTTTTCTATCACAAAAAACAGCATAGCGATTCCGTATTTTTTGTGGGATCGTTTTTGGATAACGGACGTTATTTCCTGTCAAATGTGTGTGATTTTTACATATTTACTGTCAGTTTAGATCGATTTAAACACGAATTCCTTAAAGTACGCATGATTATTTATTTACTAAATGTACGTTGTACATAGAAAAAGCAAATAATAGCAATAAAAGAACACAAATCTGTCAGGAGATAACGTCTGTTATCCAATATCAATCTCACAAAAAATACGGAATCGCTAGGCGTTTTTTTTAAAGTCAGTATCATAAAATATTAGGGATTCCTGCATAAGATTATTGCCGGAAAAAAGTACAGAACAGGTTTAATTTTCTTGTTTTTTTATTTTATTAATTGAAGATGGTATATTAATTAATGTGCATAATTATTTATCTATTATTTTATAGAAATGCGTAGGAAATTGCGTGGTTGAAATAAATTCCCGCCTATTTAAATATTATATATTTTTCTCTTTCCACACTTTCATGCATCTCTAACACATTTTTCTAATTTACACCCTAAATGTGTGCTATATTGTATTTTTAGATATTTTTGAAGTGATTTTGTTTAAGTCATGATGGCATGTTTTGCAAATCTTTATTTAATTTCTTTATTTCGTGTTTTACTCAGCACATTAAAGTGTGAAATGAGTTATTATGTAATTACAGTTTAAAATTAAAAGGAATCCAATACCGATCCTTGAAGAACACTTGCGTGTTTTCCATTGGTTCAGATAATGACTATACAAGTTTTTACACATTTTCTTCCTTAGAGGTATCCTCTTAAAACCCGTTTGCTTGGTTCAACATATTCACACCTCACAATCCGGAAGCCTCGAATTCTGAAAAAAAATCTGAAACCGTCACTTTGGATCGAGATTGTAAAAATGCAAGATAGCTTTCCTATTTCAAAAACAACAATAAGAAGCATGATTTCGTTCTCTTTCTGGTTAAAAGAAAAATAAATATATTTGCATGAAAGGAAGAGAGATATATTGCTTTTCAAATGTTAGGTCGCTCGGGACGTTTTTGGTCTTATTAAAGTACGAGTATAATGCGATTACATGTTTTGGGATGTATTTATTCCTAAACAAGCAGACGGGTTAAGTAATAAATTAAGAGCGACGCCTTCTGAAAGACCAATCGTCACCTTGGTTCGTATTTGTCCAACAGACGATTAGAAAATTTTGCAGAAAGAGAAGGTTTTCTTTTATTATTTCAATGAAACATTATGGCAGGTGTTTAAGATAAAGCTATTTCTGTAAATGTAAAGGTCTCATTAGTTTAAATAATTCTTATTTAAGTAATTAACCATAATTTTTTATACTATATTTTTAATTTCAATGTGAGAATTGAACAAAAACTAAAATGGTCTATTGGACAAATAAGAACTGAGGCGAAGCAATGGTTTCAATGGACCGAGAGTGCTGAAATAGTGAACTGCTTTTCGTATATTTACTTTCCGAAGAATCGCAACCGAGTAATGTCCTCTCCACAAAAGTTATTGTTCCGTAAAATCTAAAAATACAATCAGTTTATTTTTTTAGTTTTCCGAATTAATCACAATAAACAATAACAGTAAATAAATGGGGAACACCATCGACATTTTCCATGTGTTTTTGCGCTGCATTGTGTTAACCTATTCAATAGATAAGATCGTTGAATTGAGTCACCAAAACTCTAAGCGTTTTCCATCTCGAATTTCTTTTAATTTGGAAAATATTTATAATGTTTGCTTTAATAAAGTTTTTTTGGTTTCCCGATACAAGTTCTTATTGATTAAGTGTAACAATTGTTCCGTCTCGCATGTCCCACTAACAATGATTAATCGATAAAAAAATGCCCTCCATACAGCTTCCCCAAAGATGGCAGGCCTTTAGGAAAATTATTTCCCTGAAAGCTTGCTTTTTGCAAAAAATAACTGGCATCCAGAGGGTTAGGAGAGTTACTCACAAATAATTTACACACGATAAACAAAAATTGTTATCTTTTGTTTGACTCCGTGTGCAAATATACTGATTTAAATATGCCTCAAGCCTCAATGGATCGCAGTTCGACTTCAACTCTTGGAGTGCCAAGAGAATTTTTTTAAATAAACTCAGTGTTGCAAAGTTATTTTCAAAATGTGGTATTTCCGAGAAATTGTGTTCATGGTTTTCACGGCAACTTTTGTGGGAGCCCAGAGGCAAGGTAAGAATATTTTCCATACTAAGTAAATAAATTACAACTGGTATTTGAAATCAGAATATTCGATTTTTTTATAAACTGTTTGATTATACCTTAGGAAGGTGAAAAAACTGCCACGCGTAATAATAATTACACAGCAAAAATTGTTAATAATTTAACTCTTTTTAGGTAATTTATTTTGTTATATGCTATTATTGAATACATTAAAGAAAAATCTTTAAATTAAAATGGAGTTCCACAAATTAAACTTGACAACAATAAATATCATTAGAATATATTGTCTTTCTATTTTTTTGTGGCATGGAAATTGGAAACTATTTATTTACCTCAGCGCTATCCGAATTTTACTTAAGAAAACTACATTTACTGGCAATGATTGTGTACCCACTTTAAGTAAACCCACTTTCATGGGTACCAGGTACCTATATTAAAATGCAGTTTGATAATTAACTGATATATTTTATTTCTATTCAATAATTTTTTTTAAATATGTTTTTTAAAACTTAAAATGCCTAATGGCATTTAATGACAATTTTTTGATCATTTTGATTTCATTCCGTCATTTTGACTGTTTGTTAAATTATATTATAAAAAAAGACTTTTTTTAGAAATAAAATTTTAAATATAATCATTTCACGAATCCTAATTATACTTCACCAAAAAAATTGTAACGACTTGAATTGAAAAAATTTGAATAATTATATTTAGTTTAATACCGCACGAGAATCCCGACTGTTAATTTGTTGAAAAACATTAACACGATTTTTTTTAATCGCTGTTTTTTTATCGCCTTGTAAGGCGCAGTCGTTTCCTTTTTTTCCTCCCTGAGGTGCAATCAAATGATTGGTGATATACAAACGCATTAAACACAATTCTTTGATCCTTGCAAAGGACCAATTTGTTTCCGTAATTTTCGTGCGGTGAGGTGCAGTCTGAAATAAATAAGATAATGCAACGCTTCTTCTTGGAAACACTTCCATTAACTTTTTTAGGAGGGGGCCATCTGGGCCTTCCCCTGGGTGCGCCACTGGTCTCTTTAAACAAAATCCATGCATTGATATCTGCAAAAATCCAAAATGCTAACAACGAGATTCTGCTTTCACAATATACAATGTGTGCTCTCTTTGATCAACCTTATTAATATATTACCTATACTATAATCAAACTCGCAATTTTAATACATATTTCTAAGAAAACCATGTCAAATTATATAATTAAGTACTTAGGAATAAAAATATTTAAAACATTACCTGTGTTAAGAAATAAATTAAATACGAAATACAATTTTTTAATCGGTTGAAAAATATTGTTATTCCGGCGGCAGAGATGAATTTTCTCATACCAGCGATTCATAATTTGAAGATTAGAATAAATTCTCAAAAACGGTCCAAAATAAGAAATGCAAAATTTATTTCATACATTTTGCTGGGGGCGCTGCTGCAGCGGCCTACCCCAGGCCCTATTCCTGTAAAACACACACAATAACAGCCGTCGGTTAGCTCAAACCGGCTCGAACATGATTCCTCCTAAAAACAGGGCGAGTGCCAGTGGTTCGCTTGGTCAATTCTTCCTTCCCCTCCTCTCCTCAAAATCCCCGGGACTCCCTCTTCAATCAGTACACAGTATTTGCATTTAAAGGGTTTATTCAATAAACAGAACAGGGTGATACACATACGGCCAGTGTCGGCACAAAACACAAGTTAAACTACCCTACTGACCTAACGAGGATTTTCTCCCTCTCTCTATGCGTTTAAATGAAGTTACAAACGGTTCAAAGCACACGGTGGGGGGGAGGAAGCGAGTTGGTACTCACATAGCTAGATGCGTGGTCTGCCATCGTTTCTGGATTCCGTTCACAACACAATTGCAAACAATACATCGCGGAGTTAATATCGTGGAGCACAAACAGCGCAAATCGCGCGTAGCCAGTTGCTTGGCCGAGGGCTAGCGAAGGAATGGCGGCCGGCGGGCCGCCCGGCGCTTCGGCGCCTGACGCGGGGTGGTCGCGCGGTGCGGGGAGAGGAAACGGTAGGCACGTGTAGTGGGGACGATTCACTTAACCTTCCGCTCGGGAGCCGATTCTGTTACGTAACACTTCCCCCCTCGCCGCAAAAAAAGCGACGTGGTAATGGAGCAGTAGGGCTAAGAAATCCTCTTACCCTTCTAGCACTTGTGCCAAAACAAAACAAAAAAAAAAAATTTTTAAGAGAAAAAAGGAGAGAGAGAGAGAAAAAGGTTGCTAGCTACAAAATAGTAGAAACAAAAACAAAAGAGAAAAAAGCATGGTGAACAAGGAATTATACATGAATGAACAAGAAGGAGCAGTGACATACATAAATATAAACAAGGACCTGTTGGAGAAAGGTACAAGGGTTATGCAGTGATAGAAAAAAAATGACTCTAATTGTATCATTGGTCTGTGAGCTATGTTTGCGTAGCGTGGTTTGCGTAGGATGTTTGGGGTGTTGGGACGTTGCACTGAAGTTACACGGTTACTTTGTCACAGTAACCTGGCCCGTTTGAGATTACACTCAAGGAACACTAGGGCCTTAAAGAAAACACGAAGAAGAGAACGCAGGATGAGGCTTCTTGGTGGTGGAGAGGGTTCTACCTGTCACAGAGGTCAAAAAGGTAGCTGCTTCCGGATCCTGTGGGTGGGCCAGTATGACGTCATTGAGGTACTGGAGAGCGGAATTGTAATTGGTGGTTGGTCCTTTATAGAGGAGGTGGTTTGTGTGCATGACAGCCGTTGTTGTGATGGTGGTTGGTACACTGGTTTGTATACAGTGGGATTGTTGTGTGAACAATCGTTGGTATTGTTATTTGCGCAAAGGCACAGGAGCATTGGCATGGTGGCAACAGAGCAATTTGCAAGGTGCAGCTGGAACATTTGCAAGATGCAGCAGGAACATTTGTACAATGGCAACAGGAACGTTTGCGAGATGCCGCAGGAACATTTGTACAATGGCAACAGGAACATTTGCGAGATGCCGCAGGAACATTTGTACAATGGCAACAGGAACATTTGCGAGGTGCCGCAGGAACATTTGTACAATGGCAACAGGAACATTTGCAAGGTGCCGCAGGAACATTTGTACAATGGCAACAGGAACATTTGCAAGGTGCCGCAGGAACATTTGTACAATGGCAACAGGAACATGAACCAACTTAGAGCTGACGTGCTCGGGTTTGTTTGAGTGATGGTTTTGTGATGATACAATTTGCAACTACACGCACGACTCACACTAGGTTATGTTAGGTGTGGTCGGGTGCTTTTGGTACGCAGGGTTTGAAGGCATGGGACCTCCGTGACGGTAGTGAAGGCAGCATGAAGAGAGGCGCAGGTGTAGATAGGGTGAAGAGCTGCTGGTCTTCTTATTAATCCGGGAAAAAATTATTATTAGAACAAAATTCTTGAAGTTTACCTGCCTGGTAGACCAATGATGAAAAGGTTTGGAGAGAAACAAGGTGTGCATGTTGAGAAAAATTGGATTTGTTTGACGCGTAGAGAGAGAGAGAGACGGAGAGAGAGTTAACTAAATGCAACTACAGACTTATACATATTACAAAGGTACGTATTCAAGGAAGGTTCTGATTAACCCATTTAGTTTTTTTTTTTTTAAACTAAATACATTTCCAAGAACACGTAGGTAAGGGTTTGTACGTATGACAAAATGCCCCTTTTCGAAAGAAGTTGGTCTTCCATGACCTATGCTCACGTCTATACGGTAGCATTTTTTCTACTTTCGAAGAACAAAACATTGAGTACAAATAAGTTATGAAAAGTGGGAAAGGAGTAGGAAGTTGAAAAGATCCGTGAATGAAGGTTGTCCCATTTGACAAACGAAACGCCAAGTGCGTAACGCATATATCCCCATTCACGGATAATTTCGAGGAAAGGAAAGAGTGACAATTGGGAACATTTGAACGAAGAAAACTGCTGAGGACTCGGCTATTTCCGAAATTCGACCTCTGAGTGAAAGGTGAAACAAGGTCTACAGCAACTTTCCTGGCACATTACAATACAATTTGGTAGAGTGGGACAAAAGGGATACACTGACAAAAAGAGTCTAATCCACTACGTGTATTGGGCAGAAGATTAGAAGGTCGTTTTATTCTCCTACTTGTTTGCGAGAAATGACAGACCCTTGCTCAAATCTCACAAACCTGGGGGTTTTCTTGTTCGTCCCCCAGACAACGAGTTAGGTGTTTTTGTGTCCATCAACTTAACTCCTACGACACGATGCCCCATAATCATGAGTGAAGCGTATGATTAGTCCTTTTGAGATAGTGGATAGTTCCTGGGTTCTTGTGACAGGAAGTCCACGGGCATGTTAATGAGTACTCTGCTGCAAAAGCAATAATTTTCTGATAACAGAAAATAAAAGGCGTGTGATCTACGCTTGGTAGGTCACACAAACATGGGGTAGATATTATTTCGTTCGCACGATTCATGGTGAGTATTGTAACGTCTTCACGTCTCATGTACAGGAATGAACGATTTACAACAAATTTTGCCCAGTATTGAAAGACAGTAGCCCAATTACGTTCGAAAATGTGGGTCCCCATTCAATACAGACGGCGGGTGGAATGAACGATTTACAACAAATTTGCCCAGTATTGAAAGACAGTAGCCCACTTACGTTCGAAAAAGTGGGTCCCCATTCAATACAGACGGCGGATTAAGCGGTTCTCATGCCAAAAGACACACGACCAACTCAATAACATTTAGTTAAGAGTATAAAGTAATTATAACGAACTTCTCGTATCATGGCGGATGTTTTGAGGATCTCTCCTATGATGGTAGATATTGTCACGTTTTCACGTCTCACGTGACAGGAATGAACGATTTACAACAAATTTGCCCAGTATTGAAAGACAGTAGCCCAATTACGTTCGAAAATGTGGGTCCCCATTCAATACAGACGGCGGGTGGAATGAACGATTTACAACAAATTTGCCCAGTATTGAAAGACAGTAGCCCACTTACGTTCGAAAAAGTGGGTCCCCATTCAATACAGACGGCGGGTGGAATGAACGATTTACAACAAATTTGCCCAGTATTGAAAGACAGTAGCCCACTTACGTTCGAAAAAGTGGGTCCCCATTCAATACAGACGGCGGATTAAGCGGTTCTCATGCCAAAAGACACACGACCAACTTAGTAACATTTAGTTATGAGTATAAAGTAATTATAACGAGCTTCTCGTATCATGGCGGATGTTTTGAGGATCTCTCCTATGATGGTAGATATTGTCACGTTTTCACGTCTCACGTGACAGGAATGAACGGTTTACAACAAATTTGCCCAGTATTGAAAGACAGTAGCCCAATTACGTTCGAAAATGTGGGTCCCCATTCAATACAGACGGCGGGTGGAATGAACGATTTACAACAAATTTGCCCAGTATTGAAAGACAGTAGCCCACTTACGTTCGAAAAAGTGGGTCCCCATTCAATACAGACGGCGGTTTTTTTTGCAATGATGTAATTAATACGGCACTGCTGTAGCTTAATAATTTCATATTAGCATACGTTACAAGACTTGCCAAAAGGCGATAAACACAAATTTTATTGAAGATCTGGCCAAGATTTTAAACTTCAAACTAGAATAATGGTACAATAAGGGACAAAAGAAACTGATGTCATGATAAAATATGTACCTCATAATGAAGTTGTATATGTACAAGGAACAAAGTTAATGAAGGGACAAAACATATTGTCACTTTTATAACAACAAAAAAAAAAATTTTCCGAATCCGACAAAATATGATTCTAGAAAAATAAGAGCAATTGGGTTGAGCGCCATTCTAATTTTTTGGAAAAAGAAGAAAAAACCACAAATAGCAACAAGGTTGCTCTTGAATTGTCTCGAATCCAGCGAATGTGACCTGATAGGTGAGTACATTGGGTGTATTCGAAACGATTCCCAATATACAACATTACTATGAATGTGTAGGATGGGGTGAAGAGGGAAAAGAAAGAAAGAAAAAACGGGAGGATTTCCTATTATAACAGAAATCGTCGCGACATTCTTACAATATGGTGCTGTGACCATAGTAGCGAGCCCGCGGCAAAGGTCTGAAACCAATGGTTATTATACAGACTTGTGCTTATGATTTTATATTTACAACATTAGGGTAGGGACGTACTGGTACGACAAAACCCGACACAAAACAAAAAAATTAAAAAAAGGGGTGATATGACAAGATGAGGCGATGAGGTGAGAAAAAAAACGCGCGGATGCTGCAAGAATTGTGAAAGGAAAACGACGTCTCGGAGCAAGAGTTTTCTGGAACCGTTGATGGTAGGAGGAAAAAGGAGTCCCTTTCCCGAAGTGATCAATTTCAGGAAGAGGATGCATACAAGCATGAAAACAGTGCCCCAAGAGGTGCTCTTGTGGTACAGCAGACAAGGCGCGCAGGATGTAAAAGAACATATAAAATTATGCACAAAAAAAAATGTACAGGAGTTAGGCTACCGTTGACATTAATGTGCCTTCGGGTGTAAGGGTTTCCTTACGAATGCCCATGTGGGTGATTATTTACATTAAATATTTACATGTAACTCACGTCACTTATGACAAGAGTTTTGCCAATTTGATAACGCCTGAGTACTTGATGTGATGGAATTTACTGATTCCGTCACAGTAAGGCATTTTGGAATTATTCCTAGGAGAAATCTTTCTATTTCTCAGGGCCTGTAGTAGTTCCTCCTTTTTTGAAGTAAAAATGTGTGGGATTATACCCAGCGTGACTTGAGGAACTTCCATGGTGTATAAGATCGTATCAGACTGACCTTATGTTGGAAAAAGTGAGAACTAGACTCGCAATTGGAAAGAAATTGGGCAGAGATTGACCACTGGGGACGTATTTTTACAAAAAGTTTTTGAAAAAAAAACGCGTTTTTTATAAGTGTTTGGTTTATTTGAAAATTTGGGCAGCGGTTCCCCTCAAAAAACGTGATTTTGGGAAAAAATCCTGATGTTTTGAAAATTTGTTGAAAATTTTCAAAGTCCAAAAACGAGAAAAATTTGCGCAGAGGTTCCCCTCAAAAAACGTGATTTTGAGAAAAAATCCAGATGTTTTGAAAATTTGTTGAAAATTTTTCTAAGTCCGAAAACGAGAAAAATTTGGGCAGCGGTTTCCCTCAAAAAACGTGATTTTGAGAAAAAATCCAGATGTTTTGAAAATTTGTTGAAAATTTTCAAAGTCCATAGACGAGAAAAAAAATTGGGCAGCGGTTCCCCTCGAAAAACGTGATTTTGAGAAAAAATCCAGATGTTTTGAAAATTTGTTGAAAATTTTCAAAGTCCATAGACGAGAAAAAAAATTGGGCAGCGGTTCCCCTCGAAAAACGTGATTTTGAGAAAAAATCCAGATGTTTTGAAAATTTGTTGAAAATTTTCAAAGTCCATAGACGAGAAAATTTGAGCAGCGGTTTCCCTTACAAAAACGTGATTTTGAGAAAAAATCCTGATGTTTTGAAAATTTGTTGAAAATTTTCTAAGTCCGGAACGAGAGAAAATTGGGCAGCGGTTTCCCTCAAAAAACGTGATTTTGAGAAAAAATCCAGATGTTTTGAAAATTTGTTGAAAATTTTCTAAGTCCGGAACGAGAGAAAATTTGAGCAGCGGTTTCCCTTACAAAAACGTGATTTTGAGAAAAAATCCTGATGTTTTGAAAATTTGTTGAAAATTTTCAAAGTCCATAGACGGGAAAAAAAATTGGGCAGCGGTTTCCCTTACAAAAACGTGATTTTGAGAAAAAATCCTGATGTTTTGAAAATTTGTTGAAAATTTTCTAAGTCCGGAATGAGAGAAAATTTGAGCAGCGGTTTCCCTCAAAAAACGTAATTTTGAGAAAAAATCCCGATGTTTTTGAAAAAGGTTTGCAAATAAGCAAAAGTCCGGAAAAGAAAAAATAAAAAAAACGGAAACGAGGTTCGCCTTAAATGAACATGTTTTTTGGAATATTCCGATTAGCCTTCCAAAGGGGGGGTTCTTTAGAAAGGAAAGGAAATATTTTTTCTTTTATACAAGTTTTCGTGGAAGTATGTTTGAAAATTCAACAATGTCTTGGGGAATTGTTCTTTATTTAACGTGGCTATACTGCAGCCTGATTTGAGCATACACCATTACTGGTATTTATCCGCCGACTTCCTCTTGTCATAACAAGTTATATGCAGATGTGCATACGTAATGTAATGCCTGACTCGAGGAAACGACGTCAACGCGAACCGAACGTCTTTCAAATTATGTCGTCTGTTTCTTACGAAAGAAAAAAAAGCTAAATGATGAAACAGGCGGCAAAATTAGAAAAATGCTCAATTGTCAAAAGGTAGAAAGAATTTAATCCACTTGTTTCCCTTAAGCTGCAAAATATGCCGTTATATGTACAGGCCAGTATTTTGCGAAATAGACCCCTATTCGCAGTATATGTCGATATCAAATACAGACCAGCACACTGCGGAATAAGTTTATTAATGAAAACTGGTTAATTAACTTTCGGGAAACGAAGCGGGTAATTGGTTTATCATATACAGGATTTTAATTGTTGAATAACTTTGTTTTAAATATTTGTGTACATTTCCACTATTAATCTTGTATTTGAAACTAGCAAATTTAGTCGGTCGACACTTGTAAACACTATATTATTCACGACGGCAACTTTCTTGGTTGAGCACTTTACGTAGGAATACCGGTGATAATGTTTTGTCGAGTGACGACTCGAAAATGAAGGAATGTGCCCGCGATAGTTTAAATTTGCAATTCGAAGTTACACTCGCGTCGATGTTTTTGATGGTAATGCTAGACAAATTGGGAAAAAAACAAGACAAAACATTATAGATTATACAGTTTGAACAATGGCTGATTGAAGAACGAGGCGAGCGACTGTGAAGAGGGAGGAAAAAAAATTGCCCCTAAGTTGGGAACGCCAGTGCTGGGGGCGCTGCTGCAGCGGCCTACCCCAGGCCCTATTCCTGTAAAACACACACAATAACAGCCGTCGGTTAGCTCAAACCGGCTCGAACATGATTCCTCCTAAAAACAGGGCGAGTGCCAGTGGTTCGCTTGGTCAATTCTTCCTTCCCCTCCTCTCCTCAAAATCCCCGGGACTCCCTCTTCAATCAGTACACAGTATTTGCATTTAAAGGGTTTATTCAATAAACAGAACAGGGTGATACACATACGGCCAGTGTCGGCACAAAACACAAGTTAAACTACCCTACTGACCTAACGAGGATTTTCTCCCTCTCTCTATGCGTTTAAATGAAGTTACAAACGGTTCAAAGCACACGGTGGGGGGGAGGAAGCGAGTTGGTACTCACATAGCTAGATGCGTGGTCTGCCATCGTTTCTGGATTCCGTTCACAACACAATTGCAAACAATACATCGCGGAGTTAATATCGTGGAGCACAAACAGCGCAAATCGCGCGTAGCCAGTTGCTTGGCCGAGGGCTAGCGAAGGAATGGCGGCCGGCGGGCCGCCCGGCGCTTCGGCGCCTGACGCGGGGTGGTCGCGCGGTGCGGGGAGAGGAAACGGTAGGCACGTGTAGTGGGGACGATTCACTTAACCTTCCGCTCGGGAGCCGATTCTGTTACGTAACAATTTATTATGTAAAATTTATCTCAACATTTTATGGCGGCCTCCGTGTCGAAGGGTCAAGCTCTTAAATAGAAAACCAAAAGTCGCGTGTTCAAATCCCGGCCTGTACAAGTAAAATAAATAAATTCTGAAACATGGCTTTTCCAGATAATTTCTTGACTTATTTTACTGCATTATTATATGATTTGAAATGTTTGTTGAATAATACAAAATTTTGTTTGAAAATTGAACAAATCTACCAACAACCTACGGTATAACCTTATTATGCTAAAAAAACATATTTTCTCATAATTTAAAACGTAACATTACCAGATAAAAGAACAATATTCCGAAATAAATTTATACTTTTCGCGGGAAAAAGTCAATACGGCAAATATTTTTTTAAATGACATATTTCCGGTTTTGTCTAGTTATTCCCTCTAAACGCATTTTTATCGACATCAGATTTGTCTACACAAGTAATTTTAATATATTTTTTTAATTGAACAATATTATTACTATATTTTTGTAATAACTTTTGGTTATTCACAACATTATTAATATTTTATATTATTTAGTTATGTTTAATTGTTTCCTATTTTTTAAAAAATACCTTCCAATAATATGGGAAAAAAATGTTGTAGGTAATATTGTTTATTCTGAAATTTTAAATACGAGATTGACAGAAATGTTTCGAAAATAAAAGGTCTCAGTAACCGAATTGGTTAGACGAGAGATCGGTAGCTGTATTGTTTAAAGCGTACATCTCAGTTAGACGTGAGATCCTGGGTTCGAGTCCCAGTTGTGACCATTATCTTTTAATTTACGTGTGTCTTATTCTTTTTAATGTTTCGTTTAAATTTTTAGTATTCTCTTCTTCTTCAATGAAGTAATAATCCTTTTATTCTGTAACACGGCGTGCAAAATTTATAAAACGCTAGATTAGTAAAAAAAATAAAGCCATACCACCCACCCCCCCACAGACACTCTTCTTTATAATGTATAGCTATATAGAAACGTTTTTTTTTATCCTGTAAAGTCACCAAATAAAAAAGTCATTTACTACACTGTTTTACTTGTAGTTATTTATTACACTGACCGACTCCAAAATAGTTCATTATTTTACGTATTTCAAAATTAGTAGGCCGACATCGGAAACTGATTTAGATAATGTATATGTTACCGTAAAAGCCCGAATATTGGTAAATCCTAAGATTTTTCGGTAAATCCTAAGATTTACCAACTCTTAATGATAAAAGTCCGAACCGTTCTATAATCATCGTTCACCAACCTAACCTAACCTAACCTAACCTAACCTAACCTAACATGTACTAAATTCTTATGGTAAAAGCCCGAAAAAATCGTTTCTTATTTAAATATTATAAACGATTTTTTCGGGCTTTTACCATTAGAATTTAGTACATGTTAGGTTAGGTTAGGTTAGGTTGGTGAACGATGATTATAGAACGGTTCGGACTTTTACCATTAATAGTTGGTAAATCTTAGGATTTACCGGAAAATCTTAGGATTTACCGTAGTTCGGACTTTTACAGTAACATATACCTACACAGTTTCTCGCTTGTACCACGAATTTCCAAACACCGTGTTTATTTTCAAATAGCATTATAACCAATACACTACATCTGTTATTAAACAATTTAGCTCCTTATGAAGAATCTCTGTAATATATTTCTGTACATAATAATATGAAAAACTCGGGCGCAGATAGAGTCAACCCTCATTTTCTTAGTTTCGAGTAAAAGAAATTTTTAACTTTTGCCTAGTTCATCAGACAAAATACCAATAATTTTAATTTTTGGACAAAATTTCGTCTCAGTTAGACGAGAGAATCTGGGTTCGATTCCCAGTTGCCACCATTATCTGTTAATTTTTCTGTATCCTGTTCTTTTTTGTATTTTGTTTAGATTTTAAGTATTCTCTTCTTCTTCAATAAAGTTATAAAGTTTATTAAATTAGAAGCAGCAGTATTTTATAAAATCATTATTTAAAAATAATAAAAAATTCGTCTAAGTATATTTGTCAAAAAACCTTATTAAACCTCACAAAAATAATATTATTAAATTCATTTATTAATCCTATCTGTCAGGACTTTTAAGTATTGGAAGATAGGAAAACATTTTTAATAATTTTTTTTTTCAATTTTATATAAATGAGCGTAACAAAGTCAAATTTTAACTCAGCTGTTGTGCTTTTGATCTGTCTGTATTTTTTTGTACGTTCCTTTTCCGGTTGGACGTGATAATCTGAAGAAAGTGTGCAAAAAGAATTGTTTCCCAGATATTGACATTTCTTTCGATGAATAATATAATTTTTTATTTAAACGATTAATGAAAGGGATAAATTTTTAATTAGGTAGGTATTTAAGTACCCAATTACAAATATTATGTTTAAGGAGGAATTTATGGTTTTAATTTATTAAATCCGAGAAATTTAGAAACACACTTTTTTGGACACGAGACACTCTTGCTGAAGTCCCCGGCATGTATTGTTTAAAGCGTTTGTTTCAGTTAGACAAGAGATCCTGGGTTCGAGTCCCAGTTGTGACCATTATCTTTTAATTTTTTTGTATCCTGTTCTTTTTTCATTTTTCGTTAAGATTTTTAGTATTCCCTTCGTCTTCAATGAAGCAATTATCGTCTAATTTTGAACCCGGCATGCAAAATTTAATTATTCGCGGAATAAAACGCGAGATTGGTAAAGCCAGGCCGCCCGGGCGCGCCCGCCCGCCACAGATACTCTATAATATAATGAATAACTATACAGGGTGTTAAGGGACGTACTTGACTTACTTTAACCAGTGATTCTTGACATAATTTGGAGTAAAAAATGTAAATGAAATTTTGGTCTCCGGTGACATTTTTGATGTTTTTTTTTTTTTCTACAAAAACATAAAAAAAATGGTAGTTGTTGAACAGTTGGAGGCGGGGTAAAGGGGTTCGTCGGACACTCGGCTGAGTGACCAGTGACGCCATGCGGGGGAATTTTTTTTTGTTTGATTTTAAAGAAAAAAAATTTGAAAAAAAAAGTCATCAAAAAAAGTCACCGGAGACCAAAATTTCATTTACATTTTTTACTCCAAATAATGTCAGGAATCACTGGTTAAAATAAGTCAAGTACGTCCCTTAACACCCTGTATATAGAAACAGTATTTTTTCTCTCCAAGTCAACAAAAAATTCAATCATGGGATTAAGTAGGTATCTACCTATAATATAATATTAAAACATGGATTTATAATATCCCGTGATTTTCACGAGTCTGTGTTAGGTAATAAAAATAACTCTTTCGAATGTGTCTCTGTCTGTAACTACGGTTTAATGAACTCTTGAACGTTTGCTCTTAATTTAAGTTTAATTTTAAAAATAGGAACTGATTGTGGAAAAATTTAAACATGCGATTAAGTAGGTCCCAACCAATGATATAATATATGAATTTGATATTAGAATAGTACTCGGTATAAAAAATAGAAACTAATTTCAATTGACGGCCGGCGCAGCCTAGCGGTAACGCTCTTGACTCGCACTCCGAAGGTTGCGGGATCGAATCCCGGCGTGGCAAATAAATTTTATTTGATTTATTTGTGTTTTTTCACAATTTATTTATGTATTATAATAAATAGTATATTTGCGGCACGTTCCAGAGTGGAATATAATAGCCAGGTACTTCCACACCTTCCTCTTCCCTATCTCCTTCCCCTCCAAACTACCTTCAGCCTCACAACATACCCCAATTGGGGATGCCATAGTCCCACTGGCTCCAGACGGGAGCAGTTGGGTCTCTTGTGCGGTATTCATGTAAAAAAAAATTGTACCTACCTCTATCAGAAACTTCGGTTCAATGAACTCGAAGACCTTTGCTATGAATTTAATTATCATTTTAAACAATTGAAACCAAAAGTGGGAAAAATCCAAACATGTTATTAAGTAGGTACCTACTTATCCCGTGATATTTAACAGGTCTGCGCTAGATATTCAAATACTAATTTCGGTTGGGCTTCTTTTTTACATTAGCTCCACACAGGACGCCATGAGGAAAATAATTTCCCTCAGAGCCTATTTCATTTTAGGCGATGCTGTGTCGAGGGTTTTTTTAGGGGAAGGAAGAAGAGAATGGTCTGAGAAGGAAATGGGTATGAATGTGGGGGTCAGTGTGTCCAGGAGTGACGGGCGTAAGAATCCATCCCTTCAACTGCGGTGCAAGGCGATGGGTTGAGGGATTCTGGCTGGAGAGGTCAAAAGACCTCCTCAACCAGTCTCTCTCGATCCGGCTCACCACCCAACAGGTGTTTTAGCAATTTTCCATTTTACATATATATTCAAATAATTTTATTATATACTAGCTGGTTCCCGGTGTGCGTTGCAATGCCATGTCCAAAGAAATAAATTGTTTCTCTCTGCATGTCCTTTCTCCCGCGTTCCCCTTCCATCTCTGCTAAAACGGCGCGTTTGCGCAGGTCAGTGTAAAGGGAAGCGTGGTGTGGGCCCTTACTTGCCCGAAAATTTATGGAAGTATGAACGCTCTCTAGCTTTTGTTTTTGTGCACTGTCAGTTCTACCTACATTGTTTGTGCACTGTCATTTACGATCTTTTACGTTGTCTAATTATAAAATAAATAGTTCTAAAGTCTTAACTGCCTTTTCTTACATTTCATCAGGTTATGGGCCGCCCCAAGCCTGCCGTTTACAGTTTTTTTTGTGTTTTGAGTAGTAAATAAAAAGTAAAAATAGTGAAAACTGCGAGTATAACCTCACTTTGGTTACCGCGCTCGCGAGTGATTTTTTCTTTTCAGACATCTATTACTTACTGTTGAATGTTTAAATATAAATATGGCTGGAAATAATTCGATGATGTCGATTGAGAAGTTGACTGGTCGTGACAATTGGGCTAGTTGGAGTTTTGCGGTCAAAGCATACCTACAACATGAAGATTTATATAGTTGTATTTTGAAAGAACCAGTGGCTACAGATTCTAATTCAGTTAAACAAGACATCAAAGCCAAGTCAAAGTTAATATTATTAGTAGACCCGATTTTATATGTACACATTCAAGAAGCCGAAAATGCAAAAAAGGTATGGGAAAATTTGGCAAAGGCATTCGAGGACAGTGGATTGACTCGAAAAGTGGGTTTATTAAAAGAACTCATTAACACCAATTTAGAAAGTAGCATTTCAGTCGAAGACTACGTAAACAAAATTATGACAGCCGCGCACAAGTTAAGGAATATAAAATTCCATGTGGACGATCAGTGGTTGGGCACATTAATGCTGGCAGGTTTGCCAGAAATATATAGGCCCATGATAATGGGCTTAGAAAGTTCCGGTATAAAGATTAGTGCTGATTTAGTAAAAAACAAATTACTACAGGAAGTAAAGACATCAGACACTACCGCACTTTATACAAACACAAAAAATAATCAGCCCAAAAGTATTAAGAAAGGCCCAAGATGTTTTAATTGTAACAAGTACGGACATCTCAGTAAAAATTGTTGGCATAAGAAGACAAGTGATAATAATAAAAAAACAGATAAAAATACAGGGTATGTTGCAGCCTTTTCAGCATCTACAACAAACGACTCTCATTCTTGGCATATTGATTCAGGGGCATCTATGCATATGACCATGCACCGTGACTGGCTCACTGATATCACTCCCTCTTCTGTACCGAGCATCAGAATTGCTAATAACAAAGTATTAAAGGTTGAATGCTGCAGTAATGTATGTATCAAAATAAATGCAAACAATGGCAGCACCGATTCAATACAGGTGAGGAATGTTTTATATGTACCAGAATTAAAAACAAATTTGTTGTCAGTTAGCAAAATAATTAAAGGTGGATGCAGAGTAATATTTATCGAACATGGCTGTCAAATTTACAATCCGAGTAACAAGTTAGTTGCAAAGGCCCAATTAATTAATGACACATATCTGTTAAATACTTGTGATAATCAAAATATGCAAGTCATGATGGCTAAGACTGATGATGATACTTATCTATGGCACCAGAGGATGGGTCACTTAAATTTCATTAGCCTTAATAAAATACCTAACTGTACAGAAGGTGTAAAGCTGTCACCAAGGACAGAAAATTCCATTTGTGTTACCTGTCTTGAAGGCAAGCAAACGAGAAAACCGTTCCCCAGTGAAGGCTCCCGTGCAACCAGCCTGCTAGAGCTTATTCACAGTGACGTGTGTGGACCTATGAAGCACACTTCAATTGGAGGGGCAAGGTATTTTGTAACCTTTATTGATGATTTTTCTCGGAGAGTACATGTATATTTTATTAAGAATAAGAATGAAGTATTTGAAAAATTTGTGGAATTTAAGAATAGAGTAGAAAATGAGTTAAGTACAAAAATGAAAACTTTGAGAAGTGATAATGGAACTGAATACAAAAATAAAACTTTTGAAGCCTACTTAAAAAAACATGGAATACTGCACCAGACATCTAATTCATACACAACAGAGCAAAACGGCCTCAGTGAAAGAATGAATAGAACTTTAATAGAGCGAGCTAAATGCATGATTTTAAATGCTGAGTTGCAGGTCACATTCTGGGCAGAAGCGGTAGCTACAGCAGCATATATCGTTAATCGTTCTCCTACCTGTACCTTATCCGATGTGACGCCCTATGAAGTATGGACTGGTAAGAAACCAAATCTAAATCACATGAGAATCTTTGGATGTCCTGCAATGGTGCATATTCCTAAAGAAAAAAGAACTAAGCTTGATGTGAAGTCACGTAAATTAATTTTTGTTGGCTACAGCGACAGTACTGAAAGATCCTGAAACAAAAAAAAGAGTCCTGAGTAGAGATGTTGTATTCCTAGAAGCTTCTATTAAAAGAAATAAAGTGGACAATGTACCTGAAAAAGAAAAAGAAATTTGTAAAAAAGACATAGAGATAGAAGAAAATTCAAAGGAAAGGTATGATGAAGTAAAAGAAAAGAATTCTGTTTACTTACCTTTGTATGATGAACTCGAAGAACCAGTGGAAAGAAATATTGATGATGAAATTAATGACAGAAGAGAAACACAGGCTGAATCACAAAGTATTTATATTTCAGATGATTCTGATCAATATGAGGACGTTAATGATGACACATACGTACCAGACAGGACAGTTGACTCTCCACTGGAATCTAATATGACTCTGAGATCGCTGCCGAGGAGAATGAGATGTCAAAATAATGATGGAAATGATATTCATCCAGGTTCCTCATCCTTAATGTGTCAAAGTTCTGAGTCAACTATTAATTTACTAAACAGTGATCCACAAAGTCTACAAGAAGCTCTTAACAGTGAAAAGGCTGATGATTGGAAGAGAGCTATGGCGGAAGAATATCAGTCATTAATAAAAAATTATACATGGACACTGGTTGACTTACCAGAAGGAAAATCAGTAATTCCCAGCAGATGGGTATATAAAACTAAGATGGATGGCAATGGATCTATTACACGCTATAAAGCTAGACTGGTGATCAAAGGATATAAACAAGTGAAGGGTATTGATTACAATGAGGTATACGCTCCAGTAGTCCGTTATACTTCCATAAGATACTTGATTGGTCTTGCTGTCAAATATCGACTTAAAATACACCAAATGGACGCAGTCACAGCATTTCTACAGGGTGACATTGATGAAGAAATTTACATGTCCTTACCACCTGGCTATGAAGATGAAAATAAAGTATGTAGACTGAACCAGTCAATATACGGACTTAAACAAGCGAGCAGACAGTGGAATAAAAAATTAAACACTGCTCTGTTAGAAATTGGAATGACTCGTTCAAACATAGATCCATGCGTTTACTACCGTATTTTGAATGAAAATGATATGCTTTTTATAGCAGTATATGTAGATGATATAATTTACTTATTTAATAATGAAGAGACCTCACGTATCATAAAATTGAAGTTAAAAGAAAAATTCTGCATGAAGGATTTAGGAACAGCCAAACATTGCATTGGTTTTAGAATTTCACAAGATGAAAATGTTGATGAGATCTCTATTGATCAATCTATTTACATAAAGATGATGCTTACACGATTTGGAATGAACGATTGTAAGCCAAAGTGGACTCCCGCTGATGCTAATGTTAAAATGAAGAAGGCTGAAAGTCAACAAGAAATTTTAAATAACATTTCATATCAAGAAATAATTGGCTGCTTGTTGTACTTGTCACAGGGAACTCGTCCAGACATTACCTATGTAATAAATTCTCTGAGTAGATATAATAGTCAACCTACTAATGAACATTGGATGGCTCTGAAACGAGTCATGAAATACCTGAAAGCTACAATGAATATGAAACTGGTTTATAAACGGAATGTTAATGAAAAAATTTCAGGCTATTGCGATTCAGATTGGGCAAATGACATTGAAGATAGAAAATCCTGCACAGGATACATATTTTTATTTCAGGGTGCCGCAATAAGATGGAATTCCAAGAAACAGCAGACCATAGCCCTTTCTACAACTGAGGCTGAATATATGGCTCTATCGTCGGCTATTCAGGAAGCTCTTTAAAGGTACACCTATAACCCTTTACTGTGATAATCAGAGTGCGATTAGTCTTTCAGGAAATGCTGTTTACCACGCGCGCAGTAAACATATAGACGTCCGCTATCACTTTGTGCGCGAGAAAGTTACTGCCAAACAAATCATGGTTCAACATAGATGCACTGGAGATATGGTCGCAGATATTTTGACGAAAGCACTCCACCGACCGAAGCATGAAAACTTCACCTCATCAATGGGTTTAATTTTAAAGCGTGTGCGTTCAGGAGAGGATGATGGAAGTATGAACGCCCTCTAGCTTTTGTTTTTGTGCACTGTCAGTTCTACCTACATTGTTTGTGCACTGTCATTTACGATCTTTTACGTTGTCTAATTATAAAATAAATAGTTCTAAAGTCTTAACTGCCTTTTCTTACATTTCATCAAAAATAGAACGAAATGGATTGAATCCACTAAAGAGATGACTAACCCATTTCACTAAAATGATGGTGTTCGGACGCGATTCGTTACTACTATATCTTTCACTCGAATAAAATACTTGGCGTGTCCGAATGGCCTTAAGTGTGGATCATCATATTTCCTCCAAGGACAGATTAATAATTTATATTATTTTGCCACAGTCAGAAAACTCAACACAATTTTGACAAAAATGCGCATTATTGCGTCCGAATTATATTCTAAGGAACTTGTGTGGACGACAAATGGGATCCACCTCTGATCTGGAGCCCAACGAGATCCAGGATCATTCCTAATTTTCCTCAAGAAGACCCTCTACACAGCATCCAAAAAGATTACATAGACCCGAAGCGAAATTATTTTTGTGAAATTATCTTATGTGGAGTTAAGGGTCCGCTACCCGAATTTCTACCGATTTCTTACATAACCCCCTTAAATTTTTGAAGTTTTTAAGCTCATATAAATATATCTTATTTTCGAAGAAAATATCTAAACATTCCCCACGCCGAAACGCAAATTATATGAAATTCCCTCCATAGAAAAAAATCGCAAAGTATACTCCGAAAATTATTTTTTTCAAGTCTGTTTCGGTTATTTTAAAAGTTATATGAATGAAAAAAATCACAATCACAAACGAGTCGTGTTTAATTAAACATTTTCGCAATTTTTTCATCGATTTTGTCGTTGTAAATGTTAGCGCTCTCCTCTAACATTCGTAATTTCGTATCTCTCCATCTTCTTCTTTTCGGGCCCGGTTGCGGAGCTTTAATGTAAAAGAAATATCTCGAGAACTAAAAGTTCACATTGGTCAAATAACAACCCACCTATAATCGAGACTAATGACTAACTGAGAGGACCTTTGTAGTCGAGAGTTAGAATCCTCAACTACGAATCCAGAAGTCGTGGGTTCCTCTCCTTTTCCTCACTTGGTTCTGGTATTACGTTACAGGAGATCTATGTGTCATGGCGGGAACGATCCAGCCGGGTGTCTGCAGACACATATTGAGGTGCTCCGTCATCTTGGAAGCGGCTTTCCACGGATTGCCATATCAGGTGAAGCCACATAGATATAATCTTTCTGCATATCACTTATCATTTTTCCAATCAAAGTTACTTAGTAATATATGATTTTTTTGTTGGATATTTTACAATCAAAAACACTGCAGTACAAGATGAAAATTTACAAACTCACCATATTATTATTATTATTTTATATCAAAGCATTCCTGTTGATCTCACTGAAAACCAGTAATATTATAATTTCTATTATTTTGTGTATCTACGTAGATGTTTGTATTATTTTTTGCTTGTGTACCTTTGCAAATAATTATCTACATATATTTTGTAAACCTACTTGAATTATATATTGCTGCACTCGTTTTCTGCTAAAAGATTGTTTTTTATTTATGAATATTAAATTGAAAACATTGAATTTTTCAAAGAAAAAACGTGGTTTGTATCTATTTGCGTTATTAGTTGTTTTTAAGTAACTTAACGTATGACATCATTCAATTCACAGTGAAATTCAATATTGACGAGGAATACTCGTGGAGTTCTGTATAAAAATAAAATAAGTTATACTATAATACATTTTAATTTCATGCAAATAGTTTTTTACCATTTATTTTCAAACATGTCGATTAAATAAAAGGTGTACAAAGTGATGTCATTTAATAAAATAAAATATTTAAGTTGGCAGGTCTTATGACTTATAAAATGTCTTTCACCACTTAAATTTTTTTGTCCACCACAAAAAACGATATGATCTAATTCTGTCAATCAATGTTCAATGGTATGGAAATCAGGATATTTTATTTCTGTGAACAAGAATAGAGCAGCGATATTTGACGTTGCAGTTCTGATCAGCAAGTTTATCAGGGAAGAGAAGATAGCAGTATTAAAAATTGGTAATACAACGTAGTGTGTTTTCAGGTGTGCACCTCCCCGGAGAACAGGCTGATAGTATGCTGCCCCTGGATACCAGGGCAAGAGACAAGACTACAAGCCAGATGGCAGGCAAACACAACTACCCCTAGAGAAGGTGCACTTCACTTTCACTTCATACAGTTTACTCACCTTCACCTGTTGTGTTGTGTAACTCTGGTGTTTCTTTTTGTTTGAAGGTGATAACTGTACAATGGCGGATACAGGAAAGGCGGGAGTGTGCAGTCAATTTGGTAATTGTCCGACAGCGATAGAGGCCGCCAGTAAAGGCAAATTCCCACAGGTACTGTTCATCAATTTATGTAAACAACAACATATTTTCACGGTCGCGACATTTTTACCTACAGTTAGTAATATTTACATTTGCAATGATATTACAACTGTTTGAAATCAATCTAATTAAAATACAAGTGTTAGAAGACAACATTGCGAAATTATTAATTTCATGAAAATGGTGCATAATCAACAAAGCTATGATATTTTCACAAACAGTAAGAAACATACAGGGTGTTAAGGGAGGTACTTGACTTACTTTAACCTTAACTTTAACTATTCCTGACATTATTTGGAGCAAAAAATGTGAACGAAATTTTGGTCTCATTTTTTTTTCATTTTTTTTCTTCAAATTCAAACAAAAAAAATCTTCCGCATGGCGTCACTGGTCACTCAGCTGAGTAACCGACCAACCCCTCACCCCGCATCCAACTATGCAAAATCTCATTTTTTTATGTTTTTGTAGAAAAAATAAAAAAATCACATGAAAAATGTCACCGGAGATCAAAATTTCGATTGAATTTTTTACTCCAAATAATGTAAAGAATCACTGGTTAAAATAAGTGAAGTACGTCCCTTAACACTCTGTATATTGTAGTTTTTTTTATTAATATTTTAAATATAAAACGAAATAAGCATTCAAAATTTCCACGTTATATAGTTTGTTACCTGCATAAACCAATTAGAGATGACATACGTTAAATTAATATCCGCCATCGTAAACTGTGCGAAAATCGGTCCCAAAATAGAAGGCATTTTTTCATCCTGAATCTTTAAAGGGTTCCATACGGTCAAGCGTGTAATTTTATTCTCCATGCTCAAGCAGCTTCATGAACACCTCAGGTCTCTAGTTCAAAAGACATAATTTGGTATTCATTCGTCGAAGCAGTTGATCAAACAAAGTGGATTTTGCGTGACTATGTGTGAAACATAATATATTGAGAGGTTTAATTTCTTTCTATTAATTTATAAATAAAACACTTGTGTTGCAAAGTTTTTTTAACAAAGAAACGACATTTATGTTTTTTTATATCACTTTCCTTTGAATGGTTTCTTCTAACAGAAACTCATATTTTACAATCAAATAATAGAAAAACAAAACAAGTGACGATTATGATTGCATTCTGTCTATAGGATTCAAATTTAAAGGAAATATATTTCCTTTACATATATATAATATAATTATGTCTCTTTTCTTGCCTCTCTTTAATTGTCGCTTGAGTAAATTTTGTATTTTTATAATTTTCTATTTATAACTGTTTTTGTTTTATTTTATCGAATTTTTATTTAAACTGTTTCAAAATTTAACCATTGTATATCTTGGCTGATTGATTTTATATAAATTTTTACCTATTTTTCTTATTTGTATAATTAACTGAGTTTTTATAACTGGGTTGTTCTCACGTGTATGAGAACAATCTGTAAAAACCAAGTATAAATAAATAATCCAACAGAGAAAAAGTTTTCTTAACCCTAGCTCTGAATTTGAACAAAAATAAACTAATTTGGTACCAAGAATGGTACAATTTAAGATATCATTTTTCTCATGAATGATCATGCCGGTCAAATAAATATGAAATCTCATCAAGCTTAGGGCAAGCACGTAAATGTTCGACTCAAACAAGCAAACCTTGTAAAAAATCAAAATGCTTGGCCCAAGCAAAAAACCAGGTGCTTGTATCAAGCCGTTTGATCTAATCGTGTCTTTTCTCTTTCTTGTTCTTTAAATCTTAATGGCATTTTTTAATTAATTATTAAAATCGCAATGAAGACTTAGCCTATTATATTTTCAGGTTTGCGCTTTAGAAGGCAATGTTCAGATTGTTTGCTGCCCTATGGTGACAGTAGCTGAAGGTATAGTACCCAGAACTCAATCATCATTGTCTCAATAATATTTCTTTCTTCTTATACCTATAACGGTCATGTTCCTTTGCAGGTGATAAATGTATACTATCTGAAACAGGGCGGGCCGGAAATTGCCTTCGGATATCAAAGTGCCCCGTCGCCGTGGAGGCGGCCCTGAAGGGAATAACTCCTCAGGTGAAGCCGCATCTTGACTCTTTTATATTAACTACTGCATGTCTCTCTTCATTCTTTTTTTTTATATAATTTTAATCTCACTAACACAGTACCATTCTAAAATCACAATGAAGCTAACAGCTTATAAAAATAATATTTATTCAATTTTATTTTGTCTTTATATCTATACACCCAATATTATTTTTAATAAAACTTATCAACATATTTCAACACCAATGGTTGACGACCGGCGTAGCCCAGCGGTAAGGCTCTTGACTCGCATTCTTGATCGCGGGATCGAATTCCGGCGTGGCAAATAAATTTTATTTGATTAATTTGTGTTATTTCACAATTTATTCATTTTAAATAATATATAGTACATTTGCGGCATGTTCCAGAGTGGAAGATACTCTCAGTATCGTCCTATAGCCGTGTTTGGTAACCAGATCTGAATAGTCAGGTACTTTCCCACCTTCCCCTTCCTTATCTCCTTCCCCTCCCCACTACCTTCAGTCTCACAACATACCCCAATTGGGGATGCCGTAGTCCCACTGGCTCCAGATGGGAGCAGCTGAAACTCTTGTGAGGTATCAACATAAAAAATAAAAATAAAACTAAGGATATAAACATTTTTTTTAACCTTTTTTTTTCAGATTTGCGCTTTGGATGGCTCTGTTCCGGTTGTCTGCTGTGAGGGGGTTGTTGAAGGTATATCTACCATAAATTAATCATTAAAAATTCAGTAGGTGATGGTAAGTTTGGTTTATCCGCCCTCCTCATCAACACAAAACTGTTAAATATTTAGAAAAAAAAGCAGCGAGTTGTTGAGACGAAATATAGTTGTTTGCAACTTTATCACTAGAATTTCTTGAAGATACCTCATACCGTAGACCGGCAAACATTAGCCCTCTAGTTTTCCACTGACGTGCATTACTTCTGGATTGTGGGTATAATCTTTATGTTCATGTTGTGTTGTGTAACTCTGGTGTGTTTGTTTGTTTACAGGAAGTCACTGCACTCTCAAGAACACAGGGATGGCGGGAGTGTGCAGACCATTCGCCAACTGCCAGACAGCGAAGGAGGCCGCCTGTAAAGGGATTTTCCAACAGGTAATTTTCATCCTTTTATGTATCTTTGACAATCACAATATGTTTAACTTACGCCCCCCTAACATGACCTTCCTTCGCTTACAGAGATGTGACTTATCTGATAATGAATCAGAGTTGGTGTGCTGCGCGGAGACTAACTGTCCACCGCTGCCGAAGGGACTTGTCACTCAGCTACCGATTGGCTCTAAGGCCGCTGACTGTAAGTTTTCCTAAACCTGAACTAAAATTTTCAAATATTGTTAAGTTCTATTTATTCACTTGAGACCTCAGACTAAACCATGTAATAGTCAAATTAAACTTGTGTGTTCCCTTTATTTTAACAATAACTAGCTGTTTCCCGGCTTGAGTAGCAATGCCATATTCAAAAAAATTAATTGTTTCTCCCTGCATGTCCTTTCCCGTGCGTCCCCCTACCCTCTCGCACTCCCCCTCCCGCCAACCCTCCTCCCGCGTTCCATATATTCAGTCCCAGTATATTTAGTTTTCAAAAAGCTCTCATGCCACCAACTACAATTTTTTTTAATTCAAATATTAATTTTTGTATATTTCAATAACAATCAATGAAATTTGGTACCTATTTAAAATAATCGATTCAAATTATTACCGGCATTCCATTGCCCATCAGATCAAATCAACAGAAAAATTAAACTTCCAAAAGAGGCTTCCGTTTTCACTACTGAATGTATGGCCATTTTTGAATCCTTCAAATACATTCACGATGATCGCATTGGAAACATCTTAATTCTCTCAGATTCCCTGAGTGCACTTCAAAAAGTAAACTCTTCCCCCTTCCATTACCCAGAAGACGATTTCTGTGATTGAATCCGCACTTTAATTCATAAATTAACCGACTCTGGCAAAAAATCGTCTTGGCTTGGATACCTAGTCACTGCGGTATCCCTGGAAATAAAAAGGCCGATTCATTGGTGAAAGATGCCATTATTTCGGGGGATATTTTATATAATTTTTTAAACACCGGTGACATTTTCATAAAATTGAAGGAAAACATGATTTCCACATGGCAGAATCATTGGAAAGAATCTAGTAAAACAAAAGGATATAACTTTTACATCCAATGATTCCTTCAAAACCGTGGTTTTCCAGACTCTCTTTTAACAAATTCTCAACATCCTCCACATCCTTCATCCTCGTCTCGGTGAAGAAGACCTCAATCATACTTTTTTCAGTTGCCCCATAAATAATTCATACAAAAATTTCATCCCTCACCTAATCAGTTCGGGCATATTGCCTCCCTACAATATTGTATGCCAGTTATCTTCTGTGAACAAACGTGTATATAAAGTCTTGGCTGATTTCCTGAATATTAACAGCATCAATTTGTAAATGTAAGTTAAGTTTCATGTATTTATTTTATTTTTTGCGCACAATAAATTATATGAGAATATTTTTTAATTTCCTGTTACTTCCACTTGTTATATGTAATTAAAATCATCACTTATTGCAAGAATTTAATGAATTAATATTATGATTTGTATACTATTATTATGTATATAATGTAAATAGGTTCTTGTTATTAAAACTAAATTTGTTAATATTAATTCAAAATTACATTCACAAAATCATTCACTTGACACTGGCTAGAACACTCCTTTGGGGTAAAAAGCAATTACAAATTTAAAAAAAATATATATAATGGAAGTACTTCCAATAATTTCATTATTATGAGTTTTTAAAATAGAATTTTAATTTAACAATCATTGTTTTGCAAAATGCCATTCTCAAATTTTTGACACTTAGCAAGAACTTTTATGATGATTAAAAAATGTTCAGATATAATGTCATGTGGTTGTAATAATCCAGAAACCTTTGCAGGGGCTTAAAGAAGGTATTTTTAAAGTTTCAAACATTTCCTACGCTTAAAGCAACACACAATACACTAATCCCCGAACACATGTCTTTTAAAAACAAAAACAAAAAAATTATTTACATTGACATACGCATTTTTTTAAAATAGGTACTGAAAATCAGTTTTAATAAGTATTCAATTATTTACGAACTTCCGTATTTTGTGAAGTTGAGGATGACAGGGGTAACGAAGAGAATACGAACTTCCTGGCTATCCACATCTGCTATAAATACTAGAAATTGTCTTACACTTTATGAGTTACTTAGTCCCAAGAATAATTGAAGGCACTTCTAACGTTTTTTTAATAAAAAGAAAGACAAACATTCCCGGGTTACGAATATTAACCCAACGATGTTTGAAAATCTCCTACTACCACCACAGAAAGCCGAAAATGTTGCTTATGTTGTGATGGAGGACTTAGCCAGCCGAAGAATCGACCACGCGACGCCCAGGTGGGACCCAAACGCTATGCCCACTCAACCACTGACCGGTTTATTTGTATTGTTTTCTCTACAGACTGCATAGAGCTGGCAGAGAAGATTCATCCGTGCCAAGAAACACGCTCCGGTTGGACTCGGGGGGATATGTGTCCTCTACTCACACCAGACTCCAATACAGTATATCACAAGACTCCTATAACAACTACAGCAGAGGCCCCTTACTATGTAAGTTGCAGACATTTAAAGCAGCTTTATTTAAAACCTAAAATATTTATTAATCCCCACTTTTGAGGATGCAGTATGGAGGGTCTTTTTAAGGAAATGAGAAAGAGGAAGTTTGGGGAAAGAAAAAGATGTGAGGATTGGGTAGGTTTCTAGGGATCAGTGTATCCAAGAGTGACGGACTAATGAATCCTGTATTCTCGCGGCGGTGCAAAAAGATGGATCGAGAGAGACCAGCTAGATAGATCAGAGGATCTTCCAGAACACACTTCACCCAAATGAACCAGGGTACCCCTGCTAAGTCATCAAACCTAGCTAACTACTTGGGGTGACTTATGGCGGAGGTGTTGGTTTTCCGACACTTCGTCTCCCAACCAACTAACCAGCACGCCCTTTCATGGCAGGAGTAGGAGGGATGAAAGACCGCTACAAAACTCAGTCTCAGCAACTTCTTGCTTCATTCACATTCATATTCCATCTCATGTTCATAAACACTCTTCTTGTGTTATTCTGACTCTAGACCCGACCCAGCTCTAGTAACTTTAATTAACTTCCGCGGCGTATATTCTCCTCACATTACTTTTTCGTTTATCCGTTCTACGTGCCCAAACCATCTAAGGGTCCTTTCTTAATCAAGAGATATAACATACTTCCCTTGAACACTTTAAGTTTTTAAGCTCTTAAAAAAATATTACTTTTGAAGAAAACATGTATTCAGATGTCGGGTTGAAAAAGTAATAATTACATGAATTTCCCTCCACAAAAAATGATTGTTGTATTATTTCCCAATTTATTCATTTAAAAAAATATATACACGGTGTCCGGAAACTCGTAGTACAAGCGGGAAACTGGTAAATCTACATCACATTCGGAGTCGATTTGTGATATAACTTTTTTGATTTGAGTTTTCGTTTTCGAGTAAATTGGGTCCGAAGTTGATTTTTTTTTTGATTAAATTTGAAAAAATTTTTCACTAGGGGGTTGATTTCAGCTGTGGAACGTCTTATAAAATGCATAGAAGAGTCAACCGGGCTCCAAATTTTTTTAACCATTTAGTTGCCGAAAAAATGTAAAAATAGAAAAAAAAATAATATTAAAATCGAAATGCTCAGGTCGAAAAAATAAGTTTTTTGTGTTCTCTACATGATGTAGATTCACCAGTTTCCCGCTTGTACTACGAGTTTCCGGACACGTTGTATATTACTTTTATTTGGGAGGTGGGATGGGTACCGCCGCCCCGGAAACCATTGATACCCAAAACCCCTGGAAAAGTCACCCTAAGTAGTTAGCTTCGTTTGGTGAATCAGGGGTGTCCAGGTTCGAGGGGTGAGGTTTGTCTAGGTCTTGCCGGCTGATGCTTTTGCCCATCTACTGAGTGGCGGGCCGGATCGGGAGAGACTGAATGAGGGCGACCTTTTGTCCTCTCCAGCCGGACTATCTAGACTCATCACCACGCACCGCAATTGGAGGGATGAATTCACATGTTCATCACTCCTGATCACATAAACCCGGCAATTCCTACCCACTCCTTATCCCTTTTTCTTCTCAAAACTTCTTTTCCTACCTTTCCCTAAAAATACCCTCCACACAGCATTATCAAATACGTCATAGGCTTTGAGGGAAATTTTTTCATATATTAAAATATCTCGTATTTATATGATATTTAAGACACTTTCCAAAGTGGACGATGCTCACAGTAACGCCCTGGTGTTCGACCACCACTCAGATTTGATATGTTGTTTGAAATGTCTGCAGCCGCGTTTTGTGGCAAGATCTGAATAGCCATGTACTTCCCCATATTTCTTTCCCCCCTATCTCCTTCCCCTCCCCACTACCTTCAGTCAAGCAAAATACTTCAGGATTGGATTCTGGTGCGGTATTCTTAAAAAAGAAGATGAAATAACAAAATCATCTAATTTTTTAGAGCAATAATTAAAATAACACATGCTTAGAGATTAATATGAAGATGTTTTGTTCCCAGGGACGTATTGGTTTGGGTCAGAGAGGAAACATTACATGGCAGGGTTCTCCTGTAAGTCTAGTGAGTGACCAGTGGGCATTGTGTACCGCATTCGCCATTAATTGGATTGGGTGAGTTTATTGTTCTTTTATTTTAAAATTCAACTCGTCCTTGAAATAATGACCGCAACGATGAACATAGACAAACGTATTACTTTGATATTTGAACGGCCAGGCTTTAAAGATTTCAGCGCTTTTGTGGTGTTACTTCACAAAACTAACGCAATACACGGTGTCTGAAATCTCGTGGTATAAGCGGACAACTGGTAAATCTACTTCAAATTATAATTGACTGAGCGTAGCGAAGTCCTGTTTTAACTCTTTGTTATTTATTTTGTCTATATGTGCGTTTGTTTGTACATTCCGTTTCCGTTTCAAGATGGTTGCTGTTTTAACCCATTGGCCACAAACCCCGTCAGCCTGCCGGGTGTGCAACTCAGGTACTTAACCGCAAACCCCGGCACGCTGACGGGCTAGAGTAGGTCCGCCAAAAACGGAAAACGAGCTCAACAATGACATTTTTGAATAAAATTTTAAATGTCGAACATTTTGTAAGTAATTAATCATTCATTTCGTAGAATTGACAATTAAATGTTTCTTATATTTTTTCCCTGATATTTGTGTTCCAAGTTTTGTATGCTGCCAGCCGCCATTTAATTTCTTCAACATTGCGAGTGGTTCCATGCTTTTGGTAGTGAACCTGAACGTCCCTGATTGCTTTGAGGACTGTCATACCAAATTATTTTATTAGTTATTAGTATAAATGTACGTAAAAAACAAAAAATATTATTGTTCGATTTATGAATATTATGTTTTTATAGAACTTTTTGAATAAAAATGTGGAAAAAAACTTACGAAAAAAGAGAAGGCTACAATTGTATTCTTATTTACACATATTTTAATATTTTTTAAATTATATTTTAATATTTTTCTTTACCTTAATCAAATATGTAAGTAAATTTTTAAAAATTGATTCATTTGAATATATGGTTTAAAAGTTACAATAGATTTAGTACACCAATGCAGGTTTTTCAATTTTTGGTACAAAATTTATTTACTGTTATTAATTTTTTTCCAACTTTTTTACTGTTATTAATTCTGTGGCCAATGGGTTAATGGTTTTTAAAATATAACATTTGAAATAGTGAAAAATAACCAATATATATTGGTGAATTATTTATAATATGTATTGGTTAATAAATAAAAAATAAAAAAAATGATTAAAAATATGATCTAAACGGCGTTAGCAAGAGTAAACACCGCGCTTTAAATTCAAATCTAAAAATTATTCACAAAATAAATAAAATTTTCACTTATAACAAACCGAAGTTTCCGACAGCAATTTGAAAAAAAGAAACTTTTGAAAATTTTCATTTATTATGGTGAGTTGATGGTATCCTTAACAATACATATGCCTAATAATATATGTCACTGTTTTTAATAAAAAAAACGTAAAGTGAGACATTTTTAACACCTCTATATTGTTGGTATTATAAATTTATATAATTAGAAAAATAAGTGCTCATTTTGAATTATAAAATAAAATTTTAATTTTATTGCAAAACGGAAATATTTTTAACTTACGACAAAATAGGCCCGTGACCTGAAGGGTTAATTATATTTTGACATTTTCTTGTCTGGGATGGTGTTTGAAACTTTAACGGTTCTTTTTTAAAACAACAGAGAAAGTCCCTTCCGTTTACGACAATAGAAAATGTACAGTCCTTCAGATAATAATACCATCAGATAAGGATATATTTAGCATTAAAGAAGCGTCTTTTGTTTCAGTTCCAGTAATGTTCTGTTTGTCGGATTGGGCGGGACTTTTACACCCCAGTACAATCCAGATGAGATATATGGCGTCACTAAACAATACATCCACCCGCTATACAACGGATCTTACTCTATAGTGTACAACGACATCGCCCTCCTGCGGCTAGACAGAGAGTAGGTATTTCATAATAAATTATATAAAATATTAAAATAATTTGAAGTAACATTAACACAATTTAAAAATATATATATATATATATATATGCCCATACGTGCAACTGTAATTTGAATTCCAGACCATATGCTGGTCGGGCATTTACTATAGCAACTGAGCTATCTCCCTAACCTTCTGAACTGCTGTTTTTCTGCATTCAATTTTATAAACTTTTAAATCCTCAAGTACTTATTATATCAATATTACAAATCTGAAGGCCTTCGTGGTCAAGGGATCTCGACTAGTAATCTGGATGTCGCGGATTCGAATCTCGGCTTGTGTAAGTAAATTTTATTTGATTAATTTGTGATATTTCACAATTTATTCGTACAAAAAAATAGGTAGTTCATTTACGGCACGTTCCAGAGAGGAAGATACTCTTAGTATCGCCGTGGTGTAAAACCACCATTCAGAAATGAAACGTTGAAATGGCTTTAGCCGTGTTTAGTGATCAGATCTGAATAGCCAGGTACTTTCCCACACCTTCACCATCCTCCTCCCCATCTCCTTCTCCTCCCCACTGCCTCCAGCTTCACAATTACCACAGTTTCACTCCAGACGGTTGGGAGCAGTCCCCGGCCTTACCCGAGCATTATGCAGAGTATTTCTAAATTTAATACGATCTCCCTTTTTTGTTTGTGTGCAAAAATAAAATCAATATCGATAACAAAAAACAATATAAACTGAAAACTATTAACAACAACTGTAGATTCCACCATCACAGATACTCTTCTCTACATAAATATATTATATAGAACTAGCGCAGATTAGTGAAAAATCACGAATTGTCTGAATTCTCGATAAACAGTTCCAATTTTGAAAATGGCAATTTATATGTATGTAGGTAGTTTATCGCTTGTCTGTTTTCTCCAGAAAACAATTGATATTTTTAAAATGAAAATACTTAAATTCAAAGCAGATCTTCTAGAGTTTATTGAACTGGAGTTACAAACAGACAGACAGAATCACAACCGAAATTAGCAAATATTTTTAATTATTATCCAAATATTATAGTTAATAATCCGTGGAAAAGTAAAGTAACCATATTTATTAAAACTTTTTATAATTCTAAAAAAATTTAAAAAAATATAAAACACGTGACGGGGAAGCGTGTGCAATGTTCACGTGTGTCATGCGTCATGCCGGAATATCGGCATACCGCACCTAAAGGGTTAAAGAATATTATTGCATCGTAATACCACCTCACATTTTTTTTCTAAAATAAATTAATGTTTTTAACGCAAAGCAAATCTTTAATTTATCATTTTTCAATTTCAGGGTGAAATTCACGAGCAGAATTCTGCCAGTCTGTCTCCACACGGGCACCCCTCTTCCCGACAGTGGCTACATACTCACTGGGTGGGACGGCTCATCTAGTACACCTGACTTCAAGGTTAGAACACTTATTTCTGCCTTCATGATGAACAGTGGAGGTAATCCACCTCTTACCCGCGCTGGTATAAGTAACTGATGGTTACTCCTTCAAGGCTCTCGTGAAATTCTATTTTTTTGATTAAACGAAGCTACATTTATTTATTTTGAACGAATCTAGACCTCCAGTGTCCATGCATACGTTGTTATTAAGCAGTATGCAAGTGCTTAACAGGAAAAAAAAGTAAAAAAATCGGTTAGTAAGACAAAGATAAATTAAACAGGGCAAAAGAAAAACTCATTCATGAGACTCCATGACGCCGAATTGCATCTGTAAAAAACCTGCAAGCACCTGTATAAAATAGAGAACATAAGAAATACAATAAATCTCAAATCAATTGGCAAGTACCAACAAAAAATGTGAATGGCTTTCGGTCTGACCATAAACTACACTTAGCTTCCGTGTCCCTTAGCCAACCACTCAGTGAAGCCTCAAAGAATGTTAACTGAATATTTGGGGTAAAATACCCGAAGACTAAAAGAAAATTCAGCGTTGGGTAGTCAGAGGCAGGACAAAGGACAGTCAAGGTCGTGTGATCAAACCTCAAGCCTGCACATGTCATTGGGGGAGGCGCAGATAGATTTGAGAAGGATCTGCAAAATTAATAATGTAACTAAAGATGAAGCAGGGACGAGGTCCAGCACACCCCATACGGGGATAGGGAAAAAAATTGTTATCACATCATTGATCATTGTTCATGATGAACAATGACCAATGATGTGATAACAACAAGATTGACAGCTGTCGCCATTACTACATGTACTTTTTTTTTAAATAGCTGTCTAACGATCACGCCGTTTCCCGCAGGGGTAGGCAGAGATGATGAACTGCCACACGCCTCCTATTTTAACCCTTTATAACCTATTTTTTGCATTTTGTTTTCCTGTTAAGCACTTGCATACTGCTTACTAACAACGTATGCTTGGACACTGGAGATCTAGATTCGTTCAAAATAAATAAATGTAGCTTCGTTTAACAAAAAAAATTAGAATCTTGCGAGAGCCTTGAAGGACTAACCATCAGTTACTTATACCAGGGCGGGTAAGAGGTGGATTACCTCCACTGCCACACGCCTCCATTTTGACCACATTCCTTGCTTAATTCACATTCATTCATCGTCTCATACATGGGCACTCTTCTGTTATTCTGAATTTTCAGATGACTCAACTCAAGTAGGTACTTGATTCACTCGATCGTGCCATGTTGTCCTTGAGCTTGCCACACCTCTTCTACAACGCATCTTATATTCTCCTAGCACTTCTTTCACCGTTCATCCGCTCTACATATAAAAACCATCTGATTTTCCCATTATAAAACCTTTTCATTATTACATGCTCTCCCGATCTCCACATGTTTATGGTTTTTCTACCACTCTAAAGAGGTGCAAATATACGAACAAAGATACTTAAAGCACACTTTTCCAAGATCTCCCTGGGCCATCCTTGACGACGAATGCAGAGGTAGCGGGTTCAAATCCTGACGTGTAATACCCTCCCTCCACAACTCAAACTACAAAAAACCCTCCACACAGCATCCCCAAAGATGACATAAGCCCTGAGGGAAATTATTTTCCTCAGTGCCTCCTGTGTGGAGCTCATGTTAAAAAAAATACGTCAAAAAATAATTAAATCATTAAAATAAAATGTTTGTGGCATTTTCCAATGTGAATGATATTGTCAGTATCACCCTGGTGAAAAACTGGAGAAATAGTGGCTCTATCGTGGTGACCAGATCTAATTAGTCAGCCTTCCCACCTTCCTCCCCCATCTCCTTCTCCTCCCCACTTCCTTCAGTTTCTCAACATACCTACATTGGGGATGCCATAGTCCACTGGTTCCAGATGGTTAGGAACAGTTGGGAGACTTGTGCTGTATTCACAATAACAACATTTTTCATTAAAACCTCACTTCATATTGTAATAGTATAGGGATAGCGCGGTAGAAATGTTCTTTGGTTGTTTTTGCTTTGTTATTCCCACTAAGTACAACAATTCTGGGTTGATTAGAAGAAATTGGCAGAAAGGCCGCATCACTCCACTACGTATGTAGTGTTAAATCTATTCATTTAATGGGTCTAACGATGTTTAATAACTGATAAACCTAAAAACAAATTATTATTAATTTGGTAGGCTGTTATGGGTACCGCCACCCCGGAACCATTTGTTGAATAACCAACACTTAAAACCTCTGATATAGGTCACACCATGTGGTTTGCTACTTTTGGTGACTTAGCAGGGGTGCCCGTGCTCGTGGGGAGATTTGTCTAGGTCTTGGCGGCGAATCCATTTACCCACTTCCTACGAGAGACTGGTTGAGGGAAAACTTTTGAAGACTCCAGCCGGACTCTCTTGACTCTCCCATCGCTTGACACCGCAGAGGGAGGGATGCAGTGGCGGTTCTACACGAGGGGACAGGCCCCACCAGATATTCCAAAAACATACCAAGGAAAAATTGACAATTCTTTGTGTTCACAAAAAATAATGAATGCGTTCTCAATATAAAAGTAATTAGCAGTTGCAAAAATATAATCAAAAAAATTATTTTTGATATTTTTTGGCTCGAAATTTGAGAAGTTTCTGCTAACGAACGTGCGACCTCTCCCATTTCGTCCTTTCAGCATACTCGACACTCAGCGCATAGGTCCGCTGCGCACACAGTTCTGCGCAGTTAGGGGCCATCACGGTGATTTAATCCTTCTAAAATGAAGTTTTTACTTGCACTGAATATTTTGTATGAGATTTTAAGGATCCGCGCATGCGCACTTGAACCATCTATACCATAATCATGGGGACAGACTCAAGATTCCCCCTGTGAAGCTTGTGAATGTTTGTTTTAGTTCTTGGTAGGAAATTGAAGTAGATCAGTTATGCACGGGCCGGAATTCACGTTAAGGTGGCCATACACGTTAAGGTTTGCCTGATGGTTATGACCGTTCATGCTTAACCGATAGGCATAACCGAGTTTAATAGTGGACATACGCGTTAGGGTGTGCATGTACAATTTCCTATAAACTCTCAGTCAAAGATAGTTGCAGCTACGTGACGGTGTTTTGTAGGACATTTATTGACTTGTGTTTTGTAGGACATTCAATGCCACAGCACATATAAAACTGAGAACTGTGCATGCCAGCCGGTGGCGTGCATAGAGTTTTTGATCAGGGTAGGCAGTAGGAAAACCGCCGAATTGATTAAAATAAATCTAAAAAAACTTACAAATAACTCCCTTCGTACAAGTTTTCGGTAAGTGTGCTTGCTGCTGGTAAGACAACCAGTTGATAGAAATAGATAACAACAGATGTCACTGTCGTCACTGATTGCCATTTGCTAATTTTGTTCCTGAAAGCACTACCAACAAAAAACCTCATAGAAGCCAATCAAAATGACGGTTCTACTCTATGCTATGTGCATTTCGTAAACATTGATATTATATATTGTATGAAGATAGCTCCAAGCAGAAATAATTCCTGCTTAGGCCGTATTTTAGTGAGGCAGTCGGAGGGCGCGCGTGTAGTTTCTAGTTACAGTTTATGCCACGTTTGTATTATGCCGTTTGATGAGGCGCTCGCGTAGTTTCGGTTGCTCAGCTTTTTCGCGCTTATTTTTGAAAGTGTGTATTTTTTTTTTTGCAATAATTTAATAAATTATAATATTATTTACATGCTTATGTTTTACAAATTTCGATAGGGTAGGCAGTGCTTATGTGCCTATATGGAGTGCACGCCCCTGATGCCAGCACGAGCGGGCTCCACTCATGCTCGGTTATGCATGCGTGCAAACATAACCGAGCGGCAAAAATATCTATTTTGATATTTGCTAGGTTGCATGTACATGCATCGATAACTGTACAGTTTTATAACATACACACTAGCATCACAACCATCATGCAAATCCTAACGTGTGTGGCCACCATTAGGCGTTTTATAATCGTATTTGACGTTTTAGGAAATTGTAATATTGTTATCGATTGATCGGATTATTTCTATAGCGCCGTTCTCGTGGTAAAAACACATCAAAGGTAATTTAAACGATGATACCTACCTATGATTATCTTGGGTTTTTTTGATTAAACTTACTATCTATGTATGTACCTAGTTGCCTAGTTGGTGTTTCTGGTTTGGTGCGTGACATATCCTCTGATCTACTTTACCTTATATAATTTTGTTATGCTTTTTGAAAGAAATAAAAAATTTATTAAAAAGAAGTCGACTTTTACCTGAAAAATATGTTGAGTGCACTTACGTTTGAAGAAAAAGTAAAAGTGAAATGCTTACCTAGGAGCTCACCACCCTAGAGACATAGTTATAGACATAGTTTCATGTTGTTAAAACTCGTAAAAAATTTAATTTTAATCCAGAGTGGTTTTTAAACGACTTCAAAAAGGAGGAGGTTCTCAATTCGAATGTATTTATTTTTATTTTTTTTTATGTTTGTTACCTCAGAACTTTTGACTGGCTGAACCGATATTGATTTTTCTTTTTTTATTTGAAAGCTGGTGCTTCCCGTGTGGTCCCATTTTAATTTGGTCCAGTTCCGACAATGGCATCCATGAGAAAACCATATAAGTCTTAAATTTGCATTAAGTATGTGCGCGACAAATGGACGAATAACTCAATATCACGCCAACCGATTTACATGATCCTTTTTTTATTGGAAAGGATGTACTTCAAGGGTAATTTGATGAGAGTTTGGTTAGGTTCTGATTATCGGATCCATGACAAATTAACGAAACTCGGCCGAATCTCTTATTTTGACCCTAACGTCGTTATGGTAAAATTATGTCTGTCTCATATGAACGACAAAAAACAACGACTTCAAAACAAAAAAATGACTTCAAAAAATGCACTAAAACGTAAAAAAATAATTTCGTATTCTTCTACAACTTCATAATCAACTTACTTTTTCTAATCATCAATATGTAGGTACGATTGTTATTTTTGGAGTCGGTGTCAGCAAGTCGCTTGTGCAACACAAGCACGTTACACCTATGACTATGTATGTAGTTACAAACCTACCATGACTGACACTGACTCCAAAAGTAACAATCGTACCTACATATTGATGATTAGAAAAAGTAAGTTGATTATGAAGTTGTAGAAGAATACGAAATTATTTTTTTTACTTTTTAATGCATTTTTTTAAGTCGTTTTTTTGTTTTGTTAAAATTTTTGTTTATCTAAAAAATCTTCGTGTTAGTGTTTCGTTGAAGATTTTGTTGCTTTCCCAATCGCAATCTGGGTATAAGATTTAAAACTAATTATAATTATCTTATTGATTTAAAACATTTATCGGAAAGTTTGACAAAACACGAAAATTCGCAGGAGCACGTGGCAAATGCAATAATTATTTTTTTTTTGGTAAAACAAAAACAATATAAAAAACATGAAAGTATATATATACACAAAAAATGACGGTCCCCGCCAACAAAAATGTGCTCGAGCTGCCACTGGAGAGATGGATTAACACCTTGACTCCCAGATTCCTACCCCTCCCTCATACCTTTTTTTACTCCAGAACTTTCTCTCCTTCTTTTTCCTATAAGGACTCTCCACACAGCATCAACAAAGATGCCATAGGTTCAGAGGTATTTTTTTTCCCTCAGCGCCTCTTGTGAGGGGTAAAAGAAAAACAATGCTAATATTAATTTACTCTTCGTATATTTGTTGCAAAAAGTAATGGCGCATTTGTTCTCACTGGATAAAACAATCAGTTGGTATGTTTTTCAACATTTCAGATGAGCGTACAGAGAGTGTCTCAGGAGGAGTGCTCCAAAGTAGTTCCCACAGCAGCCAGCAGCTCTTACCACCCTGCCGGCGTAAAACATGACGTGGAGATTTGCAGCCGCCCAGTCAACACAACTGGGGAATGTCTGGTATGTAACGCTGAGATGTATTGTAAACCAAGCTTATTATAATGTAGATTTTATTTTTTTAAATAATTAATTTTTTCAATAAACATTAATATTACAAGAAATTTAAACAAAAAGTAGTAACGCAAAGCTGCTGAAGATAGCCGACATGTGACAATCATTATTGGCGTGCGCCATAGAATAAAGAAGAACAAAAGAAATGCCATGTGGGCGTGTTTTGTGATACAAAAGTCTGAATATTCTTTGCTAAAAATATTATTATTCATATCTTGTACAATCATGAAATCAAAACAGGAAAGCGATATTCGTGAGACAGAGCGCGTGCTAAAGGCCTAGAACCAAAAGGTATTAAGTCGGCGGCGATATTTTTTTTTTTTTTTTTTTTTTTTTTTATTGAATGAAAAGATACATGATTTTATGAAATTCTACGCCAATGAAGAGTACTAGCTCTTGAGCTTGGCGTAGGAGTTATTTTACAGCTAGTTCATTTTTATAACATACATTTTACTTACATTTTCCAATAAATATAAACTATATATAAATATAATATATAAACTACTATTTTTCACTTTTATAACATATATTTTACTTAGTATATACAATAAATATAAACTATGTTGTGATGTTAATTTTTGATATGCTATGGATTGAAGTTATAACATTTTGATTGGTGTTGTTATGGTTGTTGATTTTTTTTAAATATTAATTTGACCTTTTTCTTGAATGTTACGAAATCTGTTATTTTTTTAATTTCTTCGGAAAGACTATTAAAATATTTTATGCCTTTGTAAATATAATTGTTGTGCATTTGTTGTGTTGAAAATAGAGGAATTTGGAAGTTAAATTTATGCCTTAATGATGAGTTGAGTTTAAATTTTTTAGTTACATTTTCTTTGAATATTTGTAGTATTGAATCTTTTTTATAGAGGTCTTCAATTTTTGGTACTTCGATATTGGTTTCTATTTAAATCTGCATGGAAGGCAAATAACTTAAAACTCCTCTGAAATCGTGAGATTTGTAAGTCGTTACTTACAAACTTATCTACTTAATTATGAAGTCGATTAGAATGGCGGTCTTCCACCAAGGTGATACTGAGAGTATTTTCAATTTATTCTGGAATGCGCCGGAAATGTAAAAAACACGTTAGTTTTTTTTACATTAGTTCCACACAGGAGTACCTGAGTAAAATAATTTCCCTCATGGCCTTTGTCATCTTTGGGGATGCTATGTGGAGGTTCTTTTAATGAAAGTAAGTTTTGGGAAGGAAAAGGGTATGAAGGGTGGGTAGGAATCTGGGGGTCAGTAGGTCCAGGAGTGACGGACGTATGAACCCATCCCTCCCATTGTGGTGCAAGGCTATATTTCGAGGGAGCACGGTTAGAGAAGTCAATGGGTCTCCCTGAATCATTTTCTCCCGATCCCGCCTGCCATGCAGCTGGTGTGTAGACGCATCCGCCGTCAAGATCCGGACAAACCTCACCCCATGAACCCGGGCACCCCTGCTTAGTCACCAAACTTAGCGAACCTGGTGGAAGCGAAAGTGTTACCTAGGGGTGGGTTTCTTCATTTACCGAGAATGCTAAATGCAATGCTAATTGTAAAAGTAAACGATCGAAATTTAAAAATTTTCTATGCATTTGACCGTTTACTTTTACAATTAGCATTGCATTTAGCATTCTCGGTAAATGAAGAAACCCATCATCGGTTTTGGTTATCCAATAAATGGTTCCTGGGGCGGCGGTACCCATACCCGCCTCCCAAATTGGTGTGGGCTTGTTTCATAGTCCAAAAGTCTGAATATTCTTTGCTTAAAATATTGTCATATACTTCCTGCATAATAATGAAATTCATGCGGTGGGAATGGGATGGGATGGGATATTCGGTGTGAGACAGAGCACGTGCTAAATGGGCTAGAATCAAAATTTACTAAGCCAGTGGCGACATTGGTTTCATTTTATATATGCATGGAAGGCATTTCTTGTGTTTACGCGAGTAAATTTTAAATTATTGTTGTGGTTTTTGCACACATAATTTAAGTAAAATGATTTTATTTCATTTTCGGTATGTTCTAGAGTTGAAGAAGATACTCTCAGTATCACCCTGATGGAAGACCACCATTCGAAACAAAAACTTGATTCATAATTAAGAAGGTAAATATTTAAGTAACTACTTACAAATCTCACGACTTCAGAGGAAATTTTGTCTTTGAGAAAAATGGAAAGGTACTGTTTTTGAACGCGAGGTCTACTAACTGTTGACAGAACTACTATTATTAGGTTAGGTTAGATTGACCGCACTGAACCGCGGTAAGAACCATTGACCATCAAACTATCTACCCATTTTATGGTGGAAAACAAGAGGGAACTTCCGCTAAATGCATTTTGTCTAAAACTGCTAAATACATTTGAATATAATAAATACATTTTATGAATATTTTTTCATAGTACTCACTGCTCCCAAAATATTGAAGTGTCGTCTGAAATTAAAGGCTGCTTTGTAATACAACTTTAATTAACTTTGGCACAAACCATCATAAAAAAAAACAACAATTTACGCATCTCCAGTGTAAGAATTTATAACCCATTCTGCGGTTTTAAGAATAAAGGGTGTACACACCCTACACCACAGTACACTGTGTAGTCCATTTTGGCCCGTTATATACAAACCTTAATTTTAGATTTTTTTATTTATTATTTAAACGCCCGTACATAGGGCTTTTACATACATAATACAAGTGTATCGAACATTTACAAACAAACATTTGAGGCTAAAATACCCAAACAGACTGGATAATATATTTTTAATCAAAAGTTATGCTAAATATCTAGTACGAATGTTTGCTATTTTATATATTTTTGTTTTAAATGATGAATATGATGATATACTGGTAATAAAAATTAAAGAATGCAATTTTGCTTCATTTCGGAGCCCACTTTTTTAATTTTGTGATGTGTTAATTATAATTTAAAAATATATCTAAGCTTGCACTATTTACTGTGTTAATATAATAAAAAAATAAAATAAAAAATAAATCATCAATAAAAATGCGTTTTTTGGAGAGAATTTTAATTTACATGCGGCAAATTTGGGTTTCGACGTAAATAGGTTTTTTTTAATTTTTCTTGTCGTAAGATTTTTTTTATGTTCTTCAAAATACAATCCCGTTAAGTACAATCCCCAAAGTACAATTTCGCAGTTTCAGGTCAACTGGTCATTTTTAATTTAAATTTAGACCCATCAAAATGCTTTCTTTTAATATTTTATATCTTTTAATTTACATATATTTCACCACATTTTTATAATAAACGTTGTATTGTTTTAAATGTTTATCATTTACTCATAAACTATTGGCCAAGTTGCCTCTAAAATCATGAAATATTAATATCTTTCATGGCGTATTTTTGATAATTAAAAACACAAATAAATAAAGTTGCACATTTGCTATCTTGTATACAATAATTTTTCTGTTTGGTAGTGTATTTTGGTCTCAAATCCAAAAAAGATTTGTGTGAAACGGATCTCGCATCAGTTTCCCATAATATAGTTTAATTTTGATAAAAATATTCTTCCACACACAAGATAAGAAGATGGGGAAGACTTATACCGCATTTATTATAAATATTATCGGGACCTTTATAAAGAGATCTGTGTTCACACTTTATATAAAGTGGTCAGACGGCAATGCTTTTCCCTTCATTCAAGTAGGACCTGACGTAAAAGGTAGAACTACACCTCCCGCCGGAAACGTGTTAAAAATCCGATTAAAAAGGCACTAATTTATAATCTACCATTTGATGTGTGTTCACCGTATAACTTTATTTGTTCTCAGGACTGGTATAGCGGTCCCCCGTTGACTTTACCAAATAGCCAAAGGGTGGCCTGCACCCACCTGCTGGTGGGGTTGAGATCCTATAGGCTCTCTTCACCCTGCACATACACTAGCAGCCGCATATCTGCCTCCATACCCTGGATAGAGGGTATCGTGTGGCCTGAAAGCGGTGTTGTTGTCTAGGACCTTGTTTCAAATATTATTTTTTTTATATGGGTACATTTTTTAAAAATTAATTATTTAATTGTTACACACTTATGTTTACCATGATATTCATTGAAAAAAAAACAAAATAGAGAGATAAAAGGTTGAACAAATAAATATGATAAAAACGTATAAAGTGTAACAGTGTACACGGTATCCAGAAATGCGTAGTACACGCAGGAAACTGATCTACCAAAAAAAAACTCGTTTTAGATTTGAGTCAATGGCATTCAATTATTTATATTTAATACTTTATATTTCTTTTTTTTCAGTTTTTTCGGAAACTAAGTGCGTAAAACTTCTGTAACAATAAACAGCTGATAATTTACCCCCGGGCCCCGGGCAACCAATTTTTCGAAATTTTTACAAAATTTAAAAAACATCCCAACTTTCGACATGATTTAGCCGAAAACGAAAGCTCAAATAAAAAAAGAGTAAGTTCACCTAATCTTAGGCTATTGTGATAGATTCACCAGTTTCCCGTTTGTACTCTATGTGTCCGAACTATAGTAGCTTAAATTATTGTGGAATGTACGAGTAGGTATTTCAACACCATTTGTTTTCTCTTTTTTTGAAATTGAAAACATGTTTCTATACGTTTTAGGAAAAAATATTTTCATAATATTATTTCTCAAACTAAACTTGAATACAACAACGGTGAATAGAAAACACCCCTCAATGGCAACTAGTCTTCCGAAAGTTTAACAAAAAAATGTTGAAATTCTCAATCTGTATGAGTTTCGCATCGATTGGTAGCCGTTCCGACCATACATTTTTTTCACAATTGCTACCAACGTTAAAAAAAATAACTGCGGATATATTGCCGTTGCCGTTATCGAAAAATTGCAGATGCCGATTTGCAAAAGGTTTGTAATTGAATAAATCATTGGATGAGATTTAAATGAATTAATTGATAGTTAGCGGCTAATCAACCAATCCAGAGCCAAGAACAACTTGTTCCTCTCTCTTGTTAAATGGATTATAGTCAGAAAGGCATTCTGTCCTTCCGTTCTTGTTACTCGTTTCTTTCCCAGTACTTGTCAGTAGGAGCGCGCTCCTGCCTCTCCCGCCCATACTTCTTACTAATTCTATAACTCTATTTTATCAATACATCACTATTCACTTTGAACAAGCGAACTTAGAAAAGTCTCACCTCAATTCTAAAACCTTTTCTTTCTAGACATTAAGTAAGGTAGGAATAAAGGTTAGGTACTGTGTGTAAATGTTTTAGAAATATTTTATAGTGTTTCGTGAACACCTCACTTCTATCTGACTGCTGAGGTATTTACACTGTTCACGTATTTTACTTGTTGTAATAAAGTTTTTCTGTATTTTATTATTATTATTATTATATTAATAGATTTATAGAATAAAATTTGTAATGTTAATGTTAATGTCCTATGTTTGATTTTAATAAATTTTTAAAAAAACTTGTGTAGTGTTTTTTTAATCCAGAAACTATTGTTGGTATATTTTCTCTTACCGATATTGTCGGTAAAAACCTTTGTCCAAACCAAGGACCCAGACAGTGTGAGCAGTGAGCATGTTTATTCATGGATATGCTCAAAACAAATATGCTCATTTATGAGTAGTTCATTTGTGAGCATGTGTGTCAGTACCATAATTTCACGTGTTTTGTGTTTATCATGGATTTTTTCTCAGGGCCTCCTGTGTGGAGTAGAAAACTTAAAAAAAAAATGTAATGAAATGTTTCACCTTCATTTACTATCATTTTCAAAGAGAAACGGTTCCAATAAAAACTAAGCGATCCGGTAACAACTAGGTTACCGAGACAATATCGACCATCTCTAGCTGTTCACACCGACTGACCTTTTCACCTAAAACAACAATGGTTTGCGAAAATGAGCTATAAAATAACATTACAGAGACTTTGTTAAATAACAGAGACCATTTTCGAATGAGATGGTCTCTGTAATTTAAACAATATTCTTATCACTGTCATATATGAATTTATAAAGACTGTTTATAGTGCTAATAAATAAAATAAAAATGACATTTCTGCGTCAGTTGATAACTTGTCACTTGTGGTTTACGATGACGCCACTCCATACCCCATGCAATGTTGCCAGATGCATTGATTTACCATGTTTTTTTAATGGATTTTGGATCATTTATACCTCCACGCTTTTACCAGTCACAAAAATATTTACTTTAGAATGAGATAGTAAACAATTTTTTGGTATGGGCCGCGTGGCAGAAATCCCGAATTCCGGAATGTAATTGTAGAATTTCAGTGCAGGTTCACACTGTCTGTCTATTATCCTTTTCAATAAATATTCCATTTTTCTATCGTTTAATTTTTTTTTTTAATTTTTTTTTTTTTTGATAATATATTACAAAATCATAACATAATATTATAATACATTATTCCCAATGAGTTTAATAAAACTCACTTTGGGAAGGACAACATTATTCAATTAGAAATATTATTTTTACACAAGAACACCAATTTAAAGGGGAGTTGAATGAAAAGTACACAGATTTTAAAACAGACTAGACACACTTGATACAGTTAGTTGAAAAATATTTCATAATTAAATTTAGAAAGGTACCAAGAGTTACAAAGAAAGATAGCTAAATGCGTCTCTGATTAATAAAGCTACTGTTAATGCACTACCTCCACACAGGAGGCCCAGAGGAAAATAATTTCCCTCGGGGCCTATGTCATCCTTAGGGATACTGTGCGGAGGGTCTCTTTATTGAAAGGGAGGAGAGGAAGTTCTGGGAAGGGAAAAGGTGTGAGTGATGGGCTTCAAGGGATTCAGTGTGTCCAGATCATCCGCTGCCAAGACCTTGACAAACCTCACTCATTTAAATACCTTCATACCTAAATGTTTTTTTAATTTTTTTTTAGTGGCAATGCTGTTTAAAAATACGTATAAAGTTACATCAGTTACATAGTTACGTAGATACATAAGGTTTTAACAAAGAAAAAAAAATTGCCTTTCCTCACCATAAAGAGACAATGCTCTTATGTTTGGTGAGGGAGTTCTTGTTCAATTAGTAAATTAAAAGATCGCGTAAGTTAGTAATAACGGCTATTGTAAATAATAAGTAGGTTAAAAAATTATGAATAAATTTGAAAATAAAAATCATGAAGTGTTTAAAAAATCATTATATAAATAAAAAAATCATTAAAAATGAAATAGTCATGTAAGTTAGTAACAAAAATTATTGTAATAAGTAAGTAAAGGATATGTAAGAAAGAAGGCAAGATTTATATAATAGTAGACTTAGATATATAGAAACTAAAAAATGAGAGAAAAAGAAGGAATGAACGATTTATAAAATGGCAGACTTTAAGATATAAACATATTTGGGACTTTTATAGAGGTATAAGGTAATTTTTTAAGTTGGGCTTAAATTCCTGCTATTTTCGATGGTTTTTAATTTTAATAGGAGGTTGTTATAATAGATTATGCCTAGATAAAGATGGGAATTTTGAATGTGCTTAGTATTAAATTTAGGGATTTTAATAGTTTTCTGGTATCCTGCTGATGTATTGAATTGGAAGTAACGAGTATTAAACTGTAGTTCTTTGTAAATTTGTAATACTTATATTTATGTAGGTTTTACTAAATCAACATCTTGTTGATTTAGTGAATTTAAATTAAATAACGCCACAACGTGAATTTGCAAATATGAAGTTTTTTCACAAATAATTATTTTCACAATTTGTCCAAAGAAACGTCAATACCTCAATGAAAATTATTTTTTAAGTTTTCTTCGGGTAGATAGATACCGTAATATTGAAAAAACGCGTTTAAAAAAGTTAAAACGAACACGAAGATTTTTCATTTGCAAAAAAAAAAATCTTCACTGAACCATTAACTCTAGAAAGACCGGGTACTGCTCCATACCTATAAAGACCACGACCGTCACTTTGACGGCTGATCACTTTTTTCAAATTGGGAGGCGGATATGAGTACCCCTGCCCCGGGAACCATTTATTGGATATCCAACACCTCTGCCATAGTACACTCCAAGTGATTCGCTACGTTTAGTGACTTAGCAGGGGTGTCCGGGTTCATTGGGTGAGGTTTGTCTGGGTCTAGGTGGCGAATGCATTTGCCCACCTATTTATTGCATAGCGGACCGGGTCGGGAGGCACTTGTCGAGGGCGATACTTATCTTGTCCTCTCCAGCAGGACCTTTCTCATCCCGTCGCCTTGCACCGCAGTGGGAGGGATGGATTTATTTGTCCGTCACTCCTGGATACATTGACAAATTTTTCCTATTCATCTCTCACCCTTTTTTCCTTCCGAGAACTTCCTCTCCTTCCTTTCCCTAAAAACTCCAATGCACACATAAATTCACACAGCATCCCCAAAGATGACATAGCTCCTGACGGTTTTTTTCCTCGGGGCTTCCTGGAAAAAAAAACATTCAGCTTCCTGGAAGAAAGTGCAAAATGCTGCAATGTACAAGCATGTGTTATGTTTGTACAATATCGATTTTTTACGTTTTTTTATAAAATCGAATGCACTCTCCGCAAACGGGTTTCTTACAATTATCACACCATTTTCACATCATTTATTTGGTTTTTATTATATTTTTTTATTAATTTGGCACTGTCGTCTTTCAGTAGTTTTATTTTCCTGTTTCTTTTCTATTTCGTTTATATTAGCTCCACAAAAAAGCCCTAAGGAAAATAATTCTCTTCTGGGCATTTGTCATCTTTTGGGATGCTGCTGTGGAGGGTACCTATAGGAAAAGGAAAAAGAATAGGTTCTGGGAAGGAAATGAGGTGAGGGTGGGGGGAAACTTCAGTGTGTTCAAGAGTGGCGGACGTATGAATCTGTCCCCACCACTGCGGTGCAAGGCAATGTTCTGAGAGTCCTGCTGCCGATGTTAAAAGATCACCCTCAACCGTTCCCTGCCGATCTGGTCTGCCACGCAGTTGTATGGCAGACGGACAAACCTAACCCCATGAACTTGGCACCCCTGCTAAGTCACAAAACATATCAAACCTCTTGGGGTGACCTATGGCAGACGTGTTGGTTATCCAATAAATGATTCTGTCAGTTCTTCAGAAGCTAACGCAGCTGGATCAACTCTGGTATTTGTATACTCTGTCCTTCTCCAACAAGCCATAAAATAAATTTGGGCGGGAGCAATATTTTTTGGTATTTTTATAAATTATGTGGCAGTGACCAATAAACGTACAGATCGAGTATGAATAATACGCAATACCGAATGAAAGAAACAGACATAATAGTACTATCATAAACGAGGAGGAATGGGTATGTTGTTAACTTGGGTAAAGAAGGTTGTAAATGAAATCAGCATTATGGCCCAAACCGTCACATTGACGGCGGCGGTCTTTCTAGGTATAAGTCAATATATCTCAAAAAGTGATTCAGACAAATACCTGTTTTTTTCACCATAGCTGTTAAACCGTAAATCATGAAATGTTAAAGAAAATCACACCAATACAATAATTATTAAGCATTATATCGTCGCTTTACTTCGGGCTGCCGTCAAAATGAAGGCTCCGGTCTTTCTAGTGTTAAGAGGGTACAACCAGAGAAAATCGGAAATATGTCATTTTTTAAATCAAATTTTAGACGTATTGACTCTTTTCCTCAAAAAAAAATTATAAATTGATTTCGGAAGATTGTTCTTTTATCTATTATAGGCATGTTAAAATTTTTTTTTTTTTTTTTAGTATGAGTATAGGTAATAAGGTTACACCATACGTCGTTGGCAGATTTGTTAAATTTTCAAACGAAAAATCTTATTTTACAAGACATATTTCATACCATGTAATCATACATTGTTGTAAATCAATACGTCATCTAGTAAACGCAAGTTTTTAAATTTAAATTTTATCTAAGACACTATATAAAGAGGTAAGATTTGTTTGTTTGTTTGTTTGTTTGTTTGCATTGAATAGGCTCCGAAACTACTGAACCGATTTGAAAAATTCTTTCACTGTTGGGAAGCTACACTATCCCCGGGTGACATAGGCTATATTATATTTTCTAAAAAATCAGAGATCCTTGCTAAAACTCCAATAATGTAACCCAATGTGTAAAAAAATTACCTAAAATATTCTTTTCATCGCGTCCGCTGCGAAAACTATTGATGATAGAATAAAATAATGTACTACGGCTTTGCAGAACACATCATTATTTACAAAAAAAAGTCGCAACAGCATATGTCTAATTATTATAGTTATGCCACTATAAGTGTTCTTTTATTTTAAAAAATTGATTAAAATGTAGCCGCTTGAAAAGGTTCTTTATTTATATCTTGCTTTTAATCATTAACAAAATAAATAACTTAATATTCAAGACTGATTCAATAACTTTATTTAACTTTTTGAATTATTCAATTCGGAAATGCCATTCGAAAGATATAATAATTTTAAAAATATAAGTATTATTAAAAATTTGCGTGGTCGCGCTCACCCATATCGGTTATGGGCCGGGCGGGATTAGAATGATTTTTGGTGATGTCATAAGTCCCCTTCGATTTGTTTATGGTCCCCGGCTACTACCTCCACCAATAGAATTTTTTTTATTTTTGTTGCATTTCCCTGCTTTATTAGAATTTCTGCATTATCTCTGCATGTAAGAATATGAATTTTGGGAAATCGCAATAAAAAGAAAAATGGTAGAACAGTAACCGTAATTGGAACAAATTTCAGGTGAGAGTCTTAATTTGTTTTTTATTTCAGTATTCCTAAAGTATTTTTTGAAATGTATTGCTTAAATTGTATTTTAACTGTGTTGTATGTTTAAGTATTTTTTGAAATGTATTGCTTAAATTGTATTTTAACTGTGTTGTATGTTTAAGTATTTTTTGAAATGTATTGCTTACATTGTATTTTAAACTGTGTTGTATGTTTCAGTTTTAAAAACATAACCACCCGGGATCTAATAATTGACGTTGTCCAAAATCAAGATTAAATCCTAACAAGGTAAAGATTTAAAACATTAATAGAGAAAGTCGGGCGGTGTTTTGTTCAAACAAACGTATTCAACAATTTCTTCTCTGGATTTTGACATTAGTACCTACTTATGTTTTTATTTTTTATAATATAAAATAGACTTTAATAATGAGCGTTTCATTTGCTTTTTTCATTAGTTACTTCGGAGGCTACTTAGGAGTTAGGTTTGCTAAAATACCTATTCTTTAAGTATGATACATAATTATAGGAAAACATACCCCCAGCCCATACTGTAAGCCAGATCGCTGAGCTCGCAGGCGTTACCATATCACCAGAGGACACCTTTAAAATTACAACTTCCAAACCAAACAACCAAAAAAAAATCACAATTAACTTTGTAGACAATAAAAAAATACACATCATGTTAGCTGCAAAGAATAGTGACCCTATAAAAAAATTCAACGGTGAAGGAGCCCAATACGTCTATCTAAATGCGGCATTAACCCAGTACTACAAAAACTTACATTGGAACACCAAACAAAGAGCCCTAGAAAAAGAATATAAATATGTTTGGGTAAAGTTAGGAAAAATTCTTGTAAGAAAAACTAAAGAATCCAAGGTTATCGAAATAAGACATCTCAACGATATACCTATTAAGATGATTTTAAAAAAAAAGAACCCGATACACACTCCATCTACTTTATATCTTTAAAATGGCCTCTTTCACAACAGAAACACTTGAAAAACTGATACCTGAACCAATAATCACCACAAATACCTGCATGTTAAACCGTATACTCCAGGACAAGTTACCGATCCTGAACATAATTCATCAAAACATTCGAAGCATTAACAAAAACTTCGACGACTTCACTGTGCTGATAAATGAATTAAATTTAGAACCTGACATATTAATCCTTACAGAATGTTGGATAAATTCCTCAACATATGTGCAAAAAAACATCAACAACTACAAAGTCTTCAATACTAAACTTCACAAACATCAAAACGACGGAGTAATTGTATATTGTAAAAATAAGATGGAATGCAAAATAGAAGAAATCGAACTACAAGACGCAAACTGTTTGAAAATAAAACTCGATCAAGATATATGTATCTTCGCTATCTACAGATCGCCTTCATCTACAAATTTATCACCATTTCTTGGATCACTAGACTCCATACTACTTCAAGAACGAAATATCAGGAACCTGTTCATTATTGGGGACATCAACATTAATATACTGGATACTGGACGGCAACATCCACAAACACAGGAGTACCAATTACTCCTCCTCTCCAACGGGATGTCTGCCGCAATAAGGGAACCAACAAGAGTTGATCACAAAATGAATAAATCAATCCCCTCACAAACCTGTATTGACCACATAATGACAAAAACAAATAAAAAATACTCCACAATCATACATCAATCCACCATCGCTGATCACTACACTTTAATTCTTAACATTCATGCAAAGAAAAATCGACCATCGACTCAAAATTTAACGTGAAACAGACATGTTATAGACTACATAAAACTAAAAAAATCACTACAAACTGAAACCTGGGAGTCAGTATATAAAGCTGAAGATCTAGAAGTTGCTTGGAAAATATTTATTGAACACTTGCAATTAAAAATACAAAACCACACTTCAATAAAAACTTACACGTTTTCACACAATAAAATTATCAAAAAAGCTTGGATCACACCTGGCCTACTTAAATGTATAAGGAAAAGAGACAAGCTCCATCAGCAAGTAAAAAACAATCCTTACGACCTTTCCCTAAAACTATTTTACAAAAACTATAGAAACATCTGCTCCAATCTTACTAAATCGGCTAAACAAAATTAATACAGATCTAAAATAGATCAATCCAATAATAATCCAAAACTTATCTGGCAAATAATTAAAGAAATCACCTACACAGATCAAAACAAAACAAACCCATTGGAAGAAATCAACACAGATAACGGTACACTCTCGCTCAACAAAACCGTACATAAACTAATTAACTACACTAACAACTTTTTTGCAAACATAGGCTCGAATTTAGCCAACAAAATAACCAAACCTCAACACTTTAACCCGAACATAAACAAACACGTAAATCCACAAAGGATTAAATTTGCTCTAAAACAAATCACTAAACAAGACCTATCACTAATGTTATCTAAATTCAAACCAACATCTTCATCTGGTAGTGATGAAATCACAATGAAAACAATAAAATTCTTACAAGACGAAATTACCGAACCGATACTCTTTCTAATAAACAAATCTATCACGGAAAGCAGATTTCCATCTCAACTCAAAATAGGGACTATTACACTAATCTTTAAATCAGGAAATCGTAAAGACATCAATAACTACAGACCAATCACAATTCTAAACACATTATCTAAAATCTTAGAAATAACAGTTAAAACTCAACTCGTCGACTACCTAGAATCAAATAAACTATTATCACCAAAACAATTTGGTTTCAGAAAAAATCTAGGAACATCAAACGCCGTAGCCTTAGTAATTGAATATATTAAAAATTCTCTAGACTCACATAAAAAATGCATTGGCATATTTCTCGACCTTTCTAAAGCCTTTGACACAATAAATCACACACATCTTTTTGAAAAACTAGAGAACATAGGGATTACTGATAATGAACTGATATTTTTAAAAAGTTATATGGGAAATAGAAAGCAAACTGTGAAACTTAACAATATAACCAGTGAGTGTATTGATGTCAAATTCGGGGTGCCCCAAGGAAGTATTCTGGGTCCGATTCTGTTCCTTATTTACATTAATGACCTATGCCACATAGAATGTGAAGGAGAAATCATCAGTTTTGCGGATGATACTGTTCTCCTAATAAATGGGAATAATTGGACAGAAACATTTAAGAAAGCAGAATACACACTTAATAGGATTAAAAAATGGCTAGACTACCATTCACTTACACTTAATGCTAATAAAACCAAATTCATTACTTTCAAAATAAAAAATAAAAAAAACTCTGAAGAAAACCTGAACTTGAAAATTCATAGCCCGCATCACTTAAATGAGAATTGTAATTGTCCCTCATTAGAAAACGTTGACCATATAACGTATCTGGGTCTAAAAATTGACCTCAACTTTATATGGACCGAACACATTACCTATTTAAATAATAAAATTAAAAAACTAAGTTATTTTTTCAAATCTATCAGGAATGTCCTCATTAAAAAAGACTTAATCAAGATTTACATGGATCTCTGCCAATCACTGTTAGAATACGGTATTATCGGATGGGGCAGTGCAAATAAAAACATACTAAATCCACTAATTAAAACTCAAAAAGCCATAATGAAAATTATACTGAAAGTTCCTGTGAGAACTAGCACTGACGAAATCTTCAACAATCTTAACATAATGTCAATTAAACAACTATATTCTAAAACTATACTCATTTACATTCATAAGTACAAAACCCAAGAAATAACAACTGACACGTACATTAGAAACACTAGATCTCATGGTCAAAAACATATCCAACAAGTAACTACTAACACAACATTTGGGCAAAAAAGCTTCTTATATTATGGCATTAAACTCTACAATAAAATACCACTCTCACTCAAAAACCTCAACATTATAACATTTAAATTTCAAATAAAAAACTGGATACTAAATATAGGGAGATCAGAAATAGAAAATATACTGAAATCAAATACAGACTAAAACCGAATCTAATGAACTGAATTATAAAAACACACTATCTTATTTACTTTATAATTATTAAAAAAAATACTACATGATATAATATTATGTTATGTCGAATTCATATTATTCTTATAATTAAATTATAAAATGTAAATGAAATCCTCAGCACGGGAGATCCCAGTGAGGATATCATTATCTCTATTTGTTATTAAGAAATGAAGACAATAAATCATTATTATTATTATTATTATTATTATTATTATTATAGATTTTCACGGCCAAAAGTAGTATAGAGATTTATTTTTGGGGTTTTGTGCCGTGTTGCGCAAACTCCTTCTCTGGCCAACGTTAACACATCTACCCTGATGATAGGAACAACACATTATCAGTACGCTTGCACTTTTATTTTCAACATTTTTTTATATTTTTATCAGTACCTATATATTAATAAATTTATTTCTATTTTTCAGTGGAATCTGAACCAGTCGGCTCTCTACGCAACGGTCGTGTGCGGAATCGAATATAATTAAGTAATTTAATTTAATTTAAAATGCCCAAAAGATAAAGATCTCAACTTTCTAGAAATAGTTCCCTGGCGAGGGCATCAAAAATACGTCGTAATGAAGAATCTTCTTCGGAAACTGAATATCGTCTTGCAAGTCGGAGAGAACACGCGTCCCAATCGCGTGCCAGTGAGTCGAGTATCGAGCGTTCGCAGCGGCTTGCTGAACAAAATTTGAGAACCTCCCAAGTCCGCGCGCGAGAGTCGATTATCGAGAGTTCGCAGCGGCTTGCTGAACAAAATTTGAGAACCTCCCAAGTCCGCGCGCGGGAGTCGAGTATCGAAAGGTCGCAGCGGCTTGCTGAACAAATTTTGAGAACCTCCCAAGTCCGCGCGCGAGAGTCGAGTATCGAGCGTTTGCAGCGGCTTGCTGAACAAAATTTGAGAACTTCCCAAGTCCGCGCGCGAGAGTCGAGTACAGAGCGTTTGCAGCGGCTTGAAGAGCAAAGTATTAGAAATATACAAACTCACACTAGGGAATCGAGCTCTGACCGTTCCCAACGCCTACAAGATCAGAGAGACAGACAACAGACGTCAACGACTAGAGTTGGTAATCGAATTTTAGCTCACAGTAACAGATCAGCTTTCAGATACGATCCACAGATTGATTATGCTCAACAATCTTCCGTCTAAATCGGAGCCATGAATAAGATCTGCTCTAAGTGTTCTGCAAAAAAATGGGCCGATGAACCTAATGGTATGTGCTGTGCTTCTGGAAAAGTTTGTCTCCCCAATATTGAGGAGCCGCAACAGCCAATAAAAAATCTTTTGACAAATAATCATTCACTATCTGGACATTTTTTAACCAACATACGAAAGTACAATAGCCTCTTTCAAATGACTTCGTTTGGCGCGAAAGAAATTAGGGAACAAAATTTCATGCCAACTTTTAAAATAGAGGGACAAGTATACCATCTTATAGGTAGCCTTGTACCACCGACAGGTCAAAATCAAAAATACTTGCAGATATATTTCTCCAACCACCGAACAAACCAATATGCCTTCATTGTGCGGGTGAACATAACCTAAAAAACTGCAACAATAAGAACGAAATACCAAAATGCATTAATTGCACAGAACTTAATTTAAAATTTAATACTACGACTCCAACAGACCACAAATCAAATAGTGAAAAATGCAAACACAGATTGAAAATGCTTAACTTTGCTCAAGAAAAAATTAATTATAATTCAAAATGACCGAATACATAGTAAAACAAATTGACGAAAAATACAAAATAAACCAAGAAATATGTCAAAATATCAAAGAAGTTAATAAGTGGTGCGTTACAAACAGTTCCCCCTTTTTATTACTACACATGAACATTCGAAGCATCGCAAAAAACCTTTATGAATTTTTGATAAATATAAATGATCTGTTTTTATCGCCCGCCTGCATAGTGTTAACAGAAACGCACTGTAATAACGATCAACACATTAATGCACTACCCAACTACAAAGGCATCGCAACAACAACACCAATTAATAAAAATAGTGGTATAATTATATTTGTTCATGACGAGTGTGAAATTATTAACATTGAAGAAATTGATATACAACATGTAAATTGTCTAAAAATAGATATAAAATTAAAAAACAAATTATACAGAATTATAACAGTATACAGAACACACAAATCAAACATAACTAACTTCATAAATGAACTATATGAATATCTAAGCAAATTATCGAAAATTCTTACTTTTGTATGTGGTGATTTCAATATAAACATCTCTGCTAACCATAACTCGATAGAAAAAAATAATTTCATTAACATAATGACACACCTCAACTTTAAATCTTGTATTAATAGTAACACTCGAGAAATTAAAAACCAAACTCCATCATGTATAGACCATATCTGGTGTAATATACATTTGAATGAAATAAAAAATATTAAATCTACTGTTTGGAAAACTAATATAACTGACCATTACGCGTGTCTTATATTACATGAGACAAATAAAAAACTAAACACAATACCCAAATTAAATCTTCCATATTCCCAAACAGACTATGAATTATTAAAAAAATCATTAATAAATGAAAAATGGGAAGAAGTTTTAAAAAATAAATGCACCAACCAAAGTGCCTTACTGTTTGAAAAAACTTTAACTAAACACGTATTAGAAGCAACAAAAACAACACAGATCGTCCCCAATTCAAAAACAAAGAAAATTAAACCATGGATTACTCTAGGATTAATAAAAGCCATTAGAAAAAAAAATAAACTTTATAAAATAACACAAAGACCACTAGTTAACAATAAAATTAGAATATATTATAAAAAGTATAAAAATATATTAACTACTCTAATTAGAAAAACGAAAAACGACTATTACTCAAAAATTATAACAGAAGCTAAAGACAATAATAAAAAAATATGGTCAACAATAAATGAAATAATAAATAAAAATAAAACATATAAGCACATATCCGAAATATCAGATGGGAAATTAATATATAATGTACAAAATAACACAAAAAAATGTTGTAATATTTTAAATAACCATTTTAATAACGTTGGAAAAAACCTAGCAAAATCCATAAATTCGACCAATATATCAAATCCACAACACAGAACACAATGTCAAATAAATAAATTTGAGCCAGTCACAGAAGCCGACATTGACAGAACTATTTCGGAACTAAAAGGAGGTTCTGCCCCCGGCTTTGATAACATAAATGCTAAGACAATAAAAGCGATGAAAACATACTTAATTCTCCCAATAACACATATAATAAACCTAAGTCTAGCAAATGGCGAGTTTCCCAATAATTACAAAAGAGCTATTATAACTCCCATTTATAAAACAGACTATCCTAAAGATCCACAAAATTACCGCCCGATTTCCCTTCTATCAAATATATCAAAAATATATGAGAAAATTGTAAAAAAACAAATTTGGACATTCTTAGATGAAAATAAAATAATTAATGATAATCAATTCGGCTTCAAAAAAAATACAAGTACTCACGACGCGATAGCAAAAATAACCAACTATTTATATACGGCCCTAGATTCCGATAAAAAATGTATCGGAATATTTATAGACTTGAAAAAAGCTTTCGACAGCATATCACATAAAAAATTAATAAATAAATTAAAATCTATAGGAATTAATGGGAAAGTCTTAGCATGGATAGCTAGTTATTTACATGAAAGACCACAACAAGTAAAATTACTAAATCAAGTCAGCGATTCAAAATATAGCGATTTTTCAATACCCCAAGGTACAGTTTTGCGACCATTGTTATTTATTATATATGTTAATGATATATTCAATATTTCTAAATATGGAGACATTGTCTCCTACGCTGACGACACAGTCCTATTACTAAAAGCAAACACATGGTCTGAATTAAACAAAATGGCAAATACAGATATCAATGCACTAAAATTGTGGTTTGATAAAAACCTGTTGACTTTAAATTCTAAAAAAACCTATTATTTACCATTTTTCATTAAAAAACAAGAAACACCTAAAGAAATAAACTTAATAATCCACTCTGTGACAAATACAGAAAACCACAAATGTAATATATCATGTTCAAAAATAGAAAGCAAAACTGATATTAAGTACCTGGGCATAACAATAGACCAGCGTTTAAAATGGTCTCCACACATAAATATTCTGAACAACAGAATAAGGAAACTAACATATATATTTAGATGTTTAAGAGATATTTTAAACGAAAAGTTACTTAGAACCACATACTTCGCTTTCTGTCAATCAATTATACAATACGGCATTATAGGATGGGGCGGTACATATAAAAATCAAACACAAACAATTTACATATCACAAAAACTAATAATAAAAACAATTTTAAAAAAACCCTACTCATATTCGTCAGAACTTTTATTCAAACAATTTAAGGTTAGAAAATTAAGTGCATTATACTTTTATCATGCAACATTACAAATTTATAAAGATAATATTAAAAATCAAGTTGCACCCTTTAAAAATAACAGAAGTCTTAGACAAACATCAATACTTCCCACTCCAAAATGTAAAAAAAAAATTGGACAATTGAGTCATAAATATCTCGGAGCAAAATTTTTTAATTCATTACCAGAAAAAATTAGAAACATGAATACCAATATAAAAAGTTTTAAAACTCACCTAAAAAATTATACTGAAAACTTAAACTGAATGATATTAAAAAAGCAATACAATAACACCCCCCCCATACACACAAGCCTTGCTTAATTATGGGGGTACATCAAATATTCTACTATGTAATTAATTACTGTATAAAATTTATTTGTATTTTATGTACCTTCTATTACTAATAAAAAAATAAAAAAAATAAAAAAAAATTTCAGACGCAGATCAGCTATCGTTGCGGTCAAAAATAGTTCCAACGCTAAAAACTGATTTAATAAACGAACTACAGATCGCACTGAATAGCTTCAATGTATACATACGAAGTTTTAAACAAAACTTAGAACGTAACTCTTCTGATAATTTAAAGTTAATTATTCATTCCGACCGCACACCGCAGACAGCACACCCGGGTAGATATAATGCTCCAGCTGTAAATAAAGTAGCCGTTCTCTTGGTTGATGAAGAAAAAGGCCCCAGAGATATAGTGTCGCATGGTAGAGACGGTCAACTTAAAAGGGTTTCTGAGTTACACCGATCGTATGATCCACTACAGTATCCCTTAATGTTCGTAATGGGAGAAGACGGTTATTATTTGACCATTCCCCAGCAAGGTACAGCGCGTAACAAAATTGTGACGTGCATGCAATTTTATGCATTTAGGTTGATGGTTAGAGCTAACTGTTTTAATTCATTGCATTATTACAGGGGTTTATTTAGTCAATATATTGTCGATGGTATCGCAAATGCGACACGTGGAGTGGACTGTATCAATATATTTAAAAACAAAAAAAAAGTTATGCTTGTGAATTCTTTGACACAACTATGGGGAATGGTAAACAGATGAATGAGAGAAGGAAACTGACTTACCCCTTATGGTTGATGTTCTGCTCAATGTTATGGATTTGAGGGAGCACTAAATCACTCACTGCACAAGCTTCCATAAACTGGTCGATGTTATATAAACTGAGAGAATAATGATGTTCGTGGCACAGCTTCTTTTAACAGACTGGTGACATATTGATTTTTGTTGTACAGTAGGTAATATTGTCAGTAGGGACAGGTAATTGTGGTAAGCAAAGGATGGGTAGATAAATGGAACAAGGTATATAGGTAGGTATACATAGTTGCGTCAACATTTTCCGCCCACCTAATTTTGGAACAAAATTAACAATAAAAAAAAAAAAAAATAACAATAATAATAAAGTAGCTTGAATACTATGTTATTAATCAAAAATTATAAGGAAAATTATTAAAAAAATATATATATATTGTGAGACGTAAGCACACCAGCTGTCTTCTGTGTATTTATCAAAGGAAACAAAAGGAAAACAAAAAACATAAAATATAAGTAATAGATAGCTCTATGATAAAAAAAATGCTGAGTATTGAATTAACAGATGACTTATTCTATAGGCAAAGGACAAAGCTTAACCGCTGGGCGTACAAATATACCTTTAGTGGTTTTAATAGTTGCAACGCGAACAATATTATCTTTACCCGGATGGACGGCAACAATTCGCCCTAAAGCCCAGCGCATGGGGGGAAGACGTTCATCCTTTACTAGCACGAGTTGACCGATCTCTAAATTGGGTCTGTCTCTCAACCATTTTGCACGTTGTTGTAGAGTATTAAGATACTCCACATTCCAGCGTTGCCAAAAGTGTTGAGACATCTTTTGTATGTGTTGCCAACGACTTAAACGGTTTGATCCAGTAGCGGACAGGTCATATTCAGGAAGTCCTAAGAGGAATCCTCCTATCAGAAAATGGCCGGGTGTAAGGGCGTCGACGTTGTCTGGATCAACCGACAAGGGGCAAAGGGGGCGTGAATTTAGAATAGCTTCAATGGTAGTAAGAAGTGTGGCAAACTCCTCAAATGTTAGGGAAGTATCACCCACTACTCGAACCAAATGATGCTTGACGGATTTAATTCCGGATTCCCACAGTCCGCCAAAGTGTGGACTGGCGGGAGGATTAAATGTCCACAGGATTTCCTTTTGGGCAAGATAGTCTGAAATCACTTCACGTTGTGGTGAAGAATAGAAATATTTAAATACTCCAGTTAGGTATCGCTTTGTTCCTACAAAATTTGTGCCCCGGTCACTGAAGACTTCGGAACACAAACCCCGTCGATTTATGAATCGGGTTAGGGATGCGATAAAGGCATCCGTGGAGAGGTCTGACACGACCTCAAGGTGCAAGGCTTTGGTGGCCATGCAGACAAAAAGACATAAATAAGCCTTAGTGGTTTTTGCTCCGCGACGTTTATGATCTTTCAGCATAAAAGGTCCACCAAAATCGACCCCTACACGAGAAAAGGGACGACTAGGTTGAACACGAGAGGACGGCAGATCCGCCATCATAGGTGAATGTGCAGTGGCCCGAAACTTGTGGCATGTGACACATTTTGATAACTGAGATCGAATGACGGTACGACCGGACATAATCCAGTATTTGCGTTGAATAAGAAATTGGAGAGTACGCGGTCCGACGTGAAGATAAGCACGGTGATAGTAATCAATTAACAACCCGGTCAAATGACTAGACTTAGGAAGTAAAATGGGATGCTTACTATCGGATGGGAGTGCAGAATTTGTTAGCCGACCGCCCACCCTCAGGATACCGTGAGGGTCAATAAAAGGTTTCAGTTTTTGAAGGCCGGAAGAACACATTTTGTCAGAGCTTAACAGAATAATATCGTTGTGAAAATAAGCCTGCTGTTCGAGTTTTATAATCTTCATGAATGCGTTGTCCAGTTCTTGAAGAGTGAGTGCCGCATGATTGATGCTCTGTTTCGCCATTTTGGAAACATTAGAAAGACAATTTGTTTTGAACCTAAGGATCCATGCAATGACTTTCTTTAATTTTGATAATGAAGAATACTTCGCTATGATGGAAGATGATTTTAATTCGACATTAAAAACTGTAGGTTTAGGGGGTTGAATTTCTGGCAATTCGCTTGCTGGAATAAATGGTAGTCTCGCCGAAGGCCAATCCTCAACTGGATTACGGAGCCACGGTGGACCCGAAAGCCATGATAGATGTTCTACAAAATGAGCAGGAAGGGTACCTCGGGACCCATAATCAGCACTGTTATCCTCTGAAATAACATGCTTCCAAATTGCTTTTGGCGTGTTATCAAGGATCTGAACAACACGGTTTGCGACGAAAGTTTTTAATAAATGTGGTGGCGTTTGAAGCCAAGATAAGACAATTGTCGAGTCAGTGAAGAGGATAACCTTTTCAATTTGCGCGGCAAAATGTACTGACGACAATATATATTTTACAAGTTTTGAAAGCAGCACGGCTGCACACAACTCTAATCTCGGGATTGTTAATGACTTTAAAGGTGCAACCTTGGATTTGGCCATCAGCAAGTGGCTAGAATTATGGTTTCGAACAACTAAATATGTCACGGCTGCATAACCCAGTTGTGATGCATCGCAAAATCCTACGAGGATACAATGACTATCTAGATTCGTATGGTAATATCGTGGAATTCGTAACTGTTGTAGCAATGGAAGTTGTTCCACAAAGTTGTTCCACGTGGACATGATGTGGAGTGGTACTTCAGTGTCCCAGTCCACGTTCAATTTCCAAAGTTCTTGGATAATCCGTTTTGCAGTGAAGATCACAGGAGACAACCACCCTAGCGGATCGTATATCCGAGCAAGGGTTGATAATATATTCCGCTTCGAACATACTGCCGAATTGGGTATCGAAATGTGATAAGAAAAATAATCCTCTTCGGGATTCCAAAAAACACCTAATATTTTAACATTCGATTGAGTTTTGTTAAAATTCAACTGTTGTTGTTGACATTCAGAATCATGCTCGAGTAATTCTGAACAATTGCTTGCCCACTTGCTGAGCTCCAGTTTGGCTGATTTTAAAACGGCTACAATTTCTTCCTTGAGGTGTCGAGCAGATTCAATGGAATCTGCCCCAGTCGCCAAGTCATCAACATAAAAATTCTCTAACAGCGCCCTTGAAGCGGCAGGATAGCTTTCCCTCTCATCCCTAGCCAATTGACGTAAGGTCGAAATGGCTAAAAATGGGGAGGACGTTAAACCGTAGGTTATGGTTTGAAGTTCGTAATCTTTCATTGGTTCACTTGGGGAGTCGCGCCAAAGGATGTGCTGATATTTACGATGATTGGGAATAATTAAAATTTGTCGGTACATTTTACAAATGTCAGCAGTAAATACAAATTTATGAAATCTAAAATTTAATATCATGTATGGTATTTCTGTTTGTAGTTTTGGACCGCTATATAGCATGTCATTTAATGACATATCAGAGGCCTTCGCAGACCCATCAAAGACAACGCGAATTTTACCTTTTCCATTGATTACCGCATGATGGGGAAGATAATTTGCCCCAGAGTTGGGTGCTACGCGTTTCATGTGACTAAGACTTTCATATTCATGAAGAAAATCCCTATAACTAGTCGCCAACGTCGCATCCCTATCAAAACGCTTTTCCAGCTTGCGCATTCGCGATTCGGCCAAGTTGTAAGTATTTTGCGGTGGAGGACAGTCCGATTTTAACAGAATCGGAACCACATATCTCCCATCCGTCTGTCTGTAATGCTCCTTCTGAAACATTTCTTCCGCCTTGGTGTTGTCGGGGTTTAAATCAGAAACGACGGGAGCCTCTTCAATTTCCCAGAAATTTTTCATTGTATCATTTAATGACATGTCGGACAGTGTCAAAAGTGACGTTGGCGATGAATCGATCGATTGACATCCAACCTTCCCAAGAATAATATATCCAAAGACTGTATTTAAAGCACTAGGGTTTCCACGAACGATATGTGATTGATCATCCAAAATGTTGGGATATAAATCGGCGCCGAGTAGAAAATCTATTTTACCCGGCTGATCAAAATTTGGATCTGCTAACGATAAATTGAGAAATCGCGATTTAACATCTTTATCTAGTGTGACAGATGGCATCCATGAAGTAATTTCCGGAATTACTATGGGTGTCGCAGATAACATAGGTGCTCGCTGTTTGACAGGTTTGATAACACATGAGGTTATACCTGTGCATGAGTTAACAGCTGTATGTCCTAATCCATTTAACGGAGTCTTGTATTTCCTTATAGATAAGCCTAGCCTCTTGGCACAGCTCTGCGTGATAATGGAGACTTGACTTCCATTATCTACGATGATACGTACAGGAACGTAGGCGCCAAATTTGTTTTGCATGTGAACAATCGCTGTACCCAAGAGCACATTTGGTGCGTTGCTCACATTTTCGTTTGACTTTGTGACGGCAGTCAATGACGTGGTCACTTTTTCACCCGTAGAGGGTGTTTCAAAATGCAACATAGAATGGTGCCGCTTGTTACAAATTTTACAACTAGATTGTGATTGACAATCTCCAAATCGATGAAACTTTAAACAATTAAAACATCGATTTAAATGTTTTATGCGATTTTTCCTTTCAAGGGGAGACATTTCAAGAAATTTTTCACATTTATAAATTGAGTGAGTTTCCTTACATATAGCGCACAATTCAGAGCTAGAATTCGCCGCCAATAAGGATTTTCGTGCAACCGCCGTCTTTGGTTTAGGTATGTTTGCAGTAAGTGGGTTAGACGCTTCGAGAATTCTAATCTGATTGTGTAAAAATTCAAATAATTGAGATGTTTCCGGTAATTGTGTTCTTGTAAGTGACGTTTCGAATTGTCGTCTGGTGTCTTGATCCAAACATCGTAAGATTATGTGGGCAACAAACTTACTAAATATATTTTCATGTTTCATTGCATTCAAAGCAGATAAATTTTCTTGAAAAGTGTTTAAGATATGTGTTAATCCATTTATCGATTCATTAGGTAATGGTTTAAAATTCATCATTTCGTCTACATAAAAAGTAAATAATAATCTACTATCTTCATACTTTTGCAGCAGAATATTCCAAGCTATTGGGTAATTCTCAGCAATTAATGGTAACGATTTAACTAAATTCAATGCAGTTCCCTTCAGTAACGAAATCAAATGATGAAATTTCTCTATATCTGTATACATATTATTATTATGTACTAGATTTTCGAACAATGCATGGAAGGTATGCCAATTTTTTACATTGGAATCAAATGGTGTTATTTGAATCGCGGGTAATTTTAAGTTGCCAATACTATTTGCAGAAATTGGTTCTGACTTAATGTTTGAATTTTGCTGTCTTTTTGCAGATGAAATTTCAAAGACCATTACATCTAATTGTTCAGAGATTGTTGCTATCTCCTTACAATCACTTGCCTTGTCCGCTTCAATTAATAAATTTTCCATATCATTATGTAATGACTCTACCTCTCCGAGCCATTCGAAAACTTTTTCATACCGGCTTAAAAACGTTTCCCTTTTTTTTTCATCCATGTTTATAAAAGGTATTAATTGATGCGTTATTTGTATCCTAGCTAAAAAACGATCCCTTCGAGTTTTCAATACGGCAATCTTCTTATCTGCCATCTTAAATTAATTCTTGTTTAGTGAAATATTATGTATTTAACACAGAAAACAGCCAATGTATACGGCGACAATAATTATAGAATGTAATGAATTTAATGTTTTCTAGTTTAATCCAGGCTCGTAATGGACCAAATAATGGTATCGCAAATGCGACACGTGGAGTGGACTGTATCAATATATTTAAAAACAAAAAAAAAGTTATGCTTGTGAATTCTTTGACACAACTATGGGGAATGGTAAACAGATGAATGAGAGAAGGAAACTGACTTACCCCTTATGGTTGATGTTCTGCTCAATGTTATGGATTTGAGGGAGCACTAAATCACTCACTGCACAAGCTTCCATAAACTGGTCGATGTTATATAAACTGAGAGAATAATGATGTTCGTGGCACAGCTTCTTTTAACAGACTGGTGACATATTGATTTTTGTTGTACAGTAGGTAATATTGTCAGTAGGGACAGGTAATTGTGGTAAGCAAAGGATGGGTAGATAAATGGAACAAGGTATATAGGTAGGTATACATAGTTGCGTCAACAGTCGATATGATGGCAAAAATGATATCAGAAAGATTGAATTACATATTTCATAATCAACAGAGACTGAGGGCTGATGAATATATTCATCTTAGAGACGCTTTAAATCAAGGCGCAAATGTTGACCCATCAAATATCGGTCAACGCGTAATCTTGCCATCTTCATTCACAGGTTCTCCGCGTTATCTGCATGAAAAAACCCAAGATGCGATGATTTATGTCCGAAACTATGGGAGACCAGATTTATTTGTCACTTTTACGTGTAACCCCGAATGGCCTGAAATTAAAGCGGAACAATTATCTGGTCAGCGGTCTTTCGACCGTCATGACATAATTTCAAGGGTATTTCATTTAAAGATGAAAAAATTCATAAAATTATTCAACAAAGACGAAATATTCGGAAAAGTGAAATGTTACATGGCAAGTGTGGAGTGGCAGAAGCGAGGTTTACCACACTGCCATTTGCTGTTTTGGCTAGAAAGAAAAATCCAGCCAGACGAAATTGATAGTGTCATAGTTGCGGAACTGCCCAACCAACAAAATGATCCGATGTTGTACGATATCGTAACAAAAAATATGGTGCACGGACCATGCGGAGAGCATAATTTAACAGCACCATGTATGAAAAACGGTATCAGTACAAAAAAAGTACCCTCGACGTTTCGTCAACGATACCCAAACCGGAGAGGACGGATATCCAGTTTATCGTCGTCGTGACGCCGAAAATGGAGGACATAGCGCTACGCTAAACATCAGAGGAAGTAGGTTCAATATAGATGGATTGTCCCTTATTCTCCACTATTGTGTAGGACGTTTAACGCTCACATAAATGTGGAGTACTGCCACTCAGTTCAAGCCATCAAATACATTTGCAAATATATCAATAAAGGATCTGACCAAGCTACTTTTAGCGTCAGAAACCCAAATGATGAAGTGGAAAACTACGTGAATGGCCGGTACATAAGTACATCAGAAGCTGTCTGGCGAATATTCGAATTTCCAATCCACGAGCGGCATCCTACAGTCTTGCAGTTAGCTGTCCACTTAGAAAATGGCCAAAGGGTATATTTTACCGCAGAAACGGCTGAACAAGTGGCCCAAAACCCACGTAAAACTACTTTGCTGGCTTTCTTTGAGCTCTGTAATGAAGATGAATTTGCAAAGACACTTCTATACCACGAAGTCCCGCAATACTACACATGGGCCAATAATAAATTCACAAGAAGGAGGCGTGGTGTGGACGTAGTTGGCCATCCAGGCATAAAAAAATATTCCGCTTTAGGAAGAGTCTACGGTGTACATCCTTCTCAATCAGAATGTTTTTATCTTAGGATGTTGCTACATCACGTTCGCGGTCCAACCTCATTCGAGTACTTAAAAATCGTTGACGGAGTTCTCAAAGAGACCTATCAAGCAGCTTGCCGTGACAAAGGTTTGCAAGAAAACGATGATCATTGGGAAAATACTCTGAGAGAAGCATCGCTTTCACAATGTCCAGTACAACTGAGAGAGTTATTTTTGTGGTAATACTTTTATTTTGTCAGCCATCGGAACCATTAAAATTATGGGAAAATTTCAAAGACGATTTATGTGAAGATATTAGATATAGAATCAGACAGCAAAATCAAGACTTCACCTTACCATACAGTGAGGATATTTATAACGAAGGTTTGATACAAATAGAAAATAAACTATTGCTATTAAATGATAAAAGCATACGAGATTTTGGATTACCTTATCCAGTTCGTACAGAAAACAATGCTACAGATACAATGGTACATCACTATAATACAAATAATTTGAACGCTTTTATCAATGAAAATCTTCCAAAATTAGTCCCATATCAAAGATACGCCTTTGAGACTATAGTTGATAGCATGAATAATGACAAAAGAAAATAATTTTTTTTGGATGCGCCAGGTGGCACTGGGAAGACGTTTCTTGCAAATTTGATACTTGCTAAGATAAGACTATCAGGAAAGATAGCTATAGCAGTTGCTTCGTCAGGCATTGCTGCAACTCTCTTAACGGATGGAAAAACTGCTCATTCTACATTTAAACTTCCGCTATCTGTAAATCTTCAGCAAAAATCTATATGTTCCATCCGCAAAAACGGGCCTCTTGGTAAATTACTACAAGACGCCTCATTGATTATGTGGGATGAATGCACCATGAGCCATAGAGCACATATAGAGGCCGTGGACAGAACCTTAAAAGATATTAGAAACTCATCTGCTCTCATGGGTGGGATTACTTTTGTATTTGCTGGAGATTTCCGACAGACTCTTCCCGTCATTAACAGAGGTACGCGAGCAGATATCATCAAAGCATGCTTGAAATCATCTCCCTTATGGACTTCGATTGAAAATTTAAAATTACGGACGAATATGAGAGCTCATCTTCATGGAATCGCAGATAGTGATTTCCCAAAACAACTACTGAAACTTGGGGAAGGAATTTTTCCCACTCCAAATTTAAGCAGAAATCCTGATATACTTTTGGATGAGTCTCTAGGCCAAATAGTACATAATTTAGAAATTTTAATAGATGCAGTATACCCTGACATTGAAAATTTGCACGAAAAGGACTTTCGTTGGTTGTGTTCTAGGGCAATACTGTCACCTAGGAATGATACGGTTAACGAAATAAACAATTTCATTATTCAAAAAATCCCCGGCCAAATAAAAAAATACAAATCGATGGACACTGTAACTAATATCGAAGACGAAGTCCATTACCCACAGGAATTTTTAAATTCTCTAAACCCTTCTGGACTGCCACCACATGAATTGATGTTAAAAATTGGAATTCCAATCACGCTTTTGAGAAATTTAAGCCCTCCGAGCATGTGCAATGGGACGAGGCTACTTAAGAATTGAAGGATAATTTAATTGTAGCGACCATCATCACCGGCCCAGCAGCTGGACAACTGGCTCATATACCGAGGATACCGATGATCCCAACTGATTTGCCAATCCCATTTAAACGGCTTCAATTTCCGGTAAAAACATCTTTTGCCTTAACTATTAATAAGTCCCAAGGCCAAACCTTCGAATAAGTAGAGGTCGACCTACGAAAAGAGTGTTTTACTCATGGCCAACTGTATGTTAGCCTATCGCGAGTTGGAGCTCCAGAAAATCAATTTATTTTGCTAACACAAAATAAAACAACGTCTAATATTGTTTACAAGGAAGCTCTGACTCAATAAATTGAATGGCTTTTGTTTGTACATATGATATTTGAACAAAAATTAGAAAAAATCAATTACTTATTAAAAAAAAATCATTAAAATCAAAATAAAAGTTCATAAAAATAATAATATTCAAACTTTCTTTATAATTTTTTTTAGTAACCTGACGCAAATAGAAGGGTTTATGCGTGTGTACTATAATTTTTAATTTTTTAATTTTAGTTAAATTAAATACCCATGCGAAGCCGGGGCGGAACCCTATACTAATATTATAAAGAGGAAATCTTTGTATGTATGTACGTAAAGAATAAACGCAAAAACTACTAAACCGATTTCAAAAAATTCTTTTACTAATAGAATGTTACATTATTCCACATTAACATAGGCTTTAGAATATTTTGAAAAAGTTAGGGAACTGTATGAAAACTAAATTATTTTTTTATAAATACCTATCTACCCGTGCGAAGCCGGGGCGGACCGCTAGTATCACATAAAATCATTTAAAAAATATCCGAACACTTATTTATGACGAAAATTTCTCTATTTTGTCTGTCTATTTACGGTCTTACAAATTTATATATTTACGATTTTTTTACATTCTTATTTTGCTTAGACATTATTGGAAAAAAATACTTAAGATCAAAAAATAATTACAAAATTTTAATAGTTTTATCATCACGCCTTTCAGCATTTTTGGATGTAGGTATAAATTAAAGCAAATTTGGAATGAAATAAAATCGATATTGAGTTATAATTTTAAAAAGCTGGTACGGAGAATAATTAATCTTTCTCATTTTCTAGTACAGGGCGACGATCGTAAGAACATCTTTCGACGAAATGTGGATTTTCAGGCGCTGGCTGGTTAAAGGCCCTTAAAAGTTGAACATTTGAATAAATTTGTAGACAGGCAAAATGAAAAATGGTCGAGTTAAAACAGGACTTTGTGACATTCAGTTAATGAATATAATAGGATGTTATTTTAATTAATTTAAAAAAAAATTATACAATAGGCGACCTAACCTAACCATTCTAGTGTGAAATGTATAACCTAACCTAACCTTACCTAACCTAACCTTTTAATTTGCAAAAAACAAGATAACGAGAGAGTCCGGCTCGACAAAGTCTTCTAAACCATGCTCTCCCGATCTTGGTGGGCAAACGCATCCGCCGCAAGGACCTAGACAAACCTCCACCCATGAACCCGGGAAACCCCGGAAGTTTTCATTTTTTTCACTCCACACCGGAGGCACGGAGAAAATTATTTCCGATCAGGGCCTGTCATCTTTGGGGATGCTGTGTGGAGGGTCTTTCTGGAAAAAGGATGGAAACGAAGTTCTGGAAAGGAAAACGGTATGAGGGGTGTGTAGGAATCTGGGGGTCAGTGTGTCCAGGAGCGACGGACGAATGAATCCATCCCTTCCACTGCAGTGGAAGGCAATGTTCTGCTGGAGAGATAAAAAAAGAGCGGAATGTCTTACAGATTCACAATTATAATATTTTCATAGAATAAATATTTGCAAAGCAATTGACCTCGAGAATATTCCAAGCGAAACAAAACAATCAAAGTTGTTTATATAATGACCATTATAAGATTATTCCTACTCCTATGTAAAACATGTGTCCCTTCAACGATTTGACAACAATAAACTTAGGTAATAAATAATCCATATTATTTGTAAGGTATTCCCCGAAACATCTTGAAGTGAGCTAAAAACCCGAGGTAATTAAGTCTACTGCTAGTAATTAGAAATTCGACAGTCACGGACGCCTTAGTAACAAATGTAATTGATTAAAATCCTTGTAGACCACCTCTATCCCCTTCCTCCATATGCTATGTATATAAACCGCAGTCTGAAGATGGTTTTAAAAGCTGAAACCGGTTTAGGTCAAATATATTATAGTAGAAATAAATTTCATATTCGTTTTATTATAATAAATCAAAATTTCCGTTAATTCAAGTTCCGTTAAAACTATTTGCAAATCAACAAGCGAATGTATGAATAGATATACTTGACGACAGTGTTCTAATTGCTATCGATTCAAATTACTGACACATATTCTAATTGCTATCGAGTTAGCTTTTTTACATAGGTATTTTTATTGTGTTTGTATAAATTATTCTCTTTTATTATAACATTCAATACCAAGAGTACTTTATATTTTTTTCGTTGTAACACGCAGTAAATAACTGTACCCTGTATGTAAATATTACTAGCTTTTGTCTTACACGCATACTTTGTTTTATGTCAGGTAGGTTATATAAACCTAATGTATTATTTAACTACGAGTGTAACTTACTTGTTATTTACTTATTTACTTATTTACTTATTTACTTATTGACTTATTGACTTAGTGACTTATTTACTCGTTACTTATTTACTTGTTTACTAATTTACTTATTGACTTATTTACTTATAGACTTATTGACTTATTGACTTATTTACTTATTTACTTATTTACTTATTGACTTATTGACTTATTGACTTATTGACTTATTGACTTATAGACTTATTGACTATTTGACTAATTTAGTTATTGACTTACTGACTTATTTACATATTTACTTATTAACTTATTTACTTATTTTGTATATACTTATTGACTTATTGACTTATTGACATATCGACTTATCTACTTATCTACTTATCTACATATCGACTTATCGACTTATCGACTTATTTAATTATTTACTAATTAACTTAACAACTTATTGACTTGTTGACTTATTTACTAATTTACTTATTTACTTATTGACATATCGACTTATCGACTTATTGACTTATCGACTTATTTACTTATTTACTTATTTACTTATTTACGAATTTACATATTGATTTATTGACGTATTTACTTATTTAATTTTTGACTTATTAACTTATTGACTTATTTACTTGACTATTTACTTATTGACTTATTTACTTATTTACTTATCGACATATCGACATATTTACTTATTTACTTACCGACATATCGACATATCGACATATCGACTTACCGACTTATCGACTTATCGACTTATCGGCTTATCGGCTTATGGGCTTATCGGCTTATCGGCTTGTCGGCTTATTGACTTATCGACTTATCGAATTATCGACTTGTATACTTATTTACTTATTTACTTATTGACTTTTTGACTTATTGACTAATTGACTTATTTAGTATTTACTTATTTTCATATTTACTTATCGACTTATCTCTTTATCTACTTATCGACTTATCGACTTATCGACTTACAGACTTATCGGCTTATCGGCTTATCGGCTTATCGACTTATCGACTTATGTACTTAATTACTTATTGACTTATTGACTTATTGACTTATTAAATTATTGACTTATTGACTTATTGACTTATTGACTTATTGACTTATTGACTTATTTACTTATATACTTATTTACTTATTGACTTATTGACTTATTTACGTATTTACTTATTTACTTACTGACATATCGAATTATCGACTTATTGACTTATCGACTTATCGACTTATCGACTTATTTACTTATTTACGTATTTACATATTGATTTATTGACTATTTACTTATTGACTTATTTACTTATTTACTTATCGAAATATCGACTTATCGACTTATTTACTTATTTACTTAACAACTTATTGACTTGTTGACTTATTTACGTATTTACTTATTTACTTATTGACATATCGAATTATCGACTTATTGACTTATCGACTTATCGACTTATCGACTTATTTACTTATTTACGTATTTACATATTGATTTATTGACGTATTTACTTATTTACTTTTTGACTTATTGACTTATTTACTTGACTATTTACTTATTGACTTATTTACTTATTTACTTATCGACATATCGACATATTAACTTATTTACTTATCGACATATCGACATATCGACATATCGACTTATCGGCTTATCGGCTTATCGGCTTATCGGCTTATTGACTTATCGACTTATGTACTTATTTACTTATTGACTTATTGGCTTATTGACTTATTGACTTATCGAATTATCTCTTTATCTACTTATCGACTTATCGACTTATCGACTTACCGACTTATCGGCTTATCGGCTTATCGGCTTATCGGCTTATCGATTTATCGACTTATGTACTTATTTACTTATTGACTTATTGACTTATTGACTTATTGACTTATTGACTTATTGACTTATTGACTTATTGACTTATTGACTTATTTACTTGACTATATACTTATCGACATATCGACATATTTATTAATTTACTTATGGACATATCGACATATCGACATATCGACTTACCGACTTATCGACTTATCGACTTATCGGCTTATCGGCTTATCGGCTTATCGGCTTATCGGCTTATCGGCTTATCGACTTATCGACTTATCGAATTATCGACTTATCGACTTGTATACTTATTTACTTATTTACTTATTGACTTATTGACTTATTTTCTTATTGACTTTTTGACTTATTGACTAATTGACTTATTTAGTATTTACTTATTTTCTTATTTTCTTATTTTCTTATTTACTTATCGACTTATCTATTTATCGACTTATCGACTTACCGACTTATCGGCTTATCGGCTTATCGGCTTATCGGCTTATCGACTTATCGACTTATGTACTTATTTACATATTGACTTATTGACTTATTGACTTATTGACTAATTGACTTATTTACTTATTTACTTATTTATTTATTAACTTATTTACTTATTTTGTATATACTTATTGACTTATTGACTTATTGACATATCGACTTATCTACTTATCTACTTATCTACTTATCTACTTATCTACTTATCAACTTATCGACTTATCGACTTATTTACTTATTTACTTATTTACTTAACAACTTATTGACTTGTTGACTTATTTACTAATTTACTTATTTACTTATTGACATATCGACTTATCGACTTATTGACTTATGGACTTATCGACTTATCGACTTATTTACTTATTGACTTATTGACTTATTTACTTATTTACTTATTTACTTATTTACGAATTTACATATTGATTTATTGACGTATTTACTTATTTACTTTTTGACTTATTGACTTATTGACTTATTTACTTGACTATTTACTTATTGACTTATTTACTTATTTACTTATCGACATATCGACATATTTACTTATTTACTTATCGACATATCGACATTTCGACATATCGACTTACCGACTTATCGACTTATCGACTTATCGGCTTATCGGCTTATGGGCTTATCGGCTTATCGGCTTGTCGGCTTATTGACTTATCGACTTATCGAATTATCGACTTATCGACTTGTATACTTATTTACTTATTTACTTATTGACTTTTTGACTTATTGACTAATTGAATTATTTAGTATTTACTTATTGTCTTATTTACTTATCGACTTATCTCTTTATCTACTTATCGACTTATTGACTTATCGACTTACCGATTTATCGGCTTATCGGCTTATCGGCTTATCGGCTTATCGACTTATCGACTTATGTACTTATTTACTTATTGACTTATTGACTTATTGACTTATTGACTTATTGACCTATTGACTTATTGACTTATTGACTTATTTACTTATATACTTATAAACTTATATACTTATTGACTTATTGACTTATTTACGTATTTACTTATTTACTTATTGACATATCGACTTATCGACTTATTGACTTATCGACTTATCGACTTATCGACTTATTTACTTATTGACTTATTGACCTATTTACTTATTTACTTATTTACTTATTTACGTATTTACATATTGATTTATTGACGTATTTACTTATTTACTTTTTGACTTATTGACTTATTTACTTGACTATTTACTTATTGACTCACTTACTTATTTACTTATCGACATATCGACATATTAACTTATTTACTTATCGACATATCGACATATCGACATATCGACTTATCGGCTTATCGGCTTATCGGCTTATCGGCTTATCGACTTATCGACTTATGTACTTATTTACTTATTGACTTATTGACTTATTGACTTATTGACTTATTGACTTATTGACTTATTGACTAATTGGCTTATTGACTTATTGACTTATTGACTTATTTACTTATTTACTTATTTACGCATTTACATATTGATTTATTGACGTATTTACTTATTTACTTTTTGACTTATTGACTTATTGACTTATTGACTTATTTACTTGACTATTTACTTATTGACTTATTTACTTATTTACTTATCGACATATCGACATATTTACTTATTTACTTACCGACATATCGACATATCGACATATCGACTTACCGACTTATCGACTTATCGACTTATCGGCTTATCGGCTTATGGGCTTATCGGCTTATCGGCTTGTCGGCTTATTGACTTATCGACTTATCGAATTATCGACTTGTATACTTATTTACTTATTGAATTTTTGACTTATTGACTAATTGACTTATTTAGTATTAACTTATTTTCTTATTTACTTATCGACTTATCTCTTTATCTACTTATCGACTTATCGACTTATCGACTTACAGACTTATCGGCTTATCGGCTTATCGGCTTATCGACTTATCGACTTATGTACTTAATTACTTATTGACTTATTGACTTATTGACTTATTGAATTATTGAATTATTGACTTATTGACTTATTGACTTATTGACTTATTGACTTATTTACTTATATACTTATAAACTTATTTACTTATTGACTTATTGACTTATTTACGTATTTACTTATTTACTTACTGACATATCGAATTATCGACTTATTGACTTATCGACTTATCGACTTATTTACTTATTTACGTATTTACATATTGATTTATTGACTATTTACTTATTGACTTATTTACTTATTTTCTTATCGACTTATCGACTTATCGACTTATTTACTTATTTACTTATTTACTTATTTACGTATTTACATATTGATTTATTGACGTATTTACTTATTTACTTTTTGACTTATTGACTTATTGACTTATTTACTTGACTATTTACTTTTTGACTTATTTACTTATTAACTTATCGACATATCGACATATTTACTTATTTACTTATCGACATATCGACATATCGACATATCGACTTACCGACTTATCGACTTATCGACTTATCGACTTATCGACTTTTCGACGTTTCGGCTTATCGACTTATCGGCTTATCGGTTTATCGACTTATCGACTTATCGCCTTTCGACTTATTTACTTATTGACTTATTGACTTATTGATTAATTTACTTATTTACTCATTTGCTTATTGACTTATTTACTTATTTACTTATTTACTTATTTACTTATTTTCTTATCTACTTATCTACTTATCGACTTATCTACTAATCTACTTATCTACTTATCGACTTATCGACTTATCGACTTATCGACTTACCTACTTATCGACTTATCGACTTATCGACTTATCGACTTATCGACTTACCGACTTATCGGCTTATCGGCTTATCGGCTTATCGGCTTATCGACTTATCGACTTATGTACTTATTTACTTATTGACTTATTGACTTATTGACTTATTGACTTATTGACTTATTGACTTATTGACTTATTGACTTATTGACTTATTGACTTATTGACTTATTTACTTGACTATTTACTTATCGACATATCGACATATTTATTTATTTACTTATCGACATATCAACATATCGACAAATCGACTTACCGACTTATCGACTTATCGACTTATCGGCTTATCGGCTTATCGGCTTATCGGCTTATCGGCTTATCGGCTTATCGACATATCGACTTATCGAATTATCGACTTATCGACTTGTATACTTATTTACTTATTTACTTATTGACTTATTGACTTATTGACTTATTTTCTTATTGACTTTTTGACTTATTGACTAATTGACTTATTTAGTATTTACTTATTTTCTTATTTTCTTATTTTCTTATTTACTCATCGACTTATCTCTTTATCGACTTATCGACTTACCGACTTATCGGCTTATCGGCTTATCGGCTTATCGGCTTATCGACTTATCGACTTATGTACTTATTTACTTATTGACTTATTGACTTATTGACTTATTGACTAATTGACTTATTTACTTATTTACTTATTTATTTATTAACTTATTTACTTATTTTGTATATACTTATTGACTTATTGACTTATTGACATATCGACTTATCTACTTATCTACTTATCTACTTATCTACTTATCTACTTATCAACTTATCGACTTATCGACTTATTTACTTATTTACTTATTTACTAAACAACTTATTGACTTGTTGACTTATTTACTAATTTACTTATTTACTTATTGACATATCGACTTATCGACTTATTGACTTATGGACTTATCGACTTATCGACTTATTTACTTATTGACTTATTGACTTATTTACTTATTTACTTATTTACGAATTTACATATTGATTTATTGACGTATTTACTTATTTACTTTTTGACTTATTGACTTATTGACTTATTTACTTGACTATTTACTTATTGACTTATTTACTTATTTACTTATCGACATATCGACATATTTACTTATTTACTTATCGACATATCGACATATCGACATATCGACATATCGACTTACCGACTTATCGACTTATCGACTTATCGGCTTATCGGCTTATGGGCTTATCGGCTTATCGGCTTGTCGGCTTATTGACTTATCGACTTATCGAATTATCGACTTATCGACTTGTTTACTTATTTACTTATTTACTTATTGACTTTTTGACTTATTGACTAATTGACTTATTTAGTATTTACTTATTTTCTTATTTACTTATCGACTTATCTCTTTATCTACTTATCGTCTTATCGACTTATCGACTTACCGATTTATCGGCTTATCGGCTTATCGGCTTATCGGCTTATCGACTTATCGACTTATGTACTTATTAACTTATTGACTTATTGACTTATTGACTTATTGACTTATTGACTTATTGACTTATTGACTTATTTACTTATATACTTATAAACTTATATACTTATTGACTTATTGACTTATTTACGTATTTACTTATTTACTTATTGACATATCGACTTATCGACTTATTGACTTATCGACTTATTTACTTATTGACTTATTGACTTATTTACTTATTTACTTATTTACTTATTTACTTATTTACTTATTTACGTATTTACATATTGATTTATTGACGTATTTACTTATTTACTTTTTGACTTATTGACTTATTTACTTGACTATTTACTTATTGACTCATTAACTTATTTACTTATCGACAGATCGACATATTAACTTATTTACTTATCGACATATCGACATATCTACTTATCAACTTATCGACTTATCGACTTATTTACTTATTTACTTATTTACTTAACAACTTATTGACTTGTTGACTTATTTACTAATTTACTTATTTACTTATTGACATATCGACTTATCGACTTATTGACTTATGGACTTATCGACTTATCGACTTATTTACTTATTGACTTATTGACTTATTTACTTATTGACTTATTTACTTATTTACGTATTTACATATTGATTTATTGACGTATTTACTTATTTACTTTTTGACTTATTGACTTATTGACTTATTTACTTGACTATTTACTTTTTGACTTATTTACTTATTTACTTATCGACATATCGACATATTTACTTATTGACTTATCGACATATCGACATATCGACATATCGACTTACCGACTTATCGACTTATCGGCTTATCGACTTTTCGACTTTTCGGCTTATCGGCTTATCGGCTTATCGGTTTATCGACTTATCGACTTATCGCCTTTCGACTTATTTACTTATTGACTTATTGACTTATTAATTAATTTACTTATTTACTCATTTGCTTATTGACTTATTTACTTATTTACTTATTTACTTATTTACTTATTTACTTATTTTCTTATCTACTTATCTACTTATCGACTTATCTACTAATCTACTTATCTACTTATCGACTTATCGACTTATCGACTTATCGACTTACCTACTTATCGACTTATCGACTTATCGACTTATCGACTTACCGACTTATCGGCTTATCGGCTTATCGGCTTATCGGCTTATCGACTTATCGACTTATGTACTTATTTACTTATTGACTTATCGACTTATTGACTTATTGACTTATTGACTTATTGACTTATTGACTTATTGACTTATTGACTTATTGACTAATTGACTTATTTACTTGACTATTTACTTATCGACATATCGACATATTTATTTTTTTACTTATCGACATATCGACATATCGACATATCGACTTACCGACTTATCGACTTATCGACTTATCGGCTTATCGGCTTATCGGCTTATCGGCTTATCGGCTTATCGGCTTATCGGCTTATCGACTTATCGACTTATCGAATTATCGACTTATCGACTTGTATACTTATTTACTTATTTACTTATTGACTTATTGACTTATTTTCTTATTGACTCTTTGACTTATTGACTAATTGACTTATTTAGTATTTACTTATTTTCTTATTTTCTTATTTTCTTATTTACTTATCGACTTATCTCTTTATCGACTTATCGACTTACCGACTTATCGGCTTATCGGCTTATCGGCTTATCGACTTATCGACTTATGTACTTATTTACTTATTGACTTATTGACTTATTGACTTATTGACTAATTGACTTATTTACTTATTTACTTATTTATTTATTAACTTATTTACTTATTTTGTATATACTTATTGACTTATTTACTTATCGACATATCGACATATTTACTTATTGACTTATCGACATATCGACATATCGACATATCGACTTACCGACTTATCGACTTATCGGCTTATCGACTTTTCGACTTTTCGGCTTATCGGCTTATCGGCTTATCGGTTTATCGACTTATCGACTTATCGCCTTTCGACTTATTTACTTATTGACTTATTGACTTATTGACTTATTAATTAATTTACTTATTTACTCATTTGCTTATTGACTTATTTACTTATTTACTTATTTACTTATTTACTTATTTTCTTATCTACTTATCTACTTATCGACTTATCTACTAATCTACTTATCTACTTATCGACTTATCGACTTATCGACTTATCGACTTACCTGCTTATCGACTTATCGACTTATCGACTTATCGACTTACCGACTTATCGGCTTATCGGCTTATCGGCTTATCGGCTTATCGACTTATCGACTTATGTACTTATTTACTTATTGACTTATCGACTTATTGACTTATTGACTTATTGACTTATTGACTTATTGACTTATTGACTTATTGACTTATTGACTAATTGACTTATTTACTTGACTATTTACTTATCGACATATCGACATATTTATTTTTTTACTTATCGACATATCGACATATCGACATATCGACTTACCGACTTATCGACTTATCGACTTATCGGCTTATCGGCTTATCGGCTTATCGGCTTATCGGCTTATCGGCTTATCGGCTTATCGACTTATCGACTTATCGAATTATCGACTTATCGACTTGTATACTTATTTACTTATTGACTTATTGACTTATTGACTTATTTACTTATATACTTATAAACTTATATACTTATTGACTTATTGACTTATTTACGTATTTAATTATTTACTTATTGACATATCGACTTATCGACTTATTGACTTATCGACTTATCGTCTTATCGACTTATTTACTTATTGACTTATTGACTTATTTACTTATTTACTTATTTACTTATTTACGTATTTACATATTGATTTATTGACGTATTTACTTATTTACTTTTTGACTTATTGACTTATTTACTTGACTATTTACTTATTGACTCATTAACTTATTTACTTATCGACATATCGACATATTAACTTATTTACTTATCGACATATCGACATATCGACATATCGACTTATCGGCTTATCGGCATATCGGCTTATCGGCTTATCGACTTATCGACTTATGTACTTATTTACTTATTGACTTATTGACTTATTGACTTATTGACTTATTGACTTTTTGACTTATTGACTAATTGACTTATTTAGTATTAACTTATTTTCTTATTTTCTTATTTTCTTATCGACTTATCTCTTTATCTACTTATCGACTTATCGATTTATCGACTTACCGACTTATCGGCTTATCGGCTTATCGGCTTACCGGCTTATCGACTTATCGACTTATGTACTTATTTACTTATTGACTTATTGACTTTTTGACTTATTGACTTATTGACTTATTGACTTATTTACTTATATACTTATAAACTTATTTACTTATTGACTTATTTACTTATTGACATATCGACTTATCGACTTATTGACTTATCGACTTATCGACTTATCGACTTATTTACTGATTGACTTATTGACTTATTTACGTATTTACTTATTTACTTATTGACATATCGACTTATCGACTTATTGACTTATCGACTTATCGACTTATCGACTTATTTACTTATTGACTTATTGACTTATTTACTTATTTACGTATTTACATATTGATTTATTGACGTTTTTACTTATTTACTTTTTGACTTATTGACTTATTGACTTATTTACTTGACTATTTACTTTTTGACTTATTTTCTTATTTACTTATCGACATATCGACATATTTACTTATTTACTTATCGACATATCGACATATCGACATATCGACTTACCGACTTATCGACTTATCGGCTTATCGACTTTTCGACTTTTCGGCTTATCGGCTTATCGGCTTATCGGTTTATCGACTTATCGACTTATCGCCTTTCGACTTAATTACTTATTGACTTATTGACTTATTGATTAATTTACTTATTTACTCATTTGCTTATTGACTTATTTACTTTTTTACTTATTTACTTATTTACTTATTTACTTATTTACTTATTTTCTTATCTACTTATCTACTTATCGACTTATCTACTAATCTACTTATCTACTTATCGACTTATCGACTTATCGACTTATCGACTTACCTACTTATCGACTAATCGACTTATCGACTTACCGACTTATCGGCTTATCGGCTTATCGGCTTATCGGCTTATCGACTTATAACTTATGTACTTATTTACTTATTGACTTATTGACTTATTGACTTATTGACTTATTGACTTATTGACTTATTGACTTATTGACTTATTGACTTATTGACTTATTGACTTATTTACTTATATACTTATAAACTTATATACTTATTGACTTATTGACTTATTTACGTATTTACTTATTTACTTATTGACATATCGACTTATCGACTTATTGACTTATCGACTTATCGACTTATCGACTTATTTACTTATTGACTTATTGACTTATTTACTTATTTACTTATTTACTTATTTACGTATTTACATATTGATTTATTGACGTATTTACTTATTTACTTTTTGACTTATTGACTTATTTTCTTATTGACTTTTTGACTTATTGACTAATTGACTTATTAAGTATTTACTTATTTTCTTATTTTCTTATTTTCTTATTTACTTATCGACTTATCTCTTTATCGACTTATCGACTTACCGACTTATCGGCTTATCGGCTTATCGGCTTATCGGCTTATCGACTTATCGACTTATGTACTTATTTACTTCTTGACTTATTGACTTATTGACTTATTGACTAAATGACTTATTTACTTATTTACTTATTTATTTATTAACTTATGTACTTATTTTGTATATACTTATTGACTTATTGACTTATTGACATATCGACTTATCTACTTATCTACTTATCTACTTATCTACTTATCTACTTATCTACTTATCAACTTATCGACTTATCGACTTATTTACTTATTTACTTATTTACTTAACAACTTATTGACTTGTTGACTTATTTACTAATTTACTTATTTACTTATTGACATATCGACTTATCGACTTATTGACTTATGGACTTATCGACTTATCGACTTATTTACTTATTGACTTATTGACTTATTTACTTATTTACTTATTTACTTATTTACGAATTTACATATTGATTTATTGACGTATTTACTTATTTACTTTTTGACTTATTGACTTATTGACTTATTTACTTGACTATTTACTTATTGACTTATTTACTTATTTACTTATCGACATATCGACATATTTACTTATTTACTTATCGACATATCGACATATCGACATATCGACATATCGACTTACCGACTTATCGACTTATCGACTTATCGGCTTATCGGCTTATGGGCTTATCGGCTTATCGGCTTGTCGGCTTATTGACTTATCGACTTATCGAATTATCGACTTATCGACTTGTATACTTATTTACTTATTTACTTATTGACTTTTTGACTTATTGACTAATTGACTTATTTAGTATTTACTTATTTTCTTATTTACTTATCGACTTATCTCTTTATCTACTTATCGACTTATCGACTTATCGACTTACCGATTTATCGGCTTATCGGCTTATCGGCTTATCGGCTTATCGACTTATCGACTTATGTACTTATTTACTTATTGACTTATTGACTTATTGACTTATTGACTTATTGACTTATTGACTTATTGACTTATTGACTTATTTACTTATATACTTATATACTTATAAACTTATATACTTATTGACTTATTGACTTATTTACGTATTTACTTATTTACTTATTGACATATCGACTTATCGACTTAATGACTTATCGACTTATCGACTTATCGACTTATTTACTTATTGACTTATTGACTTATTTACTTATTTACTTATTTACTTATTTACGTATTTACATATTGATTTATTGACGTATTTACTTATTTACTTTTTGACTTATTGACTTATTTACTTGACTATTTACTTATTGACTCATTAACTTATTTACTTATCGACATATCGACATATTAACTTATTTACTTATCGACATATCGACATATCGACATATCGACTTATCGGCTTATCGGCTTATCGGCTTATCGGCTTATCGACTTATCGACTTATGTACTTATTTACTTATTGACTTATTGACTTATTGACTTATTGACTTATTGACTTATTGACTTATTGACTTATTGACTTATTGACTCATTGACTTATTGACTTATTGACTTATTTACTTATATACTTATAAACCTATTTACTTATTGACTTATTGACTTATTTACGTATTTACTTATTTACTTATTGACATATCGACTTATCGACTTATTGACTTATCGACTTACGACTTATCGACTTATTTACTTATTGACTTATTGACTTATTTACTTATTTACTTATTTACTTATTTACTTATTTACTTATTTACTTATTTAATTATTTACTTATTTACTTTTTACTTATTTACTTATTGACATATCGACCTATCGACTTATCGACTTTTCGACTTTTCGGCTTATCGGCTTATCGGCTTATCGGTTTATCGACTTATCGACTTATCGACTTTCGACTTATTTACTTATTGACTTATTGACTTATTGACTTATTGATTAATTTACTTATTTACTCATTTGCTTATTGACTTATTTACTTATTTACTTATTTACTTATTTACTTATTTACTTATTTTCTTATCTACTTATCTACTTATCGACTTATCTACTAATCTACTTATCTACTTATCGACTTATCGACTTATCGACTTACCTACTTATCGACTTATCGACTTATCGACTTATCGGTATATCGGCTGATCAGCTTATTGGCTTATCGACTTATCGACTTGTATACTTATTTACTTATTTACTGATTGACTTATTGACTTATTTTCTTATTTTCTTATTGACTTTTAGACTTAATGACTAATTGACTTATTTAGTATTTACTTATTTTCTTATTTTCTTATTTACTTATCGACTTATCTCTTTATCTACTTATCGACTTACCGACTTATCGGCTTATCGGCTTATCGGCTTATCGGCTTATCGACTTATCGACTTATGTACTTATTTTTTTATTGACTTATTGACTTATTGACTTATTGACTTATTGACTTATTGACTTATTGACTTATTGACTTATTGACTTATTGACTTATTGACTTATTGACTTATTTACTTATATACTTATAAACTTATTTACTTATTGACTTATTGACTTATTTACTTATTTACTTATTGACATATCGACTTATCGACTTATCGACTTTTCGACTTTTCGGCTTATCGGCTTATCGGCTTATCGGTTTATCGACTTATCGACTTATCGACTTACGACTTATTTAATTATTGACTTATTGACTTATTGACTTATTGACTTATTGACTTATTGACTTATTTACTAATTTACTTATTTACTAATTAACTTATTTACTTATTGACATATCGACTTATCGACTTATTGACTTATCGACTTATCGACTTGTATACTTATTTACTTATTTACTTATTGACTTATTGACTTATTTTCTTATTGACTTTTTGACTTATTGACTAATTGACTTATTTAGTATTTACTTATTTTCTTATTATCTTATTTACTTATCGACTTATCTCTTTATTGACTTATCAACTTATCGACTTACCGACTTATCGGCTTATCGGCTTATCGGCTTATCGGCTTATCGGCTTATCGACTTATCGACTTATGTACTTATTAACTTATTGACTTATTTACTTGACTATTTACTTTTTGACTTATTTACTTATTTACTTATCGACATATCGACATATTTACTTATTTACTTATCGACATATCGACATATCGACATATCGACTTACCGACTTATCGACTTATCGACTTATCGACTTTTCGACTTTTCGGCTTATCGGCTTATCGGCTTATCGGTTTATCGACTTATCGACTTATCGACTTTCGACTTTTTTACTTATTGACTTATTGACTTATTGACTTATTGACTTATTGATAAATTTACTTATTTACTCATTTGCTTATTGACTTATTTACTTATTTACTTATTTACTTATTTTCTTATCTACTTATCTACTTATCGACTTATCTACTAATCTACTTATCTACTTATCGACTTATCGACTTATCGACTTATCGACTTACCTACTTATCGACTTATCGACTTATCGACTTGTCGACTTATCGACTTATCGATGAATCGAATTATGGAATTATCGACTTATCTACTTATCGAATTATCGACTTATTGACTTATTTGCTTATTTACTTATTTACTTATTGCCTTATTTACTTGACTATTTACTTATTGACTTATTTACTTATTTACTTATTTACTTATTTACTTATTAACTTATTTACTTATTTACTTATTTACTTATTGACTTATTGACTTATTAACTTATTAACTTATTAACTTATTGACTAAATGACTTATTTACTTATTTTCTTATTTTCTTATTTTCTTATTTACTTATCGACTTATCTACTTATCGACTTATTTACTTATTGATTTATTGACTAATTGACTTATTTACTTATTTACTTATTGACTTATTTACTTATTTACTCATTTGCTTATTGACTTATTGACTTATTTACTTATTTACTTATTTACTTATTGACATATTTGCTTATTTACTTTTTTACTTATTTACTTATTTTCTTATTGACTTATTGACTTATTGACTTATTGACGTATTTACTTATTTACTTTTTGACTGATTGACTTATTTACTTATCGACTTACCGACTTATCGGCTTATCGGCTTATAGGCTTATCGGCTTATCGACTTATTGACTTATGTACTTATTTACTTTTTGACTTATTGACTTATTGACTTATTGATTTATTGACTTATTTACTGATTTACTTATTTACTTATTTACTTATTTACTTATTAACTTATTTACTTATTTACTTATTTACTTATTTACTTATTGACTTATTGACTTATTGACTTATTGTCTTATTGACTTATTGACTTATTGACTTATTGACTTATTTACTTATTTTCTTATTTATTTATTAACTTATTTACTTATTTTTTATTTACTTATTGACTTATCGACTTATTGACTTATCGACTTATCGACTTATCGGCTTATCGGCTTATCGGCTTATCGATTTATCGACTTATTTACTTATTGACTTATTGACTTATTTACTTGACTATTTACTTATTGACTTATTTACTTATTTACTTATCGACATATCGACATATCTATATATCGACTTATCGACTTATCGACTTATAGGCTTATCGGCTTATCGGCTTATCGGCTGATCGGCTTATCGTCTTATCGACTTATCGACTTATCGACTTATCGATTAATCGACTAATGGACTTATCGACCTATCTACTTATCGACTTATCTACTTTTCGACTTATCGACTTATCGACTTATATACTTGTTTACTTATTGACTTATTGACTTATTGACTTATTGACTTATTACCTTATTAACTTATTTTCTTTTTAACTTATTAACTTATTTACTTATTTTTTATTTACTTATTGACTTATTGACTTATTGACAAATCGACTTATCTACTTATCTACTTATCCACTTATCGACTTATCGACTTATTGACTTATTTACTTATTTACGTATTTACTTATTGACTTATTGACTTATTTGCTTATTTACTTATTTACTTATTGCCTTATTTACTTGACTATTTACTTATTGATTTATTTACTTATTGACTTAATTACTTATTTACTTATTTACTTCTTTACTTATTTACTTATTTTATGATTTACTTTTTTACTTATTGACTTATTTACTTATTTACTTATTGACTTATTTACTTATTTACTTATTGACTTATTGACTTATTGACTTATTGTCTTATTGACTTATTGACTTATTGACTTATTGACTTATTTACTTATTGACTTATCGGCTTATCGGCTTATCGACTTATCGACTTATTTACTTATTTATATATTATCGAATTATCGAATTATCGACTTATTGACTTAAACATTACTAAACGTAAACATTACTTGTATTGTTGGTGACTCTCAAATACAACCAAGGGTATATCCACAATTAATAATTATCCACAGGTAAGCTAGATGGTTTATCTACACATGGGGGCCTGCCAAATCTCTCTCCGCTCGTGTTAGCTTTGGGGGTCCATCATAGATTCGCGAGATAGAGGGGGACACAACAAAAGGAGGATTATGAGGTCGTTACTCACAGGTATCGGGCGGTCATCGTCGAAGGGTCCCAGGAATTTGCTAGTCGGGCCGCAAGGCGGACTGTGCCTGGTAGGAAGGCCATTGTGGGCGTTGGGTCAGCACAGGGAGTGCCCCTATGCAGCGGGAGCCTCGTGTGCGTTCTTTGGAGCACGGGAGAAACATGTCGTTTGTATCGAGTTCGGCCGAACGTTCTGGAAAGGCGCGAATGCGCGGTCGCACCGACACGGGCTTTGTCTAGGAAGGCTAGTAGTCCAGTCAGCCTGTGTCGTAGAACACCAGTTGAAGGAACTAAATAGTATAAAGCTAATTTTTTCCCCATCGACTTCTACCATTTAGACAAGGTTTTAGCAAAAAGTCCCCGCCCCTACCCCTCTTGTTTCTCCCCCTGTGCCCCCCCAAACATGAAAAGTGTAAGGGTTTCGTAAATCGCTTCTATCTCGATTACTAAACAACATATCGGATTGCAATTTTTTTTATTCTCTTTGCTGTAACATTGTCTACAATTAATGTCCATTTAACTTTCGTCGTAACTTTTACCGTTTGTTTGTAGTTCGTATGATAAGGTAAAAATTTGTATATTTTTTGGCAAGTAATTTTACTTTTTGTCACATAACTTTTTACGCCGACATTTTATGAAAAAATATTTCCCACAAAAGTTATAGCCCCTATTATTACCTTTAAAATGATATATTTTAATGTGTACTTTATTGCTAGTAAAAGCCAGATATCAACCATGAATGCTTGGTGCGCACCATCCCTGCGTCGCTCCGCGACACTCGGGATGTGAGGGAACACCACGACTTATCCTAGCCTGTCCTGTGCCCTTTGTAGTACTAGTGGAAATCGTGAATGTGAAATAATAGTTATTCACTTTGCTGCTAGGCCCTGCCGTCTATTGTGACATTTGACTAACCACTTTTCCTGAAAACAGTAGACATTGTTGCAAGTTCTTCTACAGAACAGACATGCTTACGCAAGGTCTTATAGAGCTCATATGATGACCCAGGTAGCTTTGATATTACTGCTATTCGAAGAATGTTCATCTCTTAAAGAAATGATTACAAACGACTTTAAGGATATTCATAACCAAACAATAAACAAACAAACAACTGTTGAAGACTCCATGAGAGATTATAAAACAAATGAAATAATGACAAGACAAGAAGTATATGAAGATTTGGTTAAAACTAGTAGAACTTCAAAACTGTGGCTACAAGAGTTTAAATTGGTGAATTTGGTTCTAGACTTTGTTCTGGCAGAGAGAATCGGCGATTGGAATTTGCACATTAATACAGTCAAGTAAACGATATTTATATATTATATCATTTGCTTGACTTTATTTATTATTATTATTATTATTTCCGTGCTGCTGGACATTTGCTCTACGCCAAATCCGCACAAATATACTTACAACAAATGTTGAGTGTACAAACGAAAATGTCAAATGAAGGTTTCTTTACAGTTCGGCGTACAGATGGATTTTTACCGGTATCTGGACGGACATGCCCATAGAGCAGACATTAATGCGATCATCAAAATCCATAGGTGGGCTTACTCATGGACGAGGATTAAGCGAGAGGACGCTAACCAAGTTCATTGCTTGCGCTCCTGGATCCCTACAAATTTGTGAGGCTTCCGAGAAGTTCTCTGGCTGCTTGACTCAGTTTAACGAACAGCACACTGAACTAAGATGCAGTAGAAGAGAAAGGGACTTGCAAGATATTAGTAAATTTCTCGGATGGCTGCGTATCCATAATCCTTTCCAACAGAGCAAAGATTTAATGTCTTTATCCTCTGGTCTAGTAGTGACAAGTTCGGGTGTAAACTGCGATGAAGCGTATGATGTAGGAATGAACTGCTTGAAAGACATCGAAGGAAATAATTTTGCAGATGTTAAATTGAAAAGAAAAAATAAAGTTAAAACTATAGGCTCCGTAGTAAGTGGCATAAATGTGAGATCTGAAGAAGTGCCAATTAATCCTGATCAGCTGTTTAATAGGGTTATTTGTATGTCTCAAGGAACAAATAATCTCAAACAGTACTTCAACTATGAACTCAGCCCATACCCTTTGTCTTCATTTGAAAACAATAAAATGATAAGAAAGGGAACTAAAGCAAGTCTTATGAAAATATTTGAAAAGTGGACAGTTAGCAACGAAATTTTTGAGAATTTGCCCCCAAAAATATATATAGTAGATGGAGGGTATCTTTTGCACAGTATTATTTGGCCTGACAAAGTAATATATAGCAGCATCATAGAGAAGTATGTTAACACTGTAATGAAACGGTATGGGAAAGATTGTCATGTTGTGTTCGATGGGTATCCTGACTATCCCACCACAAAAGGGGTCGAACATGTGCGGAGAAGTAAAAAAAACGTTTGTAGAAATGAAATTCAACGTTAATATGGAGTGCTCTGTGAAGCAAAATGAATTTTTGGCAAAACCAAAAAACAAAAGCCAGCTTATTGAACAGCCCTCTCAAAAGCTTAATGAAGCAAACATTCCAACCGTTGTGGCGGAGGAAGATGCAGATACTGAAGTGGTCGGAAGAGCAATAGATGTTTCCCAGATTCAAAGTGGGAGGCCTGTAGTTGTTGTCGAACAGGATACTGATCTTTTCGTTCTATTGTTAGGACTACCACAGTGTTAAAATGTGCGATTATTCTTTCACAAACCCTCTGGCACACCGTCAACGTATGACATCATACGTTGATAGTGTGCCATGAAGAGATTGGTGAAAAGATTGGTGATATGAAGGATGTGATATTATTTTTTAATGCTATCACGGGATGTGATACCACGTCTTATTTATTCGGCAAAGGCAAAATTAACGCGTACAAATTTCTAAGTTCATCAAATGATCTCCGCACAAAAGTTTTACAGTTTTATGAAAAACAGGCAGACAAAAATATTCTCAAAGAGGTAGGAGAGGCTTTTGTCTTGAAACTATATACGGATGCACAAGGTCTGCAAGTCTGAATGACAGTAGATATTCAATGTACCTAAAAGCTGTTACAAAAATGTACCTTAAAGCTGTTACAAAAATGTTAAAATCCAAATTTAACATGGCATCCCTCCCTCCAACATCTGGTGCTGCTGAACAACACGCCTATCGAACATACTATCAGATTCAAAAATGGATCGGAGATAAGGAAATCAGCGCTACGGACTGGGGATGGATTTTAACTGACAACATGCTGTACCCAGTGCACTCAAAAAAACCACCGGCACCTGAAGAAGTTATAAACTTAGTTTCCTGCAACCACAAAAAGGCTTGCAAAAATAATTGTAGCTGCTTTAAAGGATCACTTGATTGCACAGAAATGTGCGGGAGCTGTGGCGGATCATGCAGCAATGTAACTTTGGTTGAAGTCGAGGAAAATGAAGAACTTCTCATGGAAGTTCAGGATATCATAAAATTAAGATACCGCAATTATTTTGTTCTAAAATAACATCTTTAAAAAATATTACATGCATTTTCAAACCAAAAATGCTGAATACTTATTATTATTTGAAACAAATTTAAAAAGTGAGGAATTTAGGTTTCACTGAGACTCAATTAGTTTTATTTATAGAAAATGCAATAGTTAAAGATAAAAAACACTCTCACTATACAACAATATTTGCTTTGCAACGCCGCGCCGGCCGGCCCCACCTCGACCGAACCCGCCATGATAATCTCGCTGGATCTCCAACAAAGTAAGTACTATTTTATATCGTTTTAAAGGTAATAATAGGGGCTACAACTTTTGTTGGAAATATTTTTTCATAAAATGTCGGCGTAAAAAAATATGTGACAAAAAGTAAAATTACTTGCCGAAAAATATACAAATTTTTACCTTATCACACGAATTACAAACAAACGGTAAAAGTTACGACGAAAGTTAACCGAACATTAACTGTAGACAATGTTACAGCAAAGAGAATAAAATAAATTATTATCCAATATGTTGTTTAGTAATCGAGATAGAAGCGATTTACGAAACCCTCACACTTTTCATGTTTGGATGGGCACAGGGGGGGAAGCAAGGGGGGTAGGGGCGGGGACTTTTTGCTAAACACTTGTCTAAATGGTAGTAGTCGATGGGGAAAAAATTAGCTTTATACTATTTAGTTCCATCTAAAAACACAGGCTGACTGGACTATAGTGCGTGACTGCCGGAATTTGCGGGCGGCCGCAGGCTGTTGGGGAAGGGAGGCGGGGGTACAGCTTCACGGGGCGGAGTGTGCGCGTCAGCTAGCGTAGGGCCGCTACGTAACAATAGTTATAATCATACTGGATGATAAGATGTTTATCAGTCTAATAAATATGTATATTAGTTTTCTTATTCTGGTTACCGTATTTTGGACTTGTTCTTTCCATTTTAAGTGTCTATCTACTGTGACACCCAGATACTTTATACTATTTTTGCGTGTTATTTGTAAGCAAATTGCACTGTCTCATTCCTTTTTGTTTTCACATTGTGATGAATGGATTTTAATTGTAATACTGTTTTCGACATTTTTTTCTTTCAAAAATAATGAGATAAAATATGTTTTCTCAGTATTTAGTGAGAGACAATAATGGTCAAACCATGTTTTAAGTATGTTTATATTGATATTTGCTTTATTCGTAGCTTCTTCCCATGATTTCCCTCTAGTGATAACCACAGTGTCGTCTGCATATGATATAATATCTCCATCTATAATCTATAGGAAGAGTGAACATTTGGTTTACATATATTATAAAAAGGATTGGACCGATGACAGTTTCTTGTGGTATACCAAAAGATGAGGTTTTGGGTTCACTTAGTGTAGTATTTATTTTGACATATTAAAGTCACTCTTTCAGATAACTTTGGAACCATGATAGCACTATTCCGTCCAATCCAATTTGCATTAGTTTTTCGTTAAGTTTGGAATGTGATATGCTATCAAATGCCTTGCGGAAATCGATGAAGATACCAAGGCACTTTTCCCCATTGTCTAACCTTTGCATGTTTGTTAATGTTAATTTAGCAATCGCGTCTTGGGTGCTGAGATTGTCTCTAAATCCAAACTGGTTTGGGCTCATTATCTTCTTTGATTTTATGTAGTTAAGTTATTTTTTAACAATTTTTTCTTAGATTTTTGCTATGTTTGATGTGAGTGCTATGGGACGATAGTTGGAAATATTTTTTTCGTCTCCAGATTTAAAAACAGGGGTGATAATCGTTTTCTTATAGTTGTTCGGGAATATGCCTTTTTCAAACTAACATTTATTATATGAGCAATTGGCTTGCTGATTAACTCACGTACGGCTTTCAATGTTTGTACAGTTATGTTGTCATAGCCAGGGCTTGCTGATCCCCATAAACTTAATACAGCATTTTCAACTTCTTTGTGAGTTACTGAAGCAAATGTGTGAAAACCTTCTTCAAAATTTGAGTTCTGCTCTGGTTTGGGGAGTCTGTCTATTATTTGGTATAATATTACAAGTAAGATTAGAGCCTACATTTGCAAAATAATCGTTAAAAATATTACCACAAAGTTTTGGATTTTTTTCGGTGTTGATGTTGATTCCTTGAGTAATTTCGTTTAGTTGTAACATTGATAACTGATAAGACATGTGTTCAACTACCTACTGCACTCACGGCAAGTTGGGACAATAGGCACAATATTAATAAAATAATAATAAGTCTGATAAGGATCAAAGACATTTATTGTTATGCAATTTGAATGAAATGATAGAGCAAGACATTAATCACAGGGCGTGTCAGGTAATGACCTAATAGAGGTAAAAGATTTAGATTGCTATCAGTAAGAAGTTAATGCCGTCAAGTCTATAGAGAATTTAAATTTAACAGGGCGCCAGCCAGGGAAAAACATCCTGACATAATTTATAAACAGTGAAACCATTAATCTAAAATAATAATATTCATTTATCTCACACGTGTTTGAAGTTACCAGAATTCAACCAAACTACGAGCGCTGGACACGAACTCCCTCCCAGCACGGTCTCTCCACACAACTGACGCTTGTGGTTAAATCTCGAACTAGCGAACCCAGAAACTGAGGCGTACCAACCTCGGGAACAAAAATGCGCTGTTGACATTATGTGGGACGCAGCCGGTAGCTACCTGCTACATAGTAATTTTTTTTTGCTTTTGTTGGTTATTGTATTGATGATTTTCCAGAACTCTTTGCTGTCTTGACCGGAATTTTTTATTTTATCACGAAAATATTTTTCTTTTGTCAGTCTAATTAAAAGCGCAAGTTTGTTTCGGTATTTTTTGTAGAAAGTGGCGATTTTTTTCATCATTTGGGAATTTTTTACACTGGTGGTAGTATTTTTCTTTATTTCTGATTGAAATCACTAGTCCATGGGTTATCCATGGCTTTATTAATCTGTGCTTAGATTTTGGTTTAGAAACAATTATTTGTGTGGATAGGTTTATGTGGTTTTGGAAAACAGGTATTTGGATTTTCCGATTCAAATATTGATGCCCAGGTTTCCGTTTTAAGATTTGTTCTTAAAATTTCCATATTTAAATGCTTTTTTTTTCATTTTTTTTGTCAGTTGTGTTAGAGTTGGTACTTCTTTTATCAATGTTGGTAACAAATATACAGGTGTAGCGATCGGTTATGCTAGTTTTCCATAATATTGACATGTTTTTTTCATTGTTATTTGAGTTGCACCATATGCATTGTATCAGTATTCTTTATTGAAGCATACATTTTGTCATATATTTGCACATTTGTTAAAAAATTATTAAAACGTATTTTGGTGTTTATTTCATAGCTACGTATCAATACTTATTATCAGTTTCAAGTTTTAAAACTAAAAGTTCATTGAAATTGAATGGTGTTGCGTATTAGACAGGAATATTTCATATTATCCATGCACCAACAACCGAAATTTTATGTTTAAGTATTCATATAAAAAGATTCGTTCGTTTTTATTTCAGGCTTTTTCATTCTTTTTAGACCGCATGCCGCGCCGCTGTATATCTGTAAGGAGTGCAAAAAGGTCATGATTATTTATTTATAGCTCTAGAATCTGGAGGAAAAAATATTATTTGATATTATTTAACTGTCCTCGTTTACTACGAGTAATATCATTTAATCAGTCATAACAAAACATGGCATTGGTTTTTTTCCACTAACTTGTGTGCAACACATTGCAGATTATGAAAGCAGTTACGGAATTAATATATCTGTGACAGTAAGCTCCCTATCTCAGGCCTAGAGGTCAGAGAGGTCGCGGTCGCTGATATAAAACCGTGCTAAGTAAAATACATACAAATGAATGTGATTTGTTCGAGTTATTTAACAAACAGTTAAACAAATAAATTAATAAATACAATTAGTAGTGCCCTCGTAGAAATCACGTACATAAAAGCGTATTTCTAAATTTCCCTTATTTAATAAATCAAAACCGAAAATTCATCTGAAAAGATCTGTAAGTATTATATTATCCTACTTCAACTTCTTTCTTTTTTTCTTTCTTCACTTCTTTTTTTAAATTTCAAATTAGGAATTATACAATTTCTACACAGAAGCATCACTGTCTCAAAAACATCTCAATTCTGTTTTCAAACTTTATTCAGGCGAATAAGAAAGATCAAACAGAGAGCCAAACAAAATTACAGACACACAGAATGCAACACGGTTGAATTAAAACTGGATTCATTTTTTTAACCCCAATTGGGTAATGTTGAGAGGCTGAAGGGAGTGGGGAGGGGGAGAAGATGGGGAAGAGGAAGAAGGAGTTGTACCTGGTTATTCAGATCTGGCCACCAAATATGGCTAAAGCCATTTCAAGCAAGGTTTCAATTTTTAATGGTGGTCTTACACCAGGGCGATACTGAGAGTATATTTCACTCTGAAATGTGCTGCAAATATTCTATATATTATTTAAAAAAAATTATTTGTGAAAAAACACAATAAATCAAATAAAATTTATTTTACCACGTCCGGGATTCGATCACGCGACCTTCAAATAAAACCAACTTAAAAACCAAAATCAACTTAAAAAATACCCTTAATAATAAGTAGATGTAACGAATTTATACACGGTATCGATTTGTTTGTACTTATGCGCTATATAGAGAAACAAATCTTTCCTTGATGTATTTGGATGAAAATATACTTTATGCTTTTGTTATTCGGCGGTACATATACTCTACATACACATCCCATCGGGGTCACTTAGATATATTTTAATGTAATTAGGTGTGCCATATTATCTCTAAACTGACTGCACATATATAAGTACGCCGGGGGACCAATTGTCGACGGATCAACTGTCATGGAACCGTTGACAGACCTCGCATGCCACTAACAATGATTAATCGTTAAAAATAGCCTCCGTTCAGCCTCCCCAAAAAAGACAGGCCTTTAAGGAAATTATTTGCATAAAAGCTTCCTCTTTGCAAGAACTAACTGTCAAGTGCATTATTCATGCATAATTTACATATGGGAGATAAAAATTGTTATCTTTTGAGTGACTCTGAGTTCAAATATACTGATATGAATATGAAAATAAAGCTCATTGAATCACAGTTGGAGTTCAACTCTTCGAGAATAACAAGACAATTTTTTAAAAATAAATTCGGTGTTGTAAAATTATTTTCAAAATGAAATTTCTAGAAATTGTGTTAACGGTTTTAGTGGTGGCAAAGTTCGTGGGAGCACAGAGGCAAGGTAAGAGTAATTTCCATACTTTATTAACAATCCCACTTCATAATATTTAAGTTAAATTGGTAATTGAAATCTAAATATGTGTTTTTTTTATATATTATACTGTTTGGTTATGTTTTGGAAGGCGAAATAGCTGCCACGCGTATATTAAAATTAATAGCAGAACTAGTAAATGATTTAATTAAATTAAACTTTAAACTGTTTTACTTTGGATACGTTTTTAGATTTTCGGGACCAAAAGTATTTTCGTTATTTGTTTTGGGTGTGTTACGCCGTGTTGCGCTACCTCTTTAGCCAACGTTTCGGACAGCGTTGCAGTGTCCATCATCAGGGCAGATCCGGCTCTGCCCTGATAATGGAACTATTTTTCTTTTTTATATACTGGTTATAGATTATATAGATTTACTGGCAATGATTGTATGCGCATTTTTTGTGAAACCCGTGATTTTCATGGGAACCTAGTGCCTATATTAAAATGCATTTTGATAAAAACTGATTTATTTTATTTTAATTCGGTACATTTTTATTAAGAGATTTATTATTTTAAAATGCCTACTTGCATTTAATGAAACATTATTTTGAAAATGAAATCCGTCATTTTGATGCATGTTAAATAAATTGCAGCAGACTTTTTAAAAATCGATTTTTTTAAATAAAATTATAAATAATATTATTATATCCATCTTTAAATCCAAACTTTCAGGACTTATAATATTTTGTGAGTATTAGAAGATGACTGACTGTAACATTACTATTTTTGTTTTCAATTTTATATGTTGGGCATAATAATTATTTTTAACGTATTATCTGCAGGAATATTTGAAAAGGTCAATTTTAAGTAGTTTCAATACATACTTCGGGACCTGAATATTTATATTTTTTTAGTACCGCACGAGATTCCCAACTGCGTTTTTTTACGTCGTAAGGTGCAGTCCGTTTCCATTTTTTTTCCTCTGTGAGGTGTAATCTAATGACTGGTGAAACACATAAGCAATAACGAAACGCCCGGGGTCTCAAAAGTTGCATCTTACAAAGAAAATGAGAACTGCATTTAATTTTTTTTAATGGTTAATGGCCCGCTAAAATGCACTGAAAATCAGAAAACTAACCTAAAACATTTTTTAAAGATTATTTTAATTATTTTTTTTTCTATTATTTAACCTTTTAAGATTTAGTGAGTTATTAAAAAATGCGTATAGTTGACAAAAATGAAGAAAAAAAACCAAGTTTATGGATACAAGTAAGGCAACAAGAATACTGATTTTATCCAGAAAAAGTGTTATTTCCCATTTTATATTTTTAACAAACGCATCACATATGTTTAAAAAAAAATTTTTTTGCGTTCTTAGTACTGCAGTATAGAATAAAAATTAAGTTTGGTACAAAATATAAAATATGGACGCTTTGTTTTCTTTTTTTTCCAAATCACGAAATCTATCTTTTTTCAAATTTTAGCGGGCTAATAGTGAACAATAATTTACATTTTCAGCCCTGCCATCGTTTCTACTATTAAACTTCTTGTACCGACAAGGAATACTAGACAAAATATAACATTCTTTTGCAACACATACACAACTAACTATCAATCACACTCACTTACCAATAGGATGCATTATTTAGGCAACAAGTTTGGTGGTATTGTAGATGTATTTGCTGATTCCCTTTACATTCTAAAATGCAATTTAAACCAACACTTTGTTGAATCCTACAAATTATTGTAACATGGGTATAATATATTTAACGATTTGATTTGTTATTGTAATGTTTATATTATATTTTGTTCTATGTTATTGTTAAATATTACATTGTTTAAAATATTTCACGGGTTTCCACAAGATTATACAAGTGGTTTTTTTTCTTTAAAAACCACTTGTATATTCTTAAAAGTTTTTTCACTTTTATAACTTTTGGTATAAATTCTATGTATGTGTAATCCTAGATATCTTAAATATTATTTTCTAATCTATGTAAAAGCCCCTACGGGCGTATAACAACAATAAATAAATAAATAAATAAATAAATTTATTTTGACGTTTTTGAATAGCTACAGATCATATGAAACTTTTGAGACCCCGGGCATTTAAAAATAAGGCCATTATTTTTCTCTCTATGGAGAGCGACACAAGCTAATAAGCATTAAACAAAATTATTTGGTCATCGCAAGGCTCAGTTCGTTTCTGTAATTTTCTTGCGGCGAGGCGCAGACCTGACTAAATGTGAAAAAAAATTTGTTCATGAACTTTGAACACTTTTTTTTTAAATTTGAACACTTTTTTCATAATAACTTTCAAAGGTTATTGCCAAATTATAATTATTTTGTTTATTAATATATTTTTAATTGTTTAAAAAGTTAAATATTCGAAAAAAAATATTCTCCTGAAAGTGGTGAAGAAAGGGAAGGGGGGGGGGTAAAAGGGGGGGAAGTTTATTAGAATTTGGGATTACAATATCTTTAGAAGGGAAAGACCGGTTAAGTGGAAAAATATTCAAAAAGTGTTCATGTTTTTTTTGCTTATTAAATATACCAATAATACCCCTTCTCCTGAATTTAATCCGTGTCTGTTTATAATTTGTAACTTCAGTACACTTTTACTCCTAATGATGGAACATTATTCATGAAACATGTAGAGTGTGTATAAAATAAAGTGATTTGTCTTTTTATAAAATTAAAAAGTTAGCTTCCGATAATACCGATAAAATTAAGTCCCAGTTGCCACCATTATATATTTATATTTTTAATCGACTTCAAAAAGGAGGAGGTTTTCAATTCAGCTGTGTTTTTTTTAATGTTTGTTACCTCAGAACTTTTGACTAGGTGAACCGATATTGATGATTCTTTTTTTATTTGAAAGCTGGTGCTTTCCGTGTGGTCCCATTTCAATTTGGTAAAGTTCTGGCAACAGCATCCATGAGAAAACCATATAAGTCTTAACCCGTCTGCTTGTTTAGAAATAAATACATCCCAAAACACGTAATCGCGTTATACTTTCTTAAGACCAAAAACGTCCCGAGCTTCCTTACATTTTAAAAGCTATATATCTCTCTTCCTCTAATGCAAACATAATATTTTTTCTTTTAACCGGAAAGAGAACGAAATAATTCTTCTTATTGTCTTTGAAACATGAAAGCTATCTTGCATATATATTTTACAATCTCGATCCAAAGAGACGGTTTCTGATTTTTCGCGCGAAACTGAGGCTTCCGGATTATGAGGTGCGAATATATTGAACCAAGCAGACGGATTGAATTTACATTAAGTATGTGCGCGACAAATAGACGAATAACTCAATATCACGCCAACCGATTTCAATGATTCTTTTTTTATTGGAAAGGATGTGGTTCAAGGGTATTTTGATGAGAGTTTGGTTAGGTTATGATTATGGGATTATGGGATTAAGATTATGGGATCCATGACAAAGTAACGGAACTTTTCAATTCTTAGGAGCAAATTAACGATACTCGGCCGAATCTTTTATAGGGTATCCTGATCTTTGAGTCAGCTACCGCAACGACGTTATGGTCAAGTAATGTCTATCTTATATGAGTAATACGTTTAGTAGGTCTACTTATATTCAGACAGTGTACTTCAGATTCACTAAAAATCAAAAAATAAACCAAATTTTTACAAAACAAATAAACGACATCAAAAAATGCACTAAAAAGTAAAAAAATAATTTCGTATTCTTCCACAACTTAATAATCAACTTGCTTTTTCAACTCGTCATTACGAAGGTACGATTGTTATTTTTGGAGTCGATGTCAGCCAAGGTACCCGGCCCAGCGTGTTTACTTGACAGCTCTCCTCCCGCCGCGGCCCCACTCTCGCCTCTTGCCTCTCGCGTCAAGTCGCGCGTGCGATACAAGCACATCTCACCTATAACTACGAGTATGTATGTAGTTACAAACCTAAGATTGCTGACACCGACTCCAAAAATAACAATCGTACCTACATATTGATGAGTAGAAGAAGTAAGTTGATTATTAAGTTGTGGAAGAATCATATTTTTTTTTTTATTTTGAGTGCATTTTTTGAAGTCGTTAATTTGTTTTGTTAAAATTTTTGTTTATTCTGTGTCTTGTTCTATTTCATATTTCGGTTAGATTTTTCTCAGTTTTCTCTTCTTCTTCAATGAAGTAATAAAGTATATTAAATTAGAAGCAGCAGTATTTTTTTAAATCGTTATTTAAAAAAAAAGAATTTTTCTCAGTACAATTTTCCACACTTACAAAAATAAAATTATTATATTCATTTATCAATCCAATCGGTCAGGACTTATAATTTTATGTACGTATTAGAAGATAGGTACACTTTTTAATGCTATTTTTTCCTATTTTATATTTCCTATTTTATATATAAATAGGCAAATTCAAAATTGAATAATAATTGTAACATGATGTGCAAAACAATTATTTTTAATTTCTGTTTTCGTAGGAACGTGAGAAAAGGTCAGTTTGAAATATGTTCGTTGCATATTTTAAGCCCTGAATATTTTGATTTTTTTTAATTCTGCACATGAGTCCCGACGGCTAATTTAAGGGGCAGTCTTTTTCATGTTTTTTTTCCTCCGTGTGGTGCCTTCTAATCAATGGCAGGTAAAATGTAAAGTTTATATCAACATTTTATGGCGGCCTCCGTGGTCGAATGGTAAAGTTCTCGACCAGCAAACCAAGTTGCCGGTTCAAATCCCGGCGCGCGCGAATACATTTTTATTCATTTATTAATCTTGTTCCACAATTAATAAAATAAAAATAATACGCAATACGTCGCAGAGTGGAAAATACTCTCAGTATCGCCCTGGTGAAAGACCACCATTAAAAATAGAAAATTTGCTTTAAATGGCTTTAGCTGTGTTAGGTGACCAGATATAAATTCCCAGGTACTTCCCCACCTACCTCCTACCCATCTCCTTACCCTCTCCACCCTCTAAGTTTCAAAACATTCCCCAATTGGAGATGTCATAGTCTCACTTGCTCCAGATGGGAGCAGTTGGGACTATTGTACGATATTAACACAATATTTCTTTTGTTATTTTTTATTCACGCTATTTTTGACTAAGCTTAACCAAGTCGCAACACCTCTTCCATAGGTCACCCCAAGTGGTTCGCTACGTTTGGTGATTTAGCAGGGGTCCCCGGGTTCATGGGGTGAGGTTTGTCTAGGTATTGGAGGCGGATGACCAAGACAAACTAAACCCCAGATTCCTACCCACCCCTTAAACCCGTTTCCTTCCCAGAACTCTCCTCTCCTTCCTTTCCCCAAAAAAACCCTCCACACAGCATCCACAAAGATGACATAGGCCCTGAGGGATATTATTTTTCTCCGGGCCTCCTGTGTGGAGCTCATGTAGAAAACAAAAAAAAAATCGTATTTTAACTCGGCCGTTGTGCTTTTGATCCCTCTGTTTTTTTTGTACCTACTTTCCGTTTCGGGTTAGAAGTGAAAATCTGAATGAAGAAAGTGTGAAAGAGGAATTGTCACAGAGATAGTGGTGATGTTTATTTTGATAAATAATATAATTATGTGGCAGGGTATGTATAAGAAAATAGTCTTTCAGCGTTGGTCAGTTTATTTCTCTTATATACAGGGTTCACAGCTTATAGTAAAAAAAGAGTACAGGAAAGTTGTAGCACAAAGTAAAATCACTTAGAGTTTAAACAATGTTCACTAACATTCTCGCTAAATACTTAGCGTAATAACCTCAAAAGAGGACCCGTGGTCTCTTAGTTGGGTTAAGGTTTTCCCGACAAGTAATGTCCCCGAGGGCGCTGTTACTTGAATTCCCAAGGAGGACCCAGAGGGCTCTCTCGACTTGGTACTGGGGAGGATTGGGAGAAGGTTAAGGATTCCCTACAAGTAATGTACGGAGGGCGCTGTTATTTGAATTCCCGAGGAGGACCCGAGAGCTCTCTCGACTTGGTACTGGGGAGGATATGGGAAGGTTAAGGATTTCCTATAAGTAATGTCCCCTCGGGCGCCGTTATTTGAATTCCCAAGGAGGACCCAGAGGACTCTCTCGACTAGGTACTGGGGAAGGTTTAACTTGGGCAATGACCATTAGGATTCTGTTGCTTAGTGTTAACCAGGAGACTGGATATTCTGGCTCTATATAGGCCTGCACGGTGTTATATACCCTTAGGGCAGGGTAGTGCCGGTCGATGACGGAGGGGTGTCTTTTTGTCTGTTCGGCAAATGGGGTGTCTTTTTGTCCAAGTCGCCGAGCGAGACGGCGCAATGCGTGTGAGGGAGAAGGTATTCAGATCCGTGTGTCACATTTAAAATGATTTTAAAAAGATACATTAAATAAATAGTTTATATTTAAGTAAGTAGGTATTTACGTACTCACTTACAAGTCTTATGTTTAAGGAGGATTTTTTGATTATTTTTTATTAAAGACGATCAGCCTTACTAAAAAACCCAATGAAAATTTTATTTAATTGACAAACGGCCGCGGATGTGAAAAGATTACTAATTAAAAATTTGTTCATTGAAAGAAATACACATGGTTTCCACGGCCTGAGAGGGTAGTTTATCTCTGTTTTAACCATTGATGTCCGAACGATATTTGTAATTTTTCCATAGTATTTTGAATGTTCTATAGGTATATTTCTTATTTTTGAAGGTGTCGTAAAAACAAATACCATTTATGAAAACTAGATAAAATTACCTTTTAGATTTGAATATTTGAAATACAGTTTGGTTTTCAAATACTGACGTATTTTAAGATTCAAACTCGGAAATAAATGTAAAAAAATTTCTTACCAAAATTTTTTTGACTAAAATGTAGAGAAATTAAAAAAAAAAACAAAATTTCAAAAACACAGTCCTTTTATGTAATAAATTTGGAAGGAAACTATCACCTCACTTTTTCCTCGTGCATACAATAAAAAAATAATAAAAAATTTCAAAGTTTTTTTATTGCTAAAAAACTAACCTAAAAATCATACCGTCTTTTATATCAGATTTCTTGCATCTCTAAAGACGTTATTTTCTTTGATTACTTTAGGCACACATGTATTAGATATTATTTTTTCAAAAAACACCACTTTCATAAAATTATCGTAAAATAAAACCTTTAAATGTAAATTTGAATTCTCATGTATCATATAAAATAGTTTTTGACACTTCAATTTTAAAAGTACGATTATTGTTTTATAACTTGACTAAAACTTATGAAAAACCACAAAGAACACGGTAAATATATCAATGATATAAATATAAGAGTAAATTATTCATATTAATAGAAATTAACCATCACATAAGTTATATTGCACACACAAAAATCATTTCGCACACAAAGAAATCATTTCGCGCTTCCAGCTTCGTTCTCGAGCGCGAACAACGAATGCGCAGGCGCCGCGCCGCCGCGCCCCCTATCGGTTATGAAGGAAAACAATTTAGTACTTAAATATGCATTGTTGCCGGATTTACAATACATTTTAAGATCAAACTTTATTAGTAATATTTCCTGTTTTAGTGTATTTTTGTTTTATTCATGTTGCTGTAATAACACGGGTTATCTGACGTGCTGTGATTTTTTTTAGTAAGGCTGGATATGTTTAGAAACACACTTTTTTGGATATGAGACATTCTTGCTGGAGTCCCCGGCATTACCTAGGTTTAACGTTTTTTTTCGAAATCAGACGTAATTTTTAATTTTTTTTAACAACTTTCTTTTTAAAATAACTTTTGAAGATTTGTCCCAAAAAATGGTTTTGTTTTTGGTTATTACCTAACTTTTTTAAATTTAAAATAAAACAATAACTTTGTAAACACCGCTTTTATTTTATACTTTATGCCGACCGGGTATCGCTACAACCGTAGCTTCATCAAGGCAGTATAATACTCACTTTACAAAGTATCCGCTTCATATGAACAAAAAATAACTTTTTTTAATTGCTTCCAATTCACAAAGATAGTATCCAATAAAACGGGAAAAAATAGTTTAAGATAATATTGTTATAATTGAAATTTGAAATATATAGACGAAAATGACTTCAAAATAAGAGGTCTCGATAGCCGTATTGTTTATAGCGTTTGTTTCAGTTAGACAAGAGATCCTAGGTTCAAGTCCCAGTTGTGACTATTAGCTTTTAATTTTTTCTGTGTCTTATTCTTTTTCGTTTTTCATTTAGATTTTTAGTATTCTCTTCTTCTTCAATGAAATTCTTCTTCCTTTGGGCTGTCCCAACTCATTGCCTAGGTAGGCTGTTGGGGTCGGCTCTTCTCGTTCTCAGGTTGTAATATCTTCTGTTCTGGGTATCGCCTTCATCCAGGCCGTTTCTCCGAAGAATTTTGGAACATTGAGTCGTCCAGGAGTTTTTCGGTCTTCCTTTGGATGACTGTCGATGAAGCTTCAATGAAATTATTCTTATTATTGCTTCTTCTTCAATGAAATTATAGTCCTTTTATTTTTGAACCACGGCGAGCAAAATCTCGTTAATCTCCGAATAAAACTAGTAGTTCGACAAAGAAAACTGAGTTTGATACTATACACGGGGTTCGGATACTCGTGGTGCAAGCGGGAAACTGATAAATCTACATCACGCAGAGAACCATAAAAATTAATTATGATTATTTTTTTTTTAATTTCCAATTTTATCGGCAACTAAACCGTATATAAATCTTTTGAGACGGACCTACGGATTAACGATTTTTTACAGAAATCAAACAGCTATATAAATCTTTTGAGACGGACCTACGGATTAACGATTTTTTACAGAAATCAAACAGCTGAGATTAACCCCCTAGCGATTGATTATTTTTTTAAATTTGATCTAATTTTTTTTTTTTTTTACATCTACTCCACACAGGAGGCCCTGACGAAAATTATTTTTATCGGGAAGGCTGTGTGGAGGGTCTTTTTGAGGAGAGGAACGAATAAACATTGGTCTTGAAGAGACCCATGTTGTAGGAAGGAGGAAACACAGAGGCCGGCAAATCATTTCACAGCCGAGCTGTTGAACACAAGAACGAGTCGAAGAAACGACCCGTTCTCATGTGACAAATGTCAAACATGTACAAATGTTGGGCACGCGTTTGGCGTGTTTCCCGACTATGCACCGGTGCCGAAGGGATCGATGACGCTAGTTCATCGGAGCATCTTCCATTGTAATACGATAGAACAAGGATAGCATTCCCACCCGACCCCTGTGCTCTAAAGATTGCAATCCGTCTGTTAAGATGGGAGAATCTATCAAACGGACCGCCCGTATCTGCACAGAGTCGAGGATAATTTTTTTTAGATGGAGCTCCAGACAAGAGGTGGCTGCCAAATTCAACCATGGGGCGAACTTGTGATTTGTACAGGGTTAGCACTGGGTACTATTAAAGTATCTGCGGGCCCTGTACAGTACGCCCAGTTTTTGGGAGGCTAACTTTACTCTGGCTTCTTTTCGATGGAGCCCCCATACCTGAGCTGGTCACTTAGGGTTACACCAAGCATATCAATGGAGGGCCTGCTCGGCCTGTTCGGGCCTGTGATATTTGATTTACTTATATAGATTTACCAGTTTCCCGATTGTAACATGAGTTTTCGTACACCGTGTACATTTGTAAAAACATGATAACACTACATAATATTATAACATACAAGAACATTCATTTTTTTTAGAACCCGAGTAATTGACGGTTACCGAAATATTGGGTTAATAACAAATTTAGGTCCTTACAATGAATCTCTTAATACACTTCTGAATATAATATGAAGGGCTCGGGTGCAGGTAGTGTCAATCCTCATTTTCTGAATTTAAAAATAAAAACGCATTTTTTAAACTTTTGCCTAATTCATTAATCATAAACAAAAATTTTAACAAAACAAAAAACGACTTCAAAAAATGCACTAAAAAGTAAAAAAATAATTTCGTATTCTTCTACAACTTCATAATCGACTTACTTTTTCTACTCATCAATATGTAGGTACGATTGTCATTTTTGGAATCGGTGTCAGTCATGGTAGGTTTGTAACTACATCCATAGTTATAGGTGAGATGTGCTTGTGTCGCACAAGCGGCTTGACGAGGCGAGAGCAGAGCCGCGGCGTGAGGGGAGCTGTCAAGTAAACACACCGCGCCGGGCCGGGTACTTTTGCTGACACCGACTCCAAAAATAACAATCGTACCTACATATTGATGAGTTGAAAAAGTAAGTCGATTATGAAGTTGTAGAAGAATACGAAATTATTTTTTTACTTTTTAGTGCATTTTTTGAAGTCGTTTTTTGTTTTGTTAAAATTTTTGTTTATTTTTTGATTTTTAGTGAATCCGAAGTACACTAATTTATCTGAATATGGGTAGATCTACTAAACGTGCTGCTCATATGAGACAGACATAATTTGACCATAACGACATTAGGGTCAAATTAAGAGATTCGGCCGAGTTTCGTTAATTTGCTCCTAAGAATTGAAGAGTTCCGTTATTTTGTCATGGATCCGATAATCAGAACCTAACCAAACTCTCATCAATCTATCCTTGAAGTACATCCTTTCCAATAAAAAAAGAATCATTGAAATCGTTTGGCGTGATATTGAGTTATTCGTCCATTTGTCGCGCACATACTTCATGCAAGACTTAAGACTTATATGGTTTTCTCATGGATGCCATTGTCAGAACTAAACCAAATTAAAATGGGACCACATGGGAAGCACCAGCTTTCAAACAAAAAAAGAATCATCAATATCGGTTCACCCAGTCGAAAGTTATGAGGTAACAAACATAAAAAAAATAAAATAAAAAAAATACAGTCGAATTGAGAACCTCCTCCTTTTTGAAGTCGTTTAAAAATACAAACAATTTCTTTTTACAATTTCAGTATGTTTCAAAAACAAATTTCAAACAAAACGTTAATGAACTTACATCGTTAAAAACATTATTTTCGGTTGTCCGTGCGTCCTGCGTAGCCCTGATTCAACGAAATGAATTTTGCTTTCAATGTTGGTGTGATTTTAAAGATTATCTGATGAATTTGGAATAGCGATTCATAAAACTTATGAATTTCGGTTGTACGTGCTATGCATTAGTCCTGCGAGAAATATGGTTCAATGAACTCAGATTTGTTTGAATTTAAGTGCCATTTTCAAAATTGAAACTTACTTAAATCAAGAAATTGGACAAGTCATAAAGTAGGCAGGTACCTATCTACCTATAATAGGGTGGGTCACGACTGATATTTGTAATAGTGATAATCGAGTCACCCAATTTTCTTATATTTGATTATTATTTTTTACCTCCAGATTCACATTGATATATCTAATCTCGAGAACTAAGAGTTCACATTGAGATGGCTAAATAATAACCCATCTGTAATCGTGAATTAATTACTAACTGTAACGGCCTCTGCAGTCGAGAGGTATAATTCTCAACAACGAATTCAGAGGTCGCGGGTTACTCTCCTTTCTCTCACAACTTTCTGGTATTACGTTACAGGAGATCTGTGTGTCATTACCGGAACCCTCCAGCCGGGTGTCTGCAGACACATAATGAGGTGCCCCGTCGTCTTGGAAGCGACATTCCACGGATTGCCATATCAGGTGCAGTAACATAAATATAATCCTTCTGCTTATCAAGTTAAGTCATATTTCATTTTACCAATCAAAGTTACTTAGTATTAAATGTATTTTTCTATGGATATTTTACGATCAAAACCACTGTAGTACGAGATGCAAATTAACAAACTAATCATATTATAAACCGAACCAGTTATTTTATTTCTACGCATTCCTGTTGTTCTCACCGAATAAATATATAAAAATATTTCTTGTCACCAATGCAAACATTCGTTTTTAATTTCCAAGATTTCTATTAATAATAATAATAAATTTGGACAACTTATATAGCGCTGTTTTTGCGAAAAATCGCCTCAAGAGCGCTGTACAAATTAGCTTGGATTTTACATTAGAATTTCCTTAACTTAGGAGGCTAGATAACAACTCGTCTTGCAGCTATCAAGCGCATGGATTATTGGAATTCTAGTCCCCCAATAAATTAAATAAAATAAAATATCTTTTTATATGTACGTACTTTAATTTACTTAACTATGTAGGGGGCTAGATAACCAGTCGTCTTGCAGCTATCAAGCGCATGGATTGTTGGAATTCTAGCCCCCCAATAAATTAAATAAAATAAAATATCTTTTTATATGTACGTATTTTAATTTACTTAACCGTGTAGGGGGCTAGATAACCACTCGTCTTGCAGCTATCAATTGTTATAAGTATCTATTGTTATAAGAAGTATCAACGTAGATGTTTGTATTATTATATACTTGTGTACCTATGCTAATAATTATCTACAAAATATGTAAACCTACATGAATTATATACATTGCTGCACTCGTTGTTAGCTAATGTATATTTTTTATTTACGAATATTAAATTGAAAACATTGAATTTTATAAAGAAAAAACATGGTATGTATTTGCTCTTCGTTGTTGGTTATTTTTTTTAACCTTTAACTATTGACTTGATCTTTTTTAACGTATTCTCTGACGTGGGTCCTGGGTGGCCCGATACTTTAAATGTTTAAATGTCCAAATTATTATTAATAAAATATTTAAATTAAAATAAAATACTTTTTTATTGTTAAGTTACTTATACCTATTTGACAATTTGGACATTATTAGTAATTTTTGGCAAAAATCACTTGAGATCAGAAATTAATCTGTGTTATCTATTAAATTAAATAAAAACAATCAACTCTCTTTTATTTTAATATTTCAATTGTGTCTCGAATAAATTACATAATATATAAAACTTTAGAAAAGTTGTAGATGTTTATTTTTATATAGTAAAAATATACTTTAAAAAGTCACGTAAATACTGACGATGGGTCAGAGAGGCCCGCAAAAAAATGAAATGAATATACTTACAGAAATGTAACTTAAAAACTTTAAAATTTAAAACTTACGGCTTTGGCGTCACAAAATTCGAAGCTATTGGAAGCGGCATATGCGTCACTCGCGTGGGAGGGGAGTATTTCGATATTATTATTATGTCTGGGCCTGAGCGGCCCCACGGTTAAGTAAATTAACGTATGACATTGTTCAATTCACAATGAAATACAATATTGACGAGGAATACTTGTGTAGTACGGTATTAAAATAAAATAAAATATACCATAATATATTTAAATTTTATCCAGATAGTTTTTTACCAATGGTTTTGAAGCATGTCGATTAAATAAATGGTGTGTACAAAGTGATGTCATTAAATAAAATAAAATATGTAACATGGCAGGTCTTATGACTTATGACATGTCTTTCACCAATTAAAATTTTATATCCACTACACAAAACAGTTATGTTCTAATTCTGGCTATTAGTTTTCAATGGTATGGAAATCAGGATGTTTTATTACTGTGGAAAAGAAAAGAGCCGAGATATTTTAAGTTAAAGTTCTGATCAGCATGTTTATAAGGGAAGAGAAGAAAGCAGTATAAAATAATAGGTAATACAACGTTGTGTGTTTTCAGGTATGCGCCTCTCCGGAGAATAGGCTGATAGTATGCTGCCCCTGGGTACCAGGGCAAGAGACAAGACTGCAAGCCAGATACCAGGCAAATACAACTACCCCTAGAGAAGGTACTTCACTTTCATTTCATTTTGTCTATTCACCTTCACCTGTTGTGTTGTGTAACTCTGGTGTTTCTGTTTGTTTGCAGGTGATAACTGTAAGATAGCGGGCACAGGAAGTGCGGGAGTGTGCAGTCAATTCAGCAACTGCCATACAGCGATAGAGGCCGCCAGTAAAGGCAAATCCCCACAGGTACTTTAATGTAAAATATTTCATCATTATTAACCGTTAATCCATTTATGTAAAATAACAACATGTTTTCACAGTCGCAACAATTTGACAAACTATTAATAATATTTACACTTGCAATGATAGATTTGTTTGAAATCAATACACTTAAAATATGAGTGTCAGAAGACAACATTGCGAAATTATTAATTCCATACGTATAAAGGCATTATATATTCACAATCAGTAATAAACACATGTTGTTTTCTTTTTATTAATACATAAAATATAAACGAAATAAGCGTGTAAAATTTTCACGTAATGTTGGTTGTTACATGCAAAAACCAATGAGAGATGACATAGTCAAATTAATGTCCGCCATCGTAAACTATGTGAAAATCGGTACCAAAATAGAAGATATTTTTTCACTCCTAATCCTTAAAGGGTTCCGATATGGTCAAGCGTGTAATTTTATTCTCCATCCTCAAGCAGCTTGATTAAAACGTCAGGCCTTTTGTTCAAAAGACAATCATTTAGTATTCATTTGTTCGTGCAGTTAATCAAACAAAGTGGATTTTGTGTGACTGTGTATAAAATATAATCCAACAGAGAAAAAGCTTTATAAAATCTCATCTTGCTTGGGTCAAGCACAAATGCTCAAGCAATAATCTAGGTGCTTGTTTCAAGCCGCTTGATCTAATCGTGGCTTTTCTCTTTTTTGTTCTTTAAATCTTATTGGCATTGTTTCATTAATTATTAAAACCATAATGAAGACAACACATTATGTTTTCAGGTTTGCGCCTTAGAAGGCAATATTCAGATCATTTGCTGCCCTCTAGTGACAGTAGCTGAAGGTATAGTACCCAGAACTTAATCATTATTCTCTCAATAATATTTCTTTCTTCTTTTTTAACGGTCATGTTGCTTTTGCAGGTGATCAATGCACGCTAGCTGAAACGGGGCGGGTCGGAAAGTGTCTTCGGATATCAAAATGCCCCGTCGCCGTAGAGGCAGCCCTAAAGAGAATAACTCCTCAGGTGAAGCCGCATTTTTACTTTTATAATAATCCCTGCATGTTTTTCTTCTTTTTTTGTATTTTTTAAATCTTATTAACATTGTGCCGTTCTAAAAATCACAATGAAGCAAACAGCTTTAGTCAATGAATATTTATTCAATTTTATCAATTCTCTGTCTACAATTTTATTTTTAATAAATTTTAAACTAAGAAACAAAACTAATGGTTTCTTCATCACAATATAAATATAAGTTTATCTTTAACTATTTTGGTTTTGTTTTCAGATTTGCGCTTTAGATGGCTCTGTTCCGGTTGTCTGCTGTGAGGGGGTTATTGAAGGTATTTCCACCATTAATTAATCATTACAAATCCAGTAGGCAATGGTAAGTTTTTTGTGCAGGCTTCCTGATGAGGACAAAACTGTTGTATACTTTTCAAAATTGCAGCGAATCGTTGATGTGGAATACCAACGGCTCTGAGTGTTTGCAACATTATCACTAGGATTTCTTGAAGATACTTCATACAGCAGACCGACAAACTTCAGCTTTCAAATATTCCACTGACGCACATTACTTCTGGATTATGAGTACAATCTCTATCGTTGTATTGTGTTGTGTAACGCTGGTGCGTTTTTTTTGTTTGAAGGTGATAACTCTGCGATGGTAGACACAGGAAAAGTGGGAGTATGCAGACCATTCGCTAACTGCCAGGCAGCAAAGGAAACCGCCTACAAAGGCATTTCCCCACAGGTAAATTATTTATTACCCAAGATATTACAATAAATACAAAATAATTTTTTTTGGCATATACTACCTCACTATTCTGAGCCTGTTCCAAGGTGGCAGAAATTTGAACTAATTTTGATATCTTAATCTTGGAAGAAAAATAATATAAAAATAAAAATGTTTAGATTTAAACAGGTAAATAGAATAACATAAAAATAAAAAGTTATGAAAAAGAAAGAGATTAAAAAAAATACGAAAGAAACAAATAAAAAATAAAATATCGTTGAAATTTTTCAAAATCTTTCATATTATACTCCAAATAGTTAAAGATTTTGCAAAAAATCATTCCCTTCTATATAATACATAAAAATCAATCGTTATGGTTTTCAAACGTAAAAACGAAATCGTGTACACACCATTAGCATGGCTAGAGGGAAAGAAAATTGATGATATTTGAAGCGTGAAGTACGCGTGATATACTGGCACAGACAACCTGAAAGTCATCGAGGATACAGAATGACAAGGAAGAGATTTCGTTAGAGCAGATAAGCTGTCAAGGCATTTTTACGTTTGACGACCCAGCGTAAAAAGAATACTATTCATTGCATTCTGCACCCCGCTGGATATGTCAGAACTATGGATAGATTACTCTGCATCCCAAAGGAATAAACTAAAAGACACTTGCAAGAATGCTTTTTGCCAACTACACTTTTGGATCACACTTTCAGATCACTTTTTAGCCATCGCATGTGTGGCTTATGGCGCAATCAAATAATACAATTATCTTTGCTATACATAGTTGCCTGGATGGATTCCCTCCTGATGGCTCTATAGAGATGGGAGACGGTCAAATATCCTCTATGAACGGCTGTTTACAAACATTTTTTGTGTTTATTATTTTTTTGTTAAATTTTCAATGCTTTTCATTTTATAAACGTATTGTGTTATTTTGTTAATTTTTCTTATTGTTTGCCTGATTTATTTTTTGTTATTTCAAAATATGGAGTATCGTTTTGTACTACCCTTTTTAAGAATAAACAGTGTATTATAACAGTGATTTTTTTAAGTATTGTGCCGTATTGCACTACCTCCTTTTTAGCCAATATTTTGGAAACTGTAACGCTGTCCGAAAAATTGGTTAAAAGAGGTGGTAGCGCAACATGGCGTAGTAGCCCAATAATAAATCCACTACCATACTTTTGGCAGAGAAAGTCTAAAATTATATCTTTATTTCGCTACAGTGCTTACGCACTGTAGCGAAACCAAATTTGCTTAAATGCTGTAAAAATTCAAGATCTGAATAAATGACTGTGTTTAACGTAAATCACACTATTAAGCGCACTAATGATAAATCAATATAGATATGAATAAATGCATTTAAGGAAAATATCAAAAAGGAAAAACATTAAAAATGTAGTAAAAAAAAGAATATTTTAGTAGCACAGAGGATGAAGCATTTTTCTCGGAGCCAGGAGAAGTCGATTTCAATTCTCTGTGGAGATCTGATTTCTTATTTTCTGTGTCTTTTCCCTTTCGCGTTCTTTAAATCTTAATAACATTGGCACTTTATTTATTAAAATCACAAAAAAGACTAAAACTATTTTTATTTTTCAGATTTGCGCTTCAGAGGACAGAGTTCAGATTTTCTGCTGCCCTCCGGTGACAGTTATTGAAGGTAAGGTACCCAAAACTTTATCTTTCTACTTTTGATACCGTCAAATCCTAGTGGACTTCATTACAGTTATATAATAAAAAAATATAAAACTTATTTCCACTTAATCAATTTACCATCGTTACCAGTTTCGGCCTATTAAGGTCATCTTCAGACAATTGTTTCTTAATCTACAGTTAACATACATAACATATGGGGGAGAGGGAGGGGGTAGTCTTCAAGGTATTCAATCTATATGGATTTGTTGCTATGTCGTCTTAGACGGTTGATAACTAGAAATCCAATTGTCAAAGACGACATTAATTTGATCAAACGGAAAAAAATAACTAGATTACTAAATAACGATAACTACTGCGTACATTCAATCTAGTGGCTTAGCCCTGGGTTGTCCGATATCCCCGGTGTCAGCTGAATTCTTCGTCGATTACATGGAAGAATTTATCAAAAATTAAAATTATTTAAAATCTGGACAGGAATGCACAGACAATAGGCCACTTGCATGGACTTCATAACGACTTGGAAAAAATCGTGTGGATAGAGTTTTTTACTAAGATTACGAAAATGTTAGTAAAAAGTTATAGAAATGTACATTTTTTTTTATTTTTAAATAAATAAATCCATTATTTGGGCTCGTGACGTCACTACATGAAAATGTCCCGTCGCCGAAAATGTTCCTATTAATTTTATAAAATTCCACACTGATTTATTTTTTTATATGGCATCACTTTGATTTCAGGCGAATTTTTGAATTCGTTCACTAGATTTATTGTTTGTTCTCTGCGAACTTATCATTTGGTTTGATTTTTTGACAGATGTTCTGAAGAGAACCCCGTACAATTAATGGCTACGGGGTTCTCTTCAGAACGTGAAGAGGATGTCGGTACATGTTTTAGAGGTATAATGATTATGGTGCTGATTTTAACAAAATAAAATTTTATAATATTCTTATTATTATTACAATTTACAAGTTCAAGTATATTACATTGAATTTAGTAATATAGACGCTGTACATTATAATGATTCATGATCAATAAGATGGATCAAGGAAAAAAATATTTATGAGATATAATATTTTTGGTATGCCTCGTTATTCTCCTGTGCCATTCGTGTGGAAAACGTTCTTTTTTTTAAAAATGATTTTCGGCTATGTAATTATCGTTTTTTCACACCTATAAAATTATGTCCCGTCTTTCCGGTTTATAAAAAATGGTCTGATTTTTCGTATTGAAATTTTCAAAAAATCCCCAGGGTTTCAAAAATACGATTAAAAAAAAAAAAAAAATACAGAATGTCTTAGAATATTTGCCTAAACCGGAAAAAAATTTAAAAAAATGTGATGCAAGTGGCCTATTAGATGTTTTTCTAAAAGAAATTATTCAAATTAACAAATCCATTCAGTTTTAGATGAAAATGGGGAAAAAGAAGATTAATTTTCTTGACTTTCGTATTGTATTCGTTAAAAAAAAAACTTAGTTTTCAATCTACAAAAAAAACAATAAATAGTGATAAAATCATACACAACGTATTAAGACACCATATTTCAAGCAAATTATTTGTATTCTACTCTTTCATTCCCCGACTTTACATTCATGTACTGAGAGTTTGCAACTTTATTACGAGGAATTCTAAAAGATACCTCATACAGTAGAATGGCAAACATCAACCCTCAAATATTCCACTGACGTACATTACTTTTGGATTGCGTATAGAATCTTCATCGCTAAGTTGTGTTGTGTAACTCTGGTGTGTCTGTTTGTTTGTAGGTGATAACTGCACTGTGGTAGAGACAGGAAAGGCGGGGGTTTGCAGACCATTTGCTACCTGCCAGACAGCAAAAGATGCCGCTAGTAAAGGCGTTTTGCCACAGGTACCATTTTTTCATATAAAAATCCATGTATTTACACTCACAGCAATTTAACTAATTGCAAAAAAATACACTAGCAATGCTACAATTTTTAGGCCATTTTTTCTAAAAATCACTCAAATCTTTTTTGTAAAATAGAGCGTGTGAGCGAACAGACAACAAAAAAAAACATAAATTTAACACGTATAATAACAAGAAAGAAGGTCTAATATAAATCGTTATCTCTATAATAATTTTGCCTTACTGCCATTGTTAGAAATATGATCTAAACGGTATTAGAAAGAGAAAACTCCTCGATTTATATGCAAGTCTAGAATTTAACCGTAGATAGAATAAAATGTGCACCTCTATAAAACCAGCATTTGAGAAAGATTTATAAAATTCTAGAAATTTTTATTCATTATTTTTTTTATGAAACGACCAAAAGAAGGGTGGTCATAACGTAAAATACATTTGCCTAGTAAAAAATTAAATGTGTTTTTCTTTTATTTCCATTGACATAATTGTAATATTACCAATATATAAATGTGAGGCGTGTATTTTTTAAAAATTGTTTTTATATTTGTGTTTTTCATTTTAATATTTTACGCATTATATTTATTTCTAATAATAACATTTGAAGGCATATTTTATCACCTTTCAAAATCAGTGTTTAGTTTTCACATACATTCATGAAATATTCCATTTATTTGGATTTTATTGGAAAGCAGAAATTTTCTGATCTTCTGACAGAATATGCCCGAGACCCGAAGGGTTAAAAAAATAATTTCTTAAAAAATGGTTTATGTTAAACAAAGGTTGATTACCTCTTCAGATACAAACAATGCTTGACAATTGACATCGTCATCCGAAGCGGTTCAATTCAAGATTGCCCTCTGACCTTGGCAATGAGGCTGTGAGTATTGTGATTATTGGCAAATTAATCTCGCAGGCCAGAAGATAAAACAGTATATCTAAAAGACAACCATCAGGATCATAGAAATGAACACAACAATTAATGCAACTTGACACTCCTAATCTTATTAGCCACTGCAGGAAAAATCGTAATGACACTCATTATATTATTAGTACAACAAAAATCACTGCAATGTTGCTTAGTTTATAGTTAAATCCTTACTAATAAACGCGTTTTTAATTTTACACAACTGTGATAAACAACTATCAATGTATGGTAAATGATTGTTTATCGATTGGGTAAAACTTAAACCAAATTTATTAGTAAAGGGATCTGTGAAATGTAAATAAGTGTGGATTACATCATCGTTTGCACTAACGGCAAATCAGACAAATGTTTAACAACAAAAGTTAGTTCTTTCTTGTTATATAATTCTTGTAATTTCAAATTTAATTTTTAAGCTCTGTTATTCTTTCAGTTCTATGAAATAACTGGCACTGGATAATATAGCCTATTTTTAAACTTTCTGATAATTTTATCTACAACTAGCAGACCCAGCCACACGTTGCTGTGGCTAACGAAACACAACTCCATTACCCAACCTTTATAAATTCCACATCACCCACTTGCCAGCTGCCCGCTGCCTGAATTGAATATTTGAATTTTTCGGCTTTTCTCTACTATAATAAGCATGCATACATAAAAACTTCACTCTTGAATCACTCTATCTATTGGTGAAAACCGCATGAAAATCCGTTGCGTAGTTTAAAAGATCTATGCGCACATACATTTTGAGCGACTTCGTTTTATACTATGTAATGATGATGATATTAGTATATAATCATATATTAAAAAAAACTCACGAGAAGGATGAAACAACATGAAAATTCATAAACGAAAGTTTAGAAATTATATTAAGAAGAAATATCAGAGAGTAAGAAGGTTTGATGGTTAAAAAGTAATTGTTCAATAGCAGAGTGGTTTAATATACACTAGGAAGAGATTTCTCGGGTTCGATTACCGAAAAAGACCTAATATTTTATTTTCGTTGTATTTTTCTCTTTCACCTCTGAATTACAAAATCACGATGAAAAATGAGTTTAATTCCTAAATTATTTTAAATTAACATCTTAAAGTTAATTTAAAAATAATAATACAACTTTAATTCTATTTAAATATTTTTTAAAATAACCTTTTTTAATATTGCGTTTTTACTTGAATGATATAAATAATAACTAAATTATTTTTGTTTTCAGCTATGCGATGTAGAGGGCTCCGTTCAGATTGTTTGCTGCCCTCTGTCGACAGTTGTTGAAGGTATGGTAACTAGAACTTAATTATCATTCATTACAAATCGTTCGTTAATTTTTTAGACTCATTATTACAATACCGTCATTGCAAAAGGCAGCGAGTCGTTGAGGCTGAATACAAATGTTCTCTGAATGTTTGCATTTATATCACTAGGAATTCTTGAAGGTACATGCCGCAGACCGGCAAACATATGTAAACCTTTTAATTTTCGAAAGACGTACATTACTTCTGGATTATGGGTAGAATCTTTATTGTCATGTGGTGATGTGTTGTGTAACCCTGGTATGTCCATTTGTTAGCAGGAAGTCACTGCACACAAATGCACACAGGAATAGCGGGAGTGTGCAAACCATTCGCCAAATGCCAGACAGCGCAGAGGGCCGCCAGTAAAGGCATTTTACCTCAGGTACAGTTTCTTTGTTTTTGTGTCTCTGACAATAATAATGAGTTTAACTTACGCGCCCCTAATATGATCTTCCTTCGCTTACAGAAATGTGACTTATCTGATAACGAGTCGCAGTTGGTGTGCTGCACAAAAGCTGCCTGTCCAGCGCTGCCGGAAGGACTTGTCACACAACTACCGATTGGCTCCAAGGCCGCCGACTGTGAGTTTCACAAATCCTGAGCTGATTTTTTTCTATATTGTTATGTTGCATTAAAGTTTTCTCTCTGAAAATCTGTCCAGAAGGGAGATCCTAAAAATCCTACCGATTTGTCGTGAATATGGTTAGAATTTTTTTTTGTATTTTCCCGTATTTCAAACTAAGAAATATTATGGTGATTTACTTACGAAAAAACTGTTGTTTTTTATTAAGTTCTCTCCTGTAAACTAACAGATATTTTTTAGATAGAGTACTTTACGTAGGGCACGTCGATTTATTCTCTTGATATCTCAGACTGTAAAAATAAACATCAGTCAAAATATACTTCTGTTTTCCTTTCATTATAAGGTTAAAAAATAATATTTTTAATTAACAAAAATAATATGTGATATTTACTGTGATATAAGTAAATTTTCGAGGAAAAAGTACTCAAAATTTTAAAGTTTTAAAACTATAAGTAGGATAATCGTATTCAATTACTTCCACTGGACTTTCGTATTGTATAAATTTGTGAGACTTATGGAGATAACGAAGCGAATAAGAACTACCTAGCTATAAACATCTGCTATAAATACAAGAAATATCTTCCACTCTATGAGTTACTTAGTCCCATGAATAACTTTAGGCACTTCAAATGTTTATTTGAAATGTTTTGTTTCCTCTACAGACTGCATAGAGCTTGCAGAGAAGATTCACCCATGCCAAGAAACACACTCCGGTTGGACTCGGGGGGATATGTGTCCTCTACTCACATCAGACTTCAATACAGTATATCAGAAGACTCCTTTAAAAACTGCAGCAGAGGCTCCATATTATGTAAGTTACAGATATTAGGTTGCTTTATTTAAAATCTAAAATATTCATTTATTTATCGATAACTATTATTTATACTTTAAAATCACAGGAAGCCCATGAGGAAAATAATTTTCCTCAGGGCTTATGTCATATTTGGAGATATTGTCGGGAGGGACTTTTTAAGGAAAGGAAGAAGAGGAAGTTCTGGGAAGGAAGAAGATATAGGGGTGGGTATCTAGGAATCGAGAGAGACCAGCTGGAGAGGTCAGAGGTTTTTCCCAAACTTGCTTCTCCGATCTGGCTCGCCACGCAGCTGGTGGGCAAGCATCCGCCGCTAAGACCAAAACACACCTCATTCGATAAACCTGGGTAACACTGCTATGTCACCAAACGTAGCGGACCACTCGGGGTAAAAGTGTTGATTATCCAATAAATGGTACCCGGAGCGGTGGTTTTCATATCCGCCTCCCAACTAACTAACCATCACGCTTTATCGCGGCAGGGGTAGGCAGAGAGGATGGACTGCGATAAAATTCTGTCTCGGCACACACTTCTTGGTTCATTCACCTTCAAATTTCATATGTATATACGCTTTTTATGTGTTATTCTGACTACTAACCCGATACAACTCAAGTAACTTCCATTAACTTACATTACTTCCTTCGTTCATCTGCTCTACCCGCCCAAACCACCAATTAAACTTAAGACATATCACATCCTCCCTTGAACACTTAAAATTTTTAAGCTCTTAAAAAATAAATGCTACTTAAAAAATATCTATTCAGATGCCGAGTTAAAAAAAAAAAACAAATTAATGAAATTCCCTCAACAGAAAAATTTGATCATGATGTGTTATTTCCCAATATATTGTATTAAAATATTATTTTGAAAATAATATATATATATGATCACCTTGGTGAGTAAGACCACCACTCAGAATTGATACGTTGCTTAAAATCGCTTTAGCCGCATTTTGTTACTAATAATAATAATATATCTTTATTGAAAAAAAATTGCAAGATTATAACTAAAAAGTAAATATTCAGTGTTAATGTTTATAGTGGTTTAAAATTACATGAGTTAAAAAGGATATCAACAGAAAAAATATATAAATATGAACAGTAGATAAATGAAGAATAGAAAATAGTTATAAATTTAGGTTTTTCAGTAATCCGCCTCACTAGGCTAGCCTGTGTTGAGGCAGTAATTTTTAAATCAATTTATAATTCTTATAAACATATCTACACTTTTATTAAAAAGTAATCACATAATAGATTGGTTACATTAATAATAATTTTTACTAAAAGCAACCAATCATCGATATAATAAATATAGATTAGCCCTCCCATACCCAATTCCAATCCCAAAGTGACACCACCTACGAGAAATTTCATAATACAACTACTCATCGAATTCCGTTGCATCCTTGCATGAAGTAGTTGTTTTGCTAGAACGAAATTAAACATTCTTATCAAGTGTTACTTTTCTCGAAACGCTGCCTCGAATTCGTATGTTATGTACATATTTTTTTAGATACATATAACTGATTGAATTGTTAATAATAAAGTCCGTGATAGCCCATACCTAAAATATTTCTAACTGCCTGAAATTTGTGTTTTAAAAATGATCTTCACAAAGCTAGTAATTTCTTTACCGCGAACTTGCTGGAAAACAAATTAGTTCCACGCAGCCAACTAAAGGAACAAACCAAAGCTTCTTGCGATATATTGACTGTGAGATAATGGACTTTCTTTTTGATAAATGTTTTCGTCAACCACTATTTTTGGTTCCGGTGTCATTTTTAAGACCTACACGCCCTGTCTAGATATACTTGGTCGAAGCAACAAATACATTGTTTGTATATTTCCATTGTATAATACCAAATCATTAATTATTTCGAATATGGGTGAGTGCACCGGTAAAGAAATAAAAAAAAAAATATAAAGTGAATTTTCCCTGTCACACACAGTCTGTGGAAATAGGTGTGAAGCTGGTCATTGAAGCCATGTTGGCTGTTTGTGGAAGTACAGCACGCGATGAATATATTCGAGCAAGAATACAATCGAGAAAAGAAATGCCGAAATTTGAAACAAAATCCCACTTTTCTTCTGAAATTCAGGGAGCTACCCCATATGCAGATGACATAACTGAAGGCTGAAATTATTAAACAATAATATAAACTATCTGACCCAATAAACATTGTTCTGCCATATAAATTATTTGTAGCTAATATTTTGGTTGTTAAATAAAAAATAACGAATGTAAGTGTGTGGGGATGGAATTTATATGACAGAAAGAGGAATGCAGCGCTGTAGACGATGACCGCCGATAAAAACAAAAAAAAAACAATAACTAAAGTAGGAAATAAAGAAAATGAATACGAATTTCGAAGAGCAATTGACCGTACGATATTTTTTGTCGGTCTGTCTTTAGCCAACACAAATAAGCTCGATGGTTTGCCCACGCGAGAACATGATGCCGAATGAAATATCAAAAAGACGCCACGCTTCTCATGAATATATTGCGCATGTGTGGATGAAAGTTCGATGAGGCGGACTTAGCGCCATTTGTCATTCAATAACATAAATAATTTCGTTCTGATGAAATACCAAAGATGGTTAAATTTGTTCATACAAAAATACTAAAGTCGCGATTAGAAATTAGGAGGGTGGAGGTGGGAGGGTTAAAATTTAAGGTTTTAGGTATGGATGCCAAAAAAAAATACAAAACCAAAATTTTTGTTGAAAAATAAATTTTCTAAAATCGATATTTTTATCAAAATTTCAAGTCCTCTGCCACACCTGAGGATTGTATGTAAAAAAATTATATTTTTAAACAGCTATTTATCCACAGCAACATTTAATAATACAGGGTTGATGAAATTTGAAAAAAAATATTTTTGACCTTTTTTTATGACCAGGGACGTATTGGATCAGGTCAGCGAGGTGCCATTAACTGGGAGGATCGTCCTGTAAGTCTAGTGAGTGACCAGTGGGTGTTGTGTTCTGCAAACTCCATTGAAATAATTGGGTGAGTTTATTGTTTATTTATTTAAAAACTCAACTCGTCCTTGAAAAAATGACCGCAACGATGAACAAAGACAAACGTATTGATTTTATATTTGAAAGAAAAAGCCTTAAATATTGAAGCCCCTTTGAGGTGTTATTTCACAAAACTGGCGCTGTACGCGGTGTCTGGAAACTCGCGGTATAAGCGGGCAACTGAATGTTTACCTACTTCAAACCATTATTGACTGAGCGTGGCTAAGTCCTATTTTATTTGCACCTTTTTGTACTTCGTCTGTGTGCAGTGCACGTTTATCTGTATTTTCTGTTTCTGGTTCAAGATGGTGGTTGTATTAATTTGTATTAATTTTTATTCGATTTCGTTTAATATTATGGTACCGACCTGCCTAAAATAAGTTTAAAAAAAGAATTATCATTGAGATAGTCACGTTTCCTTGAACAAAATGCTTATTTTTTTTTTTGAAATTAAAGAATGTTACATAAAGTGGACGGTTCTTAATTAATTAGGTAGATACATAATAACCTATGTACTTATAAATTTAATGATTTCAGAGGAACTATTTGTTTTTATTTATTAAAAAGAAATTAGAAACATGTCTTTTTGGACGTGAGGTCTATTGTTACAGAATTATATACCTAATATTCATGAGAATTCAAAATAACGTCATGTTTTTTTACACTGACAAAATCTCATAAATAATAAGACTATATAATACTAGCTATTGCTCCCGTCTTCGCTCGCATGGTATTAGGGAGGTTCCCACTCCGCCTCTTCCACCTTCCCTATCCCCACTCCACTCCCCCTCCTCCACCCTTCCCCCCCTCTCCAACCCTCTTTCACCCTGCCCCACTCACTCCCTACCACCCCTCTCCAACCCTACCCACCACACCCATACAAACTTTCGCCTTTATAATATTAATAGGATTAAACTAATCGTGCCAACTATTGTAAATTTTTTAATATAAATTTCATAGTGCCAGACCGCTGAGCTTATAGCCTATATGTTATTCTGATGTATGAACTATATTATTGTGTTTCATTAAAATCCATTAAGCAGGTTTTGCGTGAAAGAGTAACAAACATACGTCCATCCACACAAACTTTCGCCTTTATAATATTGTAGGAGGTGACCCGACATTTGGTCCGGCGACATTTGGTCCGGCGACATTTGGTCCGGCGACATTTGATCCGGCCGACATTTGATCCGGCCGACATTTGATCCGGCCGACACTTGATCCGGCGGACATTTGATCCGGCGACAATTGATCAGGCCTGATCCTTTAGAAGATTTTTTCTACAGGTAAGTATTTAAAGAGGATATACGGCCGTACAACCAAAGTCGATATACTTATATCTAAAGGCATCTTTAGTAAAAATCCGCTGTAAAAATATTTTTACTAAAAATAATTTCGACTCTCCGAAGAAGCATGCGGCAATACAAAATACGACATACTTATACGTGCAGTCGGTTTAACAAAAAAACCGTAATAGATTCCTACTTGTGTACAACTTTTTTATCTGAAAATTACACTAGAGTCCCAACTGCTCTCAACCGTCTCGAGCTAGTGAGTGCCAATGGCATACCCAATTTTGGTATGGTGTGATACTGAGTGTAGTGGGGAGGGGAAGGAGATGTGGAAAACGTACCTGGCTATTCAGATCTAGTAATGTCATTTCAAGTAATCTGACTAAACCTACATACACTGTACACCAGCGAACTAATTACAAAAATCATATGATATAGATTTTTTATATTTGTATTTTTATTTTTTAGAACTTTTGGATAACCAACACCTCTGCCATAGGTCACCCCAAGTGGTTCGCTACGTTGCGTGATTTAGCAGGGGTGCCCAGGTTCATGAAGTGAGGTTTGTCTAGGTCTTGGAGGCGGATGACCAGGACACACTGAACCCCAGATTCCTATCCACCCCTTAAACCCTTTTCCTTCCCAGAACTCTCCTCTCCTTTCTTTCCCTAAAAAACCCTCTACACAGCATCCCCAAAGATGACATAGGCCCTGAGGGAAATTATTTTCCTCAGGGCCTCCTGTGTGGAGCTCATGTAAAAAAAAGCCAATATTTTTATAAAATCATATTTTAAAACTTTATTTATTTATTATATAAGTATAACACAAGAGTCCGAACTTCTTCTAACCAGTTAGCCAGTGAGACTATGTCATTCCCGATTTCGATATGTTGTGAGGCAGAAGATAGTGGGGAGGGGAAGGAGATGTGGAACATTTTGCTGATGTGAAAAAATGCTATTTAGATCTAGTCACCAAACACGGCTAAAGTCATTTCATGTAATCCGACTAAACCTATATACACTGTACACCAGCGAACACATTAAAAAAAAATCATATGATATAAATTTTTTAATATCTTTATTTTTATTTAGAACTTTTAACTATAACACAAGAGTTTCAACTGCTCCCGACCGTCTGGAGCCAGTGAGACTATGGCATTCCCAATTTTGATATGTTGTGAGCATTTTTTTCAAATTAGCAAAATGTTCCACATCTCCTTCCCCTCCCCACTATTTTCAGCCTCAAAACATATCAAAATCTGGAATTACATATTCTCACTGGCTCCAGACGGTTAGAAGCAGTTGTGACTCTTGTGTTTTAAATAAAATATAAAAAAGTTATAACATATGATTTTTATTAAAAAAATCGCTGTTGTTCAGTGTTTGCATGTTAAGTCTGATTACTTGAAATGGCTTTAGATGTGGATGGTGACTAGATCTGAATAGCCAGAAAAATTGCGGTGCAAGGTAATGGGTCGAGAAAGTCCGGCTAGAAAGGTCCTGATTATGTCTGCCTCAAGCATTCTCTCCCGATCCGAACCGCCACGCAGTAGGTGAGGAAAAACATTCGCCACCAAGACCTGGACAAACGTCACTCCAAGAACCCGGGCAATCCTTATAATTCACCAAACGTATCGAACCACTTGGGATGACCTATGGCAGGAATGTTTGTTCCAATAAATGGTTACCGGGGCGACGGTAAACATATCCGCTTTCTAAATCTTAAGTAGGTTATGCACTTATAAGAATGTCGTATTTTGCTATTCGTCAGTATTCATTCAGAATTGAAACGTTACTTGAAATAGCTTTAGGCGTGTTTGGTGACTAGATCTGAATAGCCAGGAAATTTTTTCACATATCCTTCTCCTCCCCACTATCTTCAGCCTCACAACATATCAAAATGAGGAATGCCATAGTCTCACTGGCTCCAGACGGTTGGAAGCAGTTGGGACTCTTGTGTTATGATAAAAGTTCTAAAAAATAAAAATACAAATATTAAAAAAAAATATATCATTTGATTTTTGTAATTTGTTCGCTGGTGTACATAGGTTTATTCGGATTACTTAAAATGACGTGACTAGATTTGAATAGCCAGGTATGTTTTCCATATCTCCTTCCCCTCCCCACTAGGAATCTTTTACGGTTTTTTTGTTAAACCGACTGCACTTATAAGTATGTCGTAATTTGTATTGCCGCAAGCTTCTTCGGAGAGTCGAAATTATTGTTAGTAAAAATATTTTTACAGCGGATTTTCACTGAAGATGCCTTCTGATATAAGTACATCGACTTTGGTTGTACGGCCGTATATCCTCTTAAGATACTTACCTGTAGAAAAAATCTTTTAAAGGATCAGGCCGGATCAATTGTCGCCGGATCAAATGTCCACCGGATCAAGTGTCGGCCGGATCAAATGTCGGCCGGATCAAATGTCGGCCGGATCAAATATCGCCGGACCAAATGTCGCCGGACCAAATATCGCCGGATCAACTGTCATGGAACCGTAGTAGGATATAAAGTTCCCATTAGGCCACTCATGCAATTTTTTCTCTATGTAATATTTAGTGTCTTTATATGTTAATCAAAATGGGACTCCACTCAAATTTGTAAATGTTAATCTCAAAACAAGCTGTTAGTCCTAGTGAGGTTAATGTTTTTATGAAAAAAACATACGATTTATGTACAGGGAGAAACAAATAAATAATTTGGGGTCGGGTCAAGCCTTCGACGCATTTTATAAGAGAGTAAACAGTTGAAAGTAACATTTATGTCAGTAAAAAAATTCTACTTCAGACATTCTTTACTTAAAAACACAAGCTCAGGAGAAGGAAGTATTCGAACTTCCATCACTCCAGGACGTTCGTCACTCCTGTTGATATGAAATTTTTCAAAAAAATTATTTACATATACCACTGCATATATTTTGCCAAAAAATTCTGTCCTGAAAATCGAAAAAATTGGAATTTTTTGTTAGGAAAATGTGTCGTAAAATTTTTATATAAAAAAATATCTTTTTAATTTTAAACATTTTAAAATGTCTTCTTTTAAAATTTAAAATTGGGAAAAAATGTTCGGAAAATGGGTCGGAAAATTATGTTAAAGTTTTTTGAAACTGAGAATTTCAAGGTTTTGTTCAACCTCATGCCAAATTGTTGCTTTTCGGAACCACTCCATAGGTCTCATAGACATCGTTGTGGTTCCCTCACTACCATGGTTAGAAATATGATCTTAACAGTATAGAAAAGGTAAACATCGCGCTTTATATTTAAATCTAAAAGTTAAGAGTTTAAGAAACCAAAGTTTCCGAACACCTTTTGAAAAAAAATTAAACTCTGGAATTTTATTAATAATTTTTTTTTTTTTTACATGAATACTGCACAAGAGTCCCAACTGCTCCCGTCTGGAGCCAGTGGGACTATGGCATCCCCAATTGGGGTATGTTGTGAGGCTGAAGGTAGTTGAAAGGGGAAGGAGGTAGGGAAGAGGAAGGTGGGGAAGTACCTGGCTATTCAGATTTGGTCACCAAACACAGCTAAAGCCATTTCAAGCAACGTTTCAATTCTGAATGGTGGTCTTACACCAGGGCGATACTGAGAGTATCTTCCACTCATACATAAATATTTTTAATGAAACGACAAAAAATAGAGTTGACGATAACGTTTGTAAAACATTTGCCTGATAAAATAAGTCTAGGTTTTTTATTTGTTATCAGTAATTTTAATTATAAAAATTGAAAGGCGAGCCGTTTTTAAAACTTTTTATGTTTGCATTAAAAATATTTGCATTATTTCAAAAAATATATTAATTTTGAATTATAAAATTTACAATGCGTATTTCATCACCTTATAAAAACAGTTTTTAATTTTCGGATGCGTTCAGAAATTATACTTTTTTATATTAATTTAATTGTAAAATGGAAATATTTTGACCTTCCAAAAAAAGGGCCCGAGGCCTGATGGATTTATTATGTTTTTGACATGTTCTTTTAAGGGATGGTGTTTGAAACTTCAACGGTTCTTTTTTGAAAATAACAGATAACTTTCACTTACTATAATTAAAAAATGAACAGTCCTTCAGATAATAATACTATCAGGACATATTTAGCATTAAAGAAGAGTCTTTTGTTTCAGCTCCAGTAATGTTAAATTTGTCGGATTAGGCGGGACGTTTACACCCCGCTACAATCCAGATGAGATATATGGCGTGACCAAACAATACACACACCCGCTGTACAATAGAACCTACTCTATAGTGTACAACGACATCGCCCTTATTCGACTAGACAGAGCGTAAGTATTTCATAATTATATAAAATATTTAAATAATTTAAAATAAAAAAATACAAAAAAATTGAAAATGAATATGCCCATTTGCCCATAGTGACGGGCCAACTCAGAATGAAACCAACTGAGAACCACCTCAGAAAGGACGATTTTTCAAAGAGGTGTTGAGTTGACTTAATTCTGAGTTACATGGAACCTTTGCCTATATGTGCAACCAGTGGCGAACTAAGGGCGGCGGAGGAGGCGGCCCGACTCGAGCCCCTGCTCCTGGGGGGCCCCTAAACGCTTCCATGTTCCCTTAATGAAATCTTAAACAAGGCTTTAAGGCATCTGGACACTGTAAAAAAAATTGTCATTTTTTTTTAAATTTCATTTTCTAAAAGATGCACTTGTTAAGAATGCTCTCACCATGACAAAATGACAAAAACTGCAGCATTTTAAGTGAAACCGTTTAAAAAAGATTATACAAGGTGTTAATGTACGTACTTGACTTACTTTAACCAGTGATTCCTGACATTATTTGGAGTAAAAAATGTAAATAAAATTTTGGTCTCCGGTGACATTTTGGAAGTTTTTTTTATTTATTTTTTCTACAAAAACATAAAAAATGGTAGGTGTTGGACAGTTGGAGGCGGGGTTAGGGGTTGGTCAGTTACTCGGCTGAGTGAACAGTGACGACATGCAGAAGAATTTTTTTTTGTTTGATTTTGAAGAAAAAAAAATTGAAAAAAAAAAAAGTCATCCAAGTCACCGGAGACCAAAATTTCATTTACATTTTTTACTCCAAATAATGTCAGGAATCACTGGTTAAAGTAAGTCAAGTACGTACATTAACACCCTGTATATTGAATAATCATTCAGCAAAACTTTGAATGCGTTTTTCTCGAAACTTTTTTAACACGTTTTTCAACCTGGTTGACAAAATATTATGCCACCGCTACTCGAAATTCTACCGATTTCTTACATATCCCTCTTAAATATTAGAAGTTTTTAATTTCTTAAAAAAATTTATTTTATTTTTTAATATGATATCTATACATTCCCTACGCCGAAACGCAAATTATATGAAATTCCCTTGATAGAAAAAATTGCAAGGTATGCTCCGAAAATTATTATTATTTTCATGTCTGATTCAGTTATTTTACAAGTTATATGTATGAAAAAATTCGCAGTGTTTTTTTTTTAATTCTGTTTAGACAGCCCTTAAGAGATTTTTGCTATATTTGAAATGAGTCGTGTTTTATAAACATTTGCACAATTTTCGCATCGATTTTATCGCTTTAAATATTAGCGCGCCCCTCTAACATTCGTAATTACATATCATATATCCATATTCTTCTTTTTGAGCGCGGATGCGGCGCCTTAAACAAACTGTAGGTACATTCGATTTGCAGGAAAGTCTTAAACTGTTCAAAAATCCAGTGTCTATGGCACCATGTAGGGGAATTTCGATATCTAAAAAAAAAGAAAAAATGGCGGACCAGCGAATTTTATTTTTTATGGAAAATTTTCATCTTTCATAAAAATTTAAAAAAATAGAAGGAAAATTCTCTACGTGGCCATAGTGACTGGATGATCGAACAGTTTGGTACTTGGTACATGCAAATCGGACAAATCAAACTGTTTAAAACGGTTTTACATAAAATGTTGTATCTCGTCAATTTTACGAATTTCCTTAGATGAGAGCATAATTTACGAATGCATCTTTCAGAAAATGAAACATTTTTAACGGTGTCCTGGTGCCTTACAGACTTGTTTAGAATTTGATCAAGGGAACATGGAGGTGTTTGGAGGCCCCTCAGGTGTAGAGGCCCATGTGAATTGAATAAAAAGATTGTAAAATTACATCAACTTCAAACTAGGGGGGGCATCATTCACCTTTGCCTCTGACGGGCTTAGTCTCCCACTGACACCACCTCAGTTTTTTCTAACACAAGAGAGACCGGTTATTCTATCTCATTCCCCGCATGCTTAATCCTATAGGTGTATGTGTTTGTCTCTTTTTAGAATAGCTTTTACGTTTCATCGAGTTTCAAATCACAACGGTGCTAAATAAGTTTTCACAAAAATATAATTTCCATTTTTTTGATTTCAGGGTAAAATTTACGAGCAAAATTCTACCAGTCTGTCTCCATACGGGCACCCCTCTTCCTGACAAGGGCTTCATCTTCACTGCGTCGGACCGCTCAAATGACTACAAGGTTAGAACACTTTTCTTTGACTTCACGATGAACAATGACCAATGATGTGATGATGTGACCGCAGGGGTGGGCAGATAGGATGAACCGCCACACCCAACTGTCTTAACATCCATTCACATTCGTACATCGTCCCATTCATGGGCACTCTTCTGTTATTCTGAATCTTGAGATGTCCCAACTCAAGTAGGTACTTGATTCACTTGCTCGTGTCATGTCTTCCTCGGGCGTCCCACACTTACCATTCACTGACGCGTCCTATATTCTCCTGACTCTTCTTTTACCGTCCGACCGCTATACATATCAAAACCACCTGATCGAGAACTCCTCTCACCCTCCATCCGCTCTACATATCAAAACTATTTGATCGTTTTCATTATTACGTGCTTTACCGATCTCCACATGTTTATGGTTTTTCTATCACTCAAAAGTGGTGCAAATATAAAAAAATTGTTTATTTAAAATATATTTTATTTATTTTTTTATTCATGTTTATTTCATAAAATTCTATTAGTTATTTTATTAGTAGATTTTTTTGTTTTTTTTTTGCTACCACACTAGGCTAATGCCCGTGTTGTGGTAGTCATACATTTTATATATTAAATAAAAATTAATAAATTTTATTTTATTAAAAAAGATGAATAAACATACTAAATAAAAATTAAGAAATACTTAAAAGTAAGTGAAAAATAAAGAGGAAAAAAAACATATTTTAAAGAAAAATAGAAATAAAAATGAAAATTCAAATTTTCAAATACATAAAGATTAACAGTTAAGAACAACTCAAGAGTTCTATACAAATATATAAATAAAAACATATATATGTAGGTATACAAATTAAAAATAAAACATAAATAAAATTAATTGAAAAACTAATAGTGAAAAAAAAATAACATTTTAAAGAAAAATAGAAATAAAAAATGGAAATAATAATTTTGAAATGCTAAAATTAATAATTTAAATGTTGTGTTAATAGACCGGGAGGGGAGATAGGTAAACCCTACGTCATCGACTACACGGATGAAACTACTTTTAAGTGATAATGGGCATTTAGAAAACCTTAAAAAAGCTGGTCTGCCGGTGCGCCTCTTGGCAGGAGCCGCGCAGTCATGGAAATAGTCAGCGATTTTTTTGGTCAAAATTACGTCATCGACTACACGAACGGGAATGGTCTCATATGATAAAGGTCGATTAGAAAATGAGAAAAAAGCAGGTCTGCCAACCGGCAGCCTGGCAAGTTCGGAGGCAGCCGGCGTCAAAGTGGGGAAAAAATTGGTCGATTTTACGTCATCGACTACACGAATGAAACCAATGAATAACTATAGTCCAAATCATTCCATATAAGAATTTTGCGGTCTGCCGACCAGCAGCCTGGCAAATTTTTGTGTACGATTTTTTTAAGTATTTTTATTTTATTTTTTAATTTTTCGTTTATCTTTATTATTATTTTTATTTTACTATATTTTTAAAAACTTTGAATGCCATATTTTAAAAAAATAAGCGAAAAAAATAAAAAATAAAATTTAAGAGTTCCCGGTGTACCCATCCGTCAGGCGAGCCTTTAGACGCCAAACCACTTACGAAACCTGCCGCGGTGCCCCTCACCGCTGTCGCGTGTTAATATTTTTGTACAAATTTATAATAATAATAGTCCTTTTAAGATTGCCTAATAGTCCATAGTAGTTGAAAGTTCGAACAACCAACCCACCGTCGCCGTAAGAGCTGCGTTCGTCCGAAAAACGACGGAAATTTCCGAACCCCGTCCATTTCATATCGGTTTCGCTTGCCCTGCTGCATCGATTACATCGAATACACGATCGAAACTAACGAAAACCTGTAGTCTAAATCATCCCATTTATGACATCTTTCGTCTGTCGACCAGCAGCCTGGCAGTTTTTTGTGTACGATCTTTTAAAATTTAAATTTTTTTTTAATTAAAAAATATATATTTTCAATATCTTTATTATTATTTTTATTTGAATATGGTTTTAAAAACTTAGAATGCAAGATTTTAAATAAAATAAGTAGTAATCATAAAAAAATAAATTTTGATTGTTCCGAGTGTACCCATCGGACGGGAGAGCCTTTCGACGTGAAACAACTTACTGGAAACTGGCCACAGAGCCCTTCGCCGTCAACGCGTGTCCATTTTATTAAACGAATTTATAATAATATAAGTCTTTTTAAGATAACCTAATAGTCTATAGTAGTTGGAAGTTCGAACAACCAACCCACCGTCGCCGTAAGAGCTGCGTTCGTCCGAAAAACGACGGAAATTTCCGAACCCCGTCCGTTTCATATCGGTTTCGCTTGCCCTGCTGCATCGATTACATCGAATACAAGATCGAAACTAACAAAAACCTATAGTCTAAATCATCTCATTTATGACTTCTTTCGTCTGCCGACCAGCAGCCTGGTAGTTTTTTGTGTACGATCTTTTAAAGTTATAATTTTTTTTTTAATTAATTTTTTTTTTTCAATATCTTTATTATTGTTTTTATTTGAATATGGTTTTAAAAACTTAGAATGCAAGATTTTAAATAAAATGAGCTGTAATCATAAAAAAATAAATTTTGAGTGTTCCGAGTGTACCCATCGGACGGGAGAGCCTTTCGACGTGAAACAACTTACTGGAAACTGGCCGCGGAGGCCTTCGCCGTCAACGCGTGCCTATATTATTAAACCAATTTATAATAATATAAGTCTTTTCAAGATAACCTAATAGTCCATAGTGGTTGGACGTTCGAACAACAACCGCACCGTCGCCATAAGAGCTAAGTTCGTCCGAAAAACGACTAAAATTTCCGAACCCCGTCCGTTTCATATCGGTTTCGCTTGCCCTGTTGCACCGATTACTTCGAATTCAAAATCGAAACTAACGAAAAACTGTAGTCAAGACAATTGTATTCATGACTTTCTTGGTCTGCCGACCAGCAGCCTTGCAGTTTTTTACGTACGATTTGTAAAGTTTTTTAATTTTATTAAAATTATTTTCATTGTATTTATTATTATTTTTATTTCAATACGGTTTTAAAAAATTGGAATGCCAGATTAAAAAAAAAAGTGGCAATGATAAAAAAATTAATTAAAGTGTCTCGGGTGTGCCAACCAGGCTATAATATGGGCACTCAATGGCAGCGAAGGGCTCCGCGGCCAATTTCCAGTAAGTTGTTTCGCGTCGAAAGGCTCTCCCGTCCGATGGGTACAATCGGAACACTCAAATTTTTTTTTTTATGATTACAACTTTTTTTATTTAAAATGTTGCATTCTAAGTTTTTAAAACCATCTTCAAATAAAAATGATAATAAAGATATTAAAAATATTTTTTTTTAATTAAAAAAAATTTAAAATTTTTAAAGATCGCACACAAAAAAACTGCCAGGTTACTTACTGGTCAGCAAACCAAGAAATTCATAAATGGAATAATCTGGACTACAGGTTTTTGTTAGTATCGATCTTGTATTCGATGTAATCGATGCAGCAGGGCAAGCGAAACCGATATGAAACGGACGGGGTTCGGAAATTTCAGTCGTTTTTCGGACAAACGCAGCTCTTATGGCGACGGTGCGGTTGTTGTTCGAACTTCCAACCACTATGGACTATTAGGTTATCTTGAAAAGACTTATATTATTATAAATTGGTTTTATAATATGGGCACGCGTTGACGGCGAAGGGCTCCGCGGCCAGTTTCCAGTAAGTTGTTTCACGTCGAAAGGCTCTCCCGTCCGATGGGTACACTCGGAACACTCAAAATTTATTTTTTTATGATTACAGCTTATTTTATTTAAAATCTTGCATTCTAAGTTTTTAAAACCATATTCAAATAAAAATAATAATAAAGATATTGAAAATATATTTTTTTTTAATTAAAAAAAAATTTTAAACTTTAAAAGATCGTGTAACTTGAGGTTTTAGCTATTTCTATTTGCTAATTTATACCAGAAATGAAACCAATCAATTATCAACCAAATAATCTATTTATTGGGTAATCACATGAATTGTGCAGTTTGCTTAATTAGAGACTCTTATATTAATTAAATTAATAATACTCAGGTAGTGGTCCAAGGTTCCTTGAAGAAGAATCTCTTGAATAATGAAACTAGTGAAATAAATGTGTTAGAAATTAATTATAACCTGTGACATGTGACTTGCTTTGAAACAAAGAGCACTAACCTTATACATGAGAGTAACCTCGGGATTGTCGGGCGCCAGGTCTGTCAGATTAACATGACCATCTTAAAATAATTCCTCAGCTTTACATCTAAAGAAACCAGTATCAGTAAAAATAACTAACGCCACCACAATGTCGGCCGGAGCAAAATTAATCCACCATCTTCCTCTCCAAAAATCCGTTGAGTGCCGCTTCCTTCCGTTCCCCCGCTAGGTGTCGCCACTATCTCCAGTGTGACCAACACTAGTCGCCAATGTGTGCTAGGGTCAGAATACGAGTCAACATACAAATAATTGGGGTAACAAGTTAAAACTGTTACAATCGTACACAAAAAACTGCCAGGCTGCTGGTCGACAGACGAAAGATGTCATAAATGGGATGATTTAGACTACAGGTTTTCGTTAGTTTCGATCTTGTATTCGATGTAATCGATGCAGCAGGGCAAGCGAAACCGATATGAAATGGACGGGGTTCGGAAATTTCCGTCGTTTTTCGAACGAACGCAGCTCTTACGGCGATGGTGGGTTGGTTGTTCGAACTTTCAACTACTATGGACTATTAGGCAATCTTAAAAGGACTATTATTATTATAAATTTGTACAAAAATATTAACACGCGACAGCGGTGAGGGGCACCGCGGCAGGTTTCGTAAGTGGTTTGGCGTCTAAAGGCTCGCCTGACGGATGGGTACACCGGGAACTCTTAAATTTTATTTTTTATTTTTTTCGCTTATTTTTTTAAAATATGGCATTCAAAGTTTTTAAAAATATAGTAACATAAAAATAATAATAAAGATAAACGAAAAATTAAAAAATAAAATAAAAATACTTAAAAAAATCGTACACAAAAATTTGCCAGGCTGCTGCTGGTCGGCAGACCGCGAAATTCTTATATGGAATGATTTGGACTATAGTTATTCATTGGTTTCATTCGTGTAGTCGATGACGTAAAATCGACCAATTTTTTCCCCACTTTGACGCCGGCTGCCTCCGAACTTGCCAGGCTGCCGGTTGGCAGACCTGCTTTTTTCTCATTTTCTAATCGACCTTTATCATATGAGACCATTCCCGTTCGTGTAGTCGATGACGTAATTTTGACCAAAAGAATCGCTGACTATTTCCATGACTGCGCGGCTCCTGCCAAGAGGCGCACCGGCAGACCAGCTTTTTTAAGGTTTTCTAAATGCCCATTATCACTTAAAAGTAGTTTCATCCGTGTAGTCGATGACGTAGGGTTTACCTATCTCCCCTCCCGGTCTATAAGAACTCATAAATTCTTTGAAGTACGCTCGCCCCCTTTCGAAAATCCAATGTTGTACACGTGCTGTATAAAGAGACTTAGAATTACTTGACTTTTTGTCAGTACTCAGAGCATTATATATTTTAAGAGCGATGAAGCAGAATTGTCGTTGAGTGAATGAGGTATTAGTTTTTGGGATCACGCAACCCAGGTTTGATGAAAAGCGGTTTAAGTTTAATGAAACAATATTTCTTAGTAAAAACCACTTTTATATTTTATTAACGCCGACCGGTTTCGGAACGACCATTCCTTCCTCAGGGCAAACATATAATAAATTGACAAGTATAAAACAGTGGGTGAGTACAATGTATTATTATTAAGTGTTGTGGTAGGGGCGTGGCTAGGGATTAATGAAAATGGTGGGTGAAACAGAACGGACATTGAATGGGATCATATCTAGGGTCGGGCTTTAAGATAATTTTTTTTTTTTGTTGATAATGGACTCATTTTTTTAAAGGGATTTTTATTTTATTTCCAAGGCTTCTAAGTTATCTAAGCGTTTTCTTTTGTGGTTAATATGAAGAATATTTATCCCAGTATTTTTCTTTAAAACTATGGTTATTTTCAATAATATGGTTAGCGAATTCGGAAAAATTATTATTATAAACACACCTTAAATGTTCTTTGATTCTAATTTCAAAATTACGAGTTGTTTTTCCAACATAAAATGAGGAACAATAATTTGAGTTTGTATATTCCGAAATTGGTCAATTTATGGTCTTTATCATTAGCGTTCCTCAAAAAATTACCGATATTATTTCTTGTTTATAAAGGTGGTTTATTATTAGAAGGGAGATTTTCGCAACATTGAACTGAAAAATTATTGATATCTAAATAAATGTTACGTCATTCTTTATTCTTATTATTATTAGAATTGTTGAGATATTTATTTTTTGAAATTTTGATATGTTTTTCCAATTTTTATTAAAGATGTTATCAATGAAACCTGGTTCATATCCGTTATACACGCAATTTGTTTTACTATAGAAAGTTCAGAAGAGAAATTATTAGACATTGGGACATTTACTAAGCGGTGCATCATGGAGTGGAAAGCGGAGAGTTTTTGTGAGACAGGGTGGTTAGAGGTCATTAAAATAACTGTTCCATGCCTACTTAGTATCAAGTCAACTCAACACCACTTTGAATAGTCATTAAAAGCTATGAAAAAATATTTTAAAAATAGCCCGTTACCCTAACCTAACCTAACGCAAACTTTTTAATCATTTTTTCATAACTTTTAATATTTTTTTAATGGACGTTTTGAGTTAGTGTCATTCTGTCCGGTCACCAAAATAACATGCTATGTTTGAGGCACGTTCCACAGTAAAAGGTATTGTCAGTATCGCCCTAGTGAAATACCGAACTTCACAACATATCTACATTCGGGATGCCATTGCCACGCTGACTCTAGACGATTTGGAGTAGTTGGGAGACTTGTGCACAATATACTTATTCACAATAAAAATATATTTCTTTAATACCTCACTTCAAGTTGTAATGCTATAGGGATAGCGCGGTAGAATTATTTTTTTGGTTTTAATTTGTTATTACCACTGAGGACAACAATTCTCGATTTATTCGAAGAAAGTTGCAAAAAGCCCGTATCACTCCATTATTTAATGTTTTATATATATTAAAAAAATGTGTCTAACGATGCTGAAAAAGTACTAAAGCTAAAACAAATTAATTATAATATTTACATTACTTCGTATATTTGCCGCAAAAAGTAATAGCATATTTGTTCACATTAGATAAAACAAACGGTTGGTACATTTTCAATATTTCAGATAAGCATGCAGAGGATTTCTCAGGAGGAGTGCTCCAAATTATTTCCCGCTGGCGGCTCTGATCACCCTGCCGGCGTAAAACATGACGTGGAGATTTGCAGCCGCCCAGTCAACACAACTGGGGGATGTCCGGTATGTAACTATGTAATTCAAATTTTGATATACCTTTTGATTAAAAAAATAATTATTCATTTTGGTGGTGTATTTTGGCCTCAAATTCAAAACTAAGATTTGTTTGAAACGGTTCGCGCAACCCTTCCCCTTACTTATTTTGATAAAACATTCTTCCACATGAAAGTCAAGAAAGTAAAAAGATGGAGAAGACTAGAATCATATTTTTTACATATATCCAAGTACATGTAAAAAAACATTAACATAAGAGATTGGTGTACAAAATTTGAATAAAGGACGATGATGATTTTTTCCAACAAGTAGACCGAACATAGATGGTAGAACTACCCCTCCAGCCTGAAGTGTGTTCAAAAACCGATTCACTTTTTTAGAATCTGCTATTTGGAGTATGTTCACCTTATTACTTTATTTGTTCTCAGAGCTGGTATAGGGGCGCTCCGTTGACTCTACCAAACAGCCTCAGGGTGGCCTGCACCCACCTACTGGTGGGGTTGGTATCCGGGTCTGGCTCTTCTCCCTGCACAGACACTAACACCCGCATATCTGGCTTCATACCCTGGATAGAGGGTATCGTGTGGCCTGAAAGCGATGGTGTTGTATAGGACTTTGTTTCAGATTTAAAAATATAGATATATTTTTTTTAAATTATTTATATAATTGTTACACACTTATACGCACAATGATATTCAAGGATAAAATAATATAGAAGAGAGAAAAAAAATGAATAAATAAATTACATTTACATCATAAAATGTACACACATTATCCGGAAACTCGTGGTATAGGTATGTGGGAAACTGATACACCTAAAAAAAATCTATCTGAGCCAAAGTTTTCAATTTATTTTTATTTTTAATACCCGAAAACGAAAGTTCAAATTAAAAGACAATTTAGTTCACAAAATCTAATGTTATTGTGATTTGTGATACATTCACTGTTTCCCGCTTGTACTCTGGGTCCGGACAACACGTGTAGTTAAAGATAGTTCATATTGACTTATTACGGAATGTAGGTACATAGGCAGATTTTTTTTATGATTGAATAATTTCAAAACTTAAACGAATATATTAAAGAGAACATGACATAGAAAATTAGAAAAGTACAATGGTCGAAATTGTTATATTCTTCTTCAATAATATATAATACTGATGAGAATAACCTTCAAAAGTTTTAAAACGAGAGTTTATCTTACAAAAAATTGAATTTCAAAACGACTTAAGTTTTTTTTTAAATTGAAAACATGTTCCTACACGTTTTATAAAAGGAAAAAAATATTTTCATTATATTTTGTGTACTAAACTTGAAGTAACAGCAATAGTGCGCAGAAAACACCCCTCAATGACAACCAGTCTTCTGAAAGCTTAACAAAAAAAAAATTAAAACTCTCAATCTAAATTAGTTTTGTATCGATTGGTAGCCACTCCGACCATATATTTATTTATTTCATAAAATGGCGGCATGCTTAACATTTTCTAGATTTTTCCTCATTTTTTTCAGTTATAAAAATATATTTTTTTAAATATCTACCAAATACTGCTACCAAAGTTGAAAAAATGGTTTACTGAAGGTATATAACAAATCAAAACTCAATCGGCCATTTGGTTAACGAAAAATCATACTTGCCAATTTATGTGTAAGTGCTGATAAGATGAATGCACCATTGATGAAATTTAAATGAATTACCTAAGCGGCTAATCAGCCAACCCAGAACCACGAACAACTTGTCCCTCTCTCTTGTAAAATGGATTATAGCCAAAAAGACATTCTGTCCTTCAGTTCTTGTTACTTGTTTCCTTCTCAGTACTTTTCAGTAGGAGCGAGCACCTGCCTCTCCCGCCCATACTTCTTACTAATTCTATAACTCTATCATTTTATCAATATACCACTATTCACTTTGGACAGGCGTATTTAGAAATATCTACGGTCAATTACAAAATATTTTCTTTCTACACAACAATACCGCATAACGTAAGGTAGGAATGATGGGTAGGTACTGTGTGTGTAAATGCTTTAGGAATATTTTATATATGTGTTTCGTGAACACCTCACTAAGAGAACCTACTATGTCGAGGTGTTCACATGTTTTAGTTTGTATAGTATGTTTTTATTTGAATTATTAATTGTCATATTAATTTGGTTAAAGAATTTGTATGTAATATTGTACAACATCCGAATAAAATATGTAATACGGTTTATCCTATGATTGATGATGATTGATGTTAATAAATTTTGAAAAAACTTGTGTACCTTTTGTTTGATCCACACTTAAACCTTTTTATTGGTGTATTTTCTACTAAAAGCCTTCATAGTGGCGATATTGAATCTCCGTTCTAGGGACCCAGTACTTCCACTAGAGGCGACAGATCAAATGTCCACTTTTTTAAGAAAGTTTTATCTGGAAAACGCCTTGCATTCATATTTTCTACTTTTTTTGTAAAAATATTCAGTTTAGTGGAAGTTTCGTTTGTTTGTTTGCATTCACTCGACTGAAGAGATATAAGTATCCCTATGCCAGAAGTTATCTCAATTTACATCCTACTTTTGATGACAAATTTCTTCCATGAAACAGAATCTGTAACCAATTTCATTAGCCTACCTGGAGCCACGGAAAGAATGGATGGCTGATGTAAGCGTTATGAATAAGAATAAGAAAGGGACGCATGTGTATTTATTTTATTATTTCACGCCCGGCTGCGCTTTTACATGTTATTTTTATTTATTTTTTTATTTATTACAAAGAACACCTAAATAAGCACATCAAAATCAAAGCAAAACTAAAAAACTAAATCAAAAACAAAATAAAGGTCAAAATCAAAAATAACATATAAAACAAAAAACATAGCAAAAAACGAAATAAAATCGAAACATACTAAATACTCCAACATGCAAGACGGAAAAATATAAAACTAGAAAAAAATTACAATACATTGTTAAGACAGGTCGTTGCAGAGCTACGTAGTTCGTATAGTCAAATTAAATTAAATTTGATGTTCTTCTATTAGATATAAATTGGGTAATAACTTGTTCATATTTGGTGAATGGTGTGTTGAATATATCAACGACATCTTTATAGTCATTATCCAAATTTTGTATACGGCGAACTGTGTTAGAATTATCACAATAGAAAGGTATATGTCGCCTTGATGTTGGTTTGCGAGGAACGAGTTTATGTAAAGAAATCAATTATAATTGTTCAGGGCTGTCAATTATTAAATTTAGGGTTTTATATAAACATGTTAGGTCATTATCTTATTATGTTAATTAAAGATAAGGCTGATAAGGATATTGATAGAAGAGTAAATGCAGGACAACTCCAGCAGAGGACTGATCGCTAGCAATAAATTATCCACAGAGACGAAGCAAATAGTCCGCAATGGAGTGCTGGTGCTCACTCTGAATTTGGCAGTGTGGCATGGATTTAGAAGAGAAACGAAGAAAGTAGACCAATTTTTATTATTTTTAAACGACTTCAAAAAGGAGGAGGTTCTCAATTCGACTGTATTTTTTTTTTTTTTTTTTTTTTTTTTTTTTTTTTTTTTTTTTTTTTTTTTTATGTTTGTTACGCCAGAACTTTTGACTGGGTGAACCGATATTGATGATTCTTTTTTTATTTGAAAGCTGATGCTTTCCGGTTGGTCCCATTTTAATTTGGTCTAGTTCCGACAATAGCATCCATGAGAAAACCATATAAGTCTTAAATTTGCATAAGTATGTGCGCGACAAATGGACGAATAACTCAATATCACGCCAACCGATTTCGATGATTCTTTTTTTATTGGAAAGGATGTACTTCAAGGGTAATTTAATGAGAGTTTGGTTAGGTTCTGATTATCGGATCCATGACAAATTAACGAAACTCGGCCGAATCTCTTAATTTGACCTTAACGTCGCTATGGTCAAATTATGTCTGTCTCATATGAGCAGTACGTTTAGTAGGTTTACCCATATTCAGACAAATTAGTTAGTCTACTTCAGATTCACTAAAAATCAAAAAATAAACAAAAATTTTAACAAAACAAAAAACGACTTCAAAAAATGCACTAAAAAGTAAAAAAATAATTTCGTATTCTTCTACAACTTCATAATCAACTTACTTTTTCTAATCATCAATATGTAGGTACGATTGTTATTTTTGGAGTCGGTGTCAGCAAAGGTACCCGGCCCGGCGGGTTCACTTGACAGCTCCCCGCGCCGCCGCGGCTCCGCTCTCGCCTCTCGCCTCGTCAAGTCGCTTGTGCGATACAAGCACACCTCACCTATAACTATGTATGTAGTTACAAACCTACCTTGACTGACACCGACTCCAAAAGTAACAATCGTACCTACATATTGATGATAAGAAAAAGTAAGTTGATTATGAAGTTGTAGAAGAATACGAAATTATTTTTTTACTTTTTAGTGCATTTTTTGAAGTCGTTTTTTGTTTTGTTAAAATTTTTGTTTATTTACATTAACTCCGCATGAGAGACCCTGAGGAAAATTATTTCCATCTGTGGAGGATATTTTAAAGAAGATGAAGATATGAACATGAAGAGACCATGTCATAAAAAGGAGGAAACACAGAGGCGTGGTCTAGGGATAAGGCTCTTGACTCGTAATCCAAAGGTCGCGGGATGGAATCCCGGCATGGAAAAATAAATTTTATTTGATTGATTTTTGTAATTTCACAATTAATTCATTAAAAAATATATAAAGTATATTTGTGGCACCTTCCAGAGTGGAGTATACTCTTTGAATCGCTCTGGTGTAAGTCCACCATTCAGAATTGAAACAATTCTTGAAATGGCTTTAGCCGTGTTTGGTGACCAGATCTGAATAGCCAGGAACTTCATTACCTTCCTCTTCCCCATCTCTTTCCCCTCCCCACTACCATCATCCTCGCAATATATCCCAATTAGGGATGCCATAGTCTCACTGACTTCAGACGGGAGCATCTGAAACTCTTACATCGAATAAGCGACCCGCTCTCATGTAACTATTTTCCACCATGTATTTATGTTGGGATAAATGCTGTAGAAATGAAATCCATGAAGCGCTTGTGTGGTAAAACCATATATGATCATGTGAAAAATTATTCGCAAATAATATGAAGCTGATATAAGCGTACACAAAGAGTAAGATAAAAAAGGGAGCTTAAATGGATTTGGCAAGTAGAGAAAATGAACGAAGAAAGGAGTGTAAGGAGTATGAGGCGAATGTGGATGGTAGAAGATATCGGGGACGCCCGAGAAAGACAAGGCACGATATCAGGTGCCATGTAATAATAATACTGACAACTGTCATGTAATAATAATACAAAAACAGTAGATTACGTTTGAAACGATGAGTGATTGCGATTAAGGTAAATAGTCAAGACCGTGTTGTTTGGTGGTCCATCCCCTCTGCGTACCTCTGTAGGACACGGCGCAGCACGGTTAGTTAATTAATTAAAAAATACAATTTAGAAGATAGTTCGTTAAAGTTAAGGAACCAATGCATGAAGTCAATCCGTCTCATTTGGCGAGAGGATCAAAGGGGAAGAAGGTGACATCTTAAAGCCCTGCTTCTCGCATTTCTACCGATTTATTACAAAATTTCTTTAAACATTTTAAGTTTTAAAGCTCTTAAAAATATAATGTTATTCTTGAAGGTTATTATGCATTCTATGCATTCCCCACGCTGTAACGGCAATTATATGAAATTCTCTTGATAGAAAAAAATCGCAAAGTATGCTCCGAAGATTTTTATAAACACATGTTTTTCAGTTATTTTACAAGTTAATGATGAAAAAATATAAAAAAAATAAAAATTACGAAAAAATTCACGAGATTTTTGTTCTAATTTAAACGAGTCATGTTTTATTAAACGTTTTCACTATTTTCCCTTTAATATTATCGTTTTTAATATTAACTCCGTCTAACATTTGTATTTACAGATCTCTCATTTTTCTTATTTTTGAGCGGGTACTACCGGATCTTTAGGAGAACAGCAGCGAGGCCCGTTTCATACAATTTTTAATTTTGAATTTGTGGCTAAAATACCCAACCAAACTAAAAAGATATTTTTGTAATCAAAAGGTTTATCAAATTTCGAATATGAGCTAAATTATGTATTTGTGTTTTAAATTATTAAATATATAAGCCATAGATATAAATATTTCACGATCATGGCGTAACTTGGGCAATTATTTGTAAGTAAATGATAAATATTTAAAAACACATTTTTGTTTATTTTATTTGAAAAATATAATAAAACATAAAATAAAAATTTTGATATGCATAAATTTAAATTACAATTTACCTATTTAAGTACCTCAGAACGCAAATTTATCGAATAAAAGTTAATATTACCACCCGAAAATTTCTATTTTTCACGATGTTTTACTTCTCATTGTATTTTTTAATAATTGAAAATAAAAAAAATATAAATACAATTTGGGAGGCGTATGTGGTAACCGCCGCCCCGGGAACCATTTATTGGATAACCAACACCTCTTCCATGGGTCACTTCAGTGGTTAGCTACGTTTGGTGTCTTAGCAGGGGTGTCGGGTTCATGGGGTGAGGTATATCCAGGTCTTGACGGCCGATGCGTCTGACTACCTTCTGTTTGACGGGCCGAATCGAGAGAGACTGGTTTACGGAGGTCTTTTGACTTCTCCAGCCGTACTCTCTCGGAACATCATCTTGCACCGCAATCGGAGGGATAGATTCATACCTCCGTCACTCCTGGACATATAAACCTTCTATTTCCTTCACAGAACTACCTCTCCTTCCTTTCCTTAAAAAAACCTCCACAGAGCAACCCCTAAGATTACATAGGCCCTGAGGGATATCATTTTTTTCAGGATCTCCTGTGTGGAGTTAATGTAAAAAAAAACTCACAAAAAATTCCAAAAAATTGTCGAATTTGAATTCTTTAATTACCTGAAGTACGAGTATCATTTTACTACTAAATATTTGATAAAACTTTTGATTAATAAAAATATTATTCAGTTTGGTTAAGTATTAAGCTTTGTTTGAAACGGGCCAAAGCGCGCCGCGCAACCTTTATAATACACATTCATGGATTTAGATTTTCTTATTTTCCTGGTAGATTTTTTTTCAGATAGTAATATTTTTCGGGGTCAAAAATTTCCCAACATGAAACTTCAAATATCTATCTCAAAAATCTAAAAGACTAACCAAACGACATTTTCCAAAGTAAAAAAAAAACAATAATCAAACTTACAAATCCAACTTCTATTATGACAACCCGACAATTTACTTTGCTCTAGTGATTTGCTGTCACTAGATCGCTCGATACGATTTTTTTCGTTCTTTTTGGATTTTATAAAATGCGAAATTTTGAGTTGTTAGTAGAAAATGCTTTTTTTACGTTATTTTCCTCAGGGCCTCCTGTCCTCAGGGCTCCTTTCAGGGCCTATGTCATCTTTGGGGATGATGTGTGGAGGGTCGTTTCAGGAAAGAAAGGAGAGGAAGTTCTGGAAAGGAAAACTTCACTGATGAAGGAGGTAGCGCAACACTGCATACAATTTGGGAGGCGGGTATGAATACCACCACCCCAGGAAACATTTATTAGATAAACAACACCCCTGCACAGGCCACCCCAAGGAGGTTGTGTGACTTATCAGAGGTGCCCGGGTTCATGGGGTGAGGTTTGTCTAGGTCTTGACAGCGGATGCATTTGCTCACTTATTGAGTGCCAGACCAGATCGAGAGAGACTGGTTCAGGGAGATTATATGTCCGTCATTCCTTGACACATTGACCCCCAGATTCCTACCCAACCCTCAAACCTTTTCCTCCCTAGAATTTCTCTCGTTCCCTTCACTTAAAAGACCATCTAAGGATGACACAAACTCCGAGGAAAAAAATCCATAAACAAATAACGAAAATACTATGCCCAAACCATCTGAGGGTCCCTTTATTAATCTTACTCATTATGCATGCATTAGTCTTACGTTCTTTGCGGATATCCACATTTTTCACACGACCATACATGGTTTTACCACACACACGCCCCAGGGATCTCATTTAAACAGCATTCAGTTTCAGCAGAAGTTGTTCCTGTGAGGAATTCAATGGAAATTCTGAAATAACCCTCGGCTTTTACACCTCCAGGTTTATTTGAAAGATCCTTACAATTTGATAAGAATTTACTAAACTCAAGAGGGTATCTTTAAGAGCGTTTAACCAGCCAGCGGCCGAAAATCCACATTTCGTCAAAAGTTGTTCGTACGATCGTGCAGGGCGGTTACAATGAGAAAGATTAATTATTCTCCATACCAGCTTTTTAAAATTATAACTCAATATCGATTTTATTTCGTTCCAAATTTGCTTGAATTTATACCTCCATCCAAAAATACTGAAAGGCGTGATGATAAAACTATTAAAATAATGTACTTTTTGTTATTATTTTTTGATTAAAAGTATTTATCATTTTTCAATAATGTCTAAGTCAAATAAAAATCTGAAATATATTAGTTTGTAAGTTCGCAAATAAATACACAAACTGACCAATTTTCGTCAAGAAACACATGTACGTAGGTATATATTTTTTAATGAATTTACTTGAACTAAAATTAACATTCTAAAACATGCGATAAATAAACCAGATAATATATTGATTCATTTTACTGCATGATTATATGATTTGAAATGGGTGTAGCATATTACAAAATCTTTTTTTGTAAATTTAAAAAATCTGCCAATGATCTATGGTATAACCTTATTATACTAAAAATAAACATTTTTTCTCAAAATTTAAAAAATGCGAATGTTAGATAAAAGAACAATCTTTCGAAATTCATTTATATTTTTTTGTGGAAGAGTCAATACGTCTAAAATCTGATTTAAAAATTACATATTTCTGGTTTTCTCTAGTAATACCTTCTTGAATATGTGGGGTGATAATGCAAAACGTACTATTTCCAAAATAGGCTAAATTGAGTTATATATGCAGTCAGACTAATTCGAGGCCAAGGAATTGAATGGCATCATTTTTTACGATAAAATGACGAAATCCTCCTCATTTTTCAATTTGAAAATCACCTTTTTCTGCAAAACTGACTATTTCCAGCTAAAAAATAGGTACTATAACACAATTGTTTGTAAAGGGTTATTTATTTAAGAAAGTAAGTTCACAGATCACATAATATGGTAAAAATAGTCACAATGTATCAATTCACTAATTAACTGAGCAAGGGATTGGAGGGAACCTTGCCGTTAGGCTTTGGGAACAACAAAAGCTGACTGTGGTTCTGCTTAGAGGGTCGTACCATAGGACGAAGCGCAACTAAGGCAGCAGTCGGAAGTCTGGTTGGTGCTTTACTTATGGTAGTAGAATACTCCTTTGAGGGTCGTGCCAGAGGACGAAGCGCAACTAAGAGAGCGTACTAGCCAAGAGCGAGCTGCAGACGAACTGACTAATTTAGGGTGCGCAGCCTGTTATATAGCCCATTCCTTGTTGCGGGGTGTGGTTTATGTAGTGGCTCGAGGGTGGGAGATGCGCAGAAGGCGTCGGCGCATCCTGGTTTGCTTAGGGGTGGGTGAGCAGGATGGCGCTGTACGGGGGAAAGAGATGGTGTAGTGGAAAGCGTAAAAACGGCGCGCTACATCCTCCCCCTCTGGATCGAGGAACGTCCCGTCGAAGATCCAGGTCTGTAGTAGCGTGGCGGCTACTTATTCTTCTTTGGTCGACCTCGTTTGCGCAGAGGAATAACCGGAGCGGGTAGCGGTGTCAAGTGCCCGTGGTATGGAGTCAGTGCTGAGGTGTGGTAGGTGCCTAGCGAGACATCTGGTGCTTCTATTGAAGCTATCTCGTAGCTCGTTGGTCCATGTTGCTTCAGGATCAGGTAGGGGCCATCGCGTCGTGGTCCTAATTTTGCGCTGAAGCCTCTTGCGGCTTTGCTAAGAGCGTGGGAGTGGACAAAGACGTGATCTCCGGGCTGGTAATGGGGGTCTTCTCGCCTCTTGTTATCCACGTAATTCTTTTGTTTGTCTTGTTTCTCATCATTGTGGGTCCTGATAAGACGTAGGGTATCGGCTAGTTGTAGCAGATGCGGCGTTATCTCGGGGATGAAGTTTTCCGATAAGATAATGCTTCTCAAGTCTCTTCCGACGTCATCGGCTGACCTTAGCTCACGTCCAAATGTGAGATAGGCAGCGGAGTATCCGGTGCTCTAACTGAACGCGGTATTCATGGCGAAGCGTATTGATGGAAGGCTTTCGGCCCATTTTCGGTGTTCTGTGCCAACCAAGATGGCTAGTTGGGGTTTGAGGTCTCGATTTTTCCTCTCGACAGGATTGGCCTCTGGGTGGTAGGCTGGTGTGAAGGTGTGCTTGATGTCCAGGCAGTAAGTCATCTGCTGCATCACGGCACTCACGAACTGGGTACCGTTGTCGCTTATCAGTCGGCGTGGGGTCCCGTAGCGTAGGCATACTTCATCAATCAGGACGCGGGCGCAGGTCTCGGCAGTCGCGTCTTTGAGGGGAAATAGTTCTATCCAGCGTGTGGCCACGTCTTCGATGATGAAGATCCAATTCTTCCCATCCTCGGAAGTTGAGAGTGGTTCGAAGAGGTCGAAGGCTACTGTTTCAAACCTCTGGTTCATTACTGAGGTCTGTAGGAGGCCGGCGGGTTTTAGGTTTGATGGCTTGTATCTCTGGCACTTCAGACAGTTCTTGACGTATTTCTGTATGTAGGTCCGCTTATTCTTCCAAAAGTATCGTCTGGCAATTCGTCGAATCGTGCGTTCTACTCCGTAATGCCCAGCGGTAGGGGCATCGTGATAGGCCATGAGTATTTGGTGTTGCTCATGCTCGGGGACGACTAGTTGAGCGTCCTCTTCTTCGATATCGGGTGCATATCGGTACGATACACCGTTTTGCATCAGGTAGCCCTTAGTTGTCCAGTAACTAAGGTCTTCGTTTGGATTGTTGGCTTCAAAACACTCGATAATTTTCTTCAATGCAGTGTCTTTCAATTGTTCTCTGTGGATGTCAGCCGCGTTGCGTACTGGAACGTCGAGGATTATCGTGCATAGTGCGCAAATAGAGGGTGGGTCTTCACGTAATGGTGGTCGTGATAGTGTGTCCGCCACCAGGTTTGAGCGTCCAGGTGTGTATTGGATTTTCAGGTTGTAGGGTTGAAGTTGCAGGGCCCATCTTGCAAGGCGACCTGTGGGAGACTTTAACGTCATTAACCACTTCAACGCTTGGTAGTCGGTAACCACGGTGATTGCTGTTCCTTCAATGTATCCTCGGAACTTTGCAACTGCCCATACGACTGCTAGGGCTTCTCGTTCTGTGGTAGAATAGTTCCTCTCTGCTGGTAGTAGCAGGCGGCTCGCGTATTCTACCGGATGTTCTTCTAGTCCCTCCCCCTGGACCAAAACTGCTCCTATTACGTAGCTGCTTGCGTCCGACTTTATGATGAATTCCTTGCTTCCATCGGCTTGTCGTAGTATGGGGGCGCTAGTAAGTAGTGCTTTCAGGGTGTCGAAAGCATTCTGCTGTGGGGATTTCCATTCCCAGGTGGCGTCTTTCTTGGTGGCGTTGCTGAGTGGCTTGGCGGTTTTGGCGAACTCGGGTACAAATCGCCTATACCAGGAGCATGTCTGAAGAAATGTCTGTAGCTGTTTGACATTGTTTGGCTCCTTCATTTTAGAGATCGCCTCTATCTTCTCCGGATTGGTGCTGATTCCTCCGGGGGTTATTACGTGTCCTAGATATTTTATGCTTGGACAGCAGAAGTGGCATTTAACTCGATTTGCAGTGAGATTAAATTCTCGTAGCTTGGTGAACACCTGTTGTAGATCGGCGAGGTGTTTATCGAAGGTGGGCGAAAGTATGATTATATCGTCCAGATATGCTAGGATATTGACTTCATCTAGCTCGATCTTAAGTCGGTCAATCATGCGCTGGAACGTCCCGGGCGCATTGCTAAGTCCAAATGGCATCTTCAAGAAGCGGTAGAGTCCGAATGGGGTTATAAAGGCCATCTTGTCACGGTCTTTCTCCAGTATCTTGATCTGCCAGTAGCCAGATCGTAGGTCTACTGTAGACATAAAGTTTGACTGCTTTGCCGAGTGTAGCAGGTCATCCATTCTGGGCAGGGGGTACACGTCTGGTACTGTTATCGCATTGAGAAGGCGAAAATCAATGCAGATGCGCTTGTTTCCGTCTTTTTTGGGCACCATAACCACAGGTGCGGCCCACGGTGAATCTGCTTCTTCTATAATCCCTTGGGTTAACATACTGTTAATCTCGGCGCGGAGTTCTGCTTGGCGGGCTGGCGAGAGCCTGTAAGGGGCTACTGAAATCGGCGGGTGTTGTCCGGTCTCGATTCGGTGCTCAATTTTTGTCGTAGATGACAGGGTGGCTGAGAAGACAGCGGCGTTGTCGCACAGCAGGCGGTCCAGCTGGTCCCTCTGGGTAGGTATAAGGTGGGTGGTTTCATCTGGTCGGAGGCTTAGTATTTCGGCGTCCAAGGCACAGAGCTCCACTTCATTTCTGGGTTTTCTTGGGGAGTCATCGAAGAGCCGATAGGAGCGTATCATTACCTCCCTTAGGGCGTCTTCCTCCATCGCGTCCTCGGGAAACAGCTAATTCAGGGCTATCATCTTAGCCCAAATGTTAGTGCGAGGCGGTGTCTGTGAGAGAGGGCTCATGAACGGTGGCACGTAGATCTCACATTCATTGTCCTGTACTGGTGGGGCGGGCAGACGAACCTTAGGCGGTGTCTGTGGGAGAGGACTCATGAACGGCGGCACGTAGATCTCGCATTCATTGTCCTGTACTGGTGGGGCGGGTAGGCAAACCCTAGGGAGTTTGTGTGCTCTCACTTCTCCTATCTCGCCAGTCTTTTGACGTTGTCGAATACCTCGGTTTGGTGGTATGGCGTCATTTTCCATATGCAGCATATACCGTACTTCGGGGCTGTCCGTGAATGCCCATGCGCGCTGGGGAATGTTTATATCGATCCCCGCGTCTTCGATAAAATCGACGCCTAGAAGTGTTCGATTCTCGTGTCCTCCTGGGAGCACGATGAAGCTGGTGGGTATCTGTCGGCCTCTTAGTGTCAAGGTGGCGGCTATTGTCTCGACCTCCTGACGTTTAGGGACACCATCTGCCAATACGATGTCCATGATGGTTCGCTGGGTTTTGAAATTTTGAGCGATTAGCCGCCGGTGTAGCTCAGCTGACGCTACGCTCAATTTTGCTCCGGTGTCTACGTGAGCAGTGCCCAGGAAGTTTCCAATCCCGATGTGTAGTATAGGTCTCGCTCGGGGAAGGCCTACTTCATGTATCGAGCAAAAATCGGCTCGTGGGTGAGGGGTGTCTATTCTCCCTTGGCTGCATTGCGGGCACTTGCTTCTTACCACGCCTGGTTTACCGCAACCGTAGCATGCGAACTTCGCATCACTGGGTGTCTCCAGCTTCTTGACTGGAGGAGTGTACTTTACGTGCGCTCCTGTATCGTAGCGGGAACGGCACTCCTCGGAACGGTGCCCAAATCTGCGGCAGTTAGTGCAGCGTAGGCGGCCGTCTGTTCGATTTTCCATCGTAGTGGGACGGTCTTCGTGCTCTCGTATAGGCTTTCTTCCGCTGCACGGGCTTTTTGTAGTAGTTCGGCGAAGGTATTGATCGCTTCGCGCGGCACTCTGTCTCGTATCCGGATATTCAGTTGTCCGAATATTAGGTCTATCTGGACCTTCTCTGGATGGCTGGGCGGTGGTAGCTCCGCGAGTAACATCCGCTGCTTAGCAATGAACACATCGGTTGACGTTAATGCGTCTTGCTTGCATAAAAATATCTCTGTGTACACTTTGTACGCTGGCTTCTTAGGGGCGAAAGCATGCCTGAGGAGGGTCGTTGCGCTCTCCCAGTCTCGTACTTCTCCTTTTATGCCGAGCCACCAAGCGGCGGCGTCTTTCGTAAGCAGCAGTGGTAATCCTTCCAGAGCGCTTGCGTCTTCGATGTTCTCGGCGCACTTGAAGATGGATGCGGCGGCAATAAAACTCTCGACCGCACTCCTGTCTCTGGTACCATCGAAGCGTGCCGTACAGGTGGTGAATGTACCCGTACGTGTTGGTTCCGACTGCATCCGCTTCATGGAGTTCATTAGTTCCGAGAGCTGCTCCTGCGTGAAGCAGATGCCAGCACTTTCCTTGGCCTGCATTGTGAAACGAGGACTTCGACGTGGTAGCGACGAAATTTTGTAGATGCACTGATTTTAATTTTACTTTATGTGTCTGGCCACTAAGTTGGGCGCCAGTTTTATAACACAATTGTTGGTAAAAGGTTATTTATTTAAGAAAGTTAGTTCACAGATCACATAATATGGTAAAAATAGTCACAATGTATCAATTCACTAATTAACTGAGCAAGGGATTGGAGGGAACCTTGCCGTTAGGCTTTGAGAACAACAAAAGCTGACTGTGGTTCTGCTTAGAGGGTCGTACCATAGGACGAAGCGCAACTAAGGCAGCAGTCGGAAGTCTGGTTGGTGCTTTACTTATGGTAGTAGAATACTCCTTTGAGGGTCGTGCCAGAGGACGAAGCGCAACTAAGAGAGCGTACTAGCCAAGAGCGAGCTGCAGACGAACTGACTAATTTAGGGTGCGCAGCCTGTTATATAGCCCATTCCTTGTTGCGGGGTGTGGTTTATGTAGCGGCTCGAGGGTGGGAGATGCCCAGAAGGCGTCGGCGCATCCTGGTTTGCTTAGGGGTGGGTGAGCAGGATGGCGCTGTACGGGGGAAAGAGATGGTGTAGTGGCAAGCGTAAAAACGGCGCGCTACAGTACCTTTTTCTACAAAAGTGACTAATTCCATTTTTATCGCAAAGTGAACTATTTCCAATAAAAATTATTAGAGCGGCAATATTTTTTTCTGCAAAACGCACTATTTTGTCTATGATTGTTATAACCTCAAAATCATTTGACAGTTCTGCTGTAAGTTGTGTGGTTCGTTTTGACGGATTTTTAAGAAGTACTAAGTAAAATGAATAATTCACTAAGTGAGAAGGACATTGAAAATATCCTTATGATGGACCCTGATGTAATGGATACCGATGATTTTTTATATTCGCCTATTTCAAGTGGACCTGAACAAGTGCACTCAGAGAAAGCTGAATGTAAGTTATTATTTTGTTTTGTCGTTTTAAAATACTGTTAAATGCTATATGATATCAGATATAACGCCTTGAATAACAATAACTATTATGAACATGATGTATTTATACTTGTAAGATATCATTTAACTTAGTTCTGTTGCTCATACTTTTTTTAATTTTCAGGTAACCAAACTTCTTTGAATGAGATTAAGACTTTGAATGATGGGGATATAGTAATTGAAATAATAACACAGGAAGACAACAGTCCCAATAATATTTCAGGAAATAAGTGAAGCTTCTTATCATTATTGATCATATTATTATATACAAATTTCATTATTATACTACTGTGGGTAGTACCTAAGCACAGCAGCCAACAGCCATAAAAATATTATTATAGAATGACAACACTGACATTCTAGGTCATTCTATCGGTCGCTGTCAAAGATACAAAAAATGTAAAATTCATTCTTGATTATTCGTTGGGTCTGACTGCTGTGTGTAAAGGCTACAATCCGCATAGTTTAACCTACGGTTAATTTTTATTGTCATAATGTAATTTACCGAATCTTAAATATATCTGAAGCAGATAAGAATTCGACTTGTTATTTGAAAAGAAACCCGTGACATTCTGATACTCATAAAGGATTGGCATGGGAGCATACAATCTCCCATCCACTTTTATAAATGGTGACCCGCGACTTTACACGACTTAAATATAATTCTAAAAATGTCACAATCCTGCACACCAGCCAGCCGGATCCAACGGCTAATCAAGGGTCCTGAGACAGCTTTAGTAAGTACCTTTTTTTAAAATATCATAATTATTCCACATCTCATATCAATTTTGTTATTAAATGTTCTCAGTAAATTTAAAAATTGTATATCCCCGTTGTAAGATGACATCGGTAGACACTCCGAATATTCGGGGGCAAGCTTAATCTGTGAATCCCTATGCAAATTTACGATCAATATCTATTGAATATTCCCAACTAATGATTTTAAAAATATCATTCTTTCAATGACCATTAACTGCGTGCAAAAACAATTTCAGAAACAAGGATCTACGGAAGTCCGAGCTGAGCATCCAGTGAAACCTTGCTGTGCAGGCCAGCGCAGATCAATGGCTCCTGATCACCAACCAGCCAGAGCTTCAAAAGAGCAGATTCTACCGGTGTGCCGATAGCATGCGGTAGGCCATCGACTGACTACAGCCACACCAAGTCTCCAGGCACCAGGTATCATCAGGCATCACGGACCAGGCAGACGTAATTGTTTAAACAAAGATTCATTTAATCTCGTTTTATAACCTCATTTCAAAATCTTTTTTGATAAAATGTCACATACAATAATTCAAATGTGCATAATCATTTGTTATAAATGATCATTTTTAAAAGCAAACCTGTGAATTAAAAATACGCTTAACAGTAATTAAATACATTTAAAGCTTCTAACAATTTAAAATCTTATTGAAAATTATATTATTTTATTTTCTAAAATCTTTCACCTTAGGTGATGATGTATGATAATCAATAATTGGAAATCTCAAGTCTCTACTCAACTATGGTTCGAGTCTTAGATCAATGTTTAAAACAACGATCTTAGCTAAAATTGTTACAATCGACACATAGATGTCAGCGAAATTCAAAGTTTAATCTTTTAATCCTTTAATGTATGTATTTATAATGCGTAATGCGAACGTTTTTAACTGTATGGCATAATAATATTTAACTATTGATTTACATGCAATATTGCGATGTTTTTATAATGTATGTTTTTATAATGCGTAATGCGAACGTATTCAACTGTATGGCATAATAATTTTAAACATTTCTTACATTTGAATATTTGCGAAATCTTTTTTATTCACGCCTTTTATGCACTAAGCTCATACTTATCGGAATAGTTGATGATGTCAACAAGTGAAGATACCTACATACCAATGCTTACTGCGGAATCAAATCAATCCAATACGAATTGCAAGAAAAATTCAATAAACATGGAATCAACAAGTGGAAGCAACAATGAACCTGCAGTTCACCACGTCTCAGTCAAAATACCCACAGTGTGGAAGGAGAATATATTGCTCTGGTTTATACAGACGGAGGCCCAGTTTGTGATCTCACGAATAAAGGAAGACTTCACCAAATATAATATTATCATCGCAGCACTAGATTCGCAAACATTACAGTGTGTCAGCGATATTGTCACAAAACCACCCACGACAGACAAGTATCCAACCTTGAAAGCTGCACTGATCGACAGATTACAGGACTCAGCAGAAAAAAGGTTAAGCCGACTCCTAACTGGAATACAACTTGAGGATCGTAAGCCAACTGGTCTCCTCAGGCATATGATGGAACTGGCTGGTCCCACTTTGGCAAACAGCGCAATAGTACGTACTCTTTGGCTCCAACGCTTACCCCAGCACGTCCAAGCAATTCTATCGGCTCTCCCAGATAATTTTATAAACCAACTGGCGTCGGCTGTGGACAAAATCACAGACGTCTACCAATCATCGGAGTGCGGGGCAATGGAATATCAAGGAAAACCAAGCACATCAAAACCTGAAAACACAGAAACTATCCTATTGCTACAATTACAGAAACAAATTTCAGCGCTCACACAAGAAGTGTCTCTACTAAAACTTTCACAAAATAACCGTTCCCATACCTTCCGAGGAAGAAGAAATCAGAGCCCTCATAGGAATTTTTCTTATCAGAAGTCTTATCAGCAGAATCCCGCTAGAAGGCCGAGGTCAGGGTCTCGCGGTCGATCGCCAAATGGAAATCTAGACGGATACTGCAGTTTCCATACCAGATTTGGAGAAAAAGCTTACAAGTGTTATCAACCTTGCTCTTTTAAGAAGAAAAATGCGGGAAACAACAGCGGAAACCTCTCAGTAGGAACGTGCGAGATTCCGAGTAACACATGCCGTCTCTTCGTTTACGATTTACAAACGCGACAGAAATTCCTAGTGGACACAGGGGCTGACGTTAGCGTCTTACCTAGAAACCCACTATACAACAGGAACAATATCACTTCCGATAATTGCCCGACTACATTGTACGGAGCCAATTGAAATCCTATCAAGACATATGGAACAAGGACAGTTGAACTGGATTTTGGTCTTAGAAGATCATTGAAATGGCGTTTCATCGTCGCAGACGTGTCTAAACCAATCTTGGGTGCAGACTTCCTTCATCACTTCAATTTAACAACAAATTTAAAGAAAGCAACTATCGCAGATCAGTCAACTGGCTTATTTATAAAAGGATCCACCTACAAAGGACCTTCATCAGGTATTTCAACCATTTCATCATCACAAAAATATTATAATATTTTAAGCAAATATCCTAGCTTAACGCGACCAAACTTGAAGAACCTGGACATAGTGAAACATTCTGTGACCCACTGTATAGAGACGAAAGGTCCACCGGTCACGGAACGTGCACGTCGCCTAGCCCCTGCCCTTTTAGAAGCAGCTAAGAAAGAGTTCAAATTTCTCATGGAACAAGGGATTTGCCGGCCGTCCAAAAGCAATTGGGCGAGCCCCCTGCATATGGTCAAGAAACCAAACGGCGAATGGCGTCCGTGCGGAGACTACAGACGACTTAATGCAAGTACCATCCCAGATAAATACCCAATTCCCCAGCTTCAGGACTTCGCACACAAGCTTTCAAAAGCGAAAATCTTCACCACAATAGACATGACGAGAGCCTATCACCAGATACCCATAGAACCAGAAGACGTACCGAAAACCGCCATTATTACTCCCTTCGGTTTATATGAATTCACCTCCATGTAGTTTGGTTTATCCAATGCAGCTCAAACCTTCCAGCGGTTCATGCACGCTGTGACACGAGACTTGGAATTCTGTTTTGTATATCTGGACGACATCCTAATAGCATCGGAAAACGAAGAAGAGCACAGAAGGCATTTGGACGCACTTTCCAACGCCTTGCAGACAATGGTTTGGTAATCAATCTCAGTAAATGCCAATTTGGTTTACCAACCGTCAACTTTCTTGGTCATACAATAACACCTGAAGGTATGTGCCCCATCAAAGAGAAAGTTACAGCTATTACGGAATTTCCTTTGCCGAAAACCGCAAAGGGCCTCAGACGCTTTCTGGGAATGCTGAACTATTACCGAAAATTTCTACCACACTCAATCAGCACCCAAGCAAAACTTTTTGAACTAATATCAGGTTACAAAAAGAACGACAAGCGCTTACTGACCTGGACTCCGGAGCTAACAGCAGCGTTTGACGAATGCAAGCATCATTTCGCAACGGCTACTTTACTGGCGCACCCGGACCCAGAGGCCAACATCGCCATCATGGTGGACGCCTCTGCTATTGCTATGGGAGCATCACTCCAGCAGACTAAAGGAGACTCATGGCAACCTCTAGGATTTTTCTCCCGGAAGTTCACGACCGCGCAAAGAAAGTATAGTACATTCGATCGCGAACTTACTGGTATATATGAATCAATAAAATTCTTCAGAAACTACATTGAAGGACGAAACTTTACCATTTATACGGACCACAAGCCGATCACCTTCGCTTTTAACAAGAAGCGAGCGTCCAGCTCTCCACGTCAGGAAAGGCAGTTGGACTACATTGCGCAATTTTCAACGGACATCAGACATGTTTCCGGAGACCGGAACACCGTAGCTGACGCACTATCTCGTATAGAAGAGATTAATTGTCCTTCTTCTATTGACTACAGGCAGATGGGAATAGAGCAATGTCATACTGACGGTACTTTGAAGGCAAACGATGACAGCTCCCTCGCCTTACGTCAAATGGTGATTCCTGGCACGGATTCTACAGTATGGTGTGATATATCGACAGGACACATCAGACCATTGGTACCTGACAGCATGCGTGATCAAGTAATCGCAAGTGTGCACAATGTTTGTCATGCTGGCATTCTAGGAACAACAAAAACAATCAAGCAAAGATTTGTTTGGTCAAACATGTCAAGGGACATTAAAAACTTTGTAAAACAATGTATTGCCTGCCAAAAAGCTAAGGTCTCCCGGCACACTGTTGCTCCATTAGCAACATATATATTACCTGAGGATCGATTTAGAAACGTACACATCGATCTAGTCGGACCACTCCCAATATGCAACGAGTACCAGTACATACTTACTATGATTTACAGATTTACTCGTTGGCCCGAGGCAATACCCCTGAAAAATATGACAGCGGAAACCGTCGCCACTGCATTGACGACCCATTGGATCGCTCGTCACGGAACCCCTGATAGCACAGTGACTGATCAGGGACGCCAATTTGAGAGTTGCCTTTTCAAAAAACTTACAGAAAAGTTTAGCATTAAGCATCTGAGAACCACTGCGTACCACCCACAAGCTAATGGTATGATCTAGAGATGGCACCGTATTTTAAAATCATCTCTTATAGCTTGTGGAGATCAGAATTGGGTTGAAAATCTCCCACTCATTCTACTTGGCCTGAGAGCAACGGTACGTGAAGATTTGAAATGTTCACCAGCAGAACTAACCTACGGTAGAACTCTAAAATTACCTTGCGATTTCTTCACAGCAACTCCACGCGAGGAACCAGATACATATATCGGACGACTCCAGAGAAAGTTCGAAACAATTAAACCAACTCCTGCCAGTATCCACGGCACAGGAAAATTTTTTGTTCATAAAGAGCTACCTACTGCGACACATGTGTTTCTCAGAACTGACGGCACAAAAAGACCCCTCCAATCTCCATACGATGGGCCATATAAAGTTGTGGAACGTAATGAAAAAACATTCGTCATCTCCATTAAAGGAAAGCCAAAACGCGTCTCGATAGACCGCTTAAAACCAGCTTTTGTTCCTGTAGAAGAAAATGTATCTGTAAAAGAAAACTTTCCTGTTTCTACAACTGTTCCAGAACCACTTACAGAAATAACCAGATCCACAAGAAGTGGCCGGAAGGTTCACTTCCCAAAACGATACGGAAAAGCTTAAAGCATAAAAAAGGCATTCTTATTTTTCTCAAAAATCTTTAATTAATACTAAAAATTCTAGATTACACTAATGAAATCTCAAAAGTATACAATTTTTATATTACTGAAAACAAATAGGAGTAAAGTCAACAATATTCAATGTAAACGTTGAGCTTTATTACCAATTAAATTTAATTAATTATTTTTTACAAATAACTTAGTGAAAACACTAAGTGTTTTTATTATTTTTATTATTATTATTATTAGTATAATTATATGCATTTCATTGCCATAGAAATGATGCATCATCAAACTGATGATAATTTTCATCCTTCAAAATCATGTACCATCCATCATGTACCTATTTTTAAGAAAACCTGGTATCTAACATTGTTTAAATAACTTTTAACTACCAAAAATGACATATATAAAACAATTCTTAATTCAACTTAAACATTAAAACTTTTATCAAATCATGCACAGTGAAAATGTTTTTACCTTTAGTAATTTTAACCATGGTCACTCAGATGTATTTTAAAATGATACTCACCATCTGACTGAACACTTAGTTGAATCTTTATATGAATACTATGTACTAATTCTTTTCAATTGTTTACGGAAGCGACTAAATGCTATTAGTCAATTAATAATTAATTGCAATAATTTTTAGAAAATAATAGATCTACTCTGGACGATCCATACCCAGTCTAGTTCCTTTTGATAATAATAAACTCCATTGGTATGTCGAGTTGATAAATGCGCTCCAGTAAACAATTGATGATAATTTTATTCGTTTTTCTAAAAAAAGAAAAACAAAAATAATTCTTGTGTAAAAAAAAAAAAAATTCAAAGAATAAAAATAACAAAGTCTACAATATTTCACACAAATTTTGAGCGTTAACTGTTTATCATAATTCATAATTTAATATTTTTACAAACAACATAATTACAATACGAATATAGGCAATTCATTGTCAGAGAAATGATGCCTTATAAATTGATGAAAAATTTCATCTTTCAAAATCATGTACCTACATGTAATTAATTTAAGCAAATTTAAAACAATGTATATTAACTATGTGTGTAGCTATAGTCGCTTTTCACAACACTTGTAATTATTATGATATAAATAACCTTTCATATGTGTATAACTCTGATAGCGTGAATCTCAATGTATTCTATATTGGATACGTAGTCAATATAGCTTATATCGACATTCATACAAAAAATATCTAACATTACTTTTTGTTTTTAATAATTCCAACTATGACTACTCAGATGTACTTATAAATACACATCTGAGCAGGCATGTTGTTGAAACTGTCACTTAAATATTAAATTATAATTATTTTCAAATGTTTACGAAAGCGAGTATATTTTACGACTAATTGATAGTTAATCGCGATAACATAATAAAAACAATAATATATAATATAATAAAAGGCTTCATAGTATATGGAGTAAGTAATAATCGAGAATCAGTAAATATTTGAAAATGATTTTTATTTATTAAGAATTTATATAATGGTAAAAATATGAATGGTTGTCTGCGCAGTAAAGAATAGTATAACTCAAATAACACAGTATCACTTGATAAAATTTCAAAATATCTGATATGGCATAAGAAAATATTTTCCATTTAATTCGCTCTACGCGAGATACTTTATTCAGCGCTTATTGTATAGAAACAATAATTCAGGTAAAAATGATTATGTAAATGAATATACCTGCCCAATATTGCTACATTGACTCAGACATCACTTAATGTAGCAAGTATTGAAATTTTTTATAACTATGTAGTGTATACTGAAGCACATCTGTTTTCATATGTTGTTAAATCAATGAATTATTTACAATATGAAAACATACCAAACATAACAGATGATTACTATGTGTGCTTCAGTAAACATAGATTAATAAATGTATATTTTTTTTTAATTTTTGGTATGACCATCCCAGTATACAACTTGACACTTTAGTTATTACTTTCATATTTTTATGACACAGAGTCATGAGTACGTGGAATAATGAAAACATTGTTTCGACGTTTAGTGTCAAACTAACTTTCACAACTTATGCAGAATATTGTATCTAATGTATGTTAAGTAATTAAGTATGTAGTTAGAATAATAACCTAATGCAGGATAGTATACAATAGCGTACTACAACGTTTACGGTATAATATATTATTATTATAGATGTTAGCTTTAGAAAACTGATGGCAAATAAATCAAATCTTTAACTAACAAGAATTATCCAAAGCATTATTGTCGATGCAGAAATGCTCCAATAAACAACTGGTCGCCTATGATACTTATAACAGCGACTGATTAAAAACATTTGTCAATATTTTTTTGTAGACGCAGTATTTGCTCCGAATAAATAATTACATATATCACTATTTCCCGAATACTTTAGATATTAGCATTATATACTTAAATAGGGTTATAATAAATTAAACATTCATTTATTTTTAATTATTAATATTATTTATACAACAGCATACATTTGTATATCACAAAATAAGGTGAATCAATTATCTTTTGTTTAAAAATATACTATATACCATGCTATTTCTATAGAACATGATAATAGAACTTGGCAACTTTTAGCGCAGCAATGTCTGGTTATTAAATAATATAAAGATGTATAAATTTAATTAAAATTATATTTAAGAGCTTCCAATGCGTTCACAAACTTATGGGGATATTATTTATCTTCTTTCTATCGTCTGTCGACTGGGGGGGAAGTATGTGGGTAGTACCTAAGCACAGCAGCCAACAGCCATAAAAATATTATTATAGAATGACAACACTGACATTCTTGGTCATTCTATCGGTCGCTGTCAAAGATACAAAAAATGTAAGATTCATTCTTGATTATTCGTTGGGTCTGACTGCTGTGTGTAAAGGCTACTTTTATTTTATTTTTTTTTTTATTTCTATGCTCTTACATACAGTATAAATACAATGACAATTACATAAGGTGGAAGTTTAGTAAAACAAAAAATATTCTTAATATGAAACATAGTAGGTAGTAGAGTGAAATATGATCGGCAACTGTATGTAATTGGTTAAAATGAATGTGGTTATGGATTGAGAACACCTCACTGGGAGAACCCGTGCTGAGGTGTACGCATGTATTATTATGCCATCATAAGTGATAGCACAGTATCCCCCTTGAGACTCTCAAGGAGGACTCCGTGGTACCACCCATTGTGGCAGTAATGTACATATAGTAGGTGTGGGTAGCTGTGTTGAGATAGTCATCATAATATTATACAGACACAATGTAGTAAGTTGAGGTATGTTGAGCATCATAATATACTAAAGTCGCAAAGGATAATACATTATAGTAAAAAGAAAAAAAATTAAGAATATATTTTACAAAGTGTGTTTTTTCATTTAATATATAAAGAATATACATGAAGTGAACTTAGAGAGCAGTTGAGACGAAAAGAGAAAAGAAAAAAACAAAAGTAGATGATATTAGTGCCAATATTTTAAAAATAGCTATGCAATATTAATCTATTTTGTAGGTCTAGTGGTATAATTTAAATACCAATTTAATTTTTATGTTTGGTTTGGAGTAAAAAGGTTTTGGAAAAATAGTGTTCCTTTAGTTTTTATCCAGTCTGTGATTTGTGTTTTTAGTTTATTTGTTGGTGAATAATCAGCATGTTTTTTCAAAGAAGGTGGCATGCTGTTATATAGTTTGATGGAATAGTAGTTAAAGGATCTTTGTCCATGGGTCGTGTGCCTTAGCGGGATATTGAGTGTTAGGTTTGTTGAAGACCGGCTTGTTATTGAGGACTGAGAAAGTAAAGGGATATGTAGTTTGAATTTGAAGAGGTGAAGAATAGACGATTTAGCGTAGAGTTGTCTGATTGACAAAACATCGAGCATCTTGTAAATTTTTTCAGAGTCTGTATCATATGCTACTTGGAGAATTAGTTTGATTGTTGCCTTTTGTGCTTTTTCTAGTGGATCTAGAGAAATATTACTTGCACTTCCCAAGACAGAAGACCATACATGATTAAAGATTGGGAAAGCGCAAAGTAAATAGATCTTAGTATTGTGCGTGGGAAGATGTTTTTTATATTATTTAAGAGATACATGATTTTTTGAGCTTGGATGTAATTAAGTTGATGTGGTCATTCCAGCGTAGGTTTTCGTCAATTATGACGCCTAGATATTTTATTTGTTTGACATTTTCTATGATTTCGCAATTGCATATTGAGAAGGTTTGGGATCAGTCGTGTATTTTCAGAGCGAAGGTTGGAGGAGGTTGACCTCTTTGAGTTATACTATGTGTTATGAATTTAGTTTTTTTTGTATTTAGAGTAAGTTTGTTTTCATTGAGCCATTGTTTGATGACAGCAAGACTTTTCTCAGCTTTAAGGAATGCCTTGATCCATGAGTCAGCTTGACAAAGTATTACGGTGTCATCAGCGAATTTCACAATGTTGCCTTCTGTAATTAGTTCACAGATATCATTGATGTAGATAAGAAACATTATGGGACCTAGAACACTACCCTGGGGCACTCCGTAACTGATCGGAAGGGGTTCACTTTTCACTTTGTTGATAATGACTTGTTGAGTTCTCTCTGACATAAAACTTTTCAGTAAGTTAAGTTTATTTCCAGTTATGCCGAGTTTAATAAGTTTCTTAAAAAGTATGTTGTGAGAAATTGTATCGAAGGCTTTACATAAGTCTAAGTATATTGAGATTACTGTTTTCTTTGAGTCAAGGTTAGAGTTAATAAAGTCTGTTACTGAGGTTAAAGCGTGTTGTGTATTTCTGTTCTTTCTAAAGCCATGCTGGTTCTTCGAGAGTAGATGGTTTGTTTCTAGGTAGTGGTAGAGCTGTTCTTTGATGGCTTTTTCCAGAATTTTGGACATAGTATTTAGAAGAGTGATAGGTCTGTAGTTGTTGATGTCATTTTTAGGTCCTGACTTATAGATAGAAATTACTAGTCCATTTTTTAAGCAGCTAGGGAAAATACCTTCTTTTAGGCTACGATTTATCAGGTATGTAAGTGGAATGAGAAGTTGGTCACTTAGAGTTTTAATGGTTTTAGCGTCTATGTTGTCAGTACCTGCAGAAGAGCTATTCTTTAATGATTGTATTATTTTAATTGTCTTATCACATGAGATGGTTTGGAGTTTAAATTGTGTATCATTATTGGAGTTAGGAGTATCTTGCTGGATAGATGAATGTAGATTCTCTGCCACAGTACTTGTAATGTTTTCTGCCAGAATGTCTCCAATATTTGTGTAATGATTGTTAATGTAATTTAAAACTAGTGTAGGATTGTCGTGGAAGAGGATTTCTTCATCGTTAATGACAATATTTTTGATATTATCATCATCGAATTTTTGAGTGCAAGTACTTTCCTTTAGTATTGACCATACACTTTTGGGATCGTAATTGGATTCTATCAGTTTATTTTTGAAGTGTAGCTCTTTAGCTGTTCGTATAATTTTGGTGCATAGATTTCTATATCTTTTGTAGAATGAGTAGAGAGTAGTATCAGAAGGGTTAAGTTTAACTTGTTTGTGTAACTTATCTCTTTTTTTGATACAGTTTAAGATGCTTTGGGTTATCCAAGTTTTTAATTTTTTTTTGCGGTAGGGAATAATTTTTGTTGATGTCTTAGTATTTTGTGTGATGATGGTATGTAAGTATGTAATGAAATAGTGCCAAGCCTTATCTGTTGACGTTATACTCCTTAAATGCTCCCATGATTGTTCATCTAAACATGATTTTATGTTGTCATAGGCAATATTCTTAATTGTGAAATAGCATTGAGTAGGCAAATTTAGAGTTGGTGTAGTCAAGCCTAGTAAAGTAGTGTAGTGGTCCGTAATGGAGGATTCGTAGACTATGCTTTTAATATGATGTTTTGATTTTACCATTATGTGGTCTATACAAGACTCAGTGTTATTGGTTACCCTAGTGGGGGTATTAATAGTACTGAAGATACCATGTTGCATCAGCATCAAAAGGTAATCGTGGTTTTGTGGGTGACCATTAGGCAGTAGGTTAATATTAAGGTCACCGGCTATTATGATATTTTTAAGGGAATTTAATTTATTAAAATGACTATTAAGGGATGATATGAATGGTGCGATATCATGGGTGGATGGTGATCTTTATAGTGCAAGTGTACATGTTTCTTGGTTGACGATTATTTGTAAACAGTTTGCGATATCAATGAAAATTTCAGAAACTATACTATTAAGGTTGTTATGAAGATAAACCACAACACCGTCGTTTTGTTTTTTATTATTTGATGTGTGGTACTGGGTGTAATTTTGTTTGTGTTTCTGGGTGAAGGCGTTTGTAATCCAACATTCTGTAAGAATAATGATATTAAAATCTGTAGTAAAAGTGTTGGTTAGGATGTCGAGTTCATCGTAATTTTTGTTGAGAGAACGTATGTTTTGATTTAGTATAGTTAGTGAAGGTGGGCTAGTGAGGATTATATCACATAATTTCTGATCCGCAGTAGTGTAATGGTGGTGCAAGTTATTAAGATTCATTTTCAGTAGATCAGCCATGCTAATAATAATTAAATTAGAAAATGTAAATTTGATGAGTAAGTGATTTATTGACGAGTCCCCATTTTTTTAAGATCATTTTCATGTTTAATTTGGATGGTTTTTTCCCCGGGTCCATTACGTACTAGCAGTCTGTTCGCTTTGAACCACACGAATTGGAAAAGAGTTTCTTTGGCAGTTTGTTTGGTTTTCCACAATAGTTCCTTAAAGTAAGGAGACAGCACTTCACTGATGTAAATCGGCGAACTCAAGTTGAGTGATTTGGCCGCACTTTTTACTGAGAGAATCGAATCCCTAATTTTAGGGTTGTGAAAAGAGATATGCAGTTTGTCCGGGGTGTTACGTCTGCGGTCTTGGGTCCTGGTCACCATACGAATGTCCTGTTGTAGCAGGGGCAAGCCCAGCAAGCTAGCTACCCGTAGTACAGCTTCTGTATGTTGTTCGCCCGGCTGCAGCTCCACTTCCGCCATCTCCACGCTGTGAGATAACTTTTCTTGCTCGAGTTCTGCAAGTCTTCACTCAAGGCTAGAAATTCTAATGTTATTCTTATCGTTCACCTCACGTCAAAACTTGGTTTCTTTATGCAGATCCTGCATTTGTTTGAAGCTCTACACAAGGTCTTCATACTGGTTACAGATGAATTCGCTGCTTTTCTTTAAGTCTCTTATTTCTTCTTCAAACATTTTTTTCATTTCAGTAATTTTGCTGTCAAAATGGTGATTCGTTCGAATAAGACATCAGTTTCTGAACCGGACTTCGAGGACGGTGAGCTCGATCGGCTTTTGCATTTCGGGCAGTTCCAAGTTAATTTATTTTTAACCGCCATTTTTTTGAAATTTGTATCGGTGATGTTGACACAGGTATTATGAAATGCGGTATTGCAAATGGCACAGGTGAGTGCAAAGTCATTATTCGAGATCAAGTTGAGGCAGCCTTCGAAGTTCTATCCTCATAGTTTAACCTACGGTTAATTTTTATTGTCGTAATGTAATTTACCGAATCTTAAATATATCTGAAGCAGATAAGAATTCGACTTGTTATTTGAAAAGAAACCCGTGACATTCTGATACTTATAGAACCAGAAGACGTACCGAAAACTTTTACGTACCCATCCACTTTTATACTACTTAACCTGGTTGCTGGTTGACCCATACAAGAATTTTAATGTGAGGTTTTGTTTATTCTAGGCTTAGAATCTGATGTAACTAATGATCCTGAATATTTTGAAGAAGTTAAGAAAGTTGATGGTGGACGTAAGAAAAAAACAAGTAGAAAACGTGAAAATAAAATGCTTGAGAGGAATAGTGGTTTAAATAAACGATGGAGGATTTCATGCAAGCATCCAGCTGATAGCAAAATATGCCAAGTAAGAAAGCTCTCCGACGAAGAATTAGGAAGATTCTTCACCAACATCTATCTGAATAAAACAAAAATACTACAAGATAGGCATATTTTGAAATTTGTGGAGGTTTCTAAGACGTTACGCGTCAGGCGTAAGGATCAAGTTTCTGTAAGAAAAGACCGACTTGGTATGTCTTATTTTATATGGGATAATAACGAAGGAAAAATTAAAGTTTGTGAGAAAAGTTTTGAGTCTATAACCTGTATTTCCCGACGCAGACTAAATAATTTGGGAAGAAAATTTTTCTTTACTCAGGCAACTCCAAAAGAAGAACGAGGGGGATCAAGGGAAACTGAGAAAGACCGCCAACTGACCTATCATGGAACATATCCAAACATTTAAATGCCGAAAATCGCATCTGATAAGAAAAGACTCTGAAAGATGCTACTTAGGTTCAGAGTTGAGTGTGAGCAAAATGTGGCGGTTATGGAAACAGAATCGGCAAAAAGAAAATCAACCATTCTCATCGTTGAATAAATATTATAAAATGTTTGTAAGTAAATTTAATTTAAGCTTTGGCCATCCACGTCAAGACATTTGTAGTTTCTGCACTGAAACGATGGTCAAAATAAAGAAAGAAAATGGAGAAGCCGAAAAGAAAGAACTAGAAGATTCCCTACTCGTACACAAGAATAACGCCAAAACGTTTTTTGAAATGATGGGGAAAAATGAACCTGGAGTTGTGAAAGTATGTTTTGATATGATGCAGAATCAGCCATTACCGAAATTGAATGTTACCGATGTATTTTACAGTCGCCAAATCTGGTTATACATTTTAAACTTTGTGATCTGCTCTGAAAACAGCGAAGGAAAAGAAAACAATTTTGTTTATTCTTGGCTGGAAACTGAATCAGGAAGAGGACCAAATGAAGTTTGCTCTGCACTACGAGATTTTTTTAATATTTTGGAGGACAGATATAAGGATGTAACAACGCCCCTCACATTAAAATTGTTCTCAGATTCCTGTTCTGCACAAAATAAAAATAAATTTATGATGGGACTCTTACTCAAGAAAATGAACAGTGGTCAATCTAAATTTGTTAAAATAGAACATATTTTTCCTGTGCGCGGCCATAGCTATATGCCTGCGGATCGTACGTTTGGAAGAATAGAAAAAAAAATTCGGAAAAAACTAACATTCTTTCACCTGGCGAATATTACACAATTTTAAAAAAATTTTGTAATGTTAAAGTATTTGGGGAGGACTTTAAATTGTATGATAAAATCAGTTATTCCCTTTAAGATGACGGAACAAAAAATGTTGACATTCCGAAAGGGCAAACCTACTGTAGACGTTTCTTCAAGTTACAATACTACGCCTAAATTTGTAGGGGTGACAAGAAACAATTTTTTTAATAATATTATCATTACTGAGCAACCGGCATCTAATCACGTCAAACCTGCAAAGCGAGCAGACGTGATGAAATTAATGAAATTTTTTACGGATTATCAAAAAAATGAGTATGATGAAGACCCACATCATGAAAGGATATGATTTGTGATTTTCACGCCCAAAAGTATTTTATTATTTGATTTTTTGTAGCCAACGTTTCGGCCCGCGTTACGGTGTCCATCATGAGGGCAGATGTGCCTCATATTGAAAATACAATACCTTTTGTGTTTCTTACTTTTTTATGTACCTGTTATATAAAATGTCTTGATTTATTATATTTACTTTAAATAAAGCAAAATTTTTCATTTCTCCATACACATTGTTTTATTTCAAAACGCACTATTTGCAGGAAATAGTCATGTTTGGAATAAAAATAATTTTCAAATATTAATTTAAAATATTAGTCATCGACCGCCGAGGTTTTAAATCACATAAATGGTGTAAAATATTTTTAGTTACCATTTAAAAAAAAAATAAAAATAGTATTTTGCTTGTGAGAGTCAGTACAGTTTTTTGCCTCTCCTGAAAAGTTGATTTTTGGAAATAGTGCGTTTTGCATTATCACCCCGCATATTGATGTAACTATAAATTAAAGTTTAACTATTTATTTTGTTCTAGTGAGTTCCCGGCATGCGTTGCAATGCCACCAATAAATGCTTTTTCCCATTCGTCCCGTTCCCCTTCCGCCTCCCCTTCCCTCCCATGATCCCTTCCCGTCACGCGTTCTTTATCCACCTCCCCCCCTCCCCCCTCACCCCTCTCCCGCGAACCCTCCTCCCACGATCCCCTCCCTTCACACGCATTCAAGTGATAATAAAAAATAAAAAAAGGATCTGTAGATACATAAAAAAAACACCTTGAAGTGAAGGCTTATAAACCAAGATAGCCTACTAGCTATAGCTTACAAACTACATAAATACATCAGCTGAAGAGACATTGTAAATAATTCTAAAATTTGGTAATGAACATTGTAAAAAATAACGTCTTAGGATGACCAGGAAACTACCGCTCCATGTTGTGTCGCCTATATTATAAGTTTATGTGTAATAAGGAACTCCAGTGAAAAATATTATGGCTTTAAAAAAATATGTTCATATAGACCAATAAACGCTGATTCTGAATATGTAAGTTTTATTTAATAATATTAAACGTAGAGTTCTTAAAAAAATATTAAAAAGTGCATTTTTAAACCTCTCGTCAAAACACACTGTAAAGTTGGTATTACTGAAATGGTTAGTGCTGACGTCACGCGTCACCAGTCATTGTATTGAAATTTTGATTATGTAGGTATGACAAAAGCCATCGGTAATAACAACATTTCATGTTATTCTTTATTTCATACTGTTTATAGAGATTTAGTTGATGTGTTCATTGAAACAATATTTAAGCTTAAATAATTCAGTATCAAGAATAGAGGTATCTCTATTATTTAAAATATTGAAAAACTAGTGCACAAAAAAAATAGGGAGAATACTTCGAAAAACGGAACAACCGATTTCAAAATGGCGGCAGTAGATCAGCTGATTGCCCAATCCTATACTAATTTTTCAGCAGTGATGACGTCACACGATTTACCATATTGCCGGTGGTTTTCGGGGGGTCTAGAAAAATTAAAACTTTGAAAATTATTTTAACTATTAAAACTAACTCTAAAAATAAAAATAAAAATGCAGTTATTTAAGTTAGAAGGTCATTATTCATAAAAAAAAAAAAAAAAAAATTGGACTGGAGTTCTCTATTATTGTTATGATTTCTGTTTGTGTTAGAACAGAGTTGTTGGATTTCAGCGCCCTTGAGGTGATTTTTCACAAAAACGGCGCTTTATAAATTATCCAATTATTATTATTATTATTATTATTATCTTAATTTGTTAAATTATAGTATTGAGTGAATTGCATGAATTTGATTTTGATCTGAACAAAAGCAATATTTACTTTAATCTCAAAATTAGTTTGTATAATTTTATTTGTTTTTAGTTTGAAGAAAAATGGAATTCGATATTTTTCTTTGCTTTAAAAATATCATTCCCATCTTGGTTTAGTATGTTTTGGTTTATAGTTAAGGTTCAAACCAATTATTAATTAAAAATAGTGAAAATCATATAAGTTTTAAGATTTTCACGGCCAAAAGCATTTTCGTTATTTGTTTTTGGGGTGTTATGCCGTGTTGCGCTACCTCCTTCTTTAGCCAACGTTTCGGACATCGTTGCAGTGTCCATCATCAGGGCAGATCCGGCAGATCCAGTAGATGTGTAATTTTTAGTCGTGAAGTGTGTACTTATTTACTTCGAAGCGATACCGTGTCGCCAGCACCACTAACTTTCACCAGTACAAAATAATCGTGACAAGCAATGGCATCATCGCCGCGGAACGGAATAGAAAGTTCATTAATACCACGTTTTAGGAGGTAGCGCAACACGGCATAACACCCCAAAAACAAATAACGAAAGTGAAAATCATTATACAAGGTTACCTCATTTAGATTACCTCAAAGATGGCGCTAGCAATTGCAGATGTCGCTGTTTATGTGATAATTTTTTGTCTTCCTCCCTTCTCAACGTACAAAAGGAATCATTATCATTTCATTACATAGTATAAAATAAAGTCGCTCAAAATGTATGTGCGCATAGATCTTTTAAACTACGCTACGGATTTTCATGCGGTTTTCACCAAGAGATAGAGTGATTCAAGATGAAGGTTTATTTATATAAAACATGCTTATTATAGTAAAAAAAGCCGAGAAATTCAAATATTCAATTCAGGCAGCGGGCAAGCGGGTGGTGAGGATTTTATAAAGTTTGGATAATGGCGTTGTGTTTCGTTAGCCACAGCTACGTATGGCCGGGTCTGCTAGTTTAATTGTAAAAAGCCCACGCCGGCTAAAAATTACCACTTCTTAACTAAATTTTCACTTAAAAACATTAAGTATTGAGTGTACCTTTGTCCGTTGGGTGGGGAATAATTTGTGTCGGTAATTTGTAAATTCAAAAACATAACAATAAAAAACGAAGGATTTAATTTCTCAAAGGTGCTTTATTCAAAAAAACCATTCATACACTTATTTTTCCGTGAAGACCTAACAATTTTACATGCTCTATTATGTAAAAATTTATTTTAATAAAGACACTTAAAAAACTACTTTTTTTTTTAAAGTAGCCTCACAAGCGATGAGTAATATTAAGCAGTAAAATAACTAAAGTAACTCGTTATTTACATTAACTAAAAATTGCTTGAAACAATTTGGCTTTGAATGTGTCAATATTTAAATCGAAAATATCAGTGACATTGTGTGAATTGTGAAGTACAACCTAAAATTCAAAAATATATAATTCTTATATTCTTCTCCTTATTATAGCGCAGTAAACACCTGCACACATTAAAATGAATGTAGAAGTTCTTAAAACATTTGGTAGTGTTAAATTGTCAGCATGTTTTTTTTTTAATAAAAAATTGTTTTTGTCGTGATAATGGATTTAACCAGCCGAGAAATTGAAATCACGACAACTGGGCGGAACCCAAACGCGATGTCATCTCAGTCACCAATCGGTCTTGCCCTTCAAGTTGATCGGGGTTGTATTCTCGGTCGTGGCAGTTATTGTTCGCTTTTGGTTGTCTTATCGAATTTGATGGATGTGTAGTCAGCCCCCACAGAGCCGTTGATGTAAGTTATTTTTGAATAAGGCAGTCGGTGCTGGACGTTCACGAACCGTTTTCCGTCAACATTTATCTGGAAAAATTACATGTGTTAAGAATACTATTAGAGACATCTATGAGATGATTGCTGTAGTTAATTGTTGTATATCATTGATTTAATCTTGATCAGGTTATTAAGAAATAGTGAACACTAGAGACATCTATGTAATTTTATTATATCTAGTTAGGTTACTGGCTGGCGATAATATGCCACGTGACCAGTAGGGGGTCATACGGTTGGTTATATTCTGTTTATTGTTGGTTTTTGGATAGCTTATCTCTGGGTAATTTCTATTTTTTAGTAGTATAAAAAGGGTGTTGTTCTAAAAACTATCTCTCTCGCATTAAACGATACCTAGGATACAGTTTCATTAAAACCCCAAGGCGGGGGCGGGCCAGATTATTATAAAGTGTTATTTTCATTATTGTTATTCAAAAGTGATTGTAAATAAAACGACTCCATAACTCCATATTTAAAAGTGTTATACAATATACACAAGTCCAACATATTAATTTTTTTAATCTGGAGGACTGAAGCCAATCTTAATATTTTAGATTTATTTAATATTAAAGATTTATTTATGGTCTATATTGTTACAAATCATATTTAAATTACCCATCTGGTCACTAATATGATATTTTTATTTCTTACTTTATTATAAAATTTTAGTGTTTTAAATCTAGTGTATTTTAGTATTTTGTGTGTGTAAAATCACTCAAATTTATAAAAGTTAATCTCAACACAGGCTTAGTCCTAGTGAGGTTAATTTTTTTGTATGTAAAAAATAAAAAAAAATAAGAATGTATGGTGAGAGTCAGAAATAAATAAAATAATTAAATAAATATTAACTGCGTTTATATGGGATATGATATATTATTAACCCGTCTGCTTGGTTCAATATATTCGCACCTCACGTTTCGCGTGTAAATTCTGAAACTGTCATTTTGGATCGAGATTGTAAAATATCTATGCAAGATAGCTTTCATATTTCAAAGACAATAAGAAACGTGTTTTCTTTCTCGTTCTGGTTAAAAGAACAATACATATGTTTGCATAAGAGGAAGAGAGATACATAGCTTTTAAAATGTATGGTCGCTCGGGATGATTTTGATCTTATGAAAGTATAATGCGATTACTTGTTTTGGTGTGTATTTATTCCAAGCAGACGGGTTAAGGTGATGCTCATAAGAGACAAACTTACTTCGATATGCTTCTCTTTTATCTTAAACACCACTTCAAATTCCCCCGACGTTTTAATTGGCCACCCCCCTTCGACTTCTTCATCTCCCCAAAAGCTGGACTCACGATCACGAATGATGTAATGGTTTCTGATTACTCTCCCTTCACCAATACGGAAACTGCATTGTAATGCTTTATTTCCATTTATGCAGACAAGATTTAAGTCGAACCTGAAAACAGTTGATTTTAGAATTAAGTACGCAGGATCAGTATATTCCGTAGGTCCCGACAACTGGACATGTAGAAAAAATACCAAATGGTAGGAATCATGCATTATATCGTGAGGTAATGATTACAACTAGGAATCCCCAAAATCAGGGTTTTTTTGTAATTTTATATTACATTTACGTGCAGTAATGTCGTACTTCTCATCTCACTAGGTGTGAAACGCCTGTATTGAGATGGAAGTTTACAGGGTGGTTGTTAGCTAGGTTTTTTTTTACATTAGCTCCACACAGAAGGCACTGAGGAAAACAATTTCCCTAGGAGCCTATGTCATCTTTGGGGATGCTGTGTGGAGGGTTTTTTAAGGGAAAGGAAGGAGAAGAAGATATGGGAAGGAAAAAGGAATGAGGGATGGGTAGGAATCTGGGGGTAAGTGTGGCCAGGAATGACGGACGTATGAATCTATTCCTCACACTGCGGTGCAAGGCGAAGGGTCGGGAGAATCCGGCTGGAGAGGTCAAAAGGCCCCCCTCAATCAGTCTCCTCCGATCCAGCCCGCCACGCAATGATTGGGCAAACGTATCCGCCACCAAGACCAAGATAAACCTCATCCCATGAACCCGGGCACGCCTGCTAAGTCACCAAACGTAGCGAACCACTTGGGGTGACTTGTGGCAGGGGTGTTGGTTGTCCTATAAATGGTTCCCGGGGCGGCGGTACCCGCCTCCCAAATTAGAATTTATGTACGTATTATTATGAAAATGAGAGATAAAATCAAAATCAGTATTTTTTGAGTTAAAAATCCTAGTATGAATTTAGAAGACAAGGACGGAACGAGAATAATTTTGAAGCAATTAAATTTCAGTTTGACAAAAAGGCATAATTATAAATGATAGGAAAAAGGCAAGTGAAACTTAGTCAAATGTACATACATGCAGTATATAATATACATATGTATACATAGTAGGCATAAATGTAAATATGTTATGAAATACTCCTGATGGACATGTTTATAACTGCCACAAGTGTTTTTCCATGTTTCGATATAGACAACTATGTAGACTCAACTAGTTATAGCGTTAAAATTTGTCGAAATGCTTTAGTTGTATTTTTGTATGCAACAACTAGGTAAGACATTCCATTTTTGTAAACAAATACACAAACCAATGATTACATATTTTCTTAGTTACGAAATACAAGTATTACGGTTCCCAACAAGCAAATCTACGATTTTATCACACTTATCAGTAAAAATATACAACAACCAAATTATCTCACTTATTACCATCTTATAATTCAATTTCCCAACAAAACTGATTTCAGAGATACCTATTTGTAGTAATCACCCCACAATTCCAGATCCTCTACATGTACAAGGACTCGGGGTTTAATAATACGTAAGACTTAAAAAGATCTACCCACTTTATATGACTTTTCATTTGTCCCACGATGGTGACCGTAGTTCCAACTTTCACAGGTTCAGGAAAGGTTGCACCAATCTGAAACCGAAAAAAGGGCATTAAAAATGTTTTTCGCTCAAATTCATCTCACTTATCATTCCATACTCATGTCAAGTGATAGTAGATTAGTATCATCACTAATGTATATCTAAGGGTGGAATTTGGCCCCTCCACTCATGTTGGTCACATGTCGAAATTACTCTATGGGATGAAACCACCGAGATCTGTCGCGGTGGACAGATGATCGTAGTTCATTACGTTTTTTCGAACTCGATCCGAAATAATCACCTTTCTCACACCAAATACCCTAATATTTAAATACTCACGGCTGAATCTGGCTCCTGCATGATTATGTTGATCAGAGAGGATTGTCACTTACTTAAAAAATAATGAATAAACTCTAAGATGTCTAACTCCGTTCAATCGAACCTAGTAAGAAAAACCGAATACAATTTTTTGCAATTGACATCTTTTATAATACCTTTTATCGCATAATCGCTTCTTATCAAACATTAATTAGCTATTTATGCAAGATGCAGGGCCGGCCCCAAAGTAAAACATTAATTTTAAATTTCCCAATATATAAATTATGTAAGTCTTAAAGTGACCTCTTTTACAAAAATTACCTATGAATATTTCACTAGTACTGTTTGTCTCTATATTATGTAATTCATCACACCTCTTTGACGGCCGGCGTAGTCTAGCGGTAAGGCTCTTGACTAGCACTCCAAAGGTCGCGGGATCGAATCCCAGCATATCAAATAAATTTTATTTGATTAATTTGTGCTATTTCACAATTTATTCATTTAAAATCCTATGTAGTATCTATGTTTGCGGCATGTTCCAGAGTGGAAGATACTCTCAGTATCGCCCTGGTGTAAGACCACCATTCAGAATTAAAACGTTGCTTGAAATGGCATTAGCCATGTTTGGTAACCAGATCTGAATAGCCAGGTACTTCCCCACCTTCCTCTTCCCTATCTCCTTTCCCTCCCTACTACCTTCAGCCGCACAACATACCCCAATTAGGGATGCCATAGTCCCACTGGCTCCAGACGGGAGCAGTCGGGACTCTTGTGCGGTATTCATGTAAAAAAAACCACCAGTGCAGTACTTTAATACGCCAGTGAAGCAGAAATAGGGCTCGCCTCTGAAAACAGCTGAATTTATATAGGCGGAGGGGGGGTGAATCGGAATGAATGGTAGCTGTTGCGTGTTCACACGTTACTTAGTTTGAGGCAAAGAAGAACACTTCCGAAGTAGAACGATTCGCTTTAGTTCTCTAGTAACCAAGTTTTGTTTGGTCGTGTGGTGATAGTACGCGGCTGTAGGTACCTACGGAGCACGGCAATTTGGATTAATTTAGTAGGACGAATTTGCAGTTGCGGTCTATCTTGCGTTTGCACAATATTGTTTTTATTATAGTTTGACTGAGGTAATAATTCCATTGTTTTTTAAGTATAAAATAGGTTAAGGCACACAAAATACTTTCTGTTAAAAACAGATCGGATACGAGGATAGTATAGGATGTAGGTAATGTTAATTACATATATTATTATTAGTTTTGCCCGAACATATACCGCCGGGTGTTGGAAAATTATCGATGGTTGTTGGAAACTGGTCGATCCCGAAAAAATGTATCGGTGAAACCGGCACTAATTTGTTAGGATTTATAACACGTGCTCTGAGGATGGGAAGGCGGTTGGAGTATAATGGACCGGTGTACATGGCAACCTATCAAGCCAGTACTGGAATTTAGATGGGCGGGTATAAAGATACGGATTGAGCGTTATGACTTTTTTTCCCATTCTATACGCCTTCTTTCTTCTTGTCTCGTCTCGGCTTTTCTTGTCTCTTCTTGCTTCCCCTTGTCTCTTCTAGGATTTTATTGTTTCTTCTAAGCTCTTCTTGCTTCTTCTTGAATCATTTCGTCTCTTCTTGAATCTTCTTAACTCTTGTCTCTTCTCGTCTTTTTTGACTATGAAGTATATTTTATACTGCTAGGTAATTAGGGTGTCCCAATTCAGAATAAACTTTTTCTTTTGACAATTTTTTCTTTAATTAAAAAAATACCTCAAACCCCAATTTTTCACCCTCCTACCCCCACCCTCCCATTTTTTAATCGTGACCCTCCCATTTTTTTCGCGATTTTTGTATTTTTGTATGAACAAATTTAACCGTCGTTCGTATTTCAAACAGAACGAAATTATTTATGTCGTTGAATGACAGATCCGCCTCAACGAACCTTCATGCGCAAAACATTCACGAGAAGCGTTACGTCATTTTAATATTTCATTCGGCATCATGTTCTCGCGTGGGCAAACCTATAACCTTTAACAAATTAATATTGATTTTTATATATAAGATATTATTGTGAAAAATTATTATTCCTCTAAGACCATGAACCTAAAAGCCCCTGAATTAAAATACGTCATTTTAAGTCACTTAACATACAAATCATTTAAAAAAATCGTCATACAAGATATATTGCGGGCTCTCGACTAGCAATCCGTAAAGGTCGCGCATTCAAAATCCGGCGTTGGCAAGTAAATTTTGTTTGATTGATTTGTATTATAAATCTTTTATGAAATGCATAAATATTTGTTATATAACAATACATCTTTTTTTTCAATTTTCCAATCAAATCCAAAAATGTTTCGGTTTGACTGAGGATTGAACCTTCCTCCCCAGGGACTGGAGTCAACATCGCTAACAACTGAACCAAATACCAATTGGATAAGAACAACATGTGTTTAAAATATTAACTTTTTTTACAAGAATACCGAGTCTCAACTGCTCCCGTCTGGAGCCAGTGAGACTATGGCATCCCCAATTGGGGTATGTTGTGAGGCTGAAGGTAGTAGGGAGGGAAGGAGATAGGGAAGAGGATGGTGGGGAAGTACCTGGCTATTCAGATCTGGTCACCAAATACGGCTAAAGCCATTTCAGGCAATGTTTCAATTCTGAATAGTGTTCTTACACCAAGGCAATACTGAGAGTATCTTCCACTCATGAACGTGCTGCAAATATACTATATGTTATTTTGAATGAATAAATTGTGAAAATAAAATTTATTTTCCACGCCGGGATACGATCCCGTGACCTTCGGAATGCGAGTCAAGAGCCTTACCGCTGGACTACGCCAGCTGTCATTGTTTTTAGTCCTCGGATTCTCGTTGGGGGTTTTGATTTATTGCTTGAAAAGTGTCATGGCCGTACTAGGAAATTATTTTCGCAAATATTTCCAACCAGTATACTTTTTTCGCACATTTTCGCAAATCATCTGGTAATTCAATAAGTGGAGGGTAAGTGCAAAGGCCACACATAGGCACGTGTACAATGTAGGGCGAGAAAGCGAGCACGCTGATTAAAAACGTACCAAATGGATTAATAAACACGAGCCATTTTTTATTTATTTATTACACGCCAAAGGTAAAAAACTTTTGGTTAGAAAAGGTTCCTTATAAAGTTAATATTAGTTTCGTTACATTAATTATAACGAATAAAAATATTTTGAATAAGTCTTTGCATTTTTTTTTTGTGTGGCCCACCTAAGTTCAGTAATTTATTTTTTGGTGTACCAGACGATTTGGATTGGGCATTCCTGATGTGAGGTTATTCCTCTCAGGCAGGGATGGGGAACCTGCGACCCGCGAAGCTTTTTGGTGGAGCTCGTTAGCTCTTTTTAAAAAAAGAAGCACAATTTTAATTTAAGCTTGTAGTCTGGTGGACTCGTACACAGATTCATTCTTAAGTTAAAACCAGTCTTGTGTTCGCAAATAAATTAAGAAATCCGAATGCGGTTTTATGTGCTGACGACTTTCGAGGAAATCCATTCTCGTGTTCCAAGTGTAATTATCAAATGTCATCCTGTAATGTCTGCTGTAATGTCATCCAATTTCCGAGAAATGCGAATGTTAATGCCTGATTTTTGATAAAATACATTGTCATCAACGAGTGACTTGCATTGATGGCAATGGATTCTATCAACAAAAAATTGGAATCTCTTTGTTTGTCATCAACAACGAATCTGTTTGCCGAATTTCAGCTTGATCGGATGTCGGGAAGGGGGCTTATTTCCATTTCCAAGATTTGCATTCAAATTTAATAAGGTAAATTAAAGAAAAATCTGATATAAACCAATTCTTAAGTGTCCCTTTGTTTCAGGAATTAAGTTAGTTAGGTGTTTTCACGCCACTTCAGGCACCGATTTGGCAAAGCGCCAAGAACCTTGGCGCAAAGGCGCTGAAAATCTCTTACAGCTAATCCACCTTCATTAGAAATTAATTATGTGTATTCAAATCTGCTATAAGTAACCACAAGTGGCCGGTATGTGAACGGTAGCAGCGGTTAGCAGGGGTGCCCGGGTTCATGGTGGGTAGAATAGCAAGGCTATATGTCAAAGGTTCTCCCTCAACTGGTTTCTACCCTACAAGTAGCTGGTGTGAGGACCGCCCCGGGTGCAACCCGATGGGGGGTGACACCCGACTTAGTCAAATTAAATGGAGGGAAGGGGGAGGTGATACCACGTTATCTGTCCCGAGTGCCCCCCATGCTAGCTATGCTGCTGCGCATCTATTTATTTTTACAGCGCCCCAGAACTACTTCAAGTGCGCCTGCACTGGACCGGCCCTGCCCCATCGCCCCATAGCCCCATTTGCACCGAACAGTTACTCTAGAACCGTGTAAAAAATAGTAACCAAAATATACACACTTATTAAAGGAGTATCACGTTATCAATCATGTGTTTTGTGAAATATTGCAGATTGCAATCAACAAATCAGATATTACAGATTGCAATCAACATATTAAAATGCGTTTTCAATAATTATTTCGAAATACATGTGTCGTTATCGTATGTAATAATCTTCAAGAATTATAACATACGTATGTTAGAATTTCCAAGAATTATTATAATATGATATTATCTATTAGTTGCAAGATTATTATTTGGGAATAATCATAGATAACCAACTACGTTCGAAATAATAAATTGCAAGATGCATTTTAATATGTTGATTGCAATCTGAAATCAGTGACGGAGTAAAAAAAACTCAGTAAACTCTGACATATATTCTTCTCCCTTAGTCTTATCAAAAACTAATACCTCATTCGCAACGACAATTCTGGTTCATCGCTCCTAAAATATATAATGCTCTGAGTACTGACATAAAGTCAGTCACTTTATATAATATCACTTTATATGCTTGGTGTAACCCTAAGTGACCAGCTCAGGTATGGGGGCTCCATCGAAGCCAGAGTAAAGTTAGCCTCCCAAAAACTGGGCGTACTGTACAGGGCCCGCAGATACTTTAATAGTACACAACTGCTAACCCTGTACAAATCGCAAGTGCGCCCCACGGTTGAATTTGGCAGCCACCTCTGGTCTGGAGCTCCAAAATACCTGAAAAATACCCTCGACTCTGTGCAGAAACGGGCGGTCCGTTTGATAGATTCTCCCATCTTAACAGACGGATTGCAATCTTTAGAGCACAGGCGTCGGGTGGGAATGCTATCCTTGTTCTACCGGTATTACAATGGAAGATGCTCCGAGGAACTAGCATCATTGATCCCTTCGGCACCGGTGCATAGTCGGGAAACACGCCAAACGCGTGCCCAACATTTGTACACAGTTGACATTTGTCACATGAGAACGGGTCGTTTCTTCGACTCGTTCTTGTGTTCAACAGCTCGGCTGTGGAATGATTTGCCGGCCTCTGTGTTTCCTCCTTCCTACAACATGGGTCTCTTCAAGACCAATGTTCATTCCTTCCTCTCCTCAAAAAGACCCTCCACACAGCATCCCAGATGACATAGACCCTGAGGGAAATTATTTTCCTCAGGGCCTCCTGTGTGGAGTTAATGTAAAAAAAAAAAAAAAAAAAAATATAACACGTATATTTACGCTAGAGATGTGACAGTTTTTTGCGGTTTTCTCCAAATCAGTGAAAGTGTATATGGCGGATTTAGAAATTGAACGACTTATTTGAAAGGGGAAGAGCATACTTCAAAGAATACATGAGTTTTTAACAATACATTTTAATTATTAATTTTTCTTTAAAGTATTTTTTTCCATGAATTTTTCACCTTATTTTATTTATCTATTTATTTATCTATTTTATGTATTTATATTTTACCTTATTTTTATATGTTTTAATTTATATATTTGCATAGAATACATGAATTCTTAACAATAAATCTTTATTTTTTAGTTTCTGTATTTCAATCATTTTTATTTCTATTTTACTTTAAAATATGATTTTTTCAGTTACTTTCATGTATTTCTTAATTTTTATTTCGAATGTTTTTTTATCTGTTTCATTAGAATAGTATTTTTTTTAATTTCCATATAAAATATTTTATGTATGACTACCACAACACGGGCATTTGCCTAGTGTGGTAACCAAAAAACCCAAAAATCTCTATGTAAAATATTATGAAATAAAAAAAAATAAAACTTAGTGTTTGTTTCGTGACGTCGTCTCAGTCTGATGCGTTCTTTCTGTTGCCTTGTGTCGGATAGTATTCAACAGTTCTGGCTGGTCCTTTAACACTAGATTCAAAGAACACATGCGATCGTTTAAAAATAATAATAAAATAGAATAACAATTTGCCAAACATCTCTTAGAATACAATCACTCACTTAGTGATAATAATAAACCATTTCTATTACACTTACAAAATAAAGTACGCAAACTCCTTTATGTCTGTTGGAGCAGTTAGAAATTAATAAAAACTCTAATAAAATAAGAAAGCTATTTTAATTAATGAACAAACAAATATAATTCGCTCGCCACTTTTAGAAATGTTCAAACCTAGTCCAAATACCTAACAGTCCTATGAAGTAAATACATGAGTCATCGTGGGTTTCTTCAAAAGCGTAATGACGACCATTCCAAACTTCAAATATCAATTGTATTTTTTTTTTTTTTTATTGTTGATACAGTATTATTTTACAAATTTTTATAGTACAAACCAGTAATGTTGGCCTCACTGGGTTGTTTACCCGTGCTGAGGCCCCCATTTTATAATATAATACTTTATACATTATAGTTTTAAAAAAAGAAATATACAAAGTTGGTGAAAAAACAAACAAAAAAATCATTTAAAATAAAGATAATTTTAAACTAAAAATAGAGATCAAAAATTAAAATTATTTTAAATTAATAAACTAAAAAAATAAAGTAATTAAATGAAAATCGGCGTATATTATGTTTTATGTGTTTGTGAGTGTTGCGTGTTTTATATTGGTTTTGTGTGTTGGGAGTATACGTTTTATTCTTTTATGTTATGAAATTTTGGTAAAATTGTCTATTTTGTTCTTTAATCCATTTTTTTATTTTATGTCTGAAATTATTTTTGTTTTCCTCAATTTTTGTTTCAAGTGAAAGACTGTTGAATGCTTTTATAGCTTGGTATTTATGGTGTCTTTTTCCAAAGGTAGTTTTTTTTTTTTTTTTTTTTTACATTAACTCCACACAGGAGGCCCTGAGGAAAATAATTTCCCTCAGGGCCTATGTCATCTGGGATGCTGTGTGGAGGGTCTTTTTGAGGAGAGGAAGGAATGAACATTGGTCTTGAAGAGACCCATGTTGTAGGAAGGAGGAAACACAGAGGCCGGCAAATCATTCCACAGCCGAGCTGTTGAACACAAGAACGAGTCGAAGAAACGACCCGTTCTCATGTGACAAATGTCAACCGTGTACAAATGTTGGGCACGCGTTTGGCGTGTTTCCCGACTATGCACCGGTGCCGAAGGGATCAATGATGCTAGTTCTTCAGAGCATCTTCCATTGTAATACCGGTAGAACAAGGATAGCATTCCCACCCGACGCCTGTGCTCTAAAGATTGCAATCCGTCTGTTAAGATGGGAGAATCTATCAAACGGACCGCCCGTTTCTGCACAGAGTCGAGGGTATTTTTCAGGTATTTTGGAGCTCCAGACCAGAGATGGCTGCCAAATTCAACCGTGGGGCGTACTTGTGATTTGTACAAGGTTAGCAGTTGTGTACTATTAAAGTATCTGCGGGCCCTGTACAGTACGCCCAGTTTTTGGGAGGCTAACTTTACTCTGGCTTCAATGGAGCCCCCATACCTGAGCTGGTCACTTAGGGTTACACCAAGTATATCAATGGAGGGCCTGTTCGGAAGATTGCTTCCGTTGAAAGAGACTAGATTTTCATTTCGATCCCTTTTAGACGTAATCAGACAAGATTGGGTCTTTGAAACATTAAATTCAACGAGATTATTTTTACCCCAAGAGAAAACACTCTCGAGGTAACCGTCCATTCTTTGCTTCAAAGCCCTACGAGCTGTTGGAGTTTGTGAGCCCTTTGGGGGCTTGTCAAACAAAAAGCTATCATGAACTGTACTGTCATCCGCGTAACAGTGAATTGGTGCACATGACAAAAGGTCGTTGATGTGCAACAAAAACAAAGTCGGAGACAGAACCGATCCCTGCGGGACGCCAGCATTTATCGAGTGTGAGGAAGAAGTGAAACCATCGACTACCGTCTGAATCGACCTCTCCCTCAAGAAGTCGGCAATCCACATACACAAGGATGCGGGAAGTCCGTAAGAATGCAGTTTGTTGACAAGTCCTCGGTGCCAAACCCGGTCAAAGGCCTTGGAGATGTCCAGTGCAACCGTTTGGGTCTCACCGAAACGTTCCAGGCATCGCCCCCAAACATGCGTCACATACGCGAGAAGATCACCGCACGAGCGGTTCCGCCGGAATCCGTATTGACGGTCGTTAATAATTTTGTTCTTCTCGAGGTATGTGAGCAGTTTGTCGTTGATCACACGTTCCATCACCTTAGACAGAACTGATGTGATCGCTATGGGGCGGTAGTTGGCCGGGTTGGAGCGGTCACCCTTCTTTGGAATAGGATGGATAACCGCTTTTTTCCAACCAGAGGGCACAGAGCCAGTCTTCAGGGACAATTTAAAAAGCTTCGTCAAAATTGGAGCTATTTCTGCAGCGCACCTCTGCAGTACCAGGGCAGGTATTCCGTCAGGCCCACTAGCTTTATTAACATCAAGCCCTCGTAAAACATGGAGTACTTCCCGATGCCGAATCCTCAGCTTTTTCATACGAAAACCGCAGTGAGGAACCGACGTCGGGACAGCACCTTGGTCATCGAGGGTTGAGTTATCCGCAAACATTTTACCTAATAAGTTTGCCTTTTCGGTGGCGGTGTTTGCTAGTGAGCCGTCAGGTCTGGTGAGAGGTGGCAAACTGGATTTGCAGAAATTGCGACCTATTGAGCTCGCAAGCGACCAGAATTGCCTGCTGCCATGCGGGCATGCAGCCAGCTTTCTGCTGATCTGCAGGTCGTGCTCCAATTTCGACCTATTTATGATTCTCTTGGTTTCTTTTGCCATTTTGTAGTGTTTACCGTCGGAGTTTTTATGTTTTCTTTGTACGCTTGTCTAACTGGTCTATTAGTGATATTTGGGGTTTGTTGAAGTGTGTTTTTTTGGTCAAAAATGTAGTTCAGTAGTGTTTTTACATATAATTGGCGTATATCTAGTACGTCACAACTTTTATATATTTGATCTGTATCGGTTAGTCTATGTTTTTTAAGTATTACTTTTAAGATCGTTTTCTGTGCGATTTCTATTTGAGCGATAGCTGCGTTTGTTGCTCCTCCCCAAGCAATTAATCCATATTCTATTATTGATTGACAAAGTGCGAAATATATTGTTTTCTTTTGTTTTATTTTATATATGTTTCTTATGTTTAGGAAAATGTGTATTGTTCTGAGGAGTTTATTTGTGATTTGTTTAATATGATGTGTCCATCTAAGGTTATGGTCAATTACGATACCTAGATACTTTATTTGTTCCGTTTTTTCTAGAGGAGGGCAATCGCAGATGTTTGTGTTAATGCATTCGTGTATTTTTATGGTATTTGTATCGTTTTTTGGCTGTCCCATGTTAGTTATACTGTACGTTGAGAATTTTGTTTTCGATATGTTTAGTGTAAGTGTGTTAGAGTCCAGCCATGTTTTTACTTGCGTGATTCCTAAATTTGCTTTGTTATATACATTTTTCCAATCCTTAGCTTTAAAGAGTAAAACTGTGTCGTCTGCGTAACTGATTATTTCACCGTCTATTTCCATGCTGCAAAGTTCATTTATATAAATGGTGAAAAGAATGGGCCCTAGTATGCTTCCTTGTGGAACTCCGTATGTAATCGGCAGTGGTTTGCTAGTATGGTTATTAATTTTGACTTGTTGTGTTCTGTCGCTCATATAACTTTTCAATAGTTGGAGTTCTTTATCTTTGATACCCATATTTTCTAATTTTTTAAAAAGTGTTTTGTGGCAGATTGAATCAAACGCTTTAGCTAAATCTAGATATATCGCTATGCATTTATACCCTTGATCTAAGTTGCTATGTATATAATCTATTGTACTTGCCAAAGCTTCTTTTGTGCTTCTTTTTTCTCTAAATCCATATTGTTTATCCGAGATTAATTTGTTTTCTTCCAGGTATTTTATAATTTGGATTTTTAATACTCTTTCGTAAATCTTTGATAGCGAGTTTAACAATGTGATTGGCCTATAGTTAGTTATTTCCATTTTGTCTCCGGATTTATAAATAGGTATCACCAGTCCTTTTTTAAGAGTACTAGGAAAGAAGGCGTGTGTTATGCTAAGGTTGATTAAGTGTGTTATAGGTTTTAATATTTCATTTTTTATTATTTTAATGCAATCCGTTGTTATCTCATCTAATCCGGGAGCAGTCCGGTTTTTTAATGTGTTTATTATTTTGTCAATTTCCTTTTCCGAAGTTGTTTTTATTATAAATCTGTGTTGTGTCGGTTGAGTATTGATGTTTGAAATGTTTGTTTGTGTTATTGTGTTTGTGCTATGTTTTTTACGGTTCGCTAAAACTTTCCCTATAGTTGCGAAGAAGTTATTGACATGGTTTGCCATGCATTCTGTATTTGTTTTGGCATCAATTTGGTTTGAGTTAATATTTAGATGTTCAATAGTATTTTTCTGTTTGTATTTTTGTGTGTATGTAACTTCTTTTAAAATTCTCCATATTTCCTTTGGGTTATTATTTTCTTTAAGTTTTTCTCTGTAGTATAACTCCTTAGCTACTCTAATAATTTTCGTGCAGATGTTTCTATATCTTTTATAGTAATTAAGTTGTTCCATGTCATACGGTATGTGTTTAATTTGTTTGTGAATTTTGTCTCGTTTACGAATACAGTTTAATATTCCTTGTGTTATCCATAGTTTAATTTTTTTTGCTTTGTGTGTAAGTTTTATGTGTTTTATTGAAGTGAAATTTTTTTATTTCTTGCGTTAACGTATTTGTAAATTTATTCCAGGCCTCTTCGACATTATCTATTTGGTATATTGTATTCCAGTTTATTTTTTGTAATTTTTCTTTTAAGTTTGAGTAGTCAATTATTTTTTTTGTAAATATTTTATGTTGGTTCGAATTAGTGTTTTCGGTGTCTATTGCTATCATATTCATGTAGTGATCTGTAATTGTGCTTTCAAGTACTACTGTTTTGGTTTTTAGTTTTGTCTTGATCATTATATGATCTATACAGCTTTTAGTGTTTTGTGTTACTCGTGTTGGGACATTTATCGTTGGCTCCAGTCCATGCTGTGCTAGTATTGTTAGGTATTCTATGTTTTGTGGGTGTCCGTTTTGTAGAATGTTTATGTTAAGGTCTCCTATGATGATGATATTTTTGTATTTGTTGAGGTCATTTAATGTATTGTTAAGTTCTGTTAGGAAGTTTGTAATGTTGTTTTTGGATGGAGATCTGTACATAGCTAGGATACATGTTTCTTTTTCATATGTAATCTGTAAGCAGTTGGAGTCTATGATGTTTATTTCCTGAACGCTTATGTTATTTTTATCACTGATGTACGTAACTATACCATCATTTTGGTTTTTGTGTATATTTGTGTGGTGTGTATGATAGTTTTTGATTGTTTTTGGGATATAGTTTTCATTCAACCAGCATTCTGTCAGCACAATGACATCAAAATTATTGTCAATCTGTTGGAGGTATATTATAAATTCGTCAAAATTTTTATTGATCGATCTAATGTTTTGGTGCAATATTTTGATTCTATTTTTTTCTTTTGTGATGTTGGTCCATAGATTAAAATCATTTGTACTTATACAGTAGTGTTGATTGTTCGAGTCTATATATTTCATGTAATCAGCCATGTTGGTGTGTATTTGTGTAAGTATTTGATGTGAGGTTGTGTTTGGTGTACAGTAGTTTTTTATGTCAGTTTATTAGATATATCTTTCAAGTGTTTTATTTCTATAACTTTTGAGTCCTTAGTTTTTCTTACAAGTATTTTTCCGGATTTTATCCATACATATTTATAGTCTTTTTCTTGGGCTCTTTTTCTGGTGTTCCAGTGCAGATTTTTATAGTATTGCGTTAGAGCCGCATTTACGTAAACATATTGGGCTCCTTCCCCGTTGAATTTTTTCATCGCGTCACTGTGTTTGGCTGCTAATATGGTATCCGCTTTTGTTATATCCGCAAAATTAATTGTAATTTTTTTCTGATCATTTGGTCTGTGTTTTGTGATTTTGTAGGTGTCCTCTGGGGTAATCGTAACGCCTGCGAGTTCAGCGATCCGCGCAACAGCATGAGCTAGGGATGTGTCGTCCTGTAGTTTTAGACCGCTTATTTCTATACTTTTCAAAAGGGCCGATTGTTCTATATCCGCTAGGTGGATTTCTACCGTAGCCAATCTGTTTTCTTTTTCCGCCAGTTCCTCCTTGAGTTTGTTGACTTTGTTTGGAATGTCCATAATTTGTTGCAGTTTTTGTATAATGTCATCATATTTGTCGTTAATGAAGTTCGTGAAGGTTTTTATTTCTTGCAGCTCTGTTTCAATTTTATTGAGCATCACTGTCTTCATTTCCTCGAATTTCGTATTGATAAATTCAAATATTGACTCACTGTCTATATTAATCATAGATTGGTGTGTCGCCGACGGTGAGTCCATGGTGCCAGTTAATAGGGGTGAGGATGTGGTTTTCTTCGCACTGGAGAATTTACTGCGAGATTTAGACATGTTGATCGCGTTTTTTTTTTTTTTTTGCTTGTAGTTAAAATTCTATGGTTTGTTCACAGATGCCCCATATAATTTATTTTTTTTAATAATTTTGTTGTGTTGTCTATGACAGAAATGACTTTTTTTTTTTTTTTTTTTTTTTCAAAAACACTTAAATTGTCTGTGGTTTATAATGTCTTTCGTTTTTTTTTTTTGACGAGATTTCTAAATATTTAGCACTGCCACTACCAAATAAACTCACTGTATTTAACGAATCACTGGTTTTTTTGTTTTTTTTTAGTGTTTTTGTTGTGTTTTTTGCTTAATTGTCACTTATTTTGCAATAAAAATTTGGAGCTGTCAGAATGAGGTGTTGTTCCTTAGCGGTTATCCATAGATTAATCCTGATGAATCATCACGGGTTTATTTTACAGAATAATTAACAACCTTCAGTCAAATTTAAACAATCCAATAAAAGGGAAACTTAACCATTAATATTTCAGTCATTTTACTAAAAAGTTTAGGGGCACAGGTAATAAAAATAAAAAGCTATTCATTTTTTCATCATAAGTACTTGTCTAGAAATGGCATAAATACATCGTCTGTAGGTGGTAACAAGCACAGTTTGATAATGCATTAACAAGTAAAACTTACACACAAAGCTAAAAAAATTAAACTATGGATAACACAGGGAATATTAACCTGTATTCGAAAACGAGACAGAATTCACAAACAAATTAAACATACGCCGTATGACATACAAAAACTTAATTACTACGAAAGATATAGAAACATCTGCATGAAAATTATTAGAGTAGCTAAGGAGTTGTATTTTAGAGAAAAACTTTAAAAAAAGAAAACAATAACCCAAAGGAAATATGGAAAATATTAAAAGAAGTTACATACACACAAAAATTCAAACAAGAAAATACAATCGAACATCTAAACATTAACTCAAAAAAAGTAGACGCCAACACAAATAAAGAAACTATAGCAAATCATGTAAATAAATTCTTCGCAAGTATAGGAAAAGTCTTAGCGAACCGTAAAATTCTCAACACAAACACACTAACACAAACAAACAGTTCAAACATCAAAACACAACCGACACAACACAGATTTGCAATAAAAACAACTTTGGAAGAGGAAATTGACAAAATAATAAACACGTTACAAAACCGAATAGCTCCTGGATTAGATGAGATGACGACGGATAGCATTAAGATAATAAAAAACGAAATTTTAAAACCCGTAACACACTTAATCAACCTAAGTATAACACACTCCTGCTTCCCTAGTACTCTTAAAAAAGGACTGGTGATTCCTATTTACAAATCCGGAGACAAAATGCAAATAACTAACTACAGACGTATCACATTGTTAAACTAGCTTTCAAAAATTTTCGAAAGAGTAATAAAAAACCAAATTATAATATACCTGGAAGAAAATAAATTAATCTCGGAAAAACAATATGGATTTAGAGAAAAAATAGGCACAAAAGAAGCTTTGGCGTGTACAATAGACTATATACATAGCAATTTAGATTAAGGGTATAAATGCATAGCGATATATCTAGATTTAGCTAAAGCTTTCGATTCAATCTGCCACCAAACGCTTTTTAAAAAATTAGAAAACATAGGTATCAAAGGCAAGGAACTCCAACTATTAAAAAGTTATATGAGTAACAGAACACAGCAAGTAAAAATTAACAACCATATTAGCAAGCCACTACTAATTACATATGGAGTTCCACAAGGAAGCATACTAGGGCCCGTTTTCTTCACTATTTACATTAATGAACTTTGCAGCATGAAAATAGACGGTGAAATAGTTAGTTATGCAGACGACACAGTGTTACTCTTTAAATCTAAGGATTGGAAAAATGCATTCGACATAGCGAATTTAGGAATCACGCGAGTGAAATCATGGCTAGACTCAAACACACTTACACTAAACATATCGAAAACAAAATTTACAACGTACAGTATAAATAGCACAGGACAGCCAAAAAATAACACAAACACCATAAAAATACACGATTGTTTAAACACCAACATCTGCGTTTGCCCTCCTCTAGAAAAAAAAGAACAAATAAAGTATCTAGGAATCATAATTGACCATAACCTCAGATGGACACATCACATCAAATAAGTCACAAATAAGCTCCTCAAAACGATACATATTTTCCTAAGCATAAGAAACATATACAAAATAAAACAAATGAAAACAATATACTTTGCTCTATGTCAGTCTATAATAGAATACGGAATAATTGCTTGGGGAGGAACAACAAACTCAGCTATCGAACACCTGGAAATTGCGCAGAAAACAATCTTTTAAAGGTAATACTTAAAAAACATAGACTTACTGATACAAACCAAATATTCAACTGTTGTGACGTACTAGGCATACGACAATTATACATTAAATCGCTACTAAATTAAATTTTTGACCAAAAAAACAATCTTCAACACACACAAAATATTATAAACAGACCAGTTAGACAAGCATACAAAGAAAACTTAAAAACTCCGACGGTAAATACAAGCTTTGGACAAAGATACTACCAATACCACGCTATAAAAGCATTCAACAGTCTAACACTTGAAAATAAAAGTGAGGAAAACAAAAATAAATTTCGACACAAAATTACAAAATGGATTAAAGACAAAAATAGACAATACTACCAAAATATCATAGCATAAAATAATAAAACATACAAGTAACACACACAACTAATATAAACACAATCACCCACAAACAGACAACACTTAAAATATCGTTTTTAACCTTATATAATTTTATTTACTTTTAATTTTACGTTAATTTTAAATCTCTAATTTTGAAGTTTAATTTATCTTAATCATATGTTTTTTATCAACTTTTTTTCCACCATTATTATATATGTATATATTTATATGTATTGTGTATAATTTTGTATATGAAATGGAGGCCTCAGCACGGGTAAACCACCCAGTGAGGCCAACATCATTGAATTTATGTATAAAATGTAAATATATTGCATCAAATAAATAAATAAATGCCTTCAGAGGGCGAATCAGCTGTAACGCATAATAATAATTACGAAGCAGATGCAGTGCAGAACTTGTTTAAAATAACCTGTTTTTATACATTGAATAATAATATTATTAAATATAAAATTAAAATGGAGTTCTACAAAATAAACTTAAAAACAATTAAAAAATATATATATATTAATCCATTAGTTTTAAATCTATTGCTTATGCTATCTGAGGGGTGAACTTTTTGAATAAAATATTCTTTATAAATTTGATATAAGGCTTTTCTCTTATACAACTCTATGCTAGATGGTACATTAAATTCCCGAAATATCTCTGTAGTAGAGAAGTCGTATGGTTTTCCTAAGGATGATTTTTATAATTATTTTTTTACTATAATAATGGGCTGTAAGGAAGCCTTTAAGGTCCCTCCTCACCCAATAATGCCGTAATGTAATAAGAACTGTATTAATGCATACTATACAATGTTGATAGTTTTCTTGTTAAAAATATTTCGTATGTTATAGAAAACATGGATAAGTTTTCTTATTCCTTCCAGTGAGATTAATTTGATCTTTCCATTTAACATTTTTATCTATTAAGATTCCAAGATATTTTACATTTGATTTATGATTTAGCTAAGCGCAGTCCGTATTACATGTACCGTCATTTGTACAATTTTTGGAATGAATTGTTATGTTAATTAAATTATTTGGCACATCTTCTTATCGAGAGAATAGAAAATAATAAGTTTTTTCCGTGTTGAGTAATAATAAATTGTTATCGAACCAATTTTTTATAACCTTTATGTCTGGAATGGCTGCAATGGTAATATCGTTCCAGGTCTTTTTTTCGGTAATTATTGCAGTCTCGTCAGCAAAAGATATAAATTTACCATTAAGTGATAATATATACATTTGGTTTACGTATATTATAAATAAAATTGGTCCAATAACAGTCCCCTGGGGAATTCCATGAAAAAAAAAATCATGACAACACAACCAACAAAAATTAACTGCATTACAGCGGCGAGTAGTAGGAGACCCCGGCGCAGGCCAAAAATGTTGGTGAATTATACCAACATTCGAGGCCTGCATACCAATTTAAACTCCGTCCACCACCACATTTTTTTCTCAACGCCCCAACCTACTATTCCTGTCTGAAACGCAGATAGCCGAGCCTGTAGACGCCTCCTATCTGGACTGCCCGGGCTTCACCCTCGCAAGCAAGTTCAGACCTAAAGGAGGTGTCTGTCTCTATAGTCGAGCTGACGTCAACTGTGTGCGACTGTTGAATCTGGAAAACTCCAGATTCGACGTAATGTGGGTACGCGTCAATCTTGCCAGTACGGTAAGATTCTACGCGTGTTTAAACCGCTCACCGAACCTTAGCGAATCAAACACGTCTGAACTCTTCAAACATTTAAGCGACACTATTGATGACCTCTTACCCCGCTACCCTACGGCAGAGTTTGTGGTCCTGGGTGACTTCAATATTCATAACGAACCTTGGTTGAAGTTCTCAGGATCTACAGACTCGGCTGGACGCCAAGCGGAATCCTTTGCCCTTTGCTACGGATGGAGCAAATGGTTCAGGAGCCTACAAGGGTTCCTGATGTCCAGACTCACCGTTCCAATCTGTTAGACCTATTTTTAACTACTGTGCCACACGGTTATAAGATTGAAGTTACAGCGCCTTTAGGATCGTCTGACCTCTGCCTGGTGACGACATCAATCCTTGTAAACTTCAGACCACCAAACGAGAGGCTGAGAAAAGTGTGGCACTGTAGGTCAGCAGATTGATTCGGTCTGCGGGCACATTTTAATGTTTTCCCGTGGTCAGCTCTCTGTTTTCGGACTTCGGATCCCTCAAGATGTGCAGGAAATTGGTGAAGTGATCACATCTGCGATGGATGGCTTCATCCAATCTACTGTTAAGGAATCTGGTGTAGGCTCAAAGCCGAAAAAACGCGGCTTACCTAGCCTACAACACATCTAGAACATCTGAAGACAGAACAGCTCACAACAAAATGGCAAAGGAAACCAAGAGAATCATAAATAGGTCAAAATTCGAGCACGACCAGCAGATCAGCAGAAAACTGGCTGCATGCCCGCATGGCAGCAGGCAATTCTATTGCGGGCTCAATAGGTCGCAATTTCTGCAAATCCAGTCTGCCACCTCTTACCAGACCTAACGGCTTACTAGCAAACACCGCCACCGAAAAAGCTAACTTATTAGGTAAAATGTTTGCGGATAACTCAACCCTCGATGACCAAGGTGCTGTCCCGACGTCGGTTCCTCACTGCAGTTTTCGTATGAAAAAGCTGAGGATCCGGCATCGGGAAATACTCCATGTTTTACGAGGGCTTGATGTTAATAAAGCTAGCGGGCCTGACGGAATACCTGCCCTGGTACTGCAGAGGTGCGCTGCAGAAATAGCTCCAATTTTGGCGAAGCTTTTTAAAATGTTCCTGAAGACTGGCTCTGTGCCCTCTGGTTGGAAAAAAGCGGTTATCCATCCTATTCCAAAGAAGGGTGACCGCTCCAACCCGGCCAACTACCACCCCATAGCGATCACATCAGTTCTGTCAAGGTGATGGAACGTGTGATCAACGACAAACTGCTCACATACCTCGAGAAGAGCAAAATTATTAACGACCGTCAATACGGATTTCGGCGGAACCGCTCGTGCGGTGATCTTCACGCGTATGTGACGCATGTTTGAGGGCGATGCCTGGAACGTTTCGGTGAGACCCAAACGGTTGCACTGGACATTTCCAAGGCCTTTGACCAGGTTTGGCACCGAGGACTTGTCAACAAACTGCCTTCTTACGGACTTCCCGCATCCTTGTGTACGTGGATTGCCGACTTCTTGAGGGAGAGGTCGATTCAGACGGTAGCCGATGGTTTCACCTCTTCCTCACACTCGATAAATGCTGGCGTCCCACAGGGATCGGTTCTGTCTCCGACTTTGTTTTTGTTGCACATCAACGACCTTTTGTCATGTGCACCAATTCATTGTTACGCGGATGACAGTACAGTTCATGATAGCTTTTTGTTTGACAAGCCCCCAAAGGGCTCACAAACTCCAACAGCTCGTAAGGCTTTGCAGCAAAGAATGGACGGTTATCTCGAGAGTGTTTTATCTTGGGGTAAAAATAATCTCGTTGAATTTAATGTTTCAAAGACCCAATTTTGTCTGATTACGTCTAAAAGGGATCGAAATGAAAATCTAGTCTCTTTCAACGGAAGCAATCTTCTGAACAGGCCCTACATTGATATGCTTGGTGTAACCCTAAGTGACCAGCTCAGGTATGGGGGCTCCATCGAAGCCAGAGTAAAGTTAGCCTCCCAAAAACTGGGCGTACTGTACAGGGCCCGCAGATACTTTAATAGTACACAACTGCTAACCCTGTACAAATCGCAAGTGCGCCCCACGGTTGAATTTGGCAGCCACCTCTGGTCTGGAGCTCCAAAATAACTAAAAAAAAACCTTGACTCTGTGCAGAAACAGGCGCTCCGTTTGATAGATTCTCCCATCTTGACAGACGAACTGCAATCTTTAGAGCATAGGCGTCAGGTGGGAATGCTGTCCTTGTTCAACCGGTATTACAATGGAAGATGCTCCGAGGAACTAGCATCATTGATCCCTTCGGCACCGGTGCATAGTCGGGAAACACGCCAAACGCGTGCCCAACATTTGTAACATTATGTCACATGAGAACAGGTCGTTTCTTCGACCCGTTCTTGTGTTCAACAGCTCGGCTGTAGAATTATTTGCCGGCCTCTGTGTTTCCTTCTTCCTACAACATGGGTCTCTTCAAGACCAATGTTCATTCCTTCCTCTCCTCAAAAAGTCCCTCCACACAGCATCCCAGATGACATAGGCCCTGAGGGAAATTATTTTCCTCAGGGCCTCCTGTGTGGAGTTAATGTAAAAAAAAATCCAAATTCGTAAGTTTCATCGGGCTTTTTATTTTTTATTAACAGAAAATAGTTTTCTTTTCTTGTTTACATTGCACCTGCAAAGCTACTGCAAGTAGCTTGCCGGCAGGAAAATAGTGTGGACAAAAACATGATACAATATACAATGTTTTAGAATAGAAGAAAAAAATATTGCAATTTAATTAAAAAACATAATAAAAACATAAATAAGTATAAAAAAAATAATAAACATATATCTAAAAAAAAATTAAAAATTAAATATTAATAATTAAAAATGCACGTCGAGTCAAGTCCATACATAAAATCTGATTCCAATAGCCATGTTCTAAACAATAGTGCAAATTTAGGTGTCGAGCAACATTTTTTCAAATCATATGGCAGCATATTAAAAATAAGTGGTACAATGTATTCAAGAGTTCGCTGGCCATGTTTATTTGAAAATCTAGGTACTCATCCCTTCATTTTGTGTAAGCCTAGTATTGTACACGTAATCCACCATTGTTTTTTATGAGCTATCTAAGATATGTTGCATACAGATTTTGTGCCAAAAAAGAGCTCTAATAGGTAACACATTTATGGATTTATACATAATCGTGATATTTTGCCGCTGGTCATAAACTGCTTTGCTGACGAGTAATTTGATCATGGCGTTTTGAATTGACTGTACATGTTGGATGTTTGTTTTACATGAGTGCCCCCAAGAAGTTATATCATATCTCAGATTAGACTCAGCCAGGGACAAATAGATTAGTTTCATGGTTTTGATGAGTACATAATATTTAAGTTTGTCTACAATCGCTCGAAGGCGCTTACATAGCTTAACAATATGGATATCCCATTTCATATTACAATCCACCGTCACACCTAAGTAGACATATTCTTTGACTAGGTCAATACTTCCACAGGCGCAGGGCTGTATACAGTTATTGTGTATGCAGTCAAAGTTGTGGGACACTATTGAAGGTGCTATTGCATATCTGGCATGAGGCGATCGTATGTGCATTAGTTTTGTTTTTTGTGCATTTATAACTAAGCCAGAGTCGTGAGACCATTTTAGTAATGCTATGAAGTCCTGCTGTAGCATATTCATAGCCGTGAGCAGATTCCTATGTGAGATGACAAGTGCTGTGTCATCCGCATATACATAGTGCTTGATAAAAGAAAATACTTTATTTATAAGAGAGACAAATACAATATATAATGTTGGACCTAGGATAGAGCCCTGCGGTACACCAGTAGACAATGTTCCGTAATGCTTGATTAATACATAGTGCTTGATAAAAGAAAATACTTTATTCATAAGAGAGACAAAAACAATATATAATGTTGGACCTAGAATAGAGCCCTGCGGTACACCAGTAGACTATGTTCCCACTTTACTCAATTTTCCATTTATTTTGACCTGAATTTTACGATCACTAAGGTAGTTTTTCAAAAGTTTAAGAAAACGTCCTCGCACCCCTATCGCTTCCAGAACTTTAAGTAATTTTGTTGGATCTATAGTATCAAAAGCTTTCGAAATGTCTATAAACAATACTAATAATTGTTTTTTATCGTTTAGTTAATTATTTATGTAATTTGAAAAATCTTGAAGTAACAGTTCAGAGCTCTTCTTTTTTTGAAAGCCATATTGGTGTGGATCTGTTATTGAGAAAGACTCGAGGTATTTATTCAATTTTATGGAGATGTATTTTTCAAGTATCTTTTCTATTGTTGGCAAGATACTGATCGGTCTGTAATTTCCTATGTCAATATGTCTGCCACTTTTGTATAAAGGTCTAATAATGCTACATTTAAGCTCATCTGGTATTACGGCTTGCATTAATATTGTGTTAATTAAATGTGTCAAAATCGGTCCAAAAATATCTATGTGTTTTTTGATATCAAACATTCTGATGTTATCTATTCCGGGTGATTTTGAATTTTTTAGAAGTTTTCCAATATACTGAATATCTAAAAGTGTGGCACGTGGTATATAAAGACTATGTGGTAGCTGTGTTGGTTCAACATTTGATGCTCTCAGATCACATTTATGTACTAGTGAGTTTATACTGTCCGAAAAGTAGTTGACAAAGTCGTCCGACACTGTTTCTGCAGATTTATCTTTTAGTAAGTACCTTTAGATTATATTTTTGAATGTAGCTATTACTTTGTGGTTATCCATTATAGAAAAATAAAATAATTTAACTTTGTATAAACTTACCTTTAGATTACTTCATCGCAATTACTCTTAGATCTACGTCCTAATATTTTATTTATCTCATCCCATGTATTCTTTGTGTTTCCATAATAGTTTTTGAATTTTTCTTTAAAAAAAGGTAGATTTACATTTAAATATTAATTTAGTTACAATATTCCGTTAGTGAGTTATTTAATTTTAATTTTTGACTTCTTTGAGTTTGTTAACTTTGTAGCCAATACCTAACCTTACCAATAATACCGATATCATTTAATTTATTAATTAGTTTTTTGTGAGAGATACTATCAAAATCCTCAAATCAATGAAAATGCCAATGCATTTGTTTTTTTTTTTGTCTAATGTGTTTTATATAGTTGAGGTAAGTTAAGCAATGGTATCATGAGTACTTAGTTTCTCTCTAAATCCAAATTGGCTACGACTAAGAATTTTATTATTATCAATGTAGTACATGAATTGCTTTTTTACGATCTTTTCAAAAAATTTTGCAATGTTTGAGACAAGAGTAGGTCGATAATTTTAAATTTCTTCAGGTCTGCCTGATTTGAAAATGGGTGTTACGATAGATTTTTTATAAATGGAAGGGAATATGAACTTCCGATGATTTTATATCAAAATCCTGAACACGGTTTCACAGTTGACAGCCGAACCGATATTGACATGGGATAAATAAGAAATCGATATGCGCTTGCAATACTGAAGGCATTTTCAATGATTTGACACTACGTGATGTCAGGCGCCAAGCGATTACATAAAAATATAAATAAATTTGTAAAGTTGAAATGAAATACTCGTCCTAACCTAAATATGCACTGGCAGTCCGCATGTTGTTTTTGATACCAAACGGGAGTCAATTAGTTAATAAGGTCTTCATAATATTTCGACCATTTTCGTTTTTTACTTAGACCGAAAGTACTAAATTGATTACGCCTTATATGTATTACTAGCTTTTGCCCCCGGCTTCGCTCGCATAGTATTAGGAGGGTTTCCACTCTATCTCCTCCACCTTCCCTATCCCCACTCCACCCCCTCTCCCTCCCCCTACCTCTCCCCCTTCCCCTTCCCACTCTCCCCCCTCTCCACCACCTTCCCCAACCCCTTCCCCCCCTCCAGCACAACCCTGCACCCTCCCCCCCTCTCCCCCTCTCCCACCAACCCTCGCCAAACCCCTCCATACCCGTTACATTCATTCACAGCTCGCGTGCCACCTTTTGCAATTTTTTTTATATACAAATAACATAATGCCAGAGCTCTGAACCTTTATCAGATTATTTATGCCAGAGCCTTTATCTTATTATGATGTATGAGCTATATTATTGTAAAATTTCATCAAAATCCATTCAGTAGCTTTAGCGTGAAAGAGTAACAAATATAGATCCAGACTTCCACACATCCATACAAACTTTTGCCTTTATAATATTAGTAGGATTTAAGTCTGTAGATCGCATACACAAGGTGGCGCAAAATTAATCACCCTATCAGAAGATGTTATAATTTTTGCATTTGGCGTCATACGTCAATCATATTTGACATTTGTGAACTAGACAGCTGCAGTATACAACAGACAAGCAATGGAGCGCTAAACTCCGCAAGAGCGTGGAATAATTGTGTCGATTTTGGCTTTATCAGTTTAAGCGATTTTATGTCGAAAGTCATCATGAGCGACGAGGCGCATTTCCACTTAAGCGGTTATGTTAATAAGCAAAATCTTCATTTCTGGGGCACTGAAAATTTGCTAGTGATGCACTAAGAGCCATTACATCTTCTCAAAGACACTGTGTGGTGCGGCGTTCACGCGGTAGGAGTAATTGGGCCTTTTTTTATGAAGCCATTGGCATAACGGTCACTGTTACTGGCGAACGCTACAGGGGCATGATAAACGACTTCTTACTACCGGAATTGGATGAGCGGGGGCTTGGTGAATATGTGCTTTCAACAAGACGGTGCAAACGCATACACAGCACAAACCACAATGGATATTGTGAAGGAAGCCTTTCCTGGTCGCATAATCTATCGTTTTGGCAATTTGGCATGACCAGCAAGATCGCCCGATTTAGCCATCCCAGACTTCTTTCATTGGGGCTACTTGAAGTCGCGGGTTTATGCCAATAAGCCTTAGACAATCGCAGCCCTTGAGGAGAATATTCTTTAGGAATGCGAACAGTTATCACCGGAAATCTTACGGAAAGTCATGAAAAATGCTATAAAACGGGCACAAACATCTTGTGGCAGCCGCTTAATGGATTTCATTATTTCCACTTAACAAAAAAAAATGTAAAAGTCCAAATAAAGATTTCCATTACTTAAATTTTTTTTTTATTTTGTAATAAAATTTTCAAAAATAAAATTGGATGATTAATTTTGCGCCACCCTGTACGACTTTTTTCATTTTCAAGAGCTTCGTTAGATCAATAAGTTCTTTAAATAAGCGAGAAATTTTGCATAACGAACGACATTAAGCGTTCGTGCTGATAGTGACGTGTTGATAAAAAATCTAACTTTTTTTATTTTTAGATAGTTTCAATCGTGATAAGATGGATACGCTCTTTTTCCCCCGTCTTTCAACAGCATGTGATCACGTGAAATACATTTTTTAAATATTTTAATGAATTCTTGTAATATAAAATAAATTAATCATAAAAAATGTGTTATCAAAATATTTATTGTTTTTTTTATCGACGGTCAAAAAACGACCGAAATTCGAGTTTCCATACTAGAACACCCCCTTAACACCTAAAACAAAACGGGGTTGAAACATGGACAGACACAAATATTTTTATATAAAAGATTATGTATACCTACCCCTACCTATACTAGAAAAGAACAATCGATCTTATTACCTACGTCAAACTATAATAATAAGTAATGTTGTGCACACAAGATAGACCGTCAACTGAATATTCGTCCCGCTAAATTAATCCACTCATTGATACTCCTTAGCTACCTACTGCCGTGAACGAGCGCGCTAGAGATTAAACAAAACTCGGTCACCAGAGCGCTAGAGCTAATCGAAAATGTTTGGTCCTGCTTCGGAAGCGTTTGTTTTTTGAGGCGCGCCTCAAAGTGAGCAACGCGCAATCGCGCCAAGTCTACCACTCATTTCGATTACCTCCGCCTACATGAAATCAGGGGCTCCCGGAGGCGGGTCCTATTTCTGCCTCACTAGCGTATTAAGTACTGCGTTGTAATAAAATTTAGTTTTCACTGTATTTTATTATCTGTTTTTTTTTTAAAGAATTATAATCTATAAAATACAATACTTTGCGCCCAAGTTACATGCTACTTTTTATAAAAGATTTAAAAATCATTACGAACATTTCAACTAATAACAATTAAGCAACGCGCAATCGCGTCAAGTCTACCATTCATTTCGATTACCTCCGCGTACATGAAATCAGGGGCTCCCGGAGGCGGGTCCTATTTCTGCCTCACTAGTGTATTAAGTACTGCGTTGCTTAATACACTAGTGAGGCAGAAATCCACGTGTGGCTGGCCGTGGTGCACTTGTGTGATGAGTTACATAATATAAAGACAAACAGTCCTAATAAAATACGAAAATATTAATTAAAATATATTTTTTTTAAATTGGGGTTACTTTAAGGCTTGTATAATTCATAAATTGATAACAATTATATTAAAAATTTACTTTATGTTTTGTACGAATGGATACTTTTAGATATCTTTTCCCCCTTTTCTTTTATATTTTTGGGGAGGCTTAGCCTCCCCTGCATGAACCGCTACTGTAACACAGCACCCTTGTCTCATGATCTTGTCACAACATGTTAAAGCTTAGATTTAAAATAAAGATATGAAATAACACTTTTAATTCTTGGAAATAATTCAGTGCAAAACAATCTATAATTAGATTATTATTATTTGATAAGAAGCGATTATGCGATAAAAGGTATTATAAAAGATTTCAATTACATACCTCAGTATTCAGTTTTTCTAACTAGGTTCGATTGAACGGAGTAAGATATCTTAAAGTTTATTCATTATTCGGTTAATGTAAGTTGCAGATCTCTCTGAGCAACATAATCATGGAGTCCGATAAAAGCGTACCACCATCCGTGAGTATTTATTAAATATAAGGTTGTTTGTCCACCGACACGGTGGCTGAAATTTGAGCGCTGGCGCGACGTTGACCCCAGATCGGCATATTCCCGAAACGATTTTTTTTTTACTAATGTATTCTCAATTAACAACTGAAATTAAGAAAATCATGTTGAAAATAACATCCAAAGCTTTCTTACTCGGTAATTAGTCACAGAACTGAGATGTTCGGGCGCGCAATTACGCTGCTGTATCTAGGCGAGTTTGAAGGAGTGTGAAAACAGGTTGTGTGTGTAATTATTGTACAAAAAAATATTTTAAAAAATCACTTCAGATATTCTTCAAGATACTGTAACGTATCGCCTTGTTACCGGAAAGCTAGCTCAGGATAATAAATGATACTTAAATATGTGCAGTTTTTATACCTACCTTTGCATTTTCTCCGCTCTGCCTTCTCTGCCTTCTCTCCAGTTCGGGTCGCTTGGGTTGGGACCAAGGAGGGATGAATTTAATTATAAAGGTTTTAAATATATGGATTTTAATTAGGTTTGGCTAGGTCTTAATACATGATCTTAATTATACTTAGATCTACTTATATCTAAATATTAACTAGTTGTCATATGGTTCGGGGTTGCTTCTCCACTGTTCACACGTAAAAGTTAATTGTTCACTGAAACTTCGTCACACTGGGTCACTGGGTTCTCTGCGGGTGCCTTGGTAATGCCGAGGCCCTCGATGACAGCTCCTCCAGTTCAGCAGCTCAGGCCCTCCTAGCCGAGTCGAGTCTCCTCCAGCCTGCGCCATCGTCTTCGTACGTTGGCCACTGTTCGCTCCTGGTCGCCGCTCTAGGCCACCGGGCGGGGAAATACATCATATCTTGCGAATCACTTTCTTCAACTCCTATAACTTCTTAATCCACCGCCCAGCATCACGCCGCTGGGCGGGGAACGCGTACTTTCTACTGTTCACCACTCGTGTCTCCTCTCTTCCCCGTGTCGGTCTTGACTGCTTGCACCGGCGCGCGTGCTTTATGAACTGGTGGGACCCGTGGCCCTACCCCGCAATTCTCCCTTCCTCCGTTCTGTCCTTTCGCTCCATATCTGTCAACTTTCTTTGTCTTTGAATGCACAATGCCAGATAAGGTCTAATTCAAATTTACTTGTGACGTAATTTGATTCGTCACAATACATGCTTTATTTAAATAACTTAAAAAATATATTTTTTCATAAATTTTATCTGTTGCCTTGGTTCAAAGTTTACGTTTTTTTCAAACTTTTTTTTCCAATTTAATGCCATTAATGGAGTAGGAATAAAAATCTTCACAAGTTTTCACTCCAATTTAATAGGATATTATTGCTGTATCTTTTTTGTATGATTTTGATTTCAATGATTGTAAGTTAACGTTAATCACCTACAGTTTTCCAAAATAATTATAAACATAGGGTTGCTACTGGAAATCACATATTGTATTTATGTTAATTTATATAAAAAATATTATGTTTTCTTAGAATTATAAATAATCTGTAGGGGCAATACGTGTTCCTCTGGACAATAATTGTTCCTCTGGATGGTAGTGTTATTTAATAAACTTTCAATTTTTGTATTAATTAAGTACCGCCAACAAATGTGCATTTTAAAGTTGATAACACTGATTTAATCTCCATTCTCTCCTGTCAAAACTAAAGCGAGAAACGATGATTATATTTTATTCATCGAAAAAGTTTTTTGTTTTTGTTTTTACTGAGTGACTTTATGTTGTGAAGTCTATATTATTTAAACTCTACTTTGGAATGCATGTTTTTCCAAGAAACCGTGAGGGTATTTATCTTTCTAATAACATAACTCCAAAATGAGAATCTTTTGAAATTGTAAAAAATGACGACTCCGTGTTCCTCTGGACATTTTTTTGCTTGTTCCTCTGCACATGTATTAATATTGAAGATAGAATATATTAATAATGAGGATTTTTAACTGTTAATTAATATTTTAGTGCCACACAGTAAATTGGGAAGAACGAGGGAACACCTCCTTAACCACGATTTGTTGGAAAATGCCGCCAAAATAAATGTATCTTTTTTACAATAAAATATTGTTTTGTTATGGTTAGCTAAATTGTGCAAAAATCAAGAAAAATTCTTTAACACGTGACTAATAAGCCATTCATTTTACCCCAGTAGTCCTTTTTGTGAATATTTTGTCACCTATATAAAAATAGATGACTCTAAAATAGGTTTTACCAACCTTGGATGACAGTACATAATCTAGAAAATATTATGGCAAAAAAAATATTCTAGACTATAGGAACTGTTCTCTTATTTAAATAAACTATGTATTCCTGTTATTGTTTTATTGTGGTTATGACTTAGAAAACATTTATTGTTCACTGTACAGAGGAACAAGTACTGTCCAGAGGAACATTACACAGTGTCCAGAGGAACATACAGGGTATTGTTCCTCTGGACCTAAAACAAGTTTTATTTCAATTGCGTTTATTTTGCAATACACAAAAGATCATTTATCTGACCTCCAAAATATGTCATTTTATAAAATAAATTACTAATAAAACTATTAGATTCTTAACAGAAGAAAAAAAAATAAAGTTTGCTAAAAACTGGGAAATGTCCAGAGGAACACGTATTGCCTCTAAAATAATTTAGTTTTCACTATATTTTATTATCTGTTTTTTTTTTTTTAAGAATTATAATCTATAAAATACAATACTTTGCGCCCAAGTTACGTGCTACTTTTTATAAAAGATTTAAAAATCATTACGAACATTTCAACTAATAACAATTAACAAAAAATAAATGGTATTTCTTACTAATAGTTAAAAAAAAAAACATCATTGAACTGCCAAATGGTCGAACGCCGAGAGCGATATCGCGCCAAATCATCAAAATCAGTCACAGCGCGCTGCCACTATACTAATCAGTTATCACTTGACATGAGCGAGGAATGATGAGTGAGATGAATATGAGAGAAAAACAATTTTAATGTTTTTTTTTTCTGTTTCAGTTTGTTGCAAAATTCCCTGACCCTGTGACAATTGGAACAATGGTCACTGTAATTGGACAAAAGAATAATGATACAAAGTAGGTAAATCTTCTAAAGTCTTATTAAACTAGTCTTTGTACCTGGGATTGTGGGATCATTATTACAACTACGTAACTCTGAAATCAGCGACAGCAATCAATCTGATAAATCGGTTTTGTATATTTATACTGATAAGTATGGTTAAATCTTTGGTTAAATCGTAGATTTGTGGGTCCGGAACCGTAATCCTTATATTTCGTAATTAATAATAAGAGTAATCATTTTTTTATGAGTTTACTAGCCGGTACCCGGCATGCGTTGCTATACCATTTAATAAAGAAATGATTTTTCCCTGCGTGTCCTTTCCCATAGTCCTACTCCCATTCCCACTCCGCTTCCTCCACCTTCCGTCTCCCCACTCCCGAGTTCCCCTCCCGCCTCCCAGGTACCCCTCCCCCCTCCCGAGTTCCCCTCCCCCCTGCAAACCCCCTACCCGAGTTCCCCTTTCTCCTCCCTCCTTCCGCATTCCATATATTCATTCCCGGTATATTCAGTTTTCAAACAGCTCGCGTGCCACCTTTTGCAATTTTTTTATGCAAATATCATGAAGCCAGAGTTAACCAGTAGTTTTATACAAACCTTGTCCTTACAATAACAAACACAAAAAAAAGAATTTTCGAAGGGATTGATTCATACGTCCGTCACTCCTGGACACACTGACCCCCAAATTCCTACCCACCCCTCATACTTAGAACCTTCCTATTTCCTTCACAGCTCCTTCCCAGAACTTCTTCTTCTTTCTGTCCTTAAACCCCCCCCTCCCCCACAGCATCCTGCCACAGGGCCGCCTGTATGGGGCTAATGTTAACAATATACACAAACAAATAACTTGAAGATTCAAATGCGTTAGGACTTTTCTGTTTGTGGCACTCAAAGACGAGGAAATAAAGTGCTGCTTTAAAAAAAGTTATGTATTGTAAAATAACAACGGGAAAATGCATATTTTATTTTATTTTGTGAACTTCGGGCGTAAATATAATTTTTTTTGGGATTATTATAAAAAGAACTGATTTTGCCTCATTAAACAATGAAACCATATCCGAAAAGGTGTTTATAAATAGGAGGATTTGGACTTAAAAGTGTTTTTATAGACCTTATACTTATTTTTTTTCTAGGCTTATTAAAAGACTTATAAAAAAATTGACCAAAATATTTAAGGGCCAAGTTATGTTCTACACGCAGTATTTAATTGAAGCATCTGTAATACTTCTAAGCAATCAAATTTTCAAAACAAAAACATATGATTTTGTATGATTTTACATTATTTAGTATGGCTTCATCTTAATGTGTAACTCAAAAACGCTGATTTCGGAGTTACCTAGTTGTCGTAATTACCCAATGATATAATGAGTCCTATCATTTGGTTTTGTTTCTACATGTTCAACCTTTGGGACCTACGGAATGTACTGATCCGACTATATAACTGTACTTCACATTTCAACTGTTTTCAGTTTCGAATTCCGTCTCCTCTGTCTGCCCTCTGGAGACGAGGCTTTGCACTGTGATTTCCGTTTTAACGAAAAGGAAGTGGTCAGAAAATATACCATCAAAAACGCTACCTCTTCTAAAGATGAACAAAAGGAGGGGCTGTGGACGATTAAAGAATCGGGGGAATTTGAAGTTACGTTTTGGATACAAGGGGAACATATCGAAGTAAGTTTGTACCTCTTCCTCATATGACCATCACCTTTATTTATCATCATATCCCATATAAACATTATTAATAATAAGGGAAACAAAAATACTTCGCATCATTCATCGAGATTAAAAAAACTCTGACTTAATTAACATAATTTTTCCAGATTTTTGTCGACAGAAAGTGGTTCGTGGACTTCCCGCACCAACTGCCTTATTCTAAAATAACTCATATCAACGGCTCTGTGGGGGCTGACTACACATTCATCAAATTCGGGAAGTCAACCAAAAGACCCTTCGAAAAAAAATAACGTATTTGCGAAGATCGAGAATCGAACTCCGAACAACTTGGAAGGCAAGACTGGTCGGTGGCTGAGATGGCATCGCTTTTGACTCCCAACCACCTGTTTTGAGTTCAATTCCTCGGCTGGCTTAACCCTTTATCACGATACAAGCAACATATTCCGTTTTATACCACCAAATGTTTTAAGAACTTCTACATTCCTTTTTTTCGTGTGTAGGTGTTTACTGAATATAAGAATTACATATTTTTAAATATTAGATTATACGTCACAATTCACACAATGTCGCTGATATTTTCGATTTAAATTTTGACACATTCCAAACCAAGTTATCATAATTTATATGTACGTTCAAGTTTACAATATCTAATAGATTTTTACCTTAAAAATTGTATACTTTATTTTTAAATATCTTTAATCATGTTTTACTTTTGTTTTCAATTTATTTTATAATCGTTGTGTAAAATCCCAATTGGGCGCTAATAAAGAAATATATGAACATATCCCAAATTATATTGTTTAATTAGTACAAAACTTTTTTTTATAATATTATTAATATACCTAAGCAATTTACAGCAATACGAAAATCCGTAAAAACCTAAACATATTTTGTTTTATTGAGGTATTCACGAAGTACTGTAACATAAAAACTATTTGCATTACCTTAAGTATTTTTTACTTTACACTGCACCCCACGATATGAAAACAATAAAATATTTATTTATTTTAGGAACATAAACAATCTAAATAATATAATATACAGAGTAGGTAGACATAAAAAGACCAATTAATAATTTTCATAAAAATGTTTTAGAAATATAAAACAAAGTACTTAAGAGGAAATACTAGCGGCGTTTTTCCATACAAACGTATTCCCCGTTTATCTCTCTGGATTTTGACCTTAGAGCAAATTTTTTTTTTACATAATATAGATATTGACCACTAACGTGTTGGTACATTTTGCTTTTTTTTGATAATTTACTTCTTATAGAAGTTAGGACCTTCCAAAAATGAATAAAATTGCCTAATTTAAACGCCGTAAAAAACCTTCAGTATAAACACTAACAGCCTTACTAAAAAACCCAGTGAAAATTTTATTCAATTGACAAACGGCCGCGGATGTGAAAACATTACTAATTAAAAATTGTTCATTGAAAAAAATACAATTGGTTTACACGGCCTGAGGGGGTAGTTTATCTCTGTTTTTGTAATGATATCCTAACAAAATTTGAAGTATTTTGAATGTTCTATATATTTCTTATTTTTAAGGTTTCGTAAAAACAAATACCATTTATGAAAACTAGATAAAATTACCTTTTAGATTTGTGTATTTAAAATACACTTTAGTTTTCAAAAACTGCCATATTTTAAGATCCAAACTCGGAAAAAAGTGGAAAAAAAATTCTTACCCAAACATTTTTGACCAAAATATAGAGAAATTAAAAAAAAAATAAAATTTCAAAAACACAGTCCTTTTATGTAATAAATTTGGAAGGAAACTGTCACCTCACTTTTTCCTCGTGCACACAATAAAAAAATAATAAAAAATTTCAAATTTTTTTTATTGCTAAAAAACTAACCTAAAAATTATACCGTCTTTTATATCAGATTTCTTGCATTTCTAAAGACGTTAATCTGTTTGATGCATTTAGGAACACATGTATTAGATATTATTATTTAAAAAAACACCACTTTCATAAAATTCTCGTAAAATAAAATCTCGTAAAAATGTAAATTTGAATTCTCTTGTATCGTATAATATCATAATATCGTTTTTGACACTTCAATTTTCAAAGTACGATTATTGTTTTATAACTTGACTAAAACTTATGAAAAACCACAAAAAACACGGTAAATATATCACTGATATAAATATAAGAGTAAATTATTCATATTAATAGAAATTAACCATCACATAAATAATATGGCACACACAAAAATATTTCGCGCTTCCAGCGTCGTTTACGAGCGCGAACACCGAATGCGCAGGCACTGCCACCTAGCGGTTATGAAGAAAAACACAATTTAGTACTTAAATGCGCATTGTTGCCAGATTTAAAATACGTTTTAAGATCAATTCTTATTAGTAATATTTCCTATTTTTGTTTTATTCATGTTGCTACAACAACATGGGTTATCTGGCGTGCTGTGGTTTTTTTTTAGTAAGGCTGTAACAGTATAAACAATGTATTTTGAAAAAAAGCAAAACGTTTCGACATAGAATATTTTCTTTTAATACAGTTAGTAAAAAAAAAATTAAATCCGTTTAGTTTTGGAGAAGAAAAAAGGGGAATTCAAAACATTGATTTCGAAGATTTTATTTAGGTATTTTCGGCCCGACGTGCAGGTGTCCCTTTCGCTCATTTCTCCTGAGGGGGGCCGGGGAACGAGGGTTTTAACAAATACATACATATAAAGCGAAGTAGTGATGTAACGAATTCTATCGGTAGACTAGTGTTGTCCTTGCCCGAGTAATCGATATTTTTTATTCGTTTTTTTTTTCTGTTTAGTGACTCATCGCGGTATACCAATACTGACCGAGCTTTCATACAAAAATTGTGCAAAATTTAAATTGTTTATGTCAAGTACTATAATAAATTTTCAATTTGGGAGGCGTTTTAAATACCATCGCCCCGGAAACCATTTATTGGATAACCAACACCCCCGCCACTTGGTCACCCCAAGTGGTCCGCTATGTTTGGTGACTGAGCATGGGTTCCCGGGTTCACGGGTGAGGTCTGCGTGGGTTTTGGTGGTGGATGATTTTGTTCACTTACTGCGTGGCGGGCCGGATTGGGAGAAACTGGAAGAGGGAGATCTTTTAATCTCTACAGCCGGACTCTCTCCACCATCATTTCATACTTTTACCTACCCAGAAATTCCTCTCCTTCCTTTCATTAAAAATAACCTCCACACAGCTTCTCCAATGACTTTGCTATACTATAAGGGTTTTTAACTTTAAAATATTTTTTATATTTCATTTTATATAGATACTTAATTGCATTTTGTGATATTTTTAAGTAATTAATCACCTCTACCTTTAATATTTTGTCTATAATTCTCATATGCCTATACTTGTTTGTCTTTTAATATTAATCTTATCCTGACGAAAAACACCCTGTTTTCGAAACATGTTGATAATATTGATTATATAAAGCTGTTTTTACGGAGTTATTTGTTCTCATTTAATTAAAAATGACGCCACAAAGATTGGACCCATTTGCAGCATTTCAAGCTGGGTCGCCATAACCAATTCGTTTGTGCAATTTCAATCAATGCATTTCTGTGTTTCTCGAGAACCCTTCTATGGGCTTACACATCATAAGGTAGTACTTTTACGCCAGTTTTTTAAACATTTGTGGTCAGAAACATCCAAGAAGTGTAGTTTTGTAGCTCTAGCACATATGAAGCTGTATGACTTTTGCACTCGCAGAAATAAAACCTTTTTAGTATAATTATCATTATGCATATATCCAATTGTATATCCGCATGTACATTATTTGGCTTAATATAGTAAATATGTTATTTTCCACATTAAGTATACAATAAAATAGATGCAAGAATGTTTTTTTTTGATAAATTAATAACGTAAAAAAATATATATATATATATTTATTCTCAAAACTCTTGACAACATATCGTCGTTGCATTCACAAAATATCCCATGTAAGGTTTTCGACCAATTTTTTTTTGTTTACACCATTTGATTACCACGGTCTCCTAAATAATCTGACATAAATATTTCCCATTTTTCAAACTCATCTTTTTAATCATTTTAGAGGCAACTCTGACCATTACTTGTAATTAATGGTAATTATTTAAAAAATATATACTACAGAAATATAAAAAAATATATAATTATAAAATTAAATCCCTATATACTACAGAAATATAAAATTATAAAATTAAAATGAGAAAAAAAATGTTTTGTGTGCAAGAATTCGTATTATTTTTTTAACTCAAATTTGTCGCACATAAATTAAAATTACCCAAAGAAATGTTTTTTTAATAATATACAAATTAATTAGTGAATTAATGACTGGATTAGTGCATAGTATACTCTTTTTAGATTGTTGAGATTAATATACAATAATCCAGTCATTAATTCAATATGGAATATTGGATGGGGGGGGGGGGTCATACAACAATATTCTTTTTTTTTTTTTTTTTCACATTAATTCCACACAGGAGGCCCTGAGGAAAATAATTTCCCTCAGGGCCTATGTCATCTGGGATGCTGTGTGGAGGGTCTTTTTGAGGAGAGGAAGGAATGAACATTGGTCTTGAAGAGACCCATGTTGTAGGAAGGAGGAAACACAGAGGCCGGCAAATCATTCCACAGCCGAGCTGTTGAACACAAGAACGAGTCGAAGAAACGACCCGTTCTCATGTGACAAATGTCAACCGTGTACAAATGTTGGGCACGCGTTAGGCGTGTTTCCCGACTATGCACCGGTGCCGAAGGGATCAATGATGCTAGTTCCTCGGAGCATCTTCCATTGTAATACCGGTAGAACAAGGATAGCATTCTAACCCCGATCAAAGTAATCCAGAAACTAATCATTAAAGTAATCCTAAAGAAACCCTCCACCTATCTAACAGAAACGCTTTTCGCAGATTTCACGGTGCCTCGAGGAGAGAATATCTTCAAGAAAAATGCAATTATCCAAATTTACAAAGATAATATAAATGTGGTGAACGTATGTCTTGCGGTATAAAAGAGACATGCGTGTATGAGTGAGACAGCATGAGTAACGTATAAAAGGTTGTGAATGTTGTCCATTCGTCCTCTTTGCATTCAGTCTTCCTACGAAGCACCTCTGTACGGAATCTCGGAATAAACCACAATAGTCTACCCACGACTTATTATTGTCAATCCCACCCTGAACTGAGATCACAATCAAGAGGAATCTGGATCCACACAACGGAGTCCAGAAAGTAATATAAGAGACCGGCCACGGTCATCACAATAAATATCATCAAAAAATTTGAAACTCACCATTCAAAAAGATATGAAGATAACATCAAAATACCAAAATTTAATACCAAACTAATGCAAAACAATTATATCTATTTAGGAATAAAGTTTTTCAACAACCTTCCCATTGAAATAAAAAAAACCAAAGACATCAATAAACTGAAACTCAAACTGAAGCTACACTTCATCAGGAATAATTAACTAAATAATTACCTGTTTTTTCTCATTCTTTCTATTTATTATTAATCTATATTCATCTATATTTTAGCCCCAATGCCCCAACAAATAAATACTATGAAAAAGAATATAAGTGTTATCGAAATGTTTTAAATAAATTTTTACTTAAATTAAAAACCTCATACTATAATGACAAATTCAAAAATTTATTTCAAGATTCAAAAAAGACATGGGACGAGTGTAATCAAATTTTAGGTAAGAAACCTAAAAATGATTGTGACCAAGTTGCCTCCAAATATTTGATGAAAGATCAGACCAAAGAAAATGTAACTAATGATTTTGTTAATTATTTCTCTGACAGTGTTTGCAATATGTTACATAAATGTAATTACAGGACAACTGCTTTTGAACCAGAGAAGATGCCTCATAGCATGTACCTACCAAGGGCCAAAATTGCTGATATAGAAAGCATTGTGCGGCAACTTAAAAGTTCTTCTCCTGGAATTGATAATATCAGAATGAGCGATATTAAAAAACATATAATAATTTTAGCTCCAATCATAGCACATTTTGTAAATAGAATTTTATTTGAAGCAAAAATTCCAGATGACTTAAAATGTAGTATTATCAGACCCATTTATAAAGGAGGTGATCACACTCTATTGGGTAATTATAGACCGATTAGTATCTTGCCATCACTCGAAAAAATTCTTGAAAAATACATTCAGTCGAAACTAATAAAATATTTAGAAGATTTTTCTATTATTGATAAAAATCAATATGGATTCCAAAAAAAAAAGGGTACCGAAATGCTACTTCAAAAATTTGCCAGTTTAATAAATAATGAACTAAATAGTAAAAATCATGTATTAGTTTTATTTATAGATTATTCTAAAGCGTTTGACACTATTAATCATAGAAAATTATTGCAGATACTAGAAATCATAGGAATAAGAGGAAAACTCCTAAAACTCTTTGAAAATTACTTGAACAACCGTAGCATGAAAATAAAGCTTTTGAACACTTTAAGTAAAAAAAGAAAAATTTTAGCTGGCGTTCCTCAAGGTTCCATATTAGGTCCAATTTTATATATCATTTATGTATCTTTTATTAAGTACATCTTTAAACATGTAAAACACTTCGTGTATGCGGATGATACTGCACTAGTGATTTCTCGCAGTGATTTAAAATTATGTATTGAACTCTTACAAAAAGATTACATTGAGCTTTTGAAATGGTCTCATGACTCTGGTTTAATCATAAATGCAAAAAAAACTAAATTGATACACATTAGATCACCCAATGCCAAGACAAATAGTATTACACCAGAAATAAAAACACACGGTTCAGATTGCTTACATATTGGTATCCCAGCATTGTGTACATGCGAAAATATTGAAGTGGTTAAAGAATATGTTTATTTAGGTGTAATTATTGACTGCTTTTTTAAATGGGATTTACAAATAAATAAAGTCTGTGAACGTTTGAGATCTATTGTTAGTAGATTATATAAACTTAAATTCTATGTTCCAATATGCACACTTGGAATTATTTATTTATCATTAGCTGAGTCTATTATAAGGTACGGAATTACAGCTTGGGGACTTTCCTGTAAGACAAATGTTAATCATGTTCAATCTGTCCAAAATTCATTAGTTAAATTATTAGCTCATAAAAGTTTATACGAAAAAAGACACAATGTTCCGTACTTTTACCAGAATCTTAAAATTCTCTCAGTAAGAGCAATTCTGTGGCATAAAATTATTTTTCAGCATATGAATAGCCCTGTATACATAAATAGACTGGACCACACTTACAATACTCGATTTACGTTAAATGAAGGACTAATCGTACCTAAGCACTTAAACAAATATGGACAAAGAACGCTGGACTACATGATACCTACATGCTTAAATATGTTACCTGCTAAAATTAAAAAATGTACAAATAATGTAAAAACAAATATCATATTGAAAAATTGGCTCGCCGAAAGAAATTGTTTATATTAACATTTTTGTAGTAACACAAAAAAAATGTCTAACTGCTTAATAAGTTTTATGTTTTAAAAACTTTAAAGTAAAAGCACCCAATGACAAACTACTTAAAAGTAGTTTATTGGGACTTTTCTTTTTTCTGTAACATTTTTATTTTTTGTTTGATTTCTTGTAATATTGTATAACTTTTTTTTCAAAAAAAAAAAAAAAAAAAAAAAAAAATTTAGTTTTTCGAATTTCTCCCAAGTGCACAATATTTTAGTATGTAACCGTATCATATGTATGTACACCATATGTAATTTATATAACTCCACTGTACAATTATATATCAACATGTTTTAAATATTTAAAAAATATATATATATATAAATATATATATTCTTTTTTTTCAATATTAACTAATTAGGTAAAGCAAAAATATTTTTTTAATATTTATATTTAACTCTCAAAAAATTACCAAAAAATTAAATCGCATCATACGAAATTAATTCTTTTAAGACCAATATTTCGTAATTTGAAACAAAAATAAATAAAATAAAAAATATTTGTCCGCACAAGATATTTTCTCTACCTTTTGATAAAAAAATACATTTTCAGTTTATTTGGGTGTTTTGGTCACAAATCCAAATTTAACCCCCCCCCCCCTCCCCCCTCCCCCCCCCCCCGGCTATTTGTTAGCTTTGGGAACAACTCATATCGATCTTGTGTCTCCCTTTCTATTATGTTGAGAAATAAGTTTTAAACGGTGTTCGAAAGAGAAAAAGAAAGAGAAAATATCAAACTTTATATTCGAATTCAAAAGTTAACCACACAATAATGTAATTGTACACTTTTATAAAACCAAAGTTTATGAAACTTATGGAATTTTGTATATCTATTAATTATTTTTACATGAAACGATAAAAAAGTGAGGTGACGGAAATGTTAACAATACATTTTTGTAATAAATATGTACGTGTTTTTATTTTTTTCATTATCAGTAATTTTAGTTAGAAAAAACGTAAGATAAGTCATTTAAAAAAAAATTGTGCTTTCAAAATTTTTATATTTGAAAAGCAAAGGTTTATTTCGGATTTTAAAATTTAAAAGCGTATTTCATCGCCTTTCAAAAACAGTTTTTAGTTTTCGGATACTATCAGAAATATTCCATTTATTTGGATTTTATTGCAAAGCGGAAATATTTCGACCTTATGAAAAAATATGCCCGAGGCCTGAGGGATATGGGTCATATGTCATATGAGAAAGGCCAAGTTGCCTTTCCTACGTTTGCTACACAAAATATCATATGTGCATAAAAAGTGCGCACAAAAATCCTGAATGCAAAATTTAAGAAAAAATTGTCGGTTTAAAAAAAAAAATGTATATTAAGCCCACTTGTTTTCACCCAAACATGGTATCAAAAATAACTTTACAATTAATAAAAATATGGGACCCTAATTTTTTTTTATAGTTTTTTTTATTAAATATCCTAATATTCTAAAATACCCATAGGATATTTTGTGCGCGCAACAACGATAAGTAGCTATAAAAGCATATTCATAGGACGCTTACAATGGGACGCTCCTGTGAGCGGTGAGAGAAATTGAATGTTTGGTCTTGTTTCTACACATTTGCAGATTGGAACATGCTTGGTCGGCAGAAATAATAATTCGGCTGCGGCTACGGGTGAAGCGCGTGGCTCACTCACACAAGGCCTGCATTCACTCACACATCTAGAGCGCGATTCTGACTACTGTCAGAGAGTGAAATAAAAGAGATTCTTTAAAATACCTATTCATAAATGTTCTCAGCGACCGGGAGCGCTCTTAAGGATGCAAACTAAAATATAAAAAGTAGCAAAAACAAATAGTAGTAGAACAAACATAATAAACCTATAGTTTCATATTACATTTGTGATCATAACTATACCTAGATAGACTGGGAAATAGGTTATGGTTTTGGGACGAGAAAGGGGAGGAAGAGGATGAAGGAATATTATCCCGCAAGTAAAATTAAAATAATAGGTACAATTGAAATAATATGTGTTGTGATCCCTTGTAAAATTGTATCTTACGCTGATGATACAGCAATAAAAAGCAAAAAAAAAATCCTTGATTGAAACTTTTTTAAAGGCAATAAAATATATTGCATGTGGCTAAAATGTAATAGACTCTTCTCAAACTATAATAAATAATTTTCTCTAAGATTTTATGAAACCATAAAAACAAACCCAATATATTCTTAAAATTAGAATGCATAATGCTAATTTAATCAATTTACATGCTCTTATTGCATTGAACTTGGAAAAGTTGAAAAGGTTATTTACCTATTCATTAAAAAACAAGAAACACCTAAATAATTAAACAAAATAATCCACTCTGTGACAAATACAGAAAACCACAAATGAAATATATTATGTACACACATAGAAAGCAAGACAGATATTAAGTACCTGGGCATAATAATAGACCAGCGTTTAAAATGGTCCCTACACATAAATATTCTGAACAATAGAATAAGGAAACTAACATATACATTTAGATGCTTAAAGAGATATTTTAAACGAAAAATTACTTAGAACCACATACTTCGCTTTCTGTCAATCAATTAAACAATACGGCATTATAGGATGTGGCGGTACACATACAAATCAAACTCAAACAATTTACAAATCACAAAAACTAATAACACAAACAATTAAAAAAAAAACCCTACTCATATTCATCAGAAATGCAACATTACAAATTTATAAAGATAATATTTAAAATAAAGTTGCACCCTTTAAAAATAACTGTAATCTTAGACAAACATCAATACTTCCTATTCCAAAATGTAAAAAAACAATCGGAAAGTTAAATCATAAATATCTCGGAGTTAATTTTTTTTAATTCACTACCTGAAAAATCTGAAACATGACCAGTAACATAAAAAAATTTAAAACTCAGGTTAAAAAATAATACCGAAAATTTGAACTAAATAAAAAATAAAAAATTAAACCAATGTAATAACATCCCTCATACACACAAGCCCTGCTTATTTATGGGGGTACATCAAATACATACGAGTATATTATGTAATTAATTATTGTATAAAATTTATTGTAATTTATATATCGTTTTGAGAAAAAAAAAACTACTCGTAACTGTATTACCTTAGAATGTGTGACAGTATAAAATGTCTAGGAATTATCATGGTAGATTTATGAGATGGGACGTACACATTGACTCATTTGCCACAAAGGTCAGCAACATTCAGATCTTTTCCTAGCTATTAGAAATATTCTCTGCTTAAAAGAGCTGAAGCCCATAAACTAAGCCCTGTGTAACTCGATACTTGAGAATATGCATCGTCGGTTGGGGCGGACGCACCAAAACAGTACTGGATCCATTAGCAAAAGAACATAAATCACTTCTAAGGGTCATCCTTAAAAAAACCTTACAGGTACCTACCCCAGTGATGTATTATTCGAAGAGATACGATTCCTTGATATAAGCAACTAAACATTAGAAAAATCATGTTACACACACAAAAACAACGTCACCTCGACCCCTCCATCGACCATTATCATGACACTCGACATTCAAGGAGAAATCCGGTAGTTCCCCCTACTACTATGACATCCCTCGCATAAAAGCAATTCTATTACTAAGGACGAAAACCGGGTATGAGGTTACCCGATATTTGGAATTCGAAAAGTGTAAGAATTCCGCGTAAATTGGTTAAGAGTGTATAACCAGCAAATCAAAATTCAGATTCCGACTCTAGCGCTCACACATCAGCGCTCGCGAGCGGACATTTTGGGAACTAGATTTCGTTCCGCTGCAAGCTGGGGGTGCAGTATGGTCAGACTTCATCTTCATCAATGTTGAATTCTCGCTTCCAGAATTTTAATTAGTAGTAGTTATTTGTAATTTGTATATCGAAGTGCATAAACATAAATAGATACAAGTGAATTGCGTAAACACAGTAGGTATAAAGTAAATACCTATATTATTAAACATTTTGTAATATATTTTTTTAGTATTTTTTTTTTTTTTTTTTAATTATATTTTACGGCCATTAGAGTGGAAGATACTCTCAGAATTACCCTGGTGTAAGACCACCGTTCAGAATTGAAACGTTGCTTGAAATGGCTTAAGCCGTGTCTAGTGATCAGATCTGAATAGTCAGGAACTTCCCCACCTTCCTCTTTCCTATCTCCTTCTCCTCTTCACTACTTTCAGCCTCACAACATACATCCCCAATTGGGGATGCCATAGTCCCACTGGCTCCAGACAGGAGCAGTTAGGATTCTTGTGCGGTATTCATGAAAAAAAGAGTAATATTCAGATGGATTGTAAAAAATGTCCCATTTTGAAATATTTATTTGTGGGCACCATTTTTTCACTTCTCTTAAATCCCAATGGTTCACCTCTTTCACACGCCACAAATGGGTGCGCAAACAATTATAATTCATTCTCAACAAACTATCGAAAGCTTTCTGAACAACTCTCCCAAGATAATTCTTCATTTATTCAAACTCTTTGTAAAAAATTGAGGTCTTCACTCAGGAGAATTTCTTTGGGTAGACTGGTTTTTTTATAAATGAAGCACTTTTTTGTTTTAACTTTAAGTTCTTGAATTTTTATTGTTATGATTTGATATTTATAAACTGACGACAATAATTTTCCCCACCCAACGGACAAGGGTTCAGTAGTATTTTGAATTTGTAGTGCAAGTTTTTTGAGAAGTGAGTTAATTTTACTGAGGCAAGCCTTTTTATTAGACTTTCGTACATCTATATTTCCCTCGTCCGTGGGGTGAGAAAGGGACAGAAATAAAAATAAAATGATTCTATCGACATCTAACGAACAAATCAGAAACTCTTGGATCCCAATCCAACCTTTAATGGTAACTCAAATCCATATCCATAATTGGTTTGAGTCCTAGGTTCAAATCCAAACATACTCCGCCCCAAAATGAGCAGATATTTAATATGAAATATCGAATCATTTTTCTGCTAACTAAACAAACAACATCACGTAAACCAATTATGAGCCTAAACTAAATATTGACTTTGCTCAAATCAAATTCAAATTCATTAAATTAATTTTAAAGTTATTCAATAACATAACACACTAAGACAATTCCAAAAACAAACTACATTTTTTTTTAAAAAACAAACGGAAACCATAACAATAATTACATATAAACATATAATATAGACAGCACAATCATGTCGCAGCAGGTTTCCTGGTCATCCTTCCTTCCTTCCTCGGGAAAAAATTAAATAAAGATAAATCATCCTTCCTTCCATAGTTCATTGCCACATTTGGAATTATTACAATGTCTCTCCAGATATATCTACATATGCAGTTTGCAATTCTAGCCAGCAGGCTATGTTGGTTTATAAGCGTTCATTAAGTGTTTTTACCATATGGATATAATATATTTTTAATATATGGATCTACAATCCTTTTTGTTTTATTATTTTTTATATCACTCCCTACCACACTCAAGTTTTTATTGCTCCACATTTATCCACATTTTGTAAACTGATTTTTACTTTTAATTTATTATTATATCTTCTTTTTGTCCTTTTTGGTTACTTTTAACGTACAAATTTTTATATTATTTTTTACTTTCAACGTACAAATTTTTAAATTGTTTTTTTTACTATTTATTGGTTTATCTTGTTTTATGCACTCATTGTTTTTTTTTTTCATAAAGCACAAGTTCTTTTTTTTTGCATTTTGTGCTTACACAGCGTCTGGTTCGTTGGGTGGGGATGTTGACATCTTCAGCTCCTCGTTATCGTCTATTGGCAATAGACACAGCTTTGAGATCGCCCTCTGAGTAGTTCCATGCGATGTTTTGAGAATTGCCACACGTACTCTCCCGTCAGCTCCTGGATGGACTGCAATTACACGTCCGAGTTTCCACACACATGGTGGTAGGTTGTCTTCCTTCAAGACCACCATATCGCCTGGTTTGAGCTGCGTATGAGGTCCGCTGGTCCACTTCGTTCTGCTTTGGAGCTGAGCCAGGTACCTCGATCAAAAAACATCGTATTAGCAAGGAATTTTTTTTTTGATATTTATTCAGTCCGTTGACTGAAATATTTTGTAGATCTTGTTCCGGAATTACTTCAAAGCTTCCACCAACAAGAAAGTGACCGGGACTGAAGGAAATTAGGTTATTTGGATCATTTGACAATGGGGTAAGAGTTCTAGAATTTAAACAAAATTCATCTGACACAAAACGGTATTAATTCCTCATATATCAATAAGGAGTTACTCGCTAGCCGTTTCAACTGACATTTAAACAGATTTCATTCTGACTTCTCAAAGGCCTCCAAAGTGCAGCGCCCTTGTCGGAATGTACCCCCATTGAATTGATAATCTCGATGATGATTTTCCGATAGTAGTAGCATTATCTGAAAATAATTTACTCGGCCTTCCACTACGCTCGATAAAACGCTTCAAGGCATTTAAAAAACTTTCTGTATTCAAAGACAGTTCAAGTTCTAAGTGTATGGCTTTTGACACCACACATACAAATAAACATACATAAGAAAACAGTAATAACAAAAATATATAAGCTCCTTTCGGCTGCAAGGTCTGCCATTATTTGCTGCATCGTCTTTGTATTTGATCTAAAACATATTATACATTTCCTTATTATCATTTTCACTAAATTTTCCTATTATTGGCCAGAACTTCAATCTGATTATTGCCAATAAGGTATGAGTACCTGCATGCAAGTGTAAATGATGGTAGTTTTTCATAATTAATTCGGTCAAATTATGATGTGGTGGCAGCAAGATTGGATGTCGTTGATTTATTGACAGCAATTTTCGTTCGGAAAGCCTGCCGCCTACGCAAAGTAAATCATTATGTATATAAGGATTTAGTAGAGAGATGTAGTTCCTGAAAATATCCAAATCTTGCGTTACTGTTGCCAACACTACAGTTTTTGTTTTCACCTCAGGTGGATCTATGTACGTAGATTCTCCGCATGGCCAACTGGATGGTGCAAGAGTTAGCCAATCGGGTCCGTGCCACCAAATGGTGGATGTCAATAATTGAGAAGTCCTAATATCTCTGGATAGTACATCCGCAGCATTATCTTCTGATATCACATGCTTTTGACAAATGATTCTCCTAGGTACCTTCACATTATTTATCTGCGGCAATTCTTCCATATAAGCTCTCCAAACTTTCCAAATGTCAGGAGATATATCTTCAACCCACTGAGTTTTGTTCTGCCACAGACGTTGCATTAGTAGCTTCGCTACTATCGTTACAGGTCCTATCAGACCCGGGGGATTAAAAATGGATGCTATGTAGGATAACATCCGTCGTTTGCTTCTACTTAGCAAGCAATCTTCTTCACCACTGCCACCAGCCATTAAGTCATCCATGTAAAAATTTTCTTTAAGAATGCGACTGACCTTGGGATTTGTGCCTTGATTTTCCTTTCCTAGCCGCTCCAAACATCTTGTGGCTAAGAATGATGATCCCAGACCGTAGACTGTATTCAGCTGATAATGTTGAATCTCCTCGCTGGGTGCGTCTCTCCAAAGGATACGTTGTAAGTCCCTATCCTCCGGCTGCACTAATATCTGCCGGTACATTTTTTCTATGTCGGCTGTTAACGCGTACTGATGTTTTCTGAAATTCAACAGATGTGCACATAAATCCTTTTGCAATGTCGGCCCAATCATGAGGGCATCATTTAAGGAAATTCCAGTTGAGGATTTAGCCGATCCATCGAATACGACTCTGGTCTTAGTAGTTGTACTAGATTCCTTGATCATCGCATGGTGAGGCAGATAATAAGGTATTTGATTTTGTGACAATGGTTCACATTGCGTCATATGACCTAAGTCTTTGCACTCCTGCATAAAATTCTTGTAATCTTTCATTAATTCTGGGTTTGAGGCTAATTTTTTCTCCAAATTATACAATCTCTTCTCCGCCATAGGGAGACTTTCGCCTAGCTGTTTCGCACAGGGGCGTTGTATTAAACTTACAATGAAACGGCCTCTGCCATTTCTTTTATGAGCAGCTGTGAAGCTTTCTTCACACGCTTGCTCCTCGTGATTCCTATGTTCAATAGGATTTAGCTCCTCTAATTTCAACAAATTTTCAATTTGCTTATGTTTTAAGTTGAGTGAAAGATTACAAATTTCTACTGGCCTCTTTTCTGAAGTGAAGATGGGTCCGGAATCTTGAATCTTCATCCGGTCAGAGTGCAGAGTCTCCCTGAAAGTGTCAGCCCCGATCAACATGTCTATCGGGCCGGTTTCATTAATGTTTGGATCTGCCAATTGCAATCCTTGGGGGATGCCGGTGCTTTTTTCCTGAAATGAGATTTGCGGTAGATTACTGGTCACCTCCGACAATACTAGGCATTCAATCCTCTTTGAATATGGTGAATAATTGGAAGATATTTCCAAATCCACAATGTTTTTAATATGCTGTATTTCATTATGAATTCCGGTAATAGGGATATCAGCTTTTCTGCTGGATGATTTTAATGCGCAATTTTTAATAATAAGTCCTCTTGAAGAAGTATCACTTCCCTGATGACTTTGCATTTTATCTTCATTTTGTAAATGTAATAAAGTGTTGTGTGAATTCGCTCCACACTTGTGACAATTGTATTTACTTTTACAATGTTGAAATTTATGCCCTACCGACAAACATTTCAGACAAGCATTCAAACGATGTATTGTTGTCAATCTATCCTCTATTGCTGAATTTAAAAACTTTTGACAATTATCAGTTTTATGATTTTTATTACAATAAATACAATTATGCTCATAATCTTCTTTGAACCGAGGTGGTTCAAAGATTGAAAGTTTGATAGAATTGATGATTTTACCGGTTTCGTTGAATTTATCCTTGGCCTTTGTCAATACACTATAATACAAGTTTTCAAACATTTCTCGTTCGGTTCCATTTTTTAATTCATCCGGCAATAATATCTGTATTTTATCTTGGAATTTTCTAAAGATATCTAGTATAGGCTCGATCCTTTTCATACGTATTTCGATTTCCGAATGTAACAACTCTTTCTCATCCAAGTAATTGTTAAATCTAGACAATTTTCCCTTACATATGCCGCACTGGGCAATTAAATATTTCAAATCCATGATTTTAAATAACAGGGATAAATAACAGACAATCAATACTCACTGATTGCTCTGGCGTGGTTCACTTCTAACCACGCTAAACACAAAAAACTTGCACTGTCTTTTACTTGATTGTTTCTTTTGTTTTAACAAAACACTAAAAAATCTTCTATTATTAATTTCTGATGAAAGCTCGCTTCGTAACTTGACCTTTTACAAACAACGGAATCACTTCGTGCCTACCGTCTGCATTACCGACTCGAACAATACTTCGGAAGTCAAAAACAACACTCAACGTCCTCAACGATCGCTTTCAGATTGTTTGAATAATCAATTAATACATTTCATGTATTATAATAATTATCCTTCTGTTTTTTGCGGAATCATTAATCATATGACTTAGCCACAAAAAACCTAGTTAGTTTCAGTTGCAAATAAACAACGACGGTACTTCGTACCCGTCGCCTGCTTTATCGACAGTATCGAAAACATCAAAATCAAAACTCAAGACAAAACAATGAAAAGACAAAATTCCGATCTTTATGTTTTTTTTGCGACACTATAATCATAGCCAGCCACAAAAAATCTTGCCAATATCAATTGAACGATTAGTCCGTTGCTAATTTTTATACAACAATAAAATACCGAAGTGGTCTAACCGAATTTGTTTTTTCTATGAGAAATGGATAAAAAATGGGATGGTCACTTGCCCTTGTTGTGGATCCGCTTCATCAGAATTCTCCTGGTTTATTGCTGGTTCATGTCTGGCTTTCATTGATTTTTTGATCTGGATTGCAGGTATCCGCTCGTGGGATCAATCCGCTCGAAGGATCAAATGTAAAAAATTGAGGTCTTCACTCAGGAGAATTTCTTTGGGTAGACTGGTTTTTTTATAAATGAAGCACTTTTTTGTTTTAACTTTAAGTTCTTGAATTTTTATTGTTATGATTTGATATTTATAAACTGACGACAATAATTTTCCCCACCCAACGGACAAGGGTTCAGTAGTATTTTGAATTTGTAGTGCAAGTTTTTTAGAGAAGTGAGTTAATTTTACTGAGGCAAGCCTTTTTATTAGACTTTCGTACATCTATATTTCCCTCGTCCGTGGGGTGAGAAAAGGACAGAAATAAAAATAAAATGATTCTATCGACATCTAACGAACAAATCAGAAACTCTTGGATCCCAATCCAACCTTTAATGGTAACTCAAATCCATATCCATAATTGGTTTGAGTCCTAGGTTCAAATCCAAACACTCTTATTATGCTTCTAATTGACCTAATTTCTTCTCAAACTAATCTACCGTCCAACGCTGCTTCTATTATTTCCACATTAAAATCATTTTTTATTCAAAATGATTCTTCAAGATGTCAGAATAATTTAGTGGAATAGCCGCAGTGCTATTTCTAACAAATCGAACCTCCTTAACCTATTAAATTCAAACCTTATTTCTGTGGCTGCTATCTCGGAGACATGGTTTACTTCATCCACCCACTTTAATGTGGGAGGGTACTCCTGTCTCCGCGATGATCGCCCGGAAGGTACGGGCGGCTGTGCTACCCTTTTCATTAAAAAATCCCTATCAAACCCCCCATTGCTGACTTTCAAACGGTTGCGGCTAAAATAAACAACACTTCCTTTGTTTCTATCTATCTTCCTCCAACATCACACTTCAATAAGCAAGCTTGGTTTCAAATTGTTCGTCAACTAAGCTCTCCTTTCTTTTAATTGGGCGATTTTAATGCTCATTCCCCTGTCTGGGGTTCTACTTTCTCTGATCGAGATGGTCAAAGTATGATGGATTTCCTAGATGAATCCAACCTTTTCCTTCTGAATGACGGATCTCCAACTAGAATCTCTCGCCCCAAAATAAACCCTAGTGCAGTGGATCTCTCCATATGCTCTACTAATCTGGCACCTCTCTCTTTGTGGGTGTGTCCCCCGACCCTTGCTCCAGTGATCATTTTCCGATCACCATCACTTACCAAACTTCTTTTCATTCAAACAAGTCCCATATTTCGATAAAGATTAAAATAAAACACACCAAATGGGACGAATTTAACTCGCATATGGATCAGTTCATATAAAATTTACCCTCTTCCGATATATTATTACCGTTCTACTATAATAACACACATACATTATCACATTATTACTCACCAATCAGTCGATTACACATTTTGGGAAATGAATATGCTAACATCGGCGACATTTATTTCTTAAAATTAGCGCAATATAAACATGCACTCAAAAATTATTTTTCCATAATGTAACTTTATATACGTAATATGGACATGTTGAAATGAAATGATGATATTTCTCATTGTTCTTTTTTGTTATTTTTTTTGTGATACACAAAATAATTGTATGTTATTTTTAAGTTTAAAACTACTATTATGTAATGATATTTTTTTTCTTACTTTTTTACTCTATTATATGTTTATTTATAAAAGGCAGTATAGCCGTTTATGTATTTAAAATAAAAATAAATAAAATTATCTGTCAAAGATGATTACGATAACTTCAAATCAATGCTCATATCTGCAATAAATAAATCAAATCCTCCCCTTAAAACCAAATCTCTCAATTAACTCCCTCCGACTCCCTGGTGGGATGAGGAATGTTCCAAGGTAGTGAGAATTCGGAAAGCTAAATCTGTTTCCTATCGTCACAATATGACTACGGAGCACTATGTACAAAAATGCCGAAGTCAATGCCAAAAAGGTATTGAGGTAAAAAAAAAGATCCGGGTTTTACAACTTCTGCAGTTCAGTATCTCCAAACACTAAAATTTCGAAAGTTTGGTCTATAATTCGAAGATTTCGATCCTCCTTCAATTTACCATCTCTAATGGATAGATGAGTTCTTGGACAAAATTGTCCCGCCTTTTTTACCTAACTTATATGAAATAACTCCCATCTACAACACTCCTATATCTGATCATTGGCTAGACTCTCCATTCACTTTAATTGAATTAAAAAAATTGTTTATCAACCGTCAAGGACTCATCTCCAGTCAGAGATGGCATACCTTATAGCATTATCAAAAATAGTAATAAAAATGTTCTAAATCACTTCTTAAGCATCTTAAATAAAATCTTCCAAACTGGCATAATGCCTTATGACTGGAGTTCCCAAATAATCATCCCAATTTTAAAATCAAAGAAATCACCCAATTTTGGATCCAACTATAGGTCAATTGCTCTTTCATCCACTCTTAGTAAAATTTATGAAAAATGAATTATAAACCGGTTAGAACTTTTTGTCGAGAGTAACCAGCTTCTCTCTTCCAACTCAATTTGGATTTAGAAAAAAAAAATTACGCAAGATAACCTTGCCATCATCAGCATTGATATTAATTTATCCATTTTAACCAGGAAGTATGTCTTGCAGTCTTTATAGATATAGAAGGCGCCTTTAATAATGTTTCCATCCCAATCCTTAAAAACTTTTAGGTCTTGGCCTACCCTCCATGTTCATCCAATCTATTTCTATTTTTATCTATTTCTCGATAGAAAAAAATTCATTGAGCTACCTGATGTTACTCCTCAGAGTAGGTCTATTTGGAAGGGTTTACCTATGGCGATGTATTATCCTACTTACTGTTTAATATAAACAAACACGATATGCATGTCACTATTTCCCCATCAAGTAAAAGTTATTGAGTTCGCAGATGACATAGCTTTCTTCTTATCCAAAATCATTACACTTGCCGTCAAATATCTTAATGAATCTTAATGAAGCCATGGATGCCCTTTGCACATGGCTCACTTTAAATGGTCTTGAACTTTCTGTACAAAAGAGTCACTGTGTCACCTTTTCAAACCGTCATAAAAACCTTCCTGGTAAAATTTTATTTAAAAATTCTCCAATCCCCAACGCCTCTGGAGTCAAATTTTTGGAGGTTATATTTGATACGAAACTTAAATGGTCTTCCCATATTCACAATATAGTTACCAAACGTGAAAAAAAATATATATCATCAGATCATTGACTGGGGTTTGGTGGAGCACACCCTATCTGAAAATTATCGAATTTGTTCTTAAATGTTTAAATTCTAAATGCCATCAGGTTATTCCCAGAGTCTCGTTATTCAAAGACTCAACACATTCATCTACAATCAGAGTTCGAACTAAGCCTCTTCCTGCCACATGTAAAAATTTTCGTTCTCTCTTAGAGCTTCAAATTATCCAAAATGATCTTCTTCCACTATACAAATTGAAATAAAGTTACGTCACCCTATCCCTAACAATTTTAGAAGGGATCGGCATCCTTAAAAGTCATTCCAATCCCTCAGCCCATGCCGTCAATAATATGTTCAATGACATTATTTCTTCTAAATGGCCCAACACTTCTCTTTTATTTACTGATCGCTCCAAATCTCCAGACTTTCCTAACTGTGGTATAGGTATTAACGTTTACCACAATAATTCTAATGATAAAATATCTTATTCAATTTCAAAAAAATTTTCAATATTATCTGCCGAGTGAATTGAATCTCTCAAATATATAATAAAAAATAATTTTGATCATTCCCATGTTTTCTCTGACTCTCTCAGTTCCCTCCAAAAACTTAATGTCATCTTCTCATGTCGTCTTCTTCATCCTGATGATCACTTTGTATGCCTTATAAGAGTGCTGATGGCCTTCATTCAAAGCTCTGGAAAAAATTGTAACTCTTGTTTGCGTTCCTGGACATGTTGGATGTTGGCATAGTAGGTAACGATATTGCGGATTCCTTGGCAAAACAAGGAGCGTCCAATCCTATTGTTACCCTCGTAAACCATATACCCCTATCTGATATTTTTTCCGTCATCAAAGATAGACCGCGCAATGTTTGGATAGAGTATTGGAATATTGCTAGTCAATCCAAGGGTGCCCGCTACGCCTCAATACAAAAGACTATCCCATCAAAACCGTGGTTTCAAAAATTCCCCCATTTTTCCAAAAAAGAAATTTCCTCACTTATTCGAATGAGAATTGGACATTGTTCTGTTCCTTCTCACCTTTTTAAATTTCACGTCCTTGACTCTCCAGATTGTACATTCTGTGGTCTAGATGTGGGAACTTTAGATCACATATTTTTTGGTTGTCCCTCTCTAAATAAATATCCTCTCTTCTATCAAGCATTATCTAAAATTGCCCTCCATTCATTCAACATTTTATCTCTTTTAAGTCTGAACTCGACTCTAATCTTCCAAATAATTCTAAAATCAGCTCATTTAAAAAAAATAATACATAAATTCATAATTTAAAGGGTGAAATCCAGAAATAATTGAAAAAAAATAAAATATATATATATATATATATATATGTATATATTTAAAATATAGGCCATTAAAGACATAAATATTTCACGCTTGTGGAGGTAACTTGTGCAATTGTATGTAAGTAAATGATATGTAAATATTTAAAAACGTATTTTTACTTTATTTTATTTCAAAAATATAATGAAACCTTAAATAAAAATTTTGATATGCGTAAATTTAACAAATTACCTATAAGTACCTCAGAACACAAATTTTTCGAAAAAAGATTAATATTACCGCCCAGAATACCTATTTTTTACGATGTTTTATTTTTCATGAAATCTTTTTAATAATTATAATTAAAAAAAAATTATAAATACAATTTGGGAGGCGTGTATGGGTACGCCGCTCCAGGAACCATTTATTGGATAACCAACACCTCTGCCATGGGTCACTTCAATAGTTACCTACGTTTGGTGTCTTAGCAGGGGTGCCGGGTTCACGGGGTGATGTACGTCCAGATCTTGGCGACCAATGCGTCTGACCACCTTCTGTTTGACGTGCCGGATCGAGAGAGACTGGTTAAGGGAGGTCTTTTGACTTCTCCAGCCGTACTCTCTCGGAACATCGCCTTGCACCGCAGTGGGAGGGATGGATTCAAACTTCCGTCACTCCTGGACATACTGACCTCCTATTTCCTATTTCCTTTACAGAACTTCCTCTCCTTCCTTACCTTAAAAAAAACCTCCACATAGCAACCCCTAAGATTACATAGGCCCTGAGGGATATTATTTTGGTCTCCTGTAACTTTTTTGAAGATTTTATTTTCAATTTTTTTTCTTTATTCAAACCAAAGAAATCTTCTGCTTGTCGTACTGGTCACTCAGCCGAGTAACCGACCAACCCCTAACCCCGCCTCCAACTGTCCAACACATACTGTTCTTTTATGTTTTCGTAGAAAAAAAAAACAGTTATGTTACCGGAGACCAAAAAAACATATTATACATTTTTTACTCCAAATAATATCAGGAATCTCTGGTTAAAGTAGGTCAAGTAAGTCCCTTATCACCCCGTAGGTAATATATAATATAATTGTTATAATTTAAATAATGTCTGCAAATTATGCACACAGAATGCGCAAATGGATTTCCTCTGAATTTTGCAGCAAAATGCAACTATAGTTTTACACTCCACTCAGAACCAAAGAACGGTTCCAGAAATTCGCCAACAAACGAAACCGCAACTTGAATTTTAGCTATGTATTTTTTTTTTATGTTTATTTAGGAAGTTGTGTATAAAGTAATCTATAATATAAAAATGAATCGCCGAATGTGTTGCTAAGCGCATAACTTTCGAACGACTGCACCAAATTGGATAATTCTATTTTGTGTGTTTGTTATTATCAGGACAAGGTTTTACTAAAACTTCAGGTGAGCTCTGGCATTATGAAATTCGCATAAAAAATTGCTATTGGTGGCACGAGTTAACTTTTGATGATTTTCTTTAAACACCAGACACGTTAAATAAATATTCGATGAACTTAATTAATTTATTTAAATAATAAACAGTACAGTACAACAGTTTCAATTGGAGAATCTAGCAACAAGGGACGTGTAGTCCCTTTAATGATAAGTTGAAGATAAGCGCTCGTTAGCAGTTGGTGATCTCTTTTATAGGGGCTGACGGCCGGGGTCCATTGCAGCTGATAACTCGTACGTTGTTATATTAGGTGCAGCACTGGATGCGTGGCTCGTTCAGTGTTATCTTCGGGTCGGTCGGCTTCTTGATAAGGTGACACTCCTCCCCTTAAATTCGAACTCCTCTTCTTATTGATGAGGGGTTTGATGATTTTCCATATGAAGAATGCGGCTACTGTGATAATGCAGCCACTGGTCAGTGATATGTGTAACATTCCTTGTGAATTTGCGATAGGAATGGTAAGTTCATGCATTTGCATTTTTGTAAGTTCTTGAATTTGGATTTGTGGAAGTTTTAAAACTTGGAGTTTTTCCTTGGAGTAAGTAACTGTAATATCTTCTTGGTTTACAGTTTGTCCAATCGCGAGGGTTTTTTCTTGGTGCAGTCATCTAAGGTTATGATCTCCTTGTTGCATATACTCATGGTGTCGGTCATCTCTTGGCATCTGTCGGCTAAAAATACATCTTTTTCACTCTTCAAAATTCGTCTTGGGAGGGATACGGGTATAAGGTAGATATCGAAAGATTTGGAAATAATCATAAAAAATCTTTTCTACTAAAGTCAGCCTTATTACCAAGTACAATTTTCTCTCTGATCGAACTAATTTTACTTGTAGTAAACGCTGGGGCAAATTTAAAATTTTCTGATGGCACTTATCGCCTATTTATGTTTATAATTATGATAAGACAATTTGGTACAATAACAATAACGTACTATAATGATAAGCCCATTTGGTTATCGGAAACATTTTTGAGTTTTGAATAATAGTCTTGTATTATACAAGAGGTCAGAGATAACCTATGATTATTAAAATTTATTTTATCTTTTAACTCCCTTAAGTCGTTATCGTCTAAATTACCAGTAAGGGCGTTGATAATAGCCTTTAACGAGTCCTCACTTCGTTCACTTAGATTAAACAATCAATATTTATCTGTCGCTGCTTACGACTTCTGTTTATTTTTTATTTTATTTCGACCTTTGTAGATCATTTCTTGTAAAGTTTTACGATCCCTAATGTGTTGGGCAACATAATCTTGAGTGATAGTGGATTCTAAGGGTTCAAAAACCGAGTATCTATTATATTTAGTTTGTTGACATATTATGCACGTTTTGAGATATTCCCCAATTTTGTGGCGCATTTGTAAAAAATAATACTTTCTTTTTATTTTTGTCAAAAGAGCTTTTAATCCGCTGTGTCGTTGATTTTCTACGTGAGTTAAATGTATTATATTATCTTCTTCTTCTTTACAAACAGGTTCGATTTTTATATTGGTATAACGAATTAATTTCAAGGAACTCTTATCGATGTTTTTCCTATAGCTTTCGCTTAACTTTTCGTACATAAAATTGTCTTCGATTATTACGGCGTATTTATTCTTATCACAACATTGCTCTATAAATTGGACGAACGTATTGCTTGCATCATCTGGGGGTATGTACCAGACTTGGTCCGTTCCGTTTTCTTTATTTTGTAGTTTTCGTGATGCGGTCGCCGCGGTTTCGATAAATATTCTATTCATTCTAGGTGTGGGGTGTTCATGCCTAATTGGAATACCAGATTCATTGTCGTCGATATTGCTATGCAAAGTATTAACTATAGTACTTCGGGAGCACGTGGCAACTTCTACCATCATAGAGCTGGTGGTTGCTTCGTTTTTATTAATTTCATCTTGTGAGAGCGCATCTGCTACATAATTAGTACAATCCTTTTTATCGGTAATGGGTAAATCATATTTTTTGGGTTGTAAATGGGGGAGGCGATAAGTCTGGCGATAGACCGGCGCTTCTGTTAGAGGCGTTATCTTTGTTGATAATAAATTCCGCTTTTTATTTAAAATATTATTTAAGTCGTCAGCTTCTTCCGTATGAAAGAGCTTTATAATTTTATTTGGCGTACGCATCGTTTTATTTTTAAATTCTAGAGTTGCTCCCATTAAACTTAACAAATCCATACCTAGTAAAACATTATAATTGTTTGAAAAATTGAACACGTGAAAACGCATTTCATTATCATTTTCAACAAAAACTTTCTTCCAGAAAGGGGTTATGACGGTTCCTTCATGGCAAGTCCTTTGGTGCGCTGTTTGTACCGTAAAAGATTCTTTTAAGTATTTACAGTCAAAAAATAGTTTATTATATAAATCGCGAGTCATAAATGATTTAGTACTACCAGTATCTATTAATATTTTAATTCCTAGGGGTGCTTTAACAAACGGCAAACCACAATTTATATTATGTAAATGGATTATGGGGGTGCAGTTTCTGCTTCTACCTCGTGAAAATCCTCAGGATATTCCGTATGGAATAACTCCTGAGCCATGCAACCATTTCCTAAATTATTGATGGGTCCTCCTTCTTGGCGACGATGAGGTGCAGTGCGCATGCTGACATCCTCATGTCTATTATAATAATTATATTGACGCGGTTCAAAATTATTATTTTTATTACCGAAGCGGGGTTCATTATAGGGCTGACGCAGCGTGTAAGAATTATTTTGTCTATGTGTGAGGTTTGGATTATTATTTTTATCGAGTTCGCCATACGCGACTAAAGTTCGAATTTCGTTACACAAAGTATCAAAGTCTTTATTCAAATTTGCGCATTTGATATGTGTTGGTAACATATTAAGTAATGTATTACGTGCCGTATCTTGATATGCGGCAAAGATCAACGGTGCATTAGTTGCACCGAATGACTCGGTTATTTTTATTTTTATCATAAATAATATCTTCTTGACCTCATGTATAACGGTCGAAAAATTTCGGTTTCGTTTTTGAAAATTGATAAGTTCCGTTTGCCATAACGAAATTGTCTTACTATCGCCACATTCTTTTTTTAGGATTTCAAATATATTTTCTACGGTAAGATCATGGTCGTGCATTAAAATTACTTGAAGGGCTTTACCTTTCAACTTGGAAATAATTTTTTTTAAATTATCCGGCGTATTACCATTTCTCGATATAAAGCCTTTAGCCGATTTAATAAAATATAGCTCATCTTCAGAACCATGGTACTCAAAGATGGAGTCCGAGCATGATGCGGAAATACACTGACTTGGTAGTGACATTTTAAAATTAATATGTTTAATTTAATATAATTTAACAGTGCAAAAAAAATCGTATTATCTAATACTACAAGTATAACTTACTCTTGGATGAGAAAGAAAAAATACACTCTGTCCTTGTGGATAAGGAAGGGTAAGGATCTATCGGGCTATGGGATAGACGAAAATTTGAAAAAGTGTACTCACATGTAAGTTCAGCGTTTTCTTCATAGTATCTTGATGATGTTAACGATTTGTGGGTTCGAGACTTCAACAGGATGAAATGATATCATCCAGAACTTCTTAGCCAGATCCAGGTATCGGGAACGCTTGGGATAGTTCTAGAAGCCTCCTTTGTTGGGCGCCAGTTAACTTTTGATGATTTTCTTTAAACACCAGACACGTTAAATAAATATTCGATGAACTTAATTATTTTATTTAAATAATAAACAGTACAGTACAACAGTTTCAATTGGAGAATCTAGCAACAAGGGACGTGTAGTCCCTTTAATGATAAGTTGAAGATAAGCGCTCGTTAGCAGTTGGTGATCTCTTTTATAGGGGCTGACGGCCGGGGTCCATTGCAGCTGATAACTCGTACGTTGTTAGATTAGGTGCAGCACTGGATGCGTGGCTCGTTCAGTGTTATCTTCGGGTCGGTCGGCTTCTTGATAAGGTGACACACGCGAGGAAGCGGCTATTGCTATGGAAAGCGGGAGGGAGGGAGAGATAGGGGGGGGGGAACCAGGGAGGGGAAGGGGAACCTGGGAGGGGGGAGGGGGACCTGGGAGGAGGGAGGGGAACTCGGGAGGGGGGTTCACGGGACGGGGGAAGGGGGGGAGTGGAGTTGGGAGAGGTAAGGTGGAGTTGACGGAGTGGGAACGCGTAAGGGGAAGAGGACGCAGGAGAAGAAGGGGAGGCGGAAGGGGAACGGGAAGAACGGGAAAGGATACTCAGGGAGAAACAATTTATTTATTAAATTGCATAGCAACGCATGCCGGGACGCGTATTTCCAAAACCTATACCGGTTCAGTCGCTTAACATTTTCAATATCAAAATTTAAATATTTAGAAATAAACTTATTAATTTCTAATATACACATGGGAAAGATTATTTTATCTTAAATTTTAGAACAACTTTTGTTTTTTCAAAGTGATAAAAAATTATCAATTTAGATGTGTATTTACAATGTATGGGAATGATATTAAAATTTAAATATTTAGAAATAAAATTATTAATTTCTAATATACACATCAGAAAGATTGTTTTATCGTTTAAAATGGTCTCCACACATAAATATTCTGAACAACAGAATAAGAAAACTAACTTATATATTTAGATGTTTAAGAGATATTTTAAACGAAAAACTACTTAGAACCACATACTTCGCTTTCTGTCAATCAATTATACAATACGGCATTATAGGATGGGGCGGTACATATAAAAATCAAACACAAACAATTTACATATCACAAAAACTAATAATAAAAACAATTTAAAAAAAACCCTACTCATATTCGTCAGAACTTTTATTCAAACAATTTAAGGTCAGAAAATTAAGTGCATTATACTTTTATCATGCAACATTACAAATTTATAAAGATAATATTAAAAATCAAGTTGCACCATTTAAAAATAACAGAAGTCTTAGACAAAGATCAATACTTCCCACTCCAAAATGTAAAAAAAAAATTGGACAATTGAGTCATAAATATCTCGGGGAAAATTTTTTAATTCATTACCAGAAAAAATTAGAAACATGAATACCAATATAAAAATTTTTAAAACTCACCTTAAAAATTATACTGAAAACTTAAACTGAATGATATAAAAAAAAGCAATACAATAACACCCCCCCCCATACACACAAGCCTTGTTTAATTATGGGGGTACATCAAATATATCTACTATGTAATTAATTACTGTATAAAATTTATTTGTAATTTATGTACCTTCTATTACTAATAAAAAAATAAATAAAAAATAAAAAATCTAGATTTTAGAACAATTTTTGTTTTTGCAATGTGATAAAAAATAACCAATATAGAGGTATATTTAAAATGTAAATTGTCGCTGCCGCGACTGAATCGGTATAGGTTTTGGAAACACGCTGCCGGGACCAGCTAGTTGTACATAAAATAGTGAATATAATTTAAACCAGTTAAGTAATAGTTAACAACAGAGTAATAGTTTCCAGGAGTTGTTTAAAATAATAGTACATAATGTTAAGTAAAAAGTTATTAAAAAAAAAAAACTTAATAAACAAGAAATAAAAGTTTTCATTTAAGTACATTGTACGGTTAGTTTGATTTTAAACGATTTAAGGATACAATGGAAAATGTCAATATCTCTTAGGGCATTATAAGATTGGCAGATACGCCCGACCAAGGAGTTCTGTGCGTATTTCGATTTAAAATGTTGTACCTATATGAAATAAGGTATTCGATCTGGTATTGCGTTTATGGCAACGAAATGCAATTCTTTCTAACAAGGCTGGCGAGTCAATGAGGCAGTTCACAATTTTGTACAGAAACAGTTCATCAAAAATTTTCCTCCGTTTGTAAAGAGCAATAGGGTTACGCTGATTATTTTCAAAACGATAGGTGTTTAATTTTTTTTTAATGTTTTCAATTCGGCAATAGGGTTAGTTCAGTATTGAGGATTCCAAATGACTGATGCAAATTCGAGATGAGATCTTACATTTGCCATATATAGTAGTTCAAGTGTAAAATGTTTATTGAATGGTTTTGTGACGCGAAGAATGAAGCCTAGTTGTTTGTAGGCTTTTTCTAAGATGTGTCCAATATGTTCTTTAAATAGTAATTTAGAGTCAAGTAATACTCCAAGTTCTCTGATTTTTTCTACTTGCTGAAGGGGAACATGGTTCAGATGATAAGTATGGCTGATTGGGTGATGTTTACGTGAAAATGTTATCGCATTACATTTATTTATATTTATAAATATTTGATTTTCTTTACAATATTCATTAATTCTATTAATGTCTTCTTGTAATTTATTGCAATCGTCTGCTGAGCTTATTTATTTGTATATTTTCATATCATCAGCGTAGAGAATGAATTCAGAATGAGTGATGACATGTGTTTAATTTTAAACCCAGGACTCAAACCAACTATGGAGTTACCCTCAAGGGTTGGATTGCGATCAAAGAATTGTCTGATTTGTTCGTCAGATGTCTCTGATAGAATCATTAATTTTTGTCTCTTTCCCCCACAACAGACAAGGTAAATATTGATGTACGCAACCTTTATAAAGAGGCTTGCGTCGGTGAAATTAACTTACTTCTTTACAAAAACTTGCACTAAGAATTTAAAATACCACTGAACCCTTGTCCATTGGGTGGGGAAAGTTATTGTCGTCAGTTATAAATATTCAAATCATAACAATAAAAAATCAAGAAATTAAGTTATAAAAAAAGTGATTCATTTATAAAAAACCAGTCCCAAGATTTCTCCTGTGTGAAGACCTACATTTTTACAACATGCTTGATGTCATTGAGATACAAAGTAAAGAGCAGGGGCCCTAAATGAGAACCTTGCGGTACCCCCGAGGGAATGGTTATTATCTGTGACATGTAACCTTTTAGGGCAACAGCTTGACTTCTATTTTTCATGTAAGATGATAACCATCTGAGAAGATTTCCGCTCATACCGATTTTTTCGAGTTTGTTTAAGAGTGTATCATTATTCACTTTGTCGAAAGCCTTAGAAAAATCAGTGTATATAGAGTAAACTTGTTTCTTTTTGTCCATAGAATTAAGAACAAAATCGGTGAACTGTATTTGTCAATAAATAAATCACACGTATTTGAAACACAAATATGGTTTTAAATTTAGTGAATAAAGATGAGATAATGAAGGTCAATTATTATAGCATGCAGTACACAAAAATGGTTTTCCACCGACCTTTCCAGCACATAGTCTCCAATTTTAATATCTTGCACTAGCAACTCGAGAATGGTTTCCTTCGAAATGGGTCCGCAGATGTTACCGAATTTTTATTGTTTCACTCCGAAGGCAAAACTAATTGCTAAGCTTCAATTATGGTTTCATGCAAACAAATGGTTTTCCTTAGAATTTTGCAAAACGCTACAATTTTAGACTCCAGTCGGAACTTTAGAACGGTTTTAACATTTATCCGGCATTCCTAAAGCAAAACTGGTTTAAACTTGTGTGTGAATCTATGTGCGTTTCCCCAGGTTCAAAATACATTCAGAACTCGAAAACAGTTTTCCTCAGATTGTTGCAGCACATAGTACGCAAATTGAATTTGAAAATTACACTTGGAACACGAGAATGGATTTCCTCGAAAGTCGTCAGCACATAAAACCGCATTCGGATTTCTTAATTTATTTGTGAACACGAGACTGGTTTTAACTTAAGTATGAATCTGTGTACGAGTCCACCAGACTACAAGCTTAAATTAAAATTATGCTTCTTTTTTTAAAAAGAGCTAACGGGCTCCACCAAAAAGCCTCGCGGGCCGCAGGTTCCCCATCCCTGCCTGAGAGGAATAACCTCACATCAGGGATGCCCAATCCAAATCGTCTGGTACACCAAAAAAGAAATTACTGAACTTAGGTGGGCCACACAAAAAAAAGACGCAAAGACTTATTCAAAATATTTTAATTCGTTATAATTAATGTAACGAAACTAATACTTACTTTATAAGGAACCTTTTCAAACCAAAAGTTTTTTACCTTTGGCGTGTAATAAATAAAAAAAATGGCTCGTGTTTATTCATCCATTTGGTACGTTTTTAACCAGCGTGCTCACTTTCTCGCCCTACATTGTACACGTGCCTATATGTGGCCTTTGCACTCACACTTTGCAAATCGTAAGTGCACCCCACGGTTGAATTTGGCAGCCACCTCTGGTCTGGAGCTCCAAAATACCTAAAAAAAACCCTTGACTCGGGCGGTCCGTTTGATAGATTCTCCCATCTCAACAGACGGTCTGTTATCTTTAGAGCATAGGCGTCAGGTGGGAATGCTGTCCTTGTTCTATCGGTATTACAATGGAAGATGCTCCGAGGAACTAGCATCATTGATCCCCTCGGCACCGGTGCATAGTCGGGAAACACGCCAAACACGTGCCCAAAATTTATATGTAAAAAAAAAATTAAGTAAAAAATTAACGCAGTTCATCCTCTCTGCTTACCCTTCTATAATTACGGTCGTCACCCTCAGTTAAAAAAAAAACCGGCGTTTTTTTAACTTAAAATAAATTTTCAATGTAAAAAAATGCTAACTAAAAAAACGCTGTCCATCCTCTCTGCTAACCTCTCTATAATTACGTTCGTCGCCCTCACAGAAACTGATAGAGCAACGAAGCGCGTAGGTGACTGAATCGGTATAGCTTTTGTAAGGTGATTTATGCATAAAAATCCCTAACGCGGTTTAGTCGCGAGAGTGACTCAACCGCGTTAGGGATTGGAAATACGCATCCCGGCGTGGCAAATAAATTTTATTTGATTAATTTGTGTATTTCACCATTTATTCATTTAAATTAAATATATAGTATATTTGCGGCACGTTCCAGAGTGGAAGATACTCTCAGTATCGCCCTGGTGTAAGACCACCAATCAGAATTGAAACGTTGCTTGAAATGGCTTCTGCCGTGTTTGGTGACCAGATCTGAATAGCCAGGTACTTCCCCACCTTCCTCTGCACTATCTCCTTCCCCTCCCCACTACCTTCAGCCTCACAACATACCCCAATTGGGGATGCCATAGTCCCACTAGCTCCAGACGGGAGCAATTGGGACTCTTGTGCGGTATTCACGTAAAAATAAAAAATAAAGTTCTAATGTCTCAAAATATAATACAAATGTGATAAATTTTCGAAAACGATTTTTTTTTTTCTTTTTTTGAGTGAATACAAAAAACCAAGATATAGAGCTAGAAAATTTTATTTTGGGCCGTAAGAATTCTTCAATATGGCTACAGGTTGAGCACGCCTGCCTTACAGTAAGAATATAATATATAATTATTACGCTCTACTCCGAACTAATAACGGGCCGGAAAGCTAAGCGGTTATTTACTTCACAGTCTATTAAGAGGAAACCGGGCGGCGTTTTGTCCAAACAAACGTATTCCCCAATTTCCTCGCTGAATTTTGAAACTTGTGCAAATATTTAAAAAAATAATAATATCGTCCTTGAACACACAGAATATCATTTGTTAATTTTAGAATATTAGGAGATAATAAAAAAAATCGAGTGCAGTTCACACGCGGTAGAAACTTCACCAAAACAAACATCACAAATTCTTGAAAAGTGTCATCATAATCAAAGTGGCCAATGTGCGCAGTTTGACGCTTCGTAGGTACTGTAATGCGTCATTTCCTTTTCATCCGAATTTCAAATCACAACAATGCTAACGAAGTTTCACTTAAAAAATTAAGAACCTATGTTTTTAATTTTTAATAGTTTGTATTAATTGTGCAGTTATACCTGGCACCTTGTTTATTAAAAAAAATGTACTGAATCTTTTTAAAAATTTGAATAAAACCGAATAATTTGTTTAAATTTTGCGAACAGGATTTTTTGTGCTCACTGTTTACTGCACATATGATATTTTATAAGCAAACGTAGGAATCTTTTTCTTAAGAATCTTAAATTTTAATTTGAGGCCAAAACGAAAACGTGAAAACAACATTAAAAATTATTTGTTTAATCAATCAAGGTTCAGAAAATAAATGGTTTATGCTATTTTATCATATTGGTAATTAAAAACTTCGCATGATTTTGGAGGCAATTTGGGCATTTTTGAGTTAATTATAATTACTATAAAAAAGTCCTGGTCTACCTACTGAGTTTATATATTATGTTGAAAAAAAAATATCAAAAAATAAAAGATTTATTGATTAGAAATTTTGATCTATCTACGACGAATTGTTTTAACGTAAATTGGTCGTTTGTTATTTGAATTTATGCACATGAAAAAACTTTTCTTTTTGTCGTTTTCATTTTTATTTTTTATTTTATATTTCATTAGAGAATACAAAACCTCGATTTTGTCGATTATATTTTATTTATTTAATGCCCAAAGGGCTTTTACATGTTTGGTAGTACAGTTAATTTATGACAGATGATTTTTAAACAGATACAGAAATAACAAAAATAAAATTAGATAAAAAAGCACACAAGTCATTAAAAATACAAAAATACAGCGATTTCAAAGGTTTACAAAAATACAGATATGTTTAGGAATAGTTTTGGAATAAGTTTTTTACAAGATCAACAAAATTCGCCAAGTGTATATATGTTAAATATGTCAATATCACCTAAGTACTGATTTCCAATAGTGTGAAATCGTCGTATCGGAGAGTGGGCAATGTAGTTCCGCTTATGAATGCTACAGCAGAATAGTGTATTTCGTCGTGTAGTTACTGTCGGTATTCATAAGTTTATGAGTTGCAGGAGTTTGCAACAGTCAAATTTAGAGTTAAGTATTTTGAATAAAAATGTTAAGTCGTTTATTTTACGGCTGTCTTCTAGTGTGTGTATTTTTAGAATATTTAATAATAGATTATATTTTAAGTCTTCTAGTGGGATATTTAATTAAAAATTTATAAAACGCAGAATTTTTTTTGTATTCGCTCAATGATATTAATATTAATTTTGTAAGATGGAGACCAAACTACCGAGTTATATTCCATTAGGCTTCTAACTAGAGATACATAAAATATTTTAATGGCTTGTATGGAAATAAAGTTTTTGGTTGTTCTTAATACGAAGCCTAGTGTTTCATACCTTTGTTAACAATTTGGTGGATATTATTGGCGAAACTTAGTTTTTCATCCAAAATAATTCCAAGATCTCACATTTACGTGACTCTTTCTAAAGCTGTGTTATTGATGGAATATTCGAATAAAACAGGATTATTAAAACATATTAAGACATTGTCAGTCTGACATGTGTCCCCTTGCAGTTGTCCCTTTTTTTCACTATTTAGTCAGATAAAAGTGACAGTGACATCTTGGAAAAATACCTTTTATAAAAATTTCTCAGCGATCGTATTTCCTCTTAATCATAGGATACTTTTCTATTAAAATAATTACCACGGAAAACCGTGTGCATTTGCCAGATATTTTTGTTTACAATAGATTTTTAAACCGCAAAGTGTTTTTCGTCAAATATTTGAGAGTACTTAACAAATCTTGCGGTTTTACAGAGACGTAATAATATTAACGGATTGTAATTAAAAGTTATGTGCGTTGAATAACAAATATTAATTAAAATACTAACAGTTCACCCGCTTCGCAGGTTATTGCTGCTAGGCCCTGCGGGCGGCTTTTGGTTTGGCTTCGGTTTGAGTTTTATAAATCCAATAAGAACTGGTTTAAAAAATAACCGATCCACTGGGATCCAGTGACAGCTAGTCACCGAGACAAAGTAACCGCGATAGGCAATGACGTCATATGTAATACATAGCCGCGAGGTATTTTGTATTTTTATTCACGACTGCCAGTTACAATACTAATGATATTTATCGTCAATCTACACGGAATTACAATCCGTAGTGCTTACGCCTGCCAGGCGATGCTAATCACGGAAGCTGTTAACGTAAGTGGCGCCATTTTTTGGCATTACATTACATTACATTAAAAGTATATTTGTGCACAAACTCTACATTGGAAAATGTTTTTGCGTAAGCCTATTAATACTGTTTGATTACTAATAAGCAGATTTACACGTAATGTAAAATTCGGGCGGCTAACAATAACACTCTTTATGTAGATGGCAATAAGGTTCAAATTCCCGTTTAAAACCTTTAACCTGTTTTCATTTAATCGACAAAAAACCTCGCCAAAAAAGGATTTTTTTTTTTTTAAAGGTTCGATAACAAAAATTATCTAAAGAATTTAATTTTCCATATTATAAAATAAAATCATAACAGAAAAGGGGGAGTTCGAAAGAGATTTTCAACTTTAAAGTAGTTTTTATAGGCATGCTTACTTATTTACTTCATTTTTCCTCGTCTTATAAAAATGCTCAATTATTTCAAAGGAAAATACTCAATCTGTTTTCAGTAAATACGCTTTTATAATTACCGTGACGTTTCACGGTAACGGTACCGTGACGGCAAAAAGGGCAATAAACATACGTTCCTCATCGCTTTAATGCTGCAGCTCTTTCTTAAACATTAAATAATGGTGAGACACACAAACGACGAGTTTGAGATGTCTATGCATTGCTAAACCATTCTTCCGATTGCTATGAAACTTTGGAGAGTTGTTGTGAGCACGCCCTCGAAGGTTTCTATATATACTGGTGAGTTCTGGCATTTCGAAATTTGAATAAAAAAATTGCGATGGGTGGCACGCGAGCTGTTTGAAAACTGAATGTAGCGTGACTGAATGTATTGAATGCGAGAAGGGGGAGGGAAGTTCGCCGGACGGGGGAAGCGGGAGAGGGGAGTGGGAAGAGGGAAGGCGAAGTGGGAACGTTGACGGGAAGGGGAAGGTGGAAGGGGAATAGGACGAATGGAAAATGATAAGCAGAGCGAACAAATCTTTATTTAGTGGCATAGCAACGCATACCGGGAACTCGCTAGTATTTAATAGAATTTTTTTTTTTTGTATATAAGGAAGCTTTTATCTTTCCCACTGTTTCATTTTTTTTTTTTGGGTGGCACAATCTCCCCCGCCTTATAGCACGAACCCTTGATGTTTTTACTAGCGCCAAGCGCCATTATTTGACTCAGAGCCGGTCCTGCATTTTATCAAAACATGCATTCATAGACATCATATTTTTGGTCTATTCAGGGAAAAACAATTTACAATTTATTATTTGATAAAAAGCGGTTAGGCGATAAAAAGTATTATAAAAACACGTCAATTGGAAATATTTGTATTCAGTTTCTCTAACCTGGTTCGATTAAACGAAGTTAGATATCTTAAAGTTAATTAATTATTTTGTCTAGTCCTCGCTGAGCAACATTATCATGGATTTCGCGGGTTCAACCGTGAGTATTTATTCAATACTAGCTGACCCGGCGAACTTCGTATCCCCTCAGAATCAATAACTGTTGTGTTAATTTATTAGGTGAATTAAATTCAGTTTTTTTTATAAAGTTAAAAATTAAACAATGAAGGATTATTTATCGATCCGCAACTGTCCGTGTTTTGTTTATGTCAGTATCAGAGACGGCCTTGTGTACGCATTTATATTTTTGTGATTTTCTTACTTTTCCACTTACTTAGAGGCCATCCATAAATTACGTCACACGAATTTCATGATTTTTTACCCCCCCCCCTCCCCCCGTCCCTGTCACACATCGTCACATTTATGAGACCCCTCCCTCCTATTGTGACATCTAAAAATAATCAAAACAGTAGTTCATTTTTTTTTACATGTGACGTCACAGAGCTGATAACCACCCCATATCTCTAGTCACACTTCCTACTCCCCTCCCCCCCCCCCTTAGTGTGTGACGTAATTTATGGATGGCCCCTTTACGGGAATTGCGTTTCATTTTCTTTATACGTGTGAGGGAAATTTATTATAATTATTGTATTTTTCCTTTGGAAGTGTGAAGACACAAATGTTAACCGTGTGTCTCATTTTCGACTGTTGACATTTAGTGTGTAAGAAAGAGAGGCAGCATTATATGTTAAGGAACAAAAGCGAAACCATCAGCGCATTGACATTTGACGTTTTCGAATTTTTGGAATTCACGTAAACGTCAACTAACACAACATTGCAACAGCTCTTTCAAAAGATGAAAATTCGTTCCATACAAAATGTATGAGGAAATGAATTTTCTTCATAACTTTCTTTTTCGTGAATTTTTGCAATGTTTTAATAGTTATTCTGTTATCCGGGGCGGAGACAAATCCAACAAATCAAATACCATCAAAATCGGTCCAGCCGTTCTCGAGTTATAAATAGTGTAACTAACCCGACTTTGTTTTATAAATATATTATAAGATTAGAGCGTCTGTCCACCGCAACCGTCACCAAGAAATGTGATTATTTCGAACCGAGTTCTGAATGACGTGATGACGATCTCGGTGGCTTCGAGGTAAATGATAATTTCAACACATAACCAACCAAAACAGCATTTTGAGAGGGGATTATCGATACCGCCGCCCTAGGAACATTTATTGGATAACCAACACCTCTGCCATAGGTCACCCAAAGTGGATAGCTACGTTTGGTGACTTAAATGGTCCTCGGGTTCATGGGAGTGAGATTTTTGAAGGTTTGACGGTCTCTTTTCCCTGCTTACAGTTAGAGTCTACCAAACTCAATTTGGGAAACGGTTATGGGTACCGCCGCCCCGGGAACCATTTATTGGATAACCAACACCCCTGCCGTAGGTCACCCCAAATGGTTCGCTACGTTTGGTGACTTAGCAGGAGTGCCCGGTTTCATGGGGTGAGGTTTTTTTTTACATGAGCTCCACTCAGGAGGCCCTGAGGAAAATAATTTCGCTCAGGGCCTATGTCATCTTTAGGGATGCTGTGTGGAGGGTTTTTTTAGGGAAAGGAAGGAAAAGGGTTAAGGGATGGATAGGAATCTGGGGTTTAGTGTGTCCTGGACATCCGCCTCCAAGACCTAGACAAACCTCACCCCGTGAACCTGGGAACCCCTGCTACATCACCAAGCGTAGCGAACCACTTGGGGTGACCTATGGCAGAGGTGTTGGTTATCGAATAAAGGTTCCCGGGCGGCGGTACCCATTCCCGCCTCCCAAATTTTTCCCCGGTTTGTCCGGGTTTTGGCGGCAGATGCCTCTGCCCACCAGCTGCATGGCAGGCCGGATCGGAATAGTTCTCCAGCCGTACTCTCTCGTAACATCGCCTTGCACCGCAGTGGGAGGGATGGATTCATACGTCCGTCGCTCCTGGACACATTGACCTCCAGATTCCTACCCACCCCTGATATCTTTTCCTTCTCAGAACTTCCTCTCTTTCTTTTCTTTAAATGTCCCTCCACACAGCATCCCCAAAGATGACATAGGCCCTGAGGGGAATTATTTTCCTCAGGGCCTCGTGTGTGGAGCTAATGTAAAAAAGTGCCGTAAAACTGTTTGATGGTATTATATGGTCTGTTTTTAATGTCCTCTTTTTTTTGTTCCAGTTTGCTGCAACCTTCCCTAAACCTGTGACAAATGGAAGCACCGTCACCGTAGTTGGAAAATTTAAGCCTGGATCTTCGAGGTTGGTGGATCTTTATTAGTTCTTATTGTTATTAAACCCTCGAGTCCTTGCCCATTATTGAGGATGGTGATCCCTACTCGTCTTCTATACTTATTCTGATGTACTAGGTTTCACCACTCCTCATAGTCAGGACCGTGCAGCTTGTCTTTGGCTCTCAGCAACTATTTTTTAAACTCACGATGAAAGAGAAAGTGACCTTTTTAGCCCGGAGCTCTGCTTGCCAGTATATCAAAATCAAAAGTCAGAGTCAAGGATACTGATAATGTGATACTTAGTCACTCCAACACATCGGTGACTTCCTTCCGCGTTTCCCACCAAAAACTTTGCAAGTTTTGTACCATGAGATTCTCCAGGTTGGAGTTTGTCAGTTTAGTGAGAAACTTGTTTCAAATATTTTAGGATAATATTTTGTTGATAGCCTAATTTCGATTTTTTGTTTTGTTTTCATTAGCTCCATATAGGAGGCCCTTAGTTAAATATTTTTCTTCGGGGTATCCTTTATCTTTAATTTTAGGGATGCTGTATAGATGATCATTTTAGGAAAAGAAGTAGAGGCTGTACTAGGAAGGAAAACTTATGGAAGATGGATAGGAATCTGATGGTCAGTGTGTCCAGTAGTGATGGATGAATGAATCTATCCCATCCAATGCGGCGCGGCCATTTTCCGAAAGAGTCCTGCTAGCGAGATCAAAAAGTTTCTCTCACCCAGCCTCTACCGAACGGGCCTGCCATGCAGTTGGTGAGCAGACGCGTCCACCACCAAGATCCGAGACAAACTCAAACGACAAACCTCACCCCATGAACCTGGGCACTCCTGCCAAGTTACCTTGCGTGGCGAAGATGATCTATGACAGAAGTGTTGGTTATTCAATAATTAATTCCCGGGGCGGCGGCACCTATACGCGCCTGCCAAATTCTAAATGCCAGCTCTTCCCGAATGGATAAATTACTTACGCCAAGAACGGTCTTTGCACACATTTAATTTGGGAGGCAGATGCGGGTACCACCGCTCCAGGAACCATTTATTAGATAAACCACACCTCTGCCCCAAGTGGTTCGCTGGTGACTTGGTAGGGATGCCCGGGTTCATCCGTGAGTTGTATTCCTGCTGGTCTCTCTCAACCCATCGTCTTGCACCGCAGCGGGAGGGATGAATTCATACATCCGTTACTTATGGACACACTGACCCCTTAATTCCTACGCACCCCTTACATATTTTTCCGACCAGAACTTCCTCTTCTTCCTTTCCTTAAAAACCCTACACACGGCATCCACAAAGATGTAAATAGCCTTGAGGGAATTTGTTTTTCTCGGGGCCTCGTGTATGTGGTTATTGTAAAAAAATGAACATCGGTTTAAAAATATGTATATTATCAACAAGCACTTCACTGCAAAACCCGTAAGTTAATATATAAATCTATTTGAAGTCTGTAAGGTGTCGGTCTGCAGAGATGAGTTCCATTGGGTTTAATGTCTGTCACACAGATTCGTAATATGGTGTGCCTCAAGGGTCGCATTTAGTTCCTATACTTTTCTTAATTTTTATAAATGATATTGTCACTGTTGTTGATAATAGGATCGTCGTTATTTCTATGAACATCCCTAGGTGGGGTTTGTCCTCCTCCATAAATAATTATGCATTCCTCTGGTTGAAGTCCCTCGCCATTTGCCTTCAGTCCTTCGTCCACCTCACCCTGCTCCAATTCTCTTCCGTGGGACATCCACGGTGTCATGTAATACATGAGTCCTACCATTTCGTCGCTTTAGTTCGTATTTGTCCAACAGACCATTAGAAAATTTTTCAGGAGAAGAAGGTTTTCTTTAATTATTTCAATAAAACATTATGATAGGTGTTTAATATAAAGCTATTTCCGTAAGAGTAAAGCTCCAATTGGTTTAACAAATTCTTAATCAAGTGATTAACTATCATTTTTCATACTTTGTTTTTAATTTTAAAGTGGAGATTGAACAAAAACTAAAATGGTCTGTTGGACAAATAAGAACTGAGGCGACGATTTGGCATTTTTTCTGCATGTACAGTCTTTCTAACCATAATTACCGCAAAGTTTCACGGTGACGGTACCATGACGGCAAAAAATACAATAAAACTAACGTTCAATATCGCTATATTGCTGCAGCTCTTTCTTAGACATTAAATAATGGTGAGACACACAAAATACGTGTGACTGTTTCCTCAAAAGCGGGTACTACCCTTTCGTTTCATTTTCTTTGTACGTGTGAGGGAGATGTATGATAATGAGTGTATGTTTCATTTGGGAGGGTTCAGATATACGTTCAGGGTTTGTCTCATTTTCGATTGTTCTTATTTAGTATTTAAGAAAGAGAAACAACATTGGCTGTTCAAGAATAAAAACAAAACCATCAGCGAAATGACATTTAACGTTTTTAAATTTTTGGAACTCACTCACACTTCAATATTATCCTTGTAACTTATCACATACTTTCAAAATTATCATCACGGCAAGTGGTATTAATAAGAGTCTACGAAGACATCACTGTGCGATGTGTGAGAAAGATGCACGAAAATTACGACTTTATTCCTTTGGTGGAAACAGATCTAAGTACGTTGTGCATCTCATCTTTTGAAAGAGCTGCAGCATTATAGCAATAAGGATCGTATGTTTATAGCCTTTTTTGCCGTCACGGTACCGTAACTGTGAATTATCACTGTAACTATAAAAGCGCACTTTGGGGCCTATGGCGTAAGGTGATTCAATGTATCTACATAACTCCAAATTTCAACTGTTTTCAGATTCGACTTGAATCTGGTGTGCATGCCCTCTGGAGACAGGGCTCTTCACTGCAGTTTCCGTCTTAACGATCAGGTAGTGGTCAGGAACCATAACGCGCACCATCCCATTGGAGGCGCTAGCCATTGGGGACAAGCAGTAGAGGACGGAGGGTGGCCGATTAAAAAATCGGGAGAATTTGAAATTTCGATGAAGATAAAAGAGGATAATATCAAAGTAAGTTTGTCCCTCTACCTCTTATAATAATCATATTTGAATATTTTGTAAAGCGCAGATTTTGTGATAATCACCTAAGAGGCGCTGCACGGTGGGAGAATGGCTAAATCTTCGAAACCATAAGACGTCACATACAAGGTGTAACAGCTACACGAAGAGTTTTAGAAAGCGATTTCTGAGCATATTTGAAGTACAAATAGAAGATGTTTTGCTGCAGAGGTGCCTGGATTCATGTGGTGAGGTTTGTCCGAATCTTGTCGGCAGATGCGTCTGCCCACCAACTGCTTAGCAAACCCCATCGGGAGCGATTGGTTGAGGAAGACCTTTTGACCTCGTCAGTAGGACCCTCTCGAAACATCGCTTTGCACCGCAGTGGCAGGGATAGATTCATCCATCGATCACTACTGGACAGGCTGACCTCCAGATTCCTACTAACCCCCCATACCTTTTTACTTCCGAGAACTTCCTCTATTACCTTTCCTAAAAATATTTTCCACACAGAATCCCCAAAGATAATATGGGCCTTGAGGGGAATTATTATCCTCAGGGCCTCCTGTGTGGAGCTAACTTTTGATGGCTGGCGTAGTGCAGCGGTAACGCACTTGACTCGCATTCCGAAATAAATTTTATTTGATTAATTACTTGTGTATTTCAAAATTTATTCATTTAAAATAATATATAGTAAATTTGCGCACGTTCCAGGTGGAAGATACTCCCAGTATCACCCTGGTGTAAGACCGCCATTCAGAATTGAAACGTTGCTTGAAATGGCTTTTAGCCATGTTTGGTGACCAGATCTGAATAGCCAGGTTCTTCCCCACCTCCTCTTCCCTATCTCCTTCCCTTCCCACTACCTTCAGCCTCACAACATACCCCAATTGGGGATGCAATAATCTCACTGGCTCCAGACGGGAGCAGTTGAAATTCTTGTGCGGTATTCATGTAAAAAATAAAAACATTACGCCGTGTCGCCGCAGGGGTAGGCATAGAGGACGGACCGCCAAACAACTCGATCTTGGCACACACTCCTTGCTTCGTTCACATTCATACATCATCTCATACATGCTTTTCTATTATTCCGACTCTTCACATGGCCCGACTCAAGTATCTGATTCACTTGGTCGTGTCATGTCTTTCTCAGGCGTCCCCGTCTTCTTCTACCATTCACGTTTGCGTTTGTGTCATATATTCTCCTTCTCCTTTCCTCGTTAATTCGCTCTACGTGCCCAAACCATCTGAGCGTCCCAAAATAATCAATTACCTGGGCATAATTTACGATTTTAAATTAAACCCCGTATCCCATAACGTAAATAATTTTTAATTTAATTTTTTACGTAATATTTCATGCTCTCTCCTAATCTAGAAGATGCTTGTGATTAGAGGAGGACACCTTATATGACGTTACAGACTGAAGCCAAATAACAATAATAAATTTTCAACGTGGATTTCTAATCCAAAATTACATTTTACAAAGCAATAAATAATATAAGGGACTGAAAATGATTGGCTTCGTTCATCAAGATTAAAATTCCAACCTAACATATTTTATCTTTTCAGATTTTCGTTGATGGCAGGTTCTTCGCGGACTTCCCACACCGACTGCCTTATTCAAAAATAACTCACATCAACGGCTCTGTGGGGGCTGACTTCACAACCATCAAGTTCGAAAAGAAAACCGATTAAGCAACACTACGTAAAATAACTGCCACGGCAGAGAATCGAACCTCGACCAACAACTTGGAGTGCAAGATCGGTCAGTGGCTGAGTTCGCATCGTGTTTGGTGGCGCCAGTTTCAATTAAAATCATTTATTTATGATAAGAAGCTGAATAACTGCTTTGTTCCCTTATTCCTTTGTTCCCTTATTTCCATTACCTATAAATTGCCAAAAACAAAGTGCAGTGACAAACAGCTTGTTCGCTTTACTTGCACCGAAGTATTGTCACACACAAAAACTGTGAACCGCCTGTAACTGCGCGGAAGTTTATTGTTGTTCCCGCCTCACGTAAGTGTACATGTTTTGGCCAGCACCTCGTGTGTTATTTGGATTCATCCATCGTTGGTTATTTGGATTGATTTGCCCGCTGATATTGTGTATTGTTAAGCCACATGTATTTTGCCCGTGAAACCACCCGCCGATACATTAATTTAAGTTTTCCCGCCGCGGCTGTGGAGAATGCCGTGTTGTGTATTGTGAATTGTGAACCCTTTAGACTTAAGACCAGCGGCCTAAGGTGGACTGTAAAAACCTGAACGGACTATGAAGTGCAGTTTGGTGAGTTTTTGGCATCCCTTTTTTTAACCTTCCTTATTTTGGGCAGTTATTTAGTGAACCTTATTTAATTTTGGCACACGCACACGCACCCGCTTTGCGAAGGAGAAATTTGTCGTAGCCATCTTTGTACGCCCAACCACATATATTATCTTTTCAGATTTTCGTTGATGGCAGGTTCTTTGCGGACTTCCTGCACCGACTGCCTTATTCAAAAATAACTCACATCAACGGCTCTGTGGGGGCTGACTTCACAACCATCAAATTCGAAAAGAAAACCGATTAAGCAACACTACGTAAAATAACTTCCACGGCCGAGAATCGAACCTCGACCAACAACTTGGAGTGCAAGATCGGTCAGTGGCTGAGTTCGCATCGTGTTTGGGTCCTACTAAGGCGTCATTACTTCAATTTCTCGACTGGCTAAATCCTTTGTTACGACACAAGCAACATTTTCCCTGTACTTTTCTTTAAAAAAAATGTTGTCCATTTTACACCACCAAATGTAGTAAGAACGATGGCATACCTTTATTATAATGTGTATAGATTCATGTCTGGCGGTGTACCTCAAGGGTCGCATTAAGGTCCAATACTTTCTTATTTTTTAGCAGATTTTATATAATCTTAATAATATAAATCATGATAAGTGTTCACCATATCTTTTTGAATTTTGAATTTTATTCGTAAGTATATAAATTTCACGGGTTATTTAAAGTCAGTGTAATAATAACTTAATATGTATATTGTATTTTACGCTTTTGAATTTTATTTATAATCGTTATGTTAAAGCCCACTAGGGCGATAATAAATACATATATAAACGTCGCATCCGGAATTATATTATTTAATTAGTACACATCTATTTTTATAATATTATTTATTCTTCAACATGTTAATTATAAGAAATTCACAACAATGCAAAATCAGGTATTCAGGAAATACTGTAACATAAAAACCGTTTATTTATTAACGGACAACTTACGTCGAATCTTATATATAAAAATGAATCGCTAAATGTGTTGCTAAGCGCAAATCTCGAGATCAGATGAACCGATTTCGCCAATTTATTTTTTAGAATATTCCTTGAAGTACGAGGATAGTTCTTAAAGAGAGAAAAATTAAGAAAATTGCGCAGAAAATAGGATAATTTCAGAAAACATCGCACGTTTGATAGTTCGCGTGTTTGAGAATGACATTTTGCAAAACAATGATTGTTCAATCAGGATTCTATTTTTGAAAATCTGTACCCATGTTAGGTACTAAATTTAATATACATGAAAAATAGAAATTTGAATAAAAATTGTAAGAGGTGGCACGCGGGCTGTTTAAAAACTGAATGTACTGGGATTGAATATATGGAACGCGTAAAGAGGGTTGGCGGGACGAGGGAGCGGGAAAGGGAAGAGGGAAGGCGGGGAAGGTGGAAGGGGAACGTGGCGGGAGGGGAGAGGGGGACCTGGAAGGGGGGAGGGGAACTCGGGAGGGGTATTCGCGGGATGGGGGAAGGGGGGGGGAGTGGAGTGGGGAGAGGGAAAGTGGAGGTGACAGAGTGGGAACGCAAGAGGGGAAGAGGACACAGGAGAAGAAGGGGAGGCGGAAGGGGAACGGGACGAATGGGAAAGGACACTGAGGGAGAAACAATTTCTTTATTAAATGGCATTGCAACGCACGCCGGGACCAGCTAGTTTATAATAAAATAATACGAAATATGGGAAAATGTACACTGTTGGAATAAAGGCTGGTATGTGAAATCAGAGAAAACATAATAAAACAGAAGTGATAATGAAATGACAATGTTAAGTCATGACTTTGCTAAAATTAAAAATAAATATTAAATATCTTATTTGTTTAATGACCAACAAAAATCGTTTAGGCTTTTACCAAAAAAATCAAGGTCTTGACTTGAGTAGACCATTCTACGCTTTCTGGACAGTGGTGAATAACATTTATAATTTGCAAGTGTTGTTCGAAGAAGAGCTGTTAATTATTTCTAAGTCTACGGGAAGGTATATTGAATGAGATAAGTTGTAGTAATGTGGGTGTTTAATTAGTTTAATTATTTCTCACATATTATGTAATATCATAAATATTTTTTGTATTAAGAATAACCCTAACAAAATGCTGAAAATATATTTTTTTGGCATTACCCTCACAAAATGCTGAAATATTTATTTTTTAAATTATAACCCTCACAATTTTTTTTTCGAAAAGTATATTGGGAAAAAACATTATAATTATAAATAAAGGATAAAAATTTAAACATGGTTGTAGTATAACATATTTAGGTAATTTTTCGGGATTGGTGGCCAAGGCTATTACGAATAATTTTTAGAAAAAAACTTTAGATTTGCCTTAATCACTATAAAAGGAAACTTATTGCATCACGGCTGGCGGAAAATAATGCACTTTAATTTTCAATGTCGTTGAATAAAATTTCACTCCCGAACTACGACAGCCCGCCCGCTGCCGCCCGCCATTTGTCACATACACAAGCCCGCTACACAAACCCTGCGTAGCCAAACAAACCATTCAAAAACGTAGGCTGTTTTTTAAAGTAAAGATAACATACACAAGCCCGCTACACAAACCCTGCGTAGCCAAACAAACCATTCAAAAACGTATTTTGACAGCGACAAAATGGCGGGCGGGCGTAAATAGTTTCGGTTCGCGAAGTAATTTTAGTTAATGACATTGAAAATTAAAATGCATTATTTTCCGCCAGCCGTGATGCAATAAGTTTCCTTTTATAGTGATTAAGGCGAATCTAAAGTTTTTTTCTAAAAATTATTCGTAATAGCCTTGGCCACCAATCCCGAAAATTTACCCATATTTGTTTATAAAAGACAACGTAAGTAATTTAAGGCTAATCTTTTCGAGATCAAAACTATCGGTGTTTCGGCCGAGAGGTTACAATCTCTGGCAATTAACTTCTGCGTAAATACAATGGCAATAAATGTAAATATAAAGGGTGGGTAAAACTCTCGGAAGAGGAGCAGGTTCTTCTGGAATGTAATCGTTTACTTGATGAGATCACCGTTTAGTTGCAGTTCACTTTTAAAAACTGTTAATGCGAATAGTTTTTGCAAGAATGTGCTGTGACAAGATAATTGCGGTAGTTTTATGCGAGTTATATAACTAGGACTGCGTCCCGCTGCGATGATTATTAACACAAAAAACTTCGAGCACCGAAAACACTTGCGAGTTGATCGGAATCGTGACAGCAGGGGACATCAAGGGGAGCGGGGGAAGGGAGATATTCATTGCCATAGGAAATAAATAATATTTAAATCCAAAATAAACACAAAAGCAATCAGCCGAGCGCAGCCAATAAACTTGGCGCTAACAACCGGTGACATAAATATTAAGGAAATTAAGAAAATTAAAAGTTTTTTTTTTTTTTAATTTATGAGTTAAACCTCAAATTATAATATTTAAATAAATGAAGACAATATAAGCGAAACTCAATCGAAAATCTGGAAACAGAAAAATCAGAAAAACATATTGACACCTCTGGGACTCGAACCCAGGACCTCTTGCTTTCCGGGCAAACGCGCTAACCACTGCGCCACGGTGTCGATATGAAATTCGGTCATGTTTAACTGTACCATACTTCAACTAAGAACCACCTACATTATCTTCATTTTCTTTAACGCATATATTATTGGCAACTATCTTTATGTATGATTGCAAGATTCAAACCCGAACTAAATGCTCTCTAGATAGGGTCTGGATAAATCATTATCCATTTTATTTAATATGCGACATCTATCGACTTTTCTGCAAGTCTAGGATGAATATTTTTTTATTTTTTATTTTGGGTTTGAATCTTGCAATCATACATAAAGATAGTTGCCAATAATACATGCGTTAAAGAAAATGAAGATAATATAGGTGGTTCTTAGTTGAAGTATGGTACAGTTCCCTTGAAGGAGACTGGATTTTCATTTCGATCCCTTTTAGACGTAATCAGACAGGACTGGGTCCTTGAAACATTAAATTTAACGAGATTATTTTTACCCCAAGAGAAAGCACTCTCGAGGGAACCGTCCATTATTTGATTCAAAGCCCTCCGAGCCATTGTAATTTGCGAACCTTTTGGAGGCTTATCAAATAAAAAGTTATCATGGACTGTACTGTCATCCGCGTATCAATTAATTGGTGCACATGATAAGAGGTCATTGATGTGCAACAAAAACAAAGTCGGAGACAGAACCGATCCCTGTGGGACGCCTGCGTTTATCGAGTGTGAGAAAAAGATGAAACCATCGGCTACCGTCTGAATCGACCTCTCCCTAAAAAAAAAAGTCTTCAATCCACGTACACAAGGATGCGGAAAGTCCGTAAGAAGGCAGTTTGTTGACAAATTCTCGGTGCCAAACCCGGTCAAAGGCATCGGAAATGTCCAGTGCAACCATTTGGGTCTCACCGAAACGTTCCAGGCACCGCCCCCAAACATGCGTTACATACGTGAAAAGATCACCTAGGTATGTGGTAAGATCACAAGGTATGTGAGCAGTTTGTCTTTGATCTCACGTTCCATCCCCTTAGACAGAACTGATGTGATCCCTATGGGGCGGTAGTTGGCCGGGTTGGAGCGGTCACGCTTCTTTGGAATAGGATAGATAACCGCTTTTTTCCAACCAGATGGCACAGAGCCAGACTTCAGGGACATTTTAAAAATCTGTTAAAAATGTAGCTATTTCTGCAGCGCACCTCTGTAGTACCAGTGCAGGTATTCCGTCAGGCCCACTAGTTTTATTAACATCGAGCCCTCGTAAAGCACGGAGTATTTTTCGATGCAGCATCTTTAGCTTTTTCATATGTAAACCGCAGTGAGAAACCGATGTCGGGACAGCACCTTGGTCATCATGGGTTGAGTTATCCGCAAACATTTTACCTAATAAGTTTGTTTTTTCGGTGGCGGTGTTTGCTAGCGAGCCATCAGGTCTCCTAAGAGGTGGCAGACTGGATTTGCAGAAATTGTGACCTATTGAACCCGTAAGCGATCAGAATGCTCTGCTGCCATGCTTTCTGCTGATCTGCAGGTCGTGCCCGAATTTTGACTTAATTATGATATAATAATAATGTACATAGAAGTGCTTTCGGCGATGATCTTCTTTTTTAATGTGAGTACCTCACAAAAGTCCCAAGTGCTCCCATTATGGCATCCCCCATTGGGATACGTTGTGAGGCTAAAGATGTGTAGGGAGGGGAAGGAGACGGTGAAGGGGAAGATGGGGACCCCCTTGTGAAGAGGATTAAGAAATACAATATCTATATAAATTCATCATTAAATTTCAGCTTTCAGTGTATTCAAATATTTTATACTAGCTGACCCGGCCACGCGTGGCTGTGGCTAATAAAATACAACGTCATCTACTGGATGGTTATCCAACCTTCAAAACCACCGCCGTCTTTGAGTTTATCGCGAAGAGACAGACAGATGCCGCGGAGGACTTTAATTTATAATACGTAGAGATGACACTTCTAACAATTATCGTTAGGTTTCAACCAATTTACACAAATCTTGACAAATTATATACCTAAACCTTCCTCACGAAACACTCTGTATATTGGTGAAAACCGCATGAAGATTCGTTCAGTAGTTTTAGAGTTTATCGCGAACAGATTAATTTATAATATGTAGAGAGGAGAAGATAGAGATAGAGATGTAGAGATGGTCGCTAAAAGAAAATAAAAATAATGTAATTGGTTTGTTACAGTAGCCTAATTACAGGTTTTTGTATTTCTGTGAATTATTTATATTTTATTAAGAAATGCTCTATCATGTGCTACACCAAGGCGGACAAAACGATTTTCTATAACTACAAAATGTCATATTCGTCTCTTCAGCATATTGTTATTTTGAGAGATTTGGGAATCACATTTGATGCGCACCTAACATTGAACGTACACAGAGAGACGATATGCAGCAAAGCTCTAAGAATGCTAGGATTTGTGCTAAGCAACTCCAGACACTTTTGCAGCTCAGCCGCGATTCGTTTGCTATACTATAGTTTAGTACGTAGCATTTTGGAAAGTGGTTCAGTAATATGGGGACCAGTGGATTTAACATACTCTCAAATGATTGAGAAAGTGCAAAAGAAGTTTCTGAGATATTTATATCTTAGAGACTTCGGATATTATCCCTGGTTATATCCATCAGCCTTTTTGTCCGGCATGCCCCGTATTAATAGCCTCGCCGAAAGAAGGAAAACTGCTATGCTGACAACAGCATATAAACTTTTAAACGGTAACATCTGTATTCCCGATATATTACAAAAAATTGAGTTTTATGTCCCCGACAACTTCACAAGAGCGTGCAGACACAGAACTTTTGTTGTTCCGAGATGCAGAACTAACTTACCATTAGTAATGCCGCTCGAAAAAATGATTCTGTTACTAAATTACCTGTCCCCTGATATAGATATCTTTAAACTAAATATTCATCAATTCAAAAACGCTATTATTACTTAATAAAATAAAATGTATGTTTATTATTGGTGAATGTGCATTTAAAACCAAATAAATAAATTTAGTAATATTTTTAAAATAATTATGAATAAAAAAACAATATTATTTCGGATGAGATATTTATTTATTTATTTATTAAAGCTTTAATGGGGGTTTTACATGTAACGATTGTAAATCCAATTTAAAACAACAGTGTAACTAAAATTAAAAAAATATATATGAAAGCAAAAAATACGAACTAATTAAAAAAAAACAAAATTTAAAAAGATATTGTGAACACGTCAGCGAGTGTATAAATTATGATTTCTTTTTATTTATATTAACTGAAAATTCCTGAACTAATTGGGCTTTGAAAGTGTCAAAATTTAAATTCAAAATATCAGTGACATTGTGTGAATTGTGACGTAAAATCCTAAAATTAAAATATATATAATATTTATATTCAGTGCATGCCTATATACATTATAAGAAATGTATGCCGCCGTTCTTACAAAATTTATAAGTGTGAAATGGTCATCGTGGTTTTATTTTTATTTTTTAAGAATAAAAAGTAAATGGAAAATGTTGCTTGTATCGTCATAAAAGATTAAGCAGGTCGATGAATTGAACTCAGGACGCCTGGGTGCGACCCAAACGCGATGCCAACTCATCCACTGACCGGTCTTCCCTTCCAAGTAGTTCATCGGGGTTCGAATCTCGGCCAATTCTTCTCGAATTTGATGGATGTGTAGTCAGCTCCAACAGTGCCGTTGATGTGAGTTATTTTTGAATATGGCAGTCGGTGCAGGAAGTTTTCAAACAGCTTTTCGTCAACATAAATCTGAAAAGATAACATATATTAGGTAGGAGAGTTTTATCCACTGGAGCGCTATTTCCCATAATATTGCACTATTTATCTGGGATTGCTTTGATGCCAGTTTTAGGCAAATTTTGCCTGTACTTAATTTTTATTATTAAGTTAAGCTACGATTTTTTTTAATGTGGGCGGAATATATTTAAAATGATGACCAAAAAATCACGAGCAATCCGGGGAAAATGTTTTAAATTGGTCTGTCGCTCGAGTGGTTATGAATAATAATAATAATAATATATATGTGGCTAGTGGATTTCAGATTTATCTACAAATATAGGCTATGTTCGCCTATAAAAAGACCTTTTATAAAAAGATTTTTTCTCACGGTCGAGTGTCACCCCCCTCTCGGGATGTACCCGGGTGGACCGCCCCCCCCTCCTCCCCCCCCCGCCCCCCTCGCGACGCTGCTGCTTGGGGAATAAGCTGGTGAATGCGTGACGAGAGCGTTATGAAAAGTGTGATCGAGCGAGGCGAACGGAAGTTAAGAGGGAGATATAAGTTAGTTCATACAGGAGGCCCTGAGGAAAATAATTCCCCTTAGGCCCTGGTGTCATCTTTGAGGATGCTAAGAAAGGAATGAGAGGAAATTCAGTGAAGAAAAAATATGTGCGGGAGTGGGTATATCTTGAGTCAGTGGTCAGTCAGTTTTTTTTTATTTTTTAAGAAAGACATACATTCCCTGGTTACGAATAATCCAACAATGTTTGAAAATCTACTACTATCACCACAGAAAGCCAAAAATGTTGCTTGTTTTGTGGTGGAGAGCTGAGGAATCGAACACGCGACGTCCATGTGGGACCCAAGCGCGATGCCCACTCATCCACTGATCGGTCAATATGGTATGGTCAATAGGGATCTAAAGTCAGTCTGTCTAGAAGTGATGGACGTGTGGAGTTCGAACAAAGGACACGAAATCGCAGTCGGCTGGTTATTCGATTGGTCCCCAAGCTACCAATCCAAACCACTTTCAAGTCACAAGAACTTTCTCCGCGACCGACGCATCAGTAGAAGTTTCTCCGTGACCGACGCGTCGCAACGCATCAAAAATCTGCCGCTCATTCTGTTTTGAACTCCCGTTCAAGATTCACTTGCAAATCGTGTTTGTTCGCCCTTCACATTATTATTATTGTAAAATATTAAAATGTAGAGGAATTGTGCATACGTTATAAATTGTTAATAAACCTGTAAGTAATGTACCGACATTCTACTTAATTGATTTACCACACCCTTTACACACTTTAAAACACATGAGGGAGCGGGTCAGATCGGTAGAGACGGGAGATAAATGAAAGTCGTCAGTCGATGTAATGTGAGTCGTCTTTATTGTGCTACGTAGCGATAGTCATTGAGCCAGGGGCGTAGACGGAAGAGCAGACAGTGATGGTGCGCTGTAAGATGTGATGATGGTCAGGAAGCTGCAGTGGTAAAGATAACGTCTCTTCAGATCACTAGAGTTCAGTTCAAGCCTCCATTTTGGTCGCAGCGACGCAACAATCTCCATAGTAAATTTAATAGAAAACCGGTAAAAACCGATCATTAACCAATTCTTTCGGTTACACCGTTTAGGGGACCTCTCCCCTGCCCCATTAAACCACTGTAAATTATCAGTGCGATAAGTGGTTTATAATCAACTTTCTAAAAATTTTAACGACTATTTGACGTTTATTATTAAAATCTGTTGTGTGTTAAAAACATAAAAATCATAGTATAATCAATTAAATATTAGTTCTATCGTGTACGGGGACAACATCCCCGTCACAAAAAACCTTTTCCTATCTAGTTTTTAGCTTTAAAAGTGATACTTTATCAACTTTTGGATAATAACAAAATTTAGTGTCAAAGTGACGTGAAGTGACAGAAGTTTAGTTTTATAGGCGAAAGTGACGTTTCAGTGAAGTTACAGATATGTAGATTCTTAACATAGATATAGTGAATAGTTATATAAGTGTTAATTCAGTTAAAACACCTATAAAGGCCATAATTTTAGACAAAAAGCTTTAAAAAGGTCAAGTTTAAACCTTGTGGGACACTATTTTTTTAAATATACTTTTTAAATACGTGAATTTGTTACCGTTCCGTGATATATATACATCATTAAACGCGTTTTGAAAAATCCAACCGTTCAGTGAAAAGACACTTCGAATCGGTAGCGGAACAAAAAAGTTATGAGAATATATAGATTTCAAATGACGGTAGGATTTTAAAATAATTTATGATAAATCAACAAAAGACGATTCACTGCGGGGTTTTTCATCAATCCTATCTGTAAAGACAATCCGCGGGAATATTTGTAAATTTCAAAGTGTTAACATACTCTAAATTTTGTACTGCATCAATCTAACGAGAAAAGAGTCGTCTTCTTTTTCTTTTTTTTGTAAATTAAGTGGGGAAAAATGTCGTCGGACTCCGACGACAAGGACTCCACTCGGCAAGAGCCTTTACAACCTATTGTAGCCAGTGACAGACCAGCGTCGCCTTATAGCAGCGTACATGGAAGCAGGATGGCTGAATCATTCTCCGCCTACCGCTCATTAACCAAAAAGGATGATCCTAGAGCTGCCTCTCAATTCTCCTCTGAAGTACCATTGAGAAAATCCCCGAATCAGGCAAATAGGAAGAGATTGAGGGAAGAAGATTCACTACCAAATTTTATCGCAAACGAGGCTGCTGCGCAATCTAGTGATACTCTCGATCACATTTGGTCTCACCTGACTTTGATATCCCAAACGATCACTGCTGGCAAAAATAAAATGAACAAAGAGGACCGATCAATTATTTTGGATTCAATCGAACATATCAAAAAAAGTCTCTCCAACTTTGCTATTTCCCACGCAGCTGCTACTTCCCGGGCGCAGACACTCGCACAGATAGCTGAAACCCAACAAGACTTCGAAGAAAAACTGGATAAGATAATAGCGAATAGCGCCAACCAACCAGGGCCACTGGCAAATAACCCGAAAACGAAAACCTACGCGAGTGCAGCTTCAGGTGCCCCCCCGTCGAAGTCGATCCTTATGAATGGTATGGAGAGACCTACCCCCATTCTCCAACCGACGGTCCTGTTTTACCCAACGATTCCCGAGGATTGCACATCCGAAGACCTGCAGAAAAAACTAACAACGGTCCTGAATCCCAAGAAGGACGGTTTTCAGGTTGTACGAACAAGGAAAATCAAGGGAGGAGGGTTTGCCATTCAAACCACCACCCCAGGAGGCATCACAAATATTAAAAAGGTAGAAGACAAGCTCACTGCCAAGGGTATCAAAATGATTAACCCGCAAGGACACCTTCCAAAGATAGTCCTATATGACGTCCCGAAGGGAGAGGCTTCACAGGATCCATCACTGTTTGAGGAGATTTTTGAAAACAATCTTGCAGGTAAGTGCTCTCTCACTAAGGAGGACCATCTCAGGACAATGCGGAGAGTGTCCCTCTTTGGCAAGAGGGACCAGGGTACGATGCACATGATCCTGACTTGCCACCCCGAGGCAAGAAAAGTACTGATTGACAATGGTTTATGCTTTCTTGGGTGGAATGCTTGGCGCACTCGTGACTATTTAGGAGCCACTAGGTGCTTCAAGTGTCAACAGTACGGCCACATAAGCAAATCCTGCACGCAAGAATCGACCACCTGCCGTCACTGCGCTGAAACCGGCCATGACATTGATGTTTGCCCCAAGAAAGCACAGGCCGCTGTCTGTGCCACTTGCACGCGTTTTAAAAAACCAGCGAATCACCCAACAGGAGACAGAACGTGCCCAGCCCATAAAGCTGCTTTGGAAACGCAGATTCGCATGACTGACTATGGGTTCTAACGCTTTTCTCTCTATAGGTCAGATCAACTTGCAGAGGTCCCGGCTGGCCACCCTCGAGGCGCTGCGGGTCATGACTGACCAAAACATTGACATGTTACTCATTCAGGAGCAATACACCCGGTTAGGTAGAACGCCAATAAGCTATCCGGGTGCGGTACTCGAAATTGGCACAGCACCGGGGGCGGGTGTTCTGGTCAACACTTCGTTGATCAGCCCCCTCCTTCTGGTGGGACTGTCAAACGAGTACCAAACCTGTGTCTCTCTAAATTTCGGAAACACTGAGATCATATTGATCTCAGTCTATTTTAAGTACGGGAACCCAGTGGGACCTCATATCTTGAGCCTGACGTAAAGTAGTTATAGGAGGAGACTTTAACGCTCGCTCACCATTGTGGTTTGATACTTCTAGTAACCGGACGGAACGCTCAGATGCCGTCGAAGACCTCATTGCGGCGCAAGGTCTATCTCTGATTAACGAACCAGGGAACATTTCTACTTTCTCTAATACACATGGTGAGAGCAACATTGATCTTACTCTTTGCTCTGGATCAGTTGCGGCCAAGATATCTAAATGGAAGGTTCACGAATGCGCTATTGCCTCCGATCACAGGCTAATAACTTTCACGGTGGGTGTCAAAAAAACGGAAGCCCCAAGATCCTCCTGGAACTTCAAAACCACCAGGGCGAACTGGGATAACTTTGGGGAAGCTCTACGTGATACTTTAAGGGGATTTCACGATGTAGCAGCAAGAGATCCGGGTAATTTGGGGAACTTTTTTAATGTAGCCGTAGTATCAGCTGCCGAGCGGTCTTTGGGAAGATCAAACCCAAAGACGGTTATCAGGACGCCGTGGTGGTCGAATGAGCTGAATTCACTGAAAGGGGCCTACAAGAGAGCCTATCGAGCTCTGGGCGTGTCCAGACGTGGCGGGTGTACGCAGGAGGAGACACTCGCCCTCCAATCACGACTCAGTGGCTCCCGTAGAGCTTTCAAACAGGCCGTCCTCTCAGCGAAACGAGCTGCATGGCATAACTGGGTACAAGAAGTGGGCAACGCCAACCCGTGGGATATCCACAGCGCCGTTGATAAAACGGGAAAAGGCTCTGACCGGTATTTAACTAGCGAAATAACCGAAAAGGACGGAAGGAACGTTGAAAGTGTGGACGTGGCATCCACTCTCAATACACTTCTGGGTAAGTTAGTTCCTGTAGATTCAGTAATTGGGGAAAGCGACCACCACAAACAGATTAGAAATCTGTCACGGCTCCCACCGAGAAACCTTGCCCAGGAGGTAAGGATGACACCAGTAACTAAAGCGGAAATCGAGCTGATAATCAAGGGTTTGGGTCTTAAGAAGGCACCAGGGCATGATAGGCTCAATGGAATAATAGCGAAGCAAGTATGGATCCACGCCAAGGAGGAGCTCTTTCAAGTGATGGATACATGCATGAGAAGAGGTACTTTCCCTTCTGAATGGAAGAGGGGCGTGCTAAGGATTATACCAAAGGGGAACGATAAACCAAGGTCGGACGTGAAGGCGTACCGTCCAATCACCCTGCTACCTGTCCTGGGGAAGATCCTGGAGAAACTGATTAGGCAGCGTTTACGTCAAACCTTATCCCCACCCTGCGAGCGGCAGTTTGGTTTTGTCCCCGGTATGTACACTGAGCACGCCATCACGTATGCGCTTGACTGGGTGAATGCTTGCCAAAAGAGGTACGTAATAGGAATTTTCCTCGATATCACTGGTGCCTTCGATCATGCGTGGTGGCCGATGATACTTGTCAAGCTCAAAAATAGGAAATGTCCACAAAATCTGTTCAAGATCTGCGCTGATTACCTCTGCGACGGAACGGTTATCCTTTCTTTTGGAGACTACCTGATTGAACGAATAGTTGACATGGATTGTCCTTAGGGTTCAATCCTTGGACCTGACTTTTGGAACATTTTGTTTGACGATTCCTCCAGGCTGCCCTTGCCTGAATGATGTATCTCGGTAGATTACGCTGATGACAAATTGTATCTGGTCTCGGGGAACAGAAGAAAGGAAGTTGAGAGTAAAGCTGAAGAGGTTTTAAGTGTGACTTTAGAATGGGGAAAGAGAAATTGGCTGACCTTCGCTCCCCACAAGACCATGGGACTCCTGATGAAGGGTAACCTCAATAGAAGTAGAAATCCCACCATCAAAATGGGAGATACCAACATCCGGTTCGTTGAGAACACTAAATACTTAGGCGTCACTTTGGATCGAACGTCCTCATTCTTGACCCATGTTAAAAGCGTATCAAGTAAGGCCCAGGCCCTCTTTTTTAAATTGAGAAGAATCTCTACTGCCGAGTGGGGACTGCGCTCTCCAGCGCTCCGTCTCCTGTACAGGGGGCTTACGTGGCGCAAGTCTCGTATGCGGCCTCTGTGTGGGAGCACCGCCTAGAGAATGCACTCATACTCTCGGCTCTCAAGAGAGGCCAGCGAGTCCCCTTGCTGGCGCTTTCGGGTGCATACAGAACAGTCACTTCGGACGCTTTGCCAGTTTTGGCCGGCGTTTTGCCTATCGATCTTGAAATTAGGGAGGTGTTAACAAAGAAGCTTCTAACAAGAGGAAGAACTGCCACACATCATGGTATTGAGCTAATACCAGGTGGAGCGGTTTCCCTCCCAGGACTTCTTAGAGAGATGCGAGAAAGAACTTCGAGAGAATGGCAGGAACGTTGGGATAGGTCAAATACGGGAAGGTGGACTTTCTCCTTCTTCCCGTCAGTTAAACTCAGAATGGAAGGGGCTTACATCACTAGGGATCATCATGTGACCCAACTTCTGTCCGGTCATGGGGAGTTCAGGGGGAAACTTCATAGTCTCTCTCTATCACCCCATTCTAACTGCGCTTGCGGTAATACTGATCAAACAGCCGAGCACATTCTGTGGCACTGCGAGATTTTGACGGATGCCAGAGAGGAAATGCTTGATGGCTTGCAAGTTACTACGAGACCAGCTTGGAACGCGGATCTCGTTTCGAATAAGGTGAACTTTGAGTGTTTGAGGAAATTTACGAAAGTCTGGGTCGAAAGATGGCCTGATCTTAGACTCGCTGACTAGCTGTAAAATCATGTAGGTACCAGGTGTATCTGCTCTTGAATCCACGGACATTCTCTTCACTTTATTATATCTACTGCTAGAATTTTATGTTTTATGCTTTATATCTGTATACATATATATTTTTTTTGTTATAATATCATCTCTATCTTAGGTATCTTTATCTTATTCTATTGTATAAATTTTGTTCCTATTTCTTTTATATTTCTGTGACTAACCTTTTTTTGCTTATTTTATTTCTTTTCACATGGTTTATTTTAGATTTCACTAAGCTGTGCTACACGGTGTTTTAGCGGTGTTTATTGTTTTCATTGTTTTTCGTTATCAATTTTTTGGGATTTTCTCTTTTTTCCAGCTTCATATTCCAAGGAACACTATTGATTCAACTAACATACTCGACTTTGCTTTTTTTTTAGGTTTGTTTTGGTTTCTTTGTTCTCTTTTTCTTTTTAGTCTCGCAATGCTACTTTGCTTCGCTCAGAAGGCTGAACTGAACTGCATCTATTTATTTTATTATGTCTCTTTTTCCCCTTCTGGGGGTGCGTTAGACCTCGTCCTTGCATCAACAGGAGTCGGTCGACGATGGCACGGTGCCCTCTAAAATTAATTGCGCCACCCCCAGCAACATATGCAGGCTTTAGGTTTGTGGGGGCGACCTCGGCTCTCCTTCGCCTTGCCTCCGGCTACTCGGCGCTGAATTCCTTAGGGTCTTCGGGTTTTTCCCCCAATCTCCCATTTACTTTTCTTTGAGGCATCACCGAGGAACCGGCTAAGGGGCGCGGAAGCTGAGTGTGGTTCACGACTAGACCGAATGTCATGCGCATTCTTGCTGGGACTGCCAATCGATTGAAGAGGACTCCCAACCGTTTGCCATTCCCTTATTACTTATCTATTGTGTCTTCTTCCCAAACAGGTGCTTGTAGGATACGCTGTATACAATCACCCAGCGCTTGCCACCTCGTGGACTTTCACCAACCTGTCCCATTGTCTTGTCTATATTTTGTCATACTAACATATATTGGATCTGTATTTCCCGCTAAGCACTTGCATACTGCTTACTAACAACGTATGCAGGGACATTGGAGGTCTAGTTTCGTTATCAAATGTAGAGTCGTTTTTACCCAAAAAATTAGAGTCCTTGCAAGAGCCTTGAAGGGGTAACCATCTGTTACCTATACCAGGGCGGGTAAGTGGTGGGTCCTCCAAAGATCACTAGAGTGGTTGATGCTGACCAGTTCTAGGCGGTCGCTCGACGTCATGAGGACGGAGATGACGGCTGTGACTTCGGTGAGCTGGAGTCACACGCAGGGCAGGAAGAAGACCTTGTGAGGCGATGAGGAGAATCTCAGCGGCAGCGAAACGTGACAGGCTTCGGATTGCCGGAGATCGAGTTGCATCCCGAAAAGAAAGCACGGCGGGCTTTGCGGGAGAAGACATCTCAAGTCGTGGTGCGGCGGACCGGACTGCGAGACAGCGGTGGTGGATGAGAGCCTCGAAGGTGTTACGGAGAGTCCGAGATGCTGCGCTGGAGAATGCGTGTAAATCACATAGCGTCTGTATAACGTCTAGACGGTTCCTCGCTGGCGGGCAAGGGTTGACTGACGGATCGGGACTGACTGTGCGAGCGCCGAGTTGAGTCGCTTATATAGCCGCGGCAGAGTAACTACCTCGCGGTAGGTAATACGTGCCACTTCGTCAGTTGACGAGAATGTTCGGCGCCGTACAGATATTGTACGGTGCTATCTCCAGACCTTTCTAGGCGGTGGCAATATTATTATCGTCGGGCGGCCGCAGCAGTGGGTAAGTATGTACTCAGGTAAGTAGCTTGCCCGTATCGCGCGAATATTAGATATTTTTCGTATCTTCTTTTGATGGCGAAGGATAATGCGTCGCCACACACATAATACATCATTAATATTTAACTATAAAATATTAAAATACAGTGGGTAAGCCTCTATAATTAGTGACCCACATAAAACACAATCCCTCTATAATTGGTGACCCCTGTGAATAAATGAATTACGCAAAATAATATCTAATTTGCAATCGTGATTATCACGAATTTAAAATAAAGTGAACCTCAAACAAGTCTCTTGGTCGGTGAGTTTAATGAACATATCCCTCCCACTTACTTCCAGTACTTACGTACGCAGCTAAGACTTGGGTACTAACTAAGAGGAATGAGCGAGCACTGGTCGTTTTTGAAAGAAAAATTTTGAGGCGCATCTTCGGACCGGTTCTAGAAAATGGATTTTGGCACAGACTCTATAACAATGAGCTCTATACCTTGTTTAAGGAGCTAAACGTCGCAAAATTTATAAAATTGGGAAGACTAAGATGGAGCGACAATGTCCTCAAAGACATATCTATCTTCCAAACTGGAGAGAGCTGGCACAAAACCGAGATGAGTGGAGGAAGACTCTTGAGGAGGCCAAAACGCACCAGGGGTTGTAGAGCCAATAGTGATGATGATGATGATCCCTCCCACTATGATGTGAGGCAATATTCCGAGAGAGTCCTGCTGGAGAGGTCAAAAGATCTCCCTTCAAACAGTCTCTCATGATCCGATTGAAAAACATATTTTTCGTTTTTGATTAAACAAAAAACATCATAGGACCGCAAAATGACATCTACATTTTGAACTTCAAATATTCTCAAGAATCACTGGTTAAAATCCTTGAGGTACGTGCTGTTACACTCTGTATAGGCTGCAGTGGCGGATACATATAAGGGGCTCGGGGGGTGCGCCCCCCCCCCCTGCCTCTCCCTAAATATAAGAAAATCTTTCTTCAATCATTCGCTCTACATGTCTAAACCATCTAAGCGTCCCTTCCTTATAAATCTTACCTCTTACGTTTGCTTCAGGGTTGCATTCTTTTCATATTTTTCTCACATTATCATACATGGCATTACCACACATACGCCGCAAGATATCAATTCTATAGCATTTGTCCTTCCTCTGCCATTTTCATGCTTCACTGCCATGCATTAGGGTTGGTACCAGCACTCCATTGTGGACTGCTAGCTTCGCTTCTTTTGACAGTTTTTTTTTTATTAGCGTCAACGGCGTTCAGTCCTCCATGAATGAAGTTACCTGCATTTACCCTTCTTTCAATATCTCTATCAGCCTTCCCATCTCATAAACATGCTCCCCGAATACACAAATTCATTCACTGTCATTTTTAGGTAACTATTTTAAATTGTCTTTGGAGATGAAGGGTAATTTTAGGGAAAGGAAATAGTGGAATGAAAAAGGTATGATAGGTGGTTAGGACTCTCTGGGTAAGTGTGTCCAGGAGAGGTGGACGGGTGAACCTTTCCCTCCCACTGCGATGCGAGGCAATAGGTCGAGAGATTCCTGCTGGAGAGGTTAAATGGTTTTCCTCAGTCTTACCAGTCCAGCTCGCCACGAAGTACGTGGGCAAACGCATCCGCCGCTACCTTGAAAAACCACATCCCATGAACTCGGGCATCCCTGCTAAGTCACCAAACTAAGCGATCCACTTGGGATGACTTATAGCAGAGGTGTTGTTTATCCAATAAATAATTCACGTGGCGGCGGTACCCACACTCGCCTCCTAAATTGAAACTTTTGCTTCATTCACATTCATACGTCGTTTCATGTAAAGGTATTATTGAAGTTAAAACTTCTTTAGCACCGTTGTGATTTCACAAACGCACAAGGGCGGATTTAGGGGGGGGGGGCACGTGCCCCCGTGCCCCCCAGATGGTATTTTTGTGTACTGTGGGGATTCCATCACAGTACACACTTAGAAGCAAAAACTGTCCTTATTAAACATTTAATTTTTCTATTGTTTTGACACTTTCATAAACCTTCCTATACATACTTGAACTTGTTGAAATAAACTTGAAGTATGATACTTCAAGTTTATTTCTAACATTAATTGTTGATTTTTTTGCCCGTCCGCCCCTTGTGCCCCCCCCCCCCCAGAAAAAATCCTGGATCCGCTCTTAAAACACATACATCTATATATTTTAGCCAGCGAGAGAATGAGATAGTATAGTCGGTCTCCTCTTTGTGTGGTGCTTTGTATTCTCCCCACTGTTGTTTACTTTTTAGTTTTCTTATATCTTTAGCGCCCCCCCCCCCCCCCCTTGTTTTCTGTATTCGCCACTGATACGCTGTCTTATTATTTCCGTGATTTAGCCTTTTTCCTGGCGTGCAGCGCCTTTGAGGTGATTTGCCAATATGAATATTACAAGAGGAAGAGGGAAAAACTTACTGCGATATGATCCTCTTTTATCTTAAACTCAATTTGAAATTCCCCAGATTCTTTAATCGGCCACCCCCCGTCTACTTCTTCTTTTCCCCAATGGCTGGGGTTATGCGTGCTATGGTTTCTGACCACTCTCCGTTCGTTAAGACGGAAACTGCTGTGGAGCGCTCTATCTCCAGAAGGCATGCACACCAGATTCAAGTCGAACCTGAAAACAGTAGAAATTTAGAGTTAAGTACGCTGGATCACCTTATTCCGTAGGTCTCAAGAAGTGGACATATAAAAAGAATGCCAATTGGTAGGACTGATGTATTAGATGACAAAGCATGACGAGAATTGGAGCAGGGTGAAAACGAATGAAAGACTGAAGGCAAATGGTGAGGGACTACAACCAGAGGAGAATGTCATTATTTGTGGAGGAGGACAAAACCCAACGGTGATAATTATGATTTTCCAACAGAAACGGACTTCATCTTCGAAGACCGACACCTTGCAGACTGGAAATGGTATATGTATATATAATATTAACTTCAGAAGTTAACAATGAACACTACTCTTCCAGACACAAGCTAATGCTTCCATGGAAGAGTGGTATTAACATATTTGAACATGAGTACGTAAAACAAAAAAAATGCTTGTAAATACGCATGGCTGGAATTTTTTATACCAATTTTTATTTTATTAACCCCACACAGGAGGAATTGAGGTAAATAATTTCCCTCAGTTTTTTTATCATTCTTGAGGGTGTTGTGTTGAAGGTATTTTTAAGGAAAGAAACTTCTGGGAAAGAAAAATGGTATGAGGGGTGGATAGGAATCTAAGGGTCGGTCTGTCCAGGAGTGGACGTATGAATCAATCCCTCCCATTACGGCGCAAGACAACGAGATGCATTCGCCGCCAAGACCTGAACACACCGCACCCAATGAACTTGGGCACCCTTGCTAAGTCACCAAACGTACCCGCATCCACCCCTTAAATTGAATTAGTGCAAATACCATAAATAATAAATGTTGTCGGCAGTACTAATCTACCCATTCGGGAAGAACTGGCATCCAAATTAAGCAATTAACATTATTGATGAGGGCTCGATTTAATTCTCTTACATCCTAACCAACAGGAAAACAAGAATAGCAATCAACTATCGGCGAACGGAAACAAGAACACCAACATAAAGACAAAACAACAACAACATCACACCCTCCCCAAGCCAACTAGCCCTCGTGGGGGAAGACGACCAAGACCTTCATTTCATTACATAGTATAACATGAAGTCGCTCAAAATGTACGTGCGCGTTAATCTTTTAAACTACGCAACGGATTTTCATACGGTTTTCACCAATAGATAGAGTGATTGAAGAGGAATGTTTATATGTATAATATATGTAAATTATATTAGAGAAAAACCGAGAAATTCAAAGAAAACATATTTTTGTGCGATTTAAAACGGCTGGCGGGCCGTACTATAGTCACTTTTGAAATTCGTTCTACGGAAGAAATTGGAAAATAGATGTCTTAGAGTAAGTAGGTATTTGATTTTCTCTTTTCAAATATCCAGTGTTGCATTGCAAGCATTGTATATTTAGTAATAATAATAATATATATCTTTATTGAACAAAAAAATTAAGATTTATAATTACAAAAATAAAAAGTACATCATAAGTACAGTAAAAGTACAGTTAAAAAGTTGGATGAGTACAAAAGTTAATAACAGAAAACAAAATACATGTATCCAGTAGGTACTTAAACAATAGAGATTTATAATTATAAATTTAGGATTCTCGTAACCTGCCTCACTAGGCTAGCCTGTGTTGAGGCAGTAATTTTACGTCAATTTATTATACTGTGAACATACCTACACTTATATTAGAATAAAATCACGCAATACAATGGTTGCATTAATAATAACAATAACATTGGCACAATAATAACAGCATTGGTTCAATACTATTTTCGAATTTGGGTGAGTGCACCGGTAAATGCTCTATCATTATTTTTTATCCAAATTTTTATGTTTTTTTTTAATTTTTTTTGTTAATCACATTTTTTTATACTAATTGGAAGAATGTTGTAAAGCCTTGTTGCAAGGTATCTGAAGCTTCGTTGACCAAAAGTAGTATGAGTTATGGGAATTTGTAGTAAATCTTTGTTATTGTTTCGAGTACAGCGAATATTTAATCTTTTTTCATAGTATTTGTGTATATTTGTATATAGATGAGTGAGGATTGTTTTTGCATATATCTGCCGAACGTCAAACACATTCATAATATTGAAGATTAAATTAGTGGCGAGTTAATTAGTTCATATGTATAATACATGCTTATTATGGTAGAGAAAAGCCGATAAATTCAAATATTCAATTGAGGCAGCGGGCAGCGGGCAGCTGGCAAGCGGGTGGTGTGTATTTTATAAAGATTGGGTAATGGCGTTGTGTTTCGTTAGCCACAGCAACGTGTGTCCGGGTCTGCTAGTTAAAGATAAACAAAAGAACTTCAGATATACATATAGCAACATTTAACTCAAAATCGTTAAGGACACCTGAGAGACTTCAAGAACTTGAAACGGCCATATCGGAAATAAAATGGGACACAATAGGAATTAGCGAAATGAGAAGATATGGGGAAAAGATAGAAGACTATGAAAATTACATTTTACACCACATAGGCATGACGCCGGGGCAATACGGAGTGGGCTTCTTAATAGGCCACTTGCATCACATTTTTAAAATTTTTTTTTCCGGTTTAGGCAAATATTCTAAGACATTCTGTATTTTTTTTTTTAAATCGTGTTTTTGAAACCCTGGGGATTTTTTGAAAAATTTCAATCCGAAAAATCAGACCATTTTTTATAAACCGGAAAGACGGGACATAATTTTATAGGTGTGAAAAAACGATAATTACATAGCCGAAAATCATTTTTAAAAAAAGAACGTTTTCCACACGAATGGCACAGGAGAATAACGAGGCATACCAAAAATATTACATCTCATAAATATTTTTTTCCTTGATCCATCTTATTGATCATAAATCATTATAATGTACAACGTCTATATTACTAAATTCAATGTAATATACTTGTACTTGTAAAGTATAATAATAATAAGAATATTTTAATTTTTTTTTTTGACATACTCTTCACGTTCGTACATTTAATGATGTACGGGGTTCTCTTCAGAACATCTGCAAAAGTGAAACCAAAAAATAAGTTCGCAGAGAACAAACAATAAATCTAGTGAACGAATTCAAAAATTCGCCTGAAATCAAAGTGATGCCATATAAAAAAATAAATCAGTGCGGAATTTTACAAAATTAATAGGAACATTTTCGGAGACGGGACATTTTCATGTAGAGCTCAAATAATGGATTTATTTATTTAAAAATAAAGAAAACTGTTCATTTCTAAACAATTTTACTAACATTTTCGTAATCTTAGTAAAAAGATCTATCGACATGATTTTTTCCAAGTCGTTATGAAATCCATACAAGTGGCCTATTAAAAAGAGGCTAGCGGATAAAATAATTGAAATTAAAGGAGTCACAGAAAGAATAGCTATCTCAAACATATTACTACCGGTTAGCGAGAAGGAAAAATAGCCAATCATTGAAGCATATTCGCCTACAGAATCAAATAAAAAAGAAGATATAGTAAAACTGAAATAAAAAAACAGAACTTAATTCAAACAGGTACATTCTGTACATCGAACACTAAAATGGCGATGGACTGGATAATATGTTGAGAGAAAGGCAGGAGAAATGGACCAGAATAGTAACAGAATGGTATCTAAGAGGCGGTAAAAGAAACAAAGGTTGACAAATGAAAAGATTGGTTAGATTGATGGTGTAAAAAAGGTGACTGGTCCAGAATGGATCAGAGTTGCAAAGGATAGAGAAAATGGAAATCTTTAGAGGAGGCCTATGTCAAAAAACATGCTGATTCTAAAAATAATAACCCGAACGCTGATAATTTAGAATAATATTTAAAAAAAAAAAATTAATTAGATTAGAAAAATCTTTTAAAAATTTAACAGCAATAAGGGCTAATTTTATTTTATTTATTTATATTATACAGAGATATTTTGGAAACGTTGCTCGGCGCTCGCCAACTGCAGAAACTTGTCGTCACTGGCAAGGGGTTTATCAAGAGGAGCAGAGGCAGGTCACCCATCCATTGGAGTGACCAAGTATTGCCTACCGCAAGGATTGGAGGAGTCTAGTTCATCAGAATGATTGGAGTAGACAATCAGGGGTCACAGTGAGCACTCGAAGATTTAAGAGTGTGTAAGAGTTAAAAAGATCTACCCACCTCTGAGATCCGGGCTTCAATTTTCCCTCTATGATGACCATACTTCCATCTGTCACAGGTTCAGGGAAGGTTGCCACAAACTGAAACCCAAAATAACAGGACATTAAAAATTATTTTCCCTCAAACTCATCCATCTTATCATTCCACCCTCATTTTTTAACATTAGCTCCATACGTAAGGCCCCGAGGAAAACAAACATGCCTTTGTCGTCTTCATTGGAAATGAAATAAAAGAAAAAGATTTTTGGGCAAGTATTTTTTTTCATTAAGAAGAAGATTTCCATAATTCTGCAAAACTAGTGCAAGCCTAATGTGCGAAGAATACATGATAGTAACGATATTCGTTTTTTTTCTTAAGAAATGACAAAAAAGTGAGTATACGATAATGTTTGTAATACATTTGCATATTACTTTGCGTTTTTATATTTTTTATATCAGTAATTTTAGCTTAAAAATCGTAAGGTGAGCAAAAAAAATGTAGTTTTGAAAAATAGTACGTTTTTATTATTTCGAATTATAAAATTTGTTGGCCAATTTCATCCCCTTTCAAAAACAGCTTCTAGTTTTCGAATGCGTTGAGAAATATTACATTTATTTGGATTTTATTGAAAAGCCGAAATATTTGTACCTTCCGACAAAATAGTCTCGAGACCAGAGCTGGGCGATACAAAATATTTTTTTTATAAAAATTTTTCGTAAAGCGTGTCCAATAATTTCGGAAGTTTACCGAAATATCTTCTAAGCTAATATTTTTCACCAGTCAAAAAAGTTGACTCAAATAATTTACGTCCTTCTTTCTAGAAATCTAAGCAAAGCGTTTGATCGTGTATCTGTATGGCGGCCATCCGTCTCGATATATCAGGACTAGCTATCGAGCCCTCTGTCCCGATAAAACCTGTAATGTCCCGTTTAAAACCTGCACAATAAAGCAACGCTACTTAAGTACATACTAACTTACCATGTCCGTGCACAATACGATACAAGTAGATACTCGTAATATTTTATCCTGCGGTTTTGCGGGATTTCTATATTTTGAGGAATTGCCGCATGGAAAAACATACTAAATTTACACCATAAGCATGGTGCGATGACAGTCCAACCAACTATAGACCATAATATGAAATGCAAACACCAGTTACCACCTTATATTTTAATCATTTGCCTGTAAATACATTTTTATTTATTACTATTATCATTTCAACAACTATGCTAAACAATCCACGGCTATTTAATTTTTTAATTGGTTATTTCATTTTTATTTTATTCTTTCTCTTCCCCTTTTTTTCTTTTGCTATGCTAAACAAATAACAGTTAGGTACTGTATTTTAAACTTTTTTATTATTTTATTTTATATTCTTATTTTATATTCTTTTTATTTCAGCAATTTTCTCTCTTTTTTGTACAAATCATTCTCCACATGTTCATACCCTTAATTATTTAACTGTCCTAAATCGAGATAATACTTTTTGGGCAGTCAAAATTTAATAAATAATGTGTATAAATGTATAATATATTGTGCTAAATAAACAAAAATAAATAAACTAGTGTGGAAGAAGAGAGAGCATTTTCTAAAAACGCCTGTTTGCTACAAAAATGTCAGTTCACAGAACGGGTCACAGAACTCTCCACAGTTAACGTTTTTTACAATTTTTTTTAAATCCTTTGAAAAAAAAGGTGAGGACCAAATGTGATGACTGCTCTCAAACGGCAGTGGACAGTCCTGTTAGTGACAGTTGATTTTATATTTTTTTCGATCTTATTTTTCCGCAATCCCGAAAACGAAATGACAATGCCGAAGTAGCGATACATAATACATTACTATGTGGGTGGTTTGGTATATTTATGATTATTAAGACCGGGTGTCCACCACGCGCGGCTGTCCATCTAACGGCTCTCGGCCTATAATAATATAACGAATTCTCTTTCTTAGTAGTCATCGCTAGAACTTGGCCCGAGATTGTGACGGGCAGAATGCCGGCAGTACAAAACGTCTGAACACGTCCGCTACACCCGAGATTGCCGAAGCACTCTACGGCAAGGTTGTTGGTTATGCGTTGAAATTATCCTACACGTTGAAATCACCGAAATCGGTCGCCGTGTACAGACGATCGCTGTCATACCGTAAGAATTTAAACTCCTTTCTCGATGTTCCCTAATATTTAATAAATACTCACGGATGAATCAGATTCGTACTCCATGATTATGTTGCTCAAAGAGGACTGAAAATTACTTTGAAAATATAATTAATTAACTTTAAAGTATCTAACTCCGTTCAATCGAACCTGGTTAGAAAAACTGATTGCAAATGTATGCAATTTTCGTCTTTTATAATACAATTTATGGCCTAACCACTTTTTATCTAATCAAAAATTCTTTATAAATTGTTTTGCACTGAATTGACCACTAACATAAAATGTACGAATTCACGTGTAAGAAGATGCAGGGCCGGCCCAGAGACAAACTTCGCTTTTAGATGCTTTTTTAAAACGCTGTGAGCAATTTGTCTTTATTTCATTTTATTTGGGATACCAACAGTATAATTTGAAATTGTAGTGTATCTAAAAGCTTATCACACCGATGCCAGGTATAACCACTGGAGAAACAGTGTGATTTTTAACTTTTGCCTCGGATTACTCGTGATATTTTCGTGTCCATTTTGAATATTTTCCGCCGACATTGAAAAACATCATACCTCCGAATTTGAATATGGAGACATACAAACTGATTATAGTTCTATACAGCCAATGAATTCACCTATCTTTTTTGATTATCACATATTCGTTGGAATTATTAAAAAAATATTATAAAATCGTAAACTTTAAAACGTGCGAATCCTGCTTGTTAGTTTCTTTAAAATTGCCCTAAATATTACTTTTTCAAGACGACATTGGATATTTTCGATTTTTACATGTTGTGTATGGCCTATTTGATAACCACAGAAGCAAACATATATTAAAAATCTCAATTTTAAATTGCAAACAGTTGTTCGGATATATCGCTCGAAAATGTTCTATAGATTTTTGAGATCGCGGAGTGTCAAAATGAAATCCACTTTTTAGTATATTTAACTACATTTACTACAAAGTAAATGTATGAAATTAGAAGGATAGTTTTATTGTCTACAATTATCAATAAAAATTAACTTGATTTTTGCTTTATTTCACTAAAATAATCGTTCTACAAATACACCCTAAATCACAATATCAAAATCAGACAGCAGCTTTGTAAACATTTGTAATCTGACATTGGATATTTATCACCATATTTTTATATAACGTAGTAAAACAAGATAAAAGGTTTCAAATAAGATGTATTAAAATAAAAAATAATAATAAATAAATTATAACTTTAATACATCTAGGGAAAATTTGCTGAAATTCAGCAGCTAAGCAAACCCAGGTTTTGTAGGTGGTGCTGAAATTCAGCAATAAGCTCTCCAGTGGATAAAAGCTTTCCATAGAGTCCGCAAGATGTCGGTAGGATTGGTTTCCCACCAAGATCACCAGAGGGCCGAGGCCAGCTGTTCTCACGTACTGAGCTGACGTCAACTGTGTGCGACTGTTGAATTTGGAAAACTCCAGATTCGACGTAATGTGGGTACGCGTCAATCTTGCCAGTACGGTAAGATTCTACGCGTGTTTATACCGCTCACCGAACCTTAGCGAATCAGACACGTACGAGCTCTTCAAATACTTAAGCGACACTATTGATGACCTCTTGCCCCGCTACCCTACGGCAGAGTTTGTGGTCCTGGGGGACTTCAATGTTCATAACGAACCTTGGTTGAAGTTCTCAGGATCAACAGACTCGGCTGGACGCCAAGCGGAATCCTTTGCCCTTTGCTACGGATTGGAGCAAATGGTTCAGGAGCCTGCAAGGGTTCCTGATGTCCAGACTCACCGTTCCAATCTGTTAGACCCTTTTTTTAACTACTGTGCCACACGGTTACAGTATTGAAGTCACAGCGCCTTTAGGATCGTCCGACCACTGCCTGGTGACGACATCAATCCCTGTAAACTTCAGACCACCAAACGAGAGGCTGGAGAGAAAAGTGTGGCAGTATAGGTCAGCAGATTGGTTCGGTCTGCGGGCACATTTCAATGCTTTCCCGTGGTCAGCTATCTGTTTTCGGACTTCGGATCCCTCAAGATGTGCCCAGGAAATTGGTGAAGTCATCACATCCGCGATGGATGGTTTCATCCAATCTGCTGTTAAGGAAACTGGTGTAGGCTCAAAGCCGTGGTTCAGTCGACAATGCGCTGAAGCAGTGCGATGAAAAAAACGCGGCTTACCGAGCCTACAACACATCTAGAATATCCGAAGACAGAACAGCTTACAACAAAATGGCAAAGGAAACCAAGAGAATCATAAATAGGTCAAAATTTGAGCACGACCAGCAGATCAGCAGAAAGCTGGCTGCATGCCCGCATGGCAGCAGGCAATTCTGATCGCTTGCGGGCTCAATAGGTCGCAATTTCTGCAAATCCAGTCTGCCACCTCTCAACAGACCTGACGGCTCACTAGCAAACACCGCCACCGAAAAGGCAAACTTATTAGGTTAAATGTTTGCGGATAACTCAACCCTCGATGACCAAGGTGCTGTCCCGACGTCGGTTCCTTAATGCGGTTTTCGTATGAAAAAGCTGATAATCCGGCATCGGGAAGTACTCCATGTTTAACGAGGGCTTTATGTCAATAAAGCTAGTGGGCCTGACGGAATACCTGCTCTGGTACTGCAGAGGTGCGCTGCAGAAATATCTCCAATTTTGACGAAGCTTTTTAAAATGTCCCTGAAGACTGGTTCTATGCCCTCTGGTTGGAAAAAAGCAGTTATCCATCCAAAGAAGGGTGCTCCAACCCGGCCAACTACCGCCCATAGCGATCACATCAGTTCTGTCTAAGGTGATGGAACGTGTGATCAACGACAAACTGCTCACATACCTAGAGAAGAACAAAATTATACGTCAATACGGATTCCGGCGAAACCGCTCGTGCGGTGATCTTCTCGCATATGTGACGCATGTTTGGGGGCGATGCCTGGAACGTTTCAGTGAGACCCAAATGGTTGCACTGGACATTTCCAAGGCCTTTGACCGGGTTTGGCACCGAGGACTTGTCAACAAAATGCCTTCTTACGGACTTCCCGCATTCTTGTTTATTGTGGGATAATTAACATTTTGAGACCTTAAAAGTGTCAAATAATGTTTATTACTATGTGTTCATTACATACGTGAACTCAAAATAATTTTATCGTGATTAGTGTGGACGTATAACGAGTTTTAAGAATATGTGTAGATTGTTATCGTGATTCATTAGATGCGAAGTGTTCAAAACCCAGGATGGGTAGCGAACATTTACCAGATGTGGTCATTTGTTCGGTCGTTGGGTGTCATAGTCGTACCCTTGCACACCACGCACCTTTACTGCAACCCCCGCTGCTCGTCGCTCCGCCCGCAGTCGCTGTATTTACGACTGTGGGCCATATGACCCGTTCGGTGTGTGGGCCACCGAAGTGGCCTTCTAAGAAACGCACCAGAGAAGAGAACCAACTGATGACCTCAGCAAACTCTACATCCCTAGCTGCCCCCGTTGCCAACCGTCCGCGCCTGCCCCCCGTCCCTAAACACATGGACTAGGAAGTCATCGGACTGATCCCGCGCCCTTCGGTTTCTACCAGTGCCGTACGTATGGAGTGATAAATGACAAAATAAGATAGTGTTTAAAACAACAATCAATAATAATAAACAGTTCACAGTGACAATTATACGATTAATCATTATTCTCATGAAGTACCACCACCTGTTAAATACAAAAAACTATCGCAACCTATTAGAAATAATTGTAATATACCATTCTTTTGTGCAACTGTTATATGCTTATCATCATGTTTACGTTTCTATAACCTAGATCTGTCAAAATTAATTACACCTGATATCATAGATCTGTCAAAATTAATTACTCCTGATACCATAAACAAAATCATGTACCACAAACAAACCAAATATTATGATGTTCATAGTTGCCCCCTTTAAAAGCATAATTATTTACTTTACAATAAATTATTTTCATATCAATTTTACAAAAAAATGTATTTAATTATGCTTAATATATACTTTCAAAATGAATTCTAAGAAAACGGCAATAACAATTTATTATCAAAATGTACGTGGTTTAAAAAGTAAATTAACTGATTTATATTTCGAAGTGCTCAGTTGCAATTATGATTTAATTTGTTTTACAGAAACATGGTTAGACTCCACAATCTTTGACCATGAAATAGTAGACGATCGTTATAATATATATAGACGCGATAGGGACATATCGAGTTCCTTTAAAAATTTAGGTGGTGGAGTTCTAATAGCCATAAAGAAAGAAATGACATCTTTTTCAGTCTCAGCACACAGCTCAAAATCTACAGAAGATTTATGGATTAAATTTAAATTAAATGAAACATCCAGACAATCCATCTTATGTTTGGCGTATTTGCCTCCAGATATACCGATCGAAAATCTCACAGATTTTTTTGAAAAGTGTCATACGACATATAATAACTTATCATCAGACGATATCACAATAATAATGGGTGATTTTAATGTCCCATCTATTCAATACTCACCAAATGTCAATGTAACGCACACCAGACGAGTCTTACATAATAGCCAAAAATCGATATCTCTACTAGACTTTCAAAATTTGACTGGACTTAATCAATTCAATCACGTAACTAACAACATAGATCGAATTTTAGATTTAGTGTTTTCAAACCATAACCTTAACATTCAAATTGCTTCACATGTGCTATCCAAAATTGACCCTTATCATCCTCCCATTGAATTTGATCTTTTGATGTCCAAATACTGACCCCTACCCACCAATCCAGATCACATCAAATATAACTTCATAAAACGGATTACATTAAATGCAATGAAATGTTATCACTTAATAACTGGAACAATCTTAACACGCTGAATTGTAATGACTCCCTACTACATTTTTATAACTTGTTATTTCTATCAATTGAAATACACACTCCGCGCTTAAGAATCAGGAATAATAAGTTTCCAATTTGGTTTAGCAGTGTTCTGATCCACCAACTCAGAGAAAAATAAATGTTTAGAAAGAAATGGAAAAAATACAAAAATCAATGTGACTACGACAGTTTTTCTATCTTGAGGGCTAGAGTAAAAGTATCCATACGTACATGCCTTAAAGCCCATGTAAATTCAATAGAAAATTCTCTCCCTAACAGTATCAAAAATCTTTCAACCCTCATTAATTCAAAAAGAATTTCTAATTCTCTCCCCAAAATCATGCATCTCCATGATAAATCAGCAACAAATGGAGAAGATACATGTGAACTGTTATCTACTTACTTCTCTTCTGTTTTTAGCTCACCATCCAATTCTAAAAGTGACTCTAAACTTTCTTCCCCACTCTATAATTACCCACTGTCTCAAATCAAAATAACTTTAGACAAGGTTAAAGAGAAATTGAACACTCTTAATATCAATAAGGGTTCCGGCCCAGATGGAATTCCTCCACTATTTATTCGAAATTGTGCAGATCAGCTTGCAGTACCATTACACAAAATATTCATCAAAAGTCTGAAAGATGGGGTATTTCCGGATCTGTGGAAGGTTGCCCACATCATTCCGATCCATAAATCTGGCAGTAAAAATGATGTAACAAACTACCGTCCTATCAGCTTTTTATCTTGTTTTGGCAAAATATTTGAGTACATTGTATACAAAACCATCTTTAACCATGTAAAACATATACTTAGTCCTTTCCAACATGGCTTTGTAGCTAAAAGATCCACAAATACTAATTTACTCGAGAATATGGACTTTCTATGTAAATCGATGAATAATAAAACACAGGTTGATGCCGTGTACACCGATTTCAGTAAGGCCTTTGACAAAGTTAGTCACTCTATCTTAATGAATAAACTGGATAAAATCGGCATTCACGGAAATCTGCTTCGTTGGTTAGAATCATATTTATCACATAGAAGTCAATTAGTTACTGTCAACGGTTTTAACTCTTCCTCAATATTAGTTACGTCGGGCGTACCACAAGGATCTCACCTTGAACCCTTACTTTTCTTAATCTTTATTAACGACCTTACATACAAACTCCGCTGTAATTTTTCTCTATATGCTGATGACCTCAAATTATATAAAGCAATTAAATCTATGAAAGATTGTGAACTCTTACAACAAGACCATAACACAATATCTACCTGGTGTGTTGACAATGAAATGGAACTGAATATAGCTAAGTGCAAAGTTATAAATTTCACGAAGAACACCAACAAAACTCTATATTCATATAGCATATGTGGTCACAATCTAGAAACAGTTAAATCAATAAAAGATTTAGGAATTATATTTGACAACAAACTAACATTCAATCAACACATTGAATACATTGTGTGTAAATCAAATAAATTACTTGGTTTTATTGTAAGATCAACCAAACTGTTTAAGAATTCTAACAGTCTAATAATTCTATTCAATTCCTTAATCCGAAGTGTTCTTGAGTATGGGTCAATAGTCTGGAATTCACATTATATTACACAGATATGTAGACTCGTATCAGTCCAAAGAAAATTTACACGGATTTTGTCTTTCCGATCAGGTGTCTATCATCTTCTAGACGGGTACAAACAAAGACTTAGACATTTCAAATTAGAAAGTCTGGTTAAAAGACGAAACATAAATGACCTCTTAATGCTATATAAAATTGTGAATAATCGTGTAGACAGTAACTTAGTCAACCAAATCAAGTTATACGCCAGGCCGAAATCAACCAAAAACCTAAACATATTCTGGACTGAAATTTTTACCAATAATACTGGATATTTTAATCCTATGTCCAGAATATGTCGATCATACAACGATCTTGTTAAAATACTTACTTTCATAGATATTTTTGTAAATAGTGTAACATGTTTCAAAAAATATCTCCACGATTTGTGCACCTAAAAAAATTTATTTTTTTTGTTGTTTTATTACATCTCAGGAAATACTTCATAAATATTGTATACTTATAATGTATTTCAATTTTGTATTTAGTTTTTTTTTTGTTTTTAAAGTTATGTATAAATAATACTTGCATTGTTTTTCATGTGTTTGCTTCTGTAAAAATTCAAATGTGATTACTGCAGACACATTAGTCTAGGAATATTTATATTTGTATTTTAATTTATTATATTTAACCCGCAAAAATATTTTATAAATATCCTGTTTGTGTCTCAAATAAATAAATAAATAAATAAATTACGTCAGTGACCAGTCTGAAAATGTCCGTAATAGGATGAAACCGATCCTGGTGAAACATAAATTAGTGGAAGAAAGTACAAAAGCGTTTTAATTTCGAATGAGAAATCATTTTATTTTATTTTAATTTTCTTTTGTTTATTGTTCTTATTTCAAAAGCACACAACGAGTAATTAAGTAAAAATTAATGTGCTTTGATTATTTTTCATGTTTTTGTTGCTCGTAGGTATATGTACATACGAGTTCCCTAAAGTCATCCATGTGGAATTAGCATTAGATGTATTCCTATTATTTTGCATTGAGTTTATGCTTTATTTGTATATTTTTTAATCTTTTTTACTTTGTGTTATACTGCTGTTATAAATGAAATTTGTATTTTATATGTAAAAGCTCAATAGGGCGTCAATAAATAAATATCTGCCATGAAGTGGAAATATATTGTGAGGTTACCTGCAACAACTGAACAACATGTTGACATGCGACCATCTCGTGTCACCAGAGATGAATCAGATACTGAAAAACTCTGTAGATGGTTTGCATGCCCTCATGTTTTTCACAGGTTGTGTGTCTTAAAACAATCGGATGAAGAATTGCGAGAGTTCTTCACTTACGAACTGTCACCAATCTCAATGTCATTGTTATCTGAAGAGGGGATGAGAAAGGGCACAAAATCCACCTTGTATTCAGTATTTGAACCTGTAACCTTAAATGAGAAGCAAGGGTTAACGATGTTTGTAGTAGTGGATGTAGGGCATCTACTTCATAAAGTTGTGTGGCCTCGAAGCTCATCATTTGGTGCGATAGCTGACAGATACATACAGTACATTACTGTTCACTGTGGCTCAAATGTGGCAGTAGTTTTCGATGGTTACCCCAAATATGCTGTACAGAAAAACACAAAGATCTCTGAGCGTCTTCGAAGAGCCAAGTTACACTCGTTGATAATCGTTGATGATAAAACCGTGGCACAGGTTCCTCAACAGAAATTCTTGTGAAATGACAAAAACAAGATTCGTTTCATAAAACTGCTGACAACAAAAATGGAAAAT